>JAWPNB010000010.1:57907500-59107500 GCA_033996785.1 Trichosanthes truncata
GGTAGATAAGATTGTCTATATTTTAGATAAGTTTTTGGATCTTTAAGATAGAATTTTGGTTTTTGATCAGTGTAGTATTGGATATTTTTGGACTTCTAGGAAAAGTTGATGATTGTTCAAGAAAGTGGACAAGATTTGGAATTGAGATTGAGATTGAGAATTGTAGGATTATCGATCGAGGTAAGTAGTTTCCACATCCCTTTCAAAATAGAAATTTTGGTACAATTATGTTTTAAATATTGTTTATTTAATTTGACAAATGTTTGAAAGAATGTTTTGTATGATTTGAAATTGGTCGAAATTGTTTTATATGCTTTAAAGTGTTTTGCTATTTGAAAGTATTTTAGCCATTTTGGATAATTTGAAATAAATGTATTTTGATTGATTTCAAAGTGAAAGTAAGTTTGTTTTGGTTCTGAGTTTTAATGGTTGATTTGATGAATCTTTATTGAAATTGTTATTTGAAACTACATGTTTGTTTCAAATGTTTACAAAAGAATTTTTGATCGATTTGATAAGGGCTATCTGGATATGCCAATTTTATGTTTTGGGAATACATTGTTTATTTGTGGTAGTAGCCTAAATTGGAATTGATGGAATTGTTCTGGCTTATTAGTGAAAAGACACATTTGTGGTTTGGAATTCCTTTGGAATGGAGATTCATGTGTGTGTTATTCACTCACGTGGCCTCACACTTAAGTAATTATATTGATTGTTCTGGTCGATTTTATCGACATCTCTGACTGATTGAAGCTTATTTGTGGGAAGACACAATTTATGGTTTGGCATTCCTTCGGAATGAAGATTCATGTGTGTGTTTCACTCACATGGCCTCACAATTAGGTAATTGAATTAAATGTTCTGGTCGATTTTTATCGACAACTCTGATTGAATGTTCTGATTGATTGATTGGTGTTACCGACGGATAACCATCATATATGTTCTGAAGGCTACCCAAATAATGCCTATTCCCACTCTGATATTTGAAAGTAATGATTGATTGAAAGTACTATTTGAATTGAAAGTTTCAATACTGAAAGTTTGGTTAAATGAAAGTTTTGTTCAATTGAAAGATTTTTGTTTTTTGAAAGTTTTGACCGAACGTTTTAATAGTTGTATTAAAAGTTTTGCAAGGATATTTGTATTTTGTTTATGATTGTTTTAAAAGAAAGTGACCGAATGAATATTTGATTTTTGATTCAACTATTGAAATGATTTATTAAACTGAATTTCTATGTTTTGTTTTGAAGAAAATGAATTTATGAACTTTATGTTGAAATTGCTTATTGAGTATTTATGTACTCATTTTTATTTTTCCAAAATGTTTTCAGACGAAGGATCAAGTGATAGTCTCGAAAGAAGTGAAGTTTAGCACTCTGGCACAAGACTTAGAAAGTTGTTGTTATGGATTCAATAGTTTCTTTTAGAAAACATTTGTAAGAAATTACTTCAGCTGAATTTGTTTAAATCTATTTTAGTTTTGATTTTTATGCTTATGTATTATTGTTAGAATGACCGTATTAGAAAATTCAGGCTGTTACATTCCACACCTTTATAAATAGAATTGTGATAGTTAATAGTCGGTTTTTTTTTCCTTTCGTATTATAAACATGGAATATAAATTTTAACGCCTATAATCGATAAAAAAAAGTATTAAATATATATATATATATATATATATATATATATATAGAGAGAGAGAGAGAGAGAGAGAGAGAGAGAGAGAGAGATACATACATGAATATCACTCATTGCTATATACAAATAACCAATTTCTGTTGAATGACATTCCCTAAGAATCTATAATTATCATTTCGATATATTTTTATCCCTTACTTTAAACCAAAAACTATAACTCAATTATAAAAAAAAAAAATTAGTCCTTATCAACTTGATATGTACTAAATGATCATATGAGTTCACTCAATATGCAATGTTTAAAAAGTAAAAAGAAAAAAAAAAACCTTGGCTTCCCAAACTTGAGTTATAAGTGGATATGTTATTCCATTCTCCACAATAAAAAATAACATATGGAAAATATGATCCAAATTAAAAGAGAGAAACAAATGGGAAGAAATATTTTCAATGGAGTAAGTGAAATGGTTGGATTTTGTGTGTCAATTAATTGTGTGAGCTAGGATGGACCTATATCGAATTGTCTCTTTGAAAAAGTCATCCTTCATGGGCTAACATAAGATAGCGATGTGATTCTCAAAGTTTCTAGGAAAATTGTAAGTAATGTCTAAATTAAATAAATAGCTATAATGAAAAAAAAGATAAAAATGTTTCATATTTGGGATTATGTCTACCGTAATTATAGGGGAGAGAATGAATAAAAATAATTGTCCATCCTATCTCTAGTGTGTAGTATTATCTATCGTCAGCCCATCCAACCGCAAGATTTCGTAAAAAAATCTTAGTATTCTCTCACTTCTATTTCACATTTAAATCTCTTAGATTTATGCATTTTTAGATCTCTACTGATTTCTCACTCTCACTCACATTATATTGAATGAGAATTATATATCGGTATATTCTTGTATTGACTTTTATAGATGCAACTACAAATATGTATTTCTCAATATATACTATACTTATCTATATGTATTTTTCAATATATACTACTTGGGTAGTGTGCTCATAATCTGTGCTTTGCTAATGTAGGATGGAGCAGTGTTTTTGACACGTGTTTTGCTAATGTAGGATGGAGCAGCAAGAAAGAAAGAAGATGGAGAATAATATCGTTCATCGTCGATGGTCATGGTAGAATTTTCAGGGATGAAGAAGTATACCTAAGAGGATGAGATCCCTGGGAAAATGAGGGGATTTACATCGATTTTTGGAGGCATGCATGCCTTGAGAAGGATTAAGGGTGTAAACTTTTGAGTATATCCATGGAGAAACAAGGAGATTTTTGTTGGACGGTGTGCTCATAATCCGGTAAGTGAAGAACTACATCTACTATATGTTTTTTTTTATTTAAATGATACACATACTACCTACGTTGGGTTCGGGTCTTGATTGATAGAATTAAGTCCATTTACTCTTTTTTTTTCAAGCTTAATTGTCGTAAACATATTTTTAGTGTGTGTGTTTTGAAAATTTAACTTGAAATGTATGTTTCAATATATACTCTTTAGGTAGAAGCATATACTTCGATAGTTCATTAGTTTTTCAATTTCTGTAATTTATTCAATGGCTATTAGTGTACAATATTAAGAACTTATAGGATTTTTGGAAGTCATGTCAATTCAAAATTGACAATCTATTTTTTATTTGCTATTCTTTATCTTCATTTGATGTTCCTGTTAAACCAAAAATGGATTTGAATTTGTATATAATTATTGTAAAAAATTAGTTCAACGTATTTTTCCTCCTTAATATGATGATTTGTTGTAGCCATTTTTTAGATGGTTAACAAGTATAAATCTCTATAGGGTTATTTTCGTCCCAAAGCAAATTAAAATATTAGATTTTCTAAAAAAAAACTGCTTTTAGCCATATTTGTAAAATAAAACATGATTAACCATTTTTTAAGTTGGATTAGTAAGATTTAGCCATATATCTTGTTGCCTCTTATTTTTATGTGCATCACCTAGAAGCCCTAAATGAGAAATGAAAGAGAGATCACAATATAACATACTACCCATGGATCATAATATCAATACATTAAAGTAAAAGCCCAAGTCACATAAAAAAAGAAAAGAAAAGAAAAAAAAGGCTCTACAAATCTTCAAGTAACATCATCGTCAAGACTCAAAAGAATACCACAAAAATTATACTCATATAAACATAAGACTTTATGGAAGACAATATTACTAGGATTAATTGCTTTCATACAAACTAGACCATTAAAAGGCCACCTCCATTAATGGAACTACTAACTTTTACCTCTAAAATTTCAAACAAGGGAATAAGGATATATTCAAACTTCTTTCAGAAGGTTATTTATGGCTGTAACTAATCAAACTATTTTCACATTTACAAATTTCAAACAGCACTACCTAGAAGCAGCATCAAAGGTCAAAGTTAACATTTAATATTGATTGTTTTAATCTGGAAATTTCCTGTTAGGTGTTGAATTAATAGGCAAATTGAAAAAGCATCTACAATTAATGTAATAAAGAAATTAAAAAAAATCAGTTTTGCTTTTCCTTTAAAAAAAAAAAAAAAAAAAAACCTTAAATCAACAAGTCAACCAAAAAAAGAAAAAAAGAAAACTGAAATCAACAAGTCTTACCTAACTATTTATGGGTAAGGCTAGATGTCTTATGAAATTACAAAAATATTTCTTTTAAGTGAAGAACGTTTTTTTTGTTTAGTAAGCACGTTTAGAAGAAAATTAATTAAGTAAACAAGCCAGGCTTGTTTGATAACCCTTTTGTTTTTAATTTTTTATTTTTAAAATTTATGCCTGTTTCCTCACAAATTCTTTACCATGAATTTTACTTTTTTTTAAAGAAATGTTTGAATTCTTAGTCAAATTTCAAAAATAAAAATAAATTTTTAAAAACGATTTTTTTTAGTTTTTAAATTGAGGTTGAATTTTGAAAACACTTTTAGAAAGTAGATAACAAAAACAAAGAAACTCATTAGTAGTGGAAGTAGTGTTTATAAACTTAGTTTTAAAAAACTAGATGGTTATTAAATAAGGTTTTAGTTAAATACTTTTTATTTGATTTAAAAATTTCTCAAACTACTTTAAATTATTGATTTTTTTAAAGTGCTTTTAATCAGATAAAAACACAACACTAAAAATTTTAATCAAATTTCAAAGAACATTATGATTGAGTTCTACATAAACACTTTAAAATGCATTTATACCAAATGCACACTAACTCAATAGATCATAATATATATATTTAATCCCTTTCATGTTATACTTCTTAATACACTCCCTTAAGTACAAACTCAAATGTTAATTTGATTTTTAAACTCTAACTCGCTAACTACATATCAATATCAATAAAGAAAGAAACAACTTATGTACAAAGATTTGAATTCGAAACATCCTTGCTTTAAAACTACGCTAAATCATTACTAGACTCAAAAATTTAACCAAATAAATAATCTAGTACATGTGAACCCCAAGTTTGAAAAACATTTTTAATATAAGAAGAAAAAGTCCAAAGTCCATTTTAGAAATCAAAGGACAAATCAAAAAGGAGCCCACCATGATAACACAAGAAAGGGAATTGACATTAGCCGCAATTGTAACAGTGAGAAGAGTTAGGGTTTTCAATTGGGGTCACATCGCCAGAATCTATCACTCCACTTTGCCTTCGCCACTTCTCTTTTTCTAAAGTTTTTTTTTTTTTTTTTTTCTTTCCTTGGACTTGCTTTGAGGGTACCCTCTAGATTTTCCTCCAACGCAGAACATTTTGACAAAATGAAAATTTTTGGAATAAGAATAGAATAAAATTTTGTTGATCGCATCGGAGAAAATTAAAATATATTAAAATCAAATTTGAAAAGGGAGAAATTTTTCGATGATGTTAGGTAAGTTGATACATTTAGAGTGAATTTGGTGTACCTTCTAATTTAAGTATTTTTTTTTAATAGAAATGCTTTTAATTGTATATTTGGTTATATTTTAAAAATAAATTTATTTGTTGTACTGCATTCAAAAGTCATTCATGAATTAGGAATGAGACATTAAAAAATTCTTCATACCTCTAGTTTGTGTTTGTCCCAGTTGACTTTTGTGTGTAGTTGAGAAGGAGAATCCAGCTTCTTTTCCATGTAGCCCAAGTGACATTTCTTATTAAATGACAATGTTGATTATTAAAAAAAAAAAAGTGATTCTTTTTGGATAATCATCTCTTAAGTTGTTTCTTTAAAAAGAGTTTTTAAAATCAATATGACTTTTAAAAATTGTTTTTTTATTTATTACCAAGCATTGTTGATTTTTTTTTTTTAAATTGGTCATCTAAAATCACTTAAATAACTATACTAACATAGTCTAAATTTAACAACTCTTCCAAAAGTGTGTATAGAAAAAAGTGATTTTATTTAAAAGTATATTTCATCATGTTGTTGTCAAAATCTAGATAGGGTAACACACATGTCCTTCACGTGATAGCAACCGTAAGATTTTTATTCAGGGGAGAAGAACGTGACCTGCAAAACAAGAGAAACCTGCACACCAGTGTGGTGCTTGCCACACAGGCTCCGATACTTAAGTCAGAAAACCTTTTAGGAGTGTAGCAAATGTGTAGGGAATGAGAACTTACCCTTGTCCTCTTGAGAAGAGACATTAAATACTCCTCTTTTAGGGTTTTTGGAGGATTCTTCGTAGGAATGGGATGAAAGAGGACTAGATCGGGCTTGGCAAAGGTTGCTCGGGCCAAGAGAAGAAGAGACAAGGCCCAAAAGATGGCCTTGTAGTATGCCAAGGCCGACTAGGTCTTGGGCTTTGGCCCATGTCGGCTCCTTCGTTCCTTTCTCGCATTGATTCCGTTCTAATGTTTTGGATGACTCTTCGTAGGCATAGGACAAAAAAAGACCGGATCAGGCTGGATGAAGGTGGCTCGAGCCAAAAGGAGAAGAGACAAGGCCCAAAGAAGGGCCTTGTAAAGTGGTAGGCCAAGGCTGACCAGGTACTTGAGCTCCAGCCCAAGTTGCCTCCTCGTTTTGATCTTGCAGTGATCCAGTTTCAGCTTGGTTTCGGCTCGTTTTGCTTCGTATTAGGCTTTTTAGTCCTATTTTGCTTTCAATTTCTGCGATTTTCTAACAGGTCCTTAGGTCTAATTTCACCCCTAACACATCCCAAACGCATTATTATGTCACATAAACATGAAACTACTTGGTAATGAGCTTTTTGGCACCCCTAAGTTCATGTGATTTTCGTAGAATGCAGAAAATTTTGAATAAAAGTTAAAAAATGACTGTGGAATAGGAATATATATATATATATATATATATATATATATATATATATATATATATATATATATATATTTTAATTATGTCATAGAAAAGGATTTTAAAATTAAAATTGGAAGGAGAAAATTTGTTTATGATGTTGGGTTGGTAGGGGTATTTAGAGTTAAATTATCAAATTAGTCCTATAATTTTATTGGCTTAGTCTTAATTTAGTCCTTATCCAACTTCACAAATAGTTTCTAATTGTTACCATTACCAATGTGACAAAATTTTAATTTATTTAGTAATGAGGTTTTTTTTTTTTTTTTTTTTTTTTTTTTTGACTCACTTTTTAACTGAATATAAAGCTTTGAGTTGAGTAAAAAAAAAAATGAAAAATGAGGCTTTTAAAGTGGATAAAGAAAAGGTTGAGAGATACTTTATGAAGTTTAACTAAACTATAAAATTAAATTAAAACATTTGAAGATAGTAGAGTGAAATTGAAATATATTAAACTCGAACTACAAAGATTAAATTAGAATTAAATTCAAATTATGGAGAGACCAAATCAATAATCTTAATTTATATTTAGTGGTTAAAACGAGAACCAAATTTAAACTAATATACGATCGGCCCATAAAAAAAGTACAGAAAGGAAAAGAAAAATGGTGTACCACTGCCAACAAGCTAAGAATAAGAATAATTCGGTCAATTTTACGAGTAAAATTACTCGAAGAAAATGAAAGAATAATTTCTAATTCTCTCAAGGATTTTTTTTTTTTTTTTTTTTTTTGAAAAGCTATTCTCTCATCTTGTAGATGAATGGTTGATGAATTAAATAATATAAATAAAAACAATAAACATCCATGTGCTTTTAAAGCACGTAGATGTTTATTGTCTAAGCACATAGATGTTTACTGTTCATGTGCTCTTTTTAATATGGAGTGTGTACACATGTACATATTCAATTAAAATAATTGTTATTAATTGTGCTTTTTACAAAAATCAAGTGTACCGTGAAGTAAATATTAGTGTTTGCTAAATTTCAATTTTAAACATAAAAAAATGTTTGGTAAATTAATACAAAATTGTTGTAATTTGGTTAGAATGACTAAAATATACACACCGTCAAAATTTTCATAATTTTTTTTTGATAAACTATAAATTTGGGAAGAAAATTATTTAAAATTTTGTATACTTTCAATTGAAATTTATATTTTGTTTACTCTAAATTATTTTTAATATTATGAGAAATTTTTTTTATAACAAGTTTGAATTAAAGAAAAAAATATTTTGGTATAATTTTTTCTTTAAAAATGGTTGCTTTAAACGAATCAATTTGAAAAACCAGGAGATAAGTTTTAATTTTGTGAGAAAAATACTATATATATAAAATAAAATCTTAAATGTGTTGAAGGATAAAATTGAATATTGAAAATTTGTAAGGTAGAGTTGTTTGATTCAACAAGAATCCATTTAAAAAGCTGCTAGTAGTCGGTAGACAAATGTTGCAAGTGAACGTGTTAAAAAAATGATTTTAAATAGATTCATTCACAATCAATTTTATACAATTTAAAAAGTAGTTAAGAAAGTAGTTAAGATCATTTTATATTCATTTTGAATGCTCTCAAAACCAATCTCAAATGTAAGGGCATCTTTTTAATTCAACTCCTATTTTTTAAAAAGTTTCAATTTAGTCTCATATATTTTTACATTTTTCAATTATACTATCCTCATTGGTGAATTTTAAAATTGGCTAATAATTAACTTATATTGCATGGTAGTAAGTGGGTTGCTATAAATTTAAAGGAGGAATTAAGCTATTCAAGAGAAGAAAAATAAAAATTTCTATCAACTTCTTAGAAATTTGAAAAAAGAATTAAAAACATTTTACTTTTTAAGTATACTAATTCTTGTTCTAATTTTCTAGAAGCTCACGAAATGTCGTGTTATTTAAGTTTATTATAATTTAGTGAGACTATAACTAAAAAATTTTAAAACATAAAACACTGAATTGAAAAGAAAAATTATTCAATAGAGAAATAATTGAAAAAAAAAACAATAATATATTAATAACTAAAACATATACTTAACCAAAAATAGAAAATATCTTGAATATATCAATCAACAACATTTTCATTGAAAGTTGTTAAGTATTAGTCAAACCAAGGGAGCATTTAGTTCTCTTACCTACCCTACCCTACCTAATGTGATCATGAAAGCACCCCTATCATTGCACCACCAAAGGAGGAGTCCAAATGACCCAAGTTTTTGCCCAAAAATCCACACTTGCACCCGATGCGCATCGCATGGAAAATGTCAAATATTACGAGAGTATCATACTCTCTTTGTTCATACTATATTTTCTAGTTTAGAAATAATTTTTAATATTGGTGGACCCCATATAATTTTTAAAAGAATGCTGACATGATAAGCAATAAATAGGAAAAGTATGAAACATTTTTAATACTATGGTAGTACTAGAATTTTCTACCGCATAGCTTCGTTTGCACAAGATGTGTACAACGCCCACACATGCACCTACGCCAACCTCTCAAGCCACACTACCTACACACACTAAGACACACACAAGCAACTATGTCTGTGCAGCGTGTATGCTCTCTCAGGCATGCCTCTGCAACCAGCATTAGACCATCGCCTACTCGTGCAAGAACCATGCACGCACCCCAGTGCTAGCGCCCATGCCAACACACTCATGCCTAGTGCTTATGTCAAAATGTCTATTTAGTCAATGAGCCTTGAAATTTATAAGTAACCATTTTGGTCCACTATTATTTTATCACATAATATTCTTTCACCCAATATTGAAACTAACATATGTTTCTTAAGTACATGTCTACGCTAATATATTAGTACATACATTTGAAGCCACGTTATCTATTGTTAACAACAAAATAATGGTAAGAGCCAAAATGATTAAATTTTAAAAGTTGAAGGACTAAAATTGACACATAAAATTCAACCACCAAAATAAAATCTTAAAAATTGAGGGATAAAAACGATAATTTAAAAAAAAAAATTGTAGACTATAATTGACATCTTAAAAGTTTAGAAACAAAAACAAAAATTTAAAAATTTAAAGATAAAAATAGTTACACATTTTAAACTTTGTAAATTAAAATGGACATTTTAAAAGTTAAAAAGATCAAACTGAAATAGTTTTAAGCGAGATTTAAACCTATTTTTAAATCAATATTTTCTTTTCGGAGTTTAGTTATGAATATTAAAATCAATGATAATACTTAGATATGAAACCAATTTATACGTTCCTTAAAGTTTGAAGGTTGGATACCACTCCTTGAATTTAAGATCTAACATCCCATTACGGAGTCTTTTAACCTAAATGTCATTAAATTACATTTTAATAGTAATTGAATATTTTTCAATATAATATGATTCGAAGCATCTTATTTGGCTGACAACATATATAATTTAATAATTAAATATAAGCATTTTATACATTAGATATCGCAATAAGCAATCAAATCGCTACCACGTGATTTTTGTTTTGTTTTGTCAATTTGGTAGAAGTCATTAATATATAAATTTACCAATGAAATTTGAGTCAATCACCCCTTATATATTATTTTATTTTTCACTGTTTCGTTCCCTTTTTATGATTTAGTTTTTTGAAAAGTTAAATCCTAAATTTTATTTAATTCATGAATTTTAAAAAAAGTCAATTACATCACTAACCTTTTAATTTTAATTCTTCAAGTCTTTAAAATCATTATTTAGCATAACATGTTGACTAGATTGCAGAAGTAATGTTTTACACAAAAGTAGGTAAATTGGATGAAATAAATACCGGTATGCCAAAAAATTCAATGAATTGGATGTTGAGAATACATTTCAAACTAAATTTCAGATCTACCCATCCTTTATTTTATTTGGTTAACTTTCTATTTCGTAACACTTGTTGCTATCTTGCACCAAATCATAATCAACATTTAAGGCCCCATTTGATAACTAGTTAGATCTCATTTGATAATCATTTGGTTTTTTGTTTTTAGTTTTTAAAAATTAAGCCTGTAAATATTACTTCCACCTATAGCTTTCAATGTTTTCATATCTACTTTTTAGGTGTGTTTTAAAAAACTAAGCCAAAGTTTTGAAAACTAAAAAAAATAGTTTTCAAAAACTTGTTTTTGTTTTTGGAATTTGGCTAAGAATTCATGTATTTTTTTTTAAGAAAGATGGAAACCATTGTAGAGCATATGAAAGTCATTGTAGAGAAATGGTGAAAAAATAAGCATAATTTTCAAACTTTAAAAACCAAAAACTAAATAGTTATCAAACGAGGCCTTAGTTTTTTATTGTTGGTTTTTCAAAATTAAACCTATAAATTCAACTTCTACCTATGGATTTTCATGTTTCCTTATCTACTTTTTACATATGTTTTCAAAAACCAATCCAAGTTTTGAAAACTAAAAAAAGTAGTTTTCAAAAACTTGTTTTTGCTTTTGAAATTTGGCTAGAAACTCAAATGTTTTCCTAAGAAAGATAGAAACAATTGTAGAGATATTGCGAAAAAACAAGTACAATTTTCAAAAACTAAAAACTAAAAACCAAATGGCTATCAAACAGAGCCTAAATAATTTGTTAGATTCAAAATGAAACATCCAAGAACATAACTGAAACACTTTAAAATTTAGGGGAAAAAAGTCAATTTATAACTCCTAAATTTTGGGAGTTGTATCATAATGAATCAATTTAAACCTTCTCCATTAGAGTTCCGTTATAATATTTTAATCAATAATTTTCACACGTGTATATGACTTCTTTAAATGTAGAGATTAACAGAATATTAGAAAGAAATGTTATAATCAGACCATAGCAAATTTTCATTAATATACGTGGGTTTTCATCTTCTCGTCTTCCTCTATTTTTCTCTATCATTTAGGAAGAATTATATGATAATTTTCCTTACTACTTTGATATGATTTTGGGAGAGAATAATTTTATTTAAGTGATTTTAAATTGATTTTAGATGAAATCAAGTGAAAATAGTGATTATAAACTAATTCACTTATGAAAGTTTAGTATTTAAATTGATACAATTATTATTTTTAAAATTTAATTTATACAACCTCAAAAATTTTAAATTATAAATAAATTTTTTTCTTCCTAAAATTTAAGTAGAAAACAGGTAGAACCATCAAAGTTCAATGAAAGGTCCTTTGAAATTCCAAGATTTCAATATCAAAAACCGTTGACTGTATTTTATCTTATTTTTTTGTCTGTTTTTCCCTTCTTTTTTACCCTTGTTGCCGTATGACAGAAACAGTAAAAAATTGCATCGAATGAGGAAGTTGAGTGGTTCAACTTCAAATTACAACAACGAGAACCACAGTAATATTCCATATGTGAAATTCTTTTCACAACTTTTTAAAAAATAAATATCCCACTTTCAATTTCAGGTCCCTCCAATGGCTGTGTGCTGACGTAATCTTGCTGACGTCTCTTAAAATGACGTCCTTTTGCCACCTCCTCCCAATCTCTGTCTCTACTTTCCATAAACGTATAAATCCCCACCTGGGTTTCAGCCATTTCTGTAAACAAAACAAACAAAACAAAACAATTTCTTCTTCTTCTTCATCATCATCATCATCATCAAATGGATCGCCATTTCCAGTTCTCGGCTTCGTCTTCCTCATTATCATCAAAGGTCGAAAGGCGAATAGTAGAGAAAAACAGAAGAAATCAGATGAAAAACCTCTGTTCTCAGCTCAATTCCCTCCTCCCAAATCAGGATTCCAAGGTCATTTCTTATTCCCACTAGAAAAGTTTTGATTCTTATCCCATTTGCCTGAAACAGAGCATCCTCTGTTCTGTATGCTCTGTTTTTCATGAACAAATTTTGATGATGTTTACATAAAATTAACCAACACCCACGACCCAGAATCTTAATTTGTTGTATAATTTCATGCAGGAGATTTCATTGACGTTGCCGGATCAAATTGATGAAGCAATTAAGTACATAAAAGAGCTGGAGAAGAAAGTGAATTCAGCTAAGGAGAAGAAGGAAAAACTACAGGGGAAAAACAAGAGCTCCATGAATATGGATTCTTCTTCTTCTTCTTCATCTTCATCAGCTTCGCCTCAGCTCAAAATCAATCAATTGGGTCGAAGTTTAGAGATAGTTTTAAGCAGTGGATTGGACAATCAGTACCTCTTCTGTGAAACCATTCGCATTCTTCAAGAAGAAGGCACTGAAGTTGTCAATGCCAGCTTCTCTGTTTCCGGGAACTCTGTTTTTCACACCCTCCATGCACAAGTAATCTCAATTCTACGTTATTAAACCCGAAAGCTTAAACTTACAGATTAAAAAATGACATTACAAGAATTCAAATACAGGATCTGACATTGTGTTGAAGCTAGTGAATTTAATCTTTTTATTCGTATTCTTAACGAGTTTCGTGTTTTGAACATACAGCTCGGGAACTCCATGGTTGAATTCGAAGCGGCGAAGGTAACCGAGAGATTGAAGCGATTGGTTTACGGATCGAACAGCGACATTGAATTGCAGAAGGATAAGCAGTTGTGGGATGAATTATTCCCCTCTGCAAACTGGGATTATTAATTCAAGCAACCAAATTCCAACTGCAAAAACACCTCTTAAAGGGATGCCTTATAAAAGATTATGCTTAATTAAGTTAACAAGAATATATTTAAAGCCAACAAACACACACACAAGAGAGAAAAAGAACAGAAAAGAAAAAGAGGAGTGTTCATCAGAGTGTGTTGGTTACAAATGTATTGAGACTTTACAACAAGAAACTTCTTGTGTTAAAAAAAGAAGATTAAATCTATTATAATCCTTCTATTTGAATTTAACACTGAAATATTCCTTTTTAGTACCACAAATGTGAGAGTACAGTAATTTGAATGGAGTTGTTCATTTTGGCAAGTGGTTTAATATGAAATATGAATATGGATGCTTTTGTATTCTCATAAATATAGTACTTGATATGAATAGAAACATACTAAATAAACTATATAGTAAACTTTTCAATCATTATTGAATCCATGATGTGTATATACATCAAAAAGTACTTTTTTTTTTTAACAAAAAACAAAACTATTTTTTTAGGTTAAAAAAATACTTTTTTTTTTCTTATTCTCATGTGCTTTAATAATTATTGAAAACATAATATTGAGTGTCTTTTGAAAGTTTATGAAGTGAAATTTGTAATTATAGGACATAATAATTGGTGTATTTAAAATTAAACAATGTTAATAATGGTCAGAAAAGGGAAAGTGAAAAGGGAAAGAATGTTGTTTCTGTTTGATTAGATAATATCGATTGGATGTGAAGCTTTGAGAAAGAAAGAAGCAACTGAAAAGGAATAGAGGCCAACTTTAAGAGGGAGGGCTGTTTAATATGGACTTACAACTTACAAGCAAAAATAGGTTCTTCATTATTAATCATTGAATCTTAATTAATTAGCTCTAATTATTTTTGAAAGAGCATTATTAGGTCAGATCAAAAGATATTCATCAAAATATTTGTTTTATAGTATGCAAGAAATCTTATCTGAAAATTAATGGAAGCATCAAATCCATTTGATTGGCATTAAAATTTGGTGTAAGCAGATGTCAATGACTTTTGAAGAGCCAATCTATGCGTCAATAGTCTTTCAAAGTTCAATACGAGCATAGTTTATAGTATACCTTCAACTAAAGGATAAGCGGTTCAAACCTCACTAATTCAACTTATTTTTATGTTGAATTTTGGAGCCAAATTAACTCACTAAAATTACCTTCTTCCTTTGAATACGCATTTCTTTTAGGCTCATTATGGTTAGGATTCTAGTGTAGCCGTGGGTTGTTGTTGTTCAACTGAGGATGACCTAATTTTTATTAAAATCTCATATGGAAGTCAAAAGCTATTGTTAGACTATAGAAAGTTGCGATATTTGAAAGTCAATAGCTATTGTTGAGCCATCGAAGTCCCGAGTCTAGAGCGGTATAACTTTCATTGTCATTCATTGTCATTCTCTTTTCCCTATCTTTTATATTATTTGTAACTCTAATATGATTGGTTCAAATCTCCACCTCAATCAAATATACATAAAAAAAGGGTTTTTCAAGGAAAATAACATTTTAGTTGAGATTTTTCACTTTGATAATGATATTTCCATATATATTTTAGAAGCAAACTTGCTTGGGCTCATTGGCCCAATTGGAAGAATGAATTTGTCCCCTGCTTCTGCTTAATAATAACCCTTTTGTAATTTTAGGGTTCTAAAATGGATCAATTCTAATTTCTTTCTCATGGGTTTGATACAGAACTTCAAATTGAAACTTGGTTAAAATGAAAACCAGAGCAAAACCAAGAAACGTAAAGAAAATCAATTATCAGTATCCGAAATCCAAATGGGTATCATCAAGAAATTCAATTTCTCAAGATTTATAAACCAGTCCAACGATCTATCCCTCTGCAATTCTGCTAATCAATAACCCGAAGGTTCTCCAATTCTATGTTCTTCTTGCGGTTGATTCAGAGCTTCAAATTGAAACTTCTTTAAAATGATAAAAAGAGAAAAACCCAGAACCACAAAATGTTGCCAAACAACTCATCGATTTTTAATCATTCATAACAACAGAAATCAGACGATATCTCGGATGCAGTTCGAAATTGAAAAAATAAAGAATAAAGAAGTTAATTTAGTGAAGATTTTCAGAAACATTAGAAAAAAAAAGGGATGAATCAGAAAGAACGTAGCGATATAGAGGATGTTTGAGATCACGGGTAATCATCCATCTATTTTCCTTCATCATATTCATCGCAAATAACAAATCGAAACTAAAAATTACAGAGAAGAGAGAGTTTCAGACATGGAAAAACAGAAGTACCAAATTTGAATTACAGAGAGATTGAGCAGGTTGGCGGAGGAATGAGAAAGGAGAAGAGGAAGAGGTTTATATAGGGATGGGAAAGTGATAACCCTAGTTTTTTTGTTCCTTGGTGTTTGGTTACGGAGTTAGCACTATTCTTTACAATATTTATAGGCTAGTTTTATTCGATTTTGGTTTTGTAGTTTCAAATATTCAATTTAGACTTGGTAGTTACAATAAAGCCTAAAATGGGTACTTATTGTTAGTTTATTGTTTAATTTAATTTTTAAAAATTAGTTTTCATTAACTTTTCCTCAGTAAATTTTGAAAATATGTTCACATTGTGTCTTTTCTTGTATTAAAATTAAAATTATTATTATTATTTAACCAATTTCGATAAAAATGAACTTTAAACTTATCATAAAGTTCGATTTTAAGCTTTATTGAAAGCGCAAGGACTACAATTAGACATTTGAAAGTACATGGACCAAAATGGAACCAAACCCAAAGTATAAGGACCAAAATGATATTTTAACCATATTTATATTATTCCCTCGACGATTCAATTTTTTCTTTCCTTTTTTAATAAAAAAATTATTGAAATTAAAGGTATAAATACTATTTTCTTCACTATAGTTTCGTTTTTGGTTCATTTTAATCATCCTACTTAGTTTTAAGATGTTTATTTTAGTTCACTACACATATATTTAGCTTTTGTTCATTTTAATTCATATATCTTTAAAATAGGATAAATTTCAAAGAGTGCAAAAGTACTATTTGTGAAATGTTTATTTAGCTTTTGTTCATTTTAATTCATATATCTTTAAAATAGGATAAATTTCAAAGAGTGCAAAAGTACTATTTGTGAAATATTTATTGCACCATTTCGATGAGAAGGAATTGACGCAAACTACTATTTTCCAAACATTCGGGATCCTCTGGACAGTACAATAAACATCCAAAATGTCTAGTCAAATTTTATGAAACTTCCTTAAAAGTTACTCTTTTAAACATACTACTTTTCGTGTCTATAAGGTTTCGATAAAAAAACATATAACTAGTTCATTTCTACGAGAAGGAATTTGTGCAAACTACTGTTTCCCAAACATCCGGGATGCTCCGAAGAGTACAACAATCATCCGAAATGTCTAGTCAAATTTTATAAAGCTTCCTCATAATTTACTCTTTTGAACAAACTACTTTTTGTGTCTATAAGCTTTCGGAAAAAAAAACATACAATTAGGTCATTTCGATGAGAAAGAATTGGTGCAAACTACTATTTCTCAAACATCCGGAATCCTCCAAAGAGTACAACAAACAACCGAAATGCCTAGTCAAATTTTATGAAACTTCCTCGAAACTTACTCTTTTGAACATACTACTTTTGGTGTCTATTAGGTTTCGACAAAAAAACATACAATTAGGTCATTTCGATGAGAAGGTATTGGTATAAAATACTATTTCCCAAATATTCGGGATCCTCAAGACAATACAATGAACATCCGAAATGACTAGTCAAATTTTATGACTCTTCCTTGAAACTTACTCTTTTGAAATACTACTTTTGGTGTCTATCAGGTTTCGATAAAAAAACATACAATTAGGTTATTTCAATGAGAAGGAATTGGTGCAAACTACTATTTCTCAAACATCCAACATCCTCCATAGAGTACAACAAACATCTGAAATTTCTAGTCAAATTTTATGAATCTTCTTCGGAACTTACTCTTTTGAACATACTACTTTTGGTGTCTATCAGGTTTCGATAAAAAAACATACAATTAGGTCATTTCTACGAGAAGGAATTCATGCAAACTACTATTTCCCAAATATTCGGGATGCTCCGGAGAGTATAACAAACATGTGTAATGTCAAGTCAAACTTTATAAAGCTTCCTCATAACATACTCTTTTGAACAGATTACTTTTTGTGTCCGTAAGGTTTCGAAAAAAAAAATACAATTAAGTCATTTCGATGAGAAGGAATTGGTGCAAACTACTATTTCTCAAACATCCGAGATCCTATAGAGAGTACAACAAACATCCGAAATGTCTTGTCAAAATTTATGAAACTTCCTCGGAACTTACTCTTTTGAACATACTACTTATGGTGTCTATTAGGTTTCGATAGAAAAACATACAATTAGGTCATTTCGATGAGAAAGAATTGGTGCAAACTACTATTTTCCAAACATTCGGGATCATTCGGACGGTACAACGAATATCCGAATTGACTAGTCAAATTTTATGAATCTTCCACGGGTGTTACTCTTTTGAACATACTACTTTTGGTGTCTATAATGTTTCGATAAAAAAAACATACAGTTATGTGATTTCGATGAAAGGAATTGGTGAAAACTACTCTTTCTCAAACGTCTGGGATCCTCGAGAGAGTAGACCAATCATCCGAAATGTCTAGTCAAATTTTATGATGGTTCCTCGGAACTTACTCTTTTGAACAGACTAGTTTTCGTGTCTTTAAGGTTTCGATAAAATAACATACAATTCGGTCATTTCGACGAGAAGGAATTGGTGCAAACTACTATTTTCAAAACCCCCGGGATCCTCCAGAGAGTACAATAAACATCCGAAATGTCTAGTCAAAATTTATGATTCTTACTCGAAACTTACTCTTTTGAATAGACTAGTTTTCGTGTCTATAAGGTTTCGATAAAAAAACATACAATTAGGTCATTTCGACTAGAAGGAATTGGCGCAAACTACTATTTTTTCAAACATTTGGGATCCTCTGGAGAGTACAAAAAACATCAAAAATGTCTAGTCAAATTGTATGAAACTTCCTCGAAAGCTACTCTTTTAAACAGACTACTTTTTGTGTCTATATGGTTTCGATAAAAAAACATACAATTAAGTCATTTATACGAGAAAGAATTTGTGCAAACTACTATTTCCCAAACATCCGAGATGCTCTGGAGAGTACAACAATCATCCGAAATGTTTAGTCTAACTTTATAAAGCTTCCTCATAATTTACTCTTTTGAACAAACTACTTTTTGTGTCTATAAGGTTATTAGGTCATTTCAATGAGAAGGAATTGATGCAAACTACTATTTCTCAAACATTCGGGATCCTCCAGAGAGTACAACAAACATCCGAAATGTCTAGTCAAATTTTATAAAACTTCCTCTGAATTTACTCTTTTGAACATACTACTTTTGGTGTCTATCAGGTTTCGATAAAAAAACATACAATTAGGTCATTTCGATGAGAAGGAATTGGTGCAAAATACTATTTTTCAAACATTCAGGATCCTCCAGACAGTACAACGAACATCCAAAATGACTAGTTAAATTTTATGAATGTTCCTAGAAACTTAATCTTTTGAACATACTACTTTTGGTGTCTATAACGTTTCGATAAAAAAACATACAGTTAAGTGATTTCTATGAAAGGAATTGCTGCAAACTACTATTTCTCCAACGTCTGGGATCCTCTGGAGAGTAGACCAAAACATATGAAATGTCTAGTTAGATTTCATGAAACTTCATTGGAACTTACTCTTTTGAACATAATAGTTTTTGTGTTAAAAAGGTTTCGATGAAAGAAACATACAATGAGGTCATTTCGATGAGAAGGAATTGGCACAAACTACTATTTTCCAAACATTCGGGATTCTCTGGAAAGTACAATAAACATCCAAAATGTCTAGTCAAATTTTATGAAACTTCCTCGACAGTTACTCTTTTAACTAGATTACTTTCGTGTCTATAAGGTTTGGATAAAAAAACATACAATTAGGTCATTTCTACGAGAATAACTTCGTGCAAAATACTATTTCCCAAATATCCAGGATGCTCCGGAGAGTACAACAAACATCTGTAATATCTAGTCAAATTTTATACAGCTTCCTCATCACTTACTGTTTTGAACAAACAACTTTTTGTGTCTATAAGATTTCGAAAAAAAAACATACAATTAGGTCATTTGGATGAGAAGGAATTGGTGCAAACTACTATTTCTCAAACATCTAGGATCCTCTAGAGATTACAACAAACATCCGAAATGTCTAGTCAAATTTTTTGAAACTTCCTGGGAACTTACTATTTTGAACAAACTACTTTTGGTGTCTATTAGGTTTTAATAAAAAACACATACAATTAGGTCATCTCGATGAGAAGGAATTGGTGCAAAATACAATTTCCCAAACATTCGGGTTCCTTTGGACAGTACAACGAACATCCAAGACGACTAGTCAAATTTTATGAATCTTCCTTAGAACTTACCCTTTTAAACATACTACTTTACGTGTCTATAAGGTTTCGAAAAGGAAACATACAATTAGGTCATTTCGACGAGAAGGAATTGGAGCAAACTACTATTTTCCAAATATCCGGGATCCTCCAGAGAGTACAATAAACATCTGAAATGTCTAGTCAAATTTTATGAAACTTCCTCGAAAGTTACTCTTTTAAACAGACTACTTTCGTGTCTATAAGGTTTCGATAAAAAAAAAACATACAATTAGGTCATTTCTACGGGAAGGAATTCGTGCAAACCACTATTTCCCACACATCCAGGATGCTTTGGAGAGTGAACAAACATCCAAATGTCTAGTCAAATTTTATAGAGCTTCCTCATAACTTACTCTTTTGAACACACTACTTTTTGTGTCTATAAGGTTTTGAAAAAAAACATACAATTAGGTAATTTCGATGAGAAGGAATTGATGCAAACAACTATTTCTCAAACATCCGGGATCCTCCAGAGAGTACAACAAACATCCAAAATGTATTTTCAAATTTTATGGAACTTCCTCGGAACTTACTCTTTTGAACATACTATTTTTGATGTCTATCAGGTTTCGATAGAAAAACATACAACTAGGTCATTTCGATGAGAAGGAGTTGGTGCAAACTACTATTTCTCAAACATTCGGGATGATCAGGACTATAACAAACATCCGAAATGTCTAGTCAAATTTTATGAAACTTCCTCGGTACTTACTCTTTTGAACATAATAGTTTTTGTGACTATAAGGTTTCTATAAAAAAAACATATAATTAGGTCATTTCGACGTGAAGGAATTTGTGCAAACTTCTATTTCTCAAACATCCTGAATCCTCTGGAGAGTACAACAAACATCCAAAATGTCTAGTCAAATTTATGATGCTTCCTCGGAACTTACTCTTTTGAACAGACTAGTTTTCGTGTTTATAAGGTTTCGATAAAAAAAACATACAATTACGTCATTTCGACTAGAAGGAATTGGCGCAAACTACTATTTTCTAAATATCCGGGATCCCTCGGAGAGTACAATAAACATCCGAAATGTCTAGTCAAATTTTATGAAACTTCCTCGAAAGTTACTCTTTTAAACAGACTACTTTCGTGTCTATAAGGTTTGGATAAAAAAACATACAATTAGGTCATTTCTACGAGAAGGAATTCGTGCAAACTACTATTTCCCAAATATCCGGGATGCTCCGTAGAGTACAACAAACATCTGTAATGTCTAGTCAAATTTTATAAAGCTTCCTCATAACTTACTCTTTTGAACACACTACTTTTTGTGTCTATAAGGTTTCGAAAAAAAAAACATACAATTAGGTCATTTCGATGAAAAAGAATTGGTGAAAACTATTATTTCTCAAACATCCAGGATCCTCCAGAGAGTACAACAAACATCCAAAATGTCAAGTCAAATTTTTTGAAACTTCCTCAGAACTTACTATTTTGAACATACTACTTTTGGTGTCTATAAGGTTTCAATAGAAAAACATACAATTAGGTCATTTCGATGAGAAGGAATTGGTGCAAACTACTAATTGCACCAATTCCTTCTCATCAAAATAACCTAATTGTATGTTTTTCTATCGAAACCTAATAGACACCAAATGTAGTATGTTCAAAAGAGTAAGTTCCGAGGAAGTTTCATAAAATTTGACATGACATTTCAGATGTATGTTGCACTCTCCGGAGCATCTCGGATATTTGGGAAATAATAGTTTGCACGAATTCTTTCTCGTAGAAATTAACTAATTGTATGTTTTTTTATCGAAACCTTATAGACACGAAAGTAGTATGTTTAAAAGAGTAACTTTCGAGGAAGTTTCATAAAATTTGACTAGACATTTCATATGTATGTTGCACTCTCCGGAGCATCTTGAATATTTGGGAAATAGTAGTTTGCACAAATTCTTTCTCGTAGAAATGAACTAATTGTGTGTTTTTTTATCGAAACCTTATAGACACGAAAGTAGTATGTTTAAAAGAGTAACTTTCAAGGAAGTTTCATAAAATTTGATTAGACATTTCAGATGTTTTTTGTACTCGTCGAAGGATCTCGGATGTTTGGAAAATAGTAGTTTGCTCCAATTCCTTATCATCAAAATGTCCTAATTGTATGTTTCTTTTTCGAAACCTTATAGACACATAAAGTAGTATGTTTAAAAGGGTAAGTTCCGAGGAAGTTTCATAAAATTGGAGTAGACATTGCGCATGTTTCGTCTACTCTCCAGAGGATCCCGGACGTTTGAGAAATAGTAGTTTGAGCCAATTACTTTTATCGAAATTACCTAATTGTATGTTTTTTTTTATCGAAATGTTATAGACTCCAAAAGTAGTATGTTCAAAAGAGTAAGTTCAGAGGAATATTCATAAAATTTGACTAGACATTTCGGATGTTCGTTGTACTGTCCGGAGGATCCCGAATGTTTGGGAAATAGTATTTTGCACCAATTCCTTCTCATCGAAATTACCTAATTGTATGTTTTTTTTATCGAAACCTTATAGAAATGAAAGTAGTCTGTTTAAAAGAGTAACTTTTGAGGAAGTTTCATAAAATTAGACTAGACATTTCAGATGTTTATTGTACTCTTCGGAGGATCCCGGATGTTTGGAAAATAGTAGTTTATGCCAATTCCTTCTCCTCAAAATGACCTAATTGTATGTTTCTTTTATCGAAACCTTATAAACACAGAAACTATTATCTTCAAAAGAGTAAGTTTCGATGAAGTTTCATCAAATATGACTAGACATTTCGGATGTTTGATCTACTCTCCAGAGGATCCCGAACGTTTGAGAAATAGTAGTTTGCACCAATTCCTTTCATCAAATCAACTAACTGTATGCTTTTTTATCGAAACGCTATAGACACCAAAAGTAGTATGTTCAAAAGAGTAAATTCCAAGGAACATTCATAAAATTTGACTAGTCATTTCGGATGTTTGTTGTACTGTCCGGAGGATCCCGAATGTTTGAGAAATAGTATTTTGCACCAATTCCTTCTCATCAAAATGATCTAATTGTACGTTTTTTTATCGAAACCTGATAGACACCAAAAGTAGTATGTTCAAAAGAGTAAATTCGAAGGAAGATTTATAAAATTTGACTAGACGTTTCAGATGTTTGTTGTACTCTCTGGAGGATCCCAGATGTTTGAGAAATAGTAGTTTGCACAAATTCCTTCTCATCGAAATGACCTAATTGTATGTTTTTTTTTTCGAAACCTTATAGACACAAAAAATAGTCTCTTCAAAAGAGTAAGTTATGAGGAACCTTTATAAAATTTGACTAGGCATTTGGATGTTTGTTCACTCACCTGAGCATCTCGGATATGTGGTAAATAGTAGTTTGCACGAATTCCTTCTCGTAGAAATGACCTAATTATATGTTTTTTTATCGTAGCCTTATAGACATGAAAGTAGTCTGTTTAAAAGAGTAACTTTCGAGGAAGTTTCATAAAATTTGACTAGACATTTCGGATGTTTATTGTACTCTCTAGAGGATCCCGGATGTTTGGAAAATAGTAGTTTGCGCCAATTTCTTCTCTTCGAAATGACCTAATTGTATGTTTCGTTGTTGAAACCTTATGGACACATAAAGTAGTCTGTTTAAAAGGGTAAGTTCCGAGGAAGATTCATAAAGTTTGACTAGTCATTTTGGATGTTCGTTGTACTGTTCGGAGGATCTTGAATGTTTGGGAAATAGTATTTTGCATCAATTCCTTCTCATCGAAATGATCTAATTGTATGTTTTTTTATTGAAACCTGATAGACACCAAGAGTAGTATGTTCAAAATAGTAAGTTCCGAGGAAGTTTCAAAATATTTGACTAGACATTTCGGATGTTTGTTGTACTCTCTGGAGGATCTTGGATGTTTGAGAAATAGTAGTTTGCACCAATTCCTTCTCATCGAAATGACCTAATTATATGTTTTTTTTTTCGAAATCTTATAGACACAAAAAGTAGTATGTTCCAAAGAGTAAGTTATGAGGAAGCTTTATAAAATTTGACTAGACATTACAGATGTTTGTTGTACTCTCCGGAGCATCCCGAATATTTGGGAAATAGTAGTTTGCATGAGTTTCTTCCCGTAGAAATGACCTAATTGTATTTTTTTTTTTATCTAAACCTTATAGACACGAAAGTAGTATGTTTAAAAGAGTAACTTTCGAGGAAGTTTCATAAAATTTGACTAGACATTTCAGATGTTTATTGTACTCTCCGGAGGATCTCGGATGTTTGAAAAATAGTAGTTTGTGCCAATTCCTTCTCGTCGAAATGACCTATTTGTCTGTTTCTTTTATCGAAACATTATCGACACAAAAACTATTATGTTCAAAAGAGTAAGTTTCGATGAAGTTTCATAAAATCTGATTAGACATTTCGGATGTTTGGTCTACTCTCCAGAGGATCCCGGACGTTTGAGAAATAGTAGTTTGCACCAATTCCTTTCATCGAAATCAACTAACTGTATGTTTTTTTATGAAAACGTTTTAGACACCAAAAGTAGTATGTTCAAAAGAGTAAGTTCCAAGGAACATTCATAAAATTTGACTAGTCATTTGAGTTGTTCGTTGTACTGTCTGGAGGATCTCGAATGTTTGGGAAATAATATTTTGCACCAATTCATTCTCATCGAAATGACCTAATTGTATGTTTTTTTATCGAAACCTGATAGACACCAAAAGTAGTATGTTCAAAAGAGTAAATTCGGAGGAAGTTTCATAAAATTTGACTAGACATTTCGGATGAAAATTGCGTTTAAAAGTATAAAATCAAACACTAAATTGATTTTGAATGATTTAAAGACATGTTTTGTAGTAATTTTAAACATTTCAAAAATTGGTCAAAATCACGATTTTGTCCATGTCAAAATCACTCCCAAACATGCACTTAAGTTAGTTTGTAAATTTACAAAGTCTAATAGAAATGCATGATTTTTAGATTTAGTTTAAGAAACTTGGTGGATATCATATGTATCATATTTACCTTAAAGTTAAAGGGTATATAATTTTAATAGAAATGCATGTTTTTTAGATTTAGAAAATTATATAAATATTCAAAACCATCTTTAAAAGTTCAAAACATACATATATATATATATATATATATATATATATATATATATATATATATATATATATAATATACATATATGTGTTTCCTAATTATCTATTATGTAAAGTAGAAAACAATGAAATAAAATGAATATTTTAAGCCCAGTTTGATAACTCTTTGGTTTTTGAAAATTAAGCTTGTTTTCTCCCAATTTCTCTATAATGATTTTCATTG
Source organism: Trichosanthes truncata (assembly GCA_033996785.1). Lineage (NCBI taxonomy): Eukaryota > Viridiplantae > Streptophyta > Magnoliopsida > Cucurbitales > Cucurbitaceae > Trichosanthes > Trichosanthes truncata. The sequence continues at coordinate 57,932,763 of JAWPNB010000010.1, forward strand.
CCCTTAAGGAAGCATTTGAATTTTTAGTCAAATTCCAAAAATAAAAATAAGTTTTTAAAAACTATTTTTTTGTAGTTTTTAAAATATGGCTTGATTTTTAAAAATTTATGTAAAAAGTAAATAACAAAATAAGGAAATTCATAGGTGGGAGTAGTATTTATAGGCTTAATTTTCAAAAATAAAAAACTAAAAATCAAATGGTTATCAAAGTAGGCCTTAATTATTTTGAAGAACACAAAACATAAATATATGAATCCCAACAATAATAATACACTTTCCATGTCTACTTTGCTATACAAATATCACTTCACAGACTTTTAACTATAAACAGAGGACTGTGGCTTTTAGACCATATTTTCTTAATTTATCATTACACAAAGAAGTAATTAACAAATTAGCATATGCATAATTTCAAGATTAGAATAATCTAGGTTGCAGGAATATCTTTTGCTGCTTTAATTATCTTGTTAAATGAATCTTTCAGACACGAATTTAACTTCTGGGCAGCGATGAAATCCTTCTCTTTTCTGAATGCAACTCTCAAATTCCCCATGTAGCTAAGCACTGTTACTATAACACTCTGCAAAATATATTAAAATTTATTTACTTTTGTTTTTCTCGTGTGAATTATTGAATAAATAAATAAAATACCTGAGGTGTGGCCACGATAGTGAAGTATAAACCACTAATGGGGTGATTATTCAAAGACATTTGCTCAAGTGGACCAATCAGATTGGAGATTAATGTTAGTAAGCTTTAGCATGAGAATGATTTGTTTGCTAATGGAAGCTATTAAAGAAATCTTATAATGCCATGTTTAATTAATTATAAAATTTAGACTGAAAAGTTGATTTAATAATTGAGCATGAATTTTAGTTGGGCTTGAGAAAGCCAACTGAATGTATTTGTGATTTTTTAGCTTATAATAGTTGAACATATGAGTAATCTCTTAATTTGATTAGCTTGGAGGTTCTTTGTTGAAATCTTGTTGAAATCAATGTTAAAAAGGGTTATCTCTAAGTGTCTCCAACATTGTAAATATATAGCTTAGTTACCTTTATTTCACCTCTTGATTTTGGGTTCTTTAGATAAAATTAGGTGTGAGTAATTATAATACTTAATTAATCTAAGAAATTCAATTCTTGAGATCGACCTTGACCATTATTATTGTAAATTGTAGAGGTTCGATTTATAATTATATTTGATAGAGCTTTCGATAAGTTCTTTATCAATATATATCTTTTAATTAGTTGGGTTATGTTTAAGTTAAAGTTAGAGTTGATGATTTTGCTTTAATCTATCCTTACAGTATTATTAAAATAAGTATAGTGCACGACGCAATGAATATTATCTTTTAATGTCCTCGGTTTGAGTACATAATTCAGTGGGTTAAAATTTTAGTAGCTTTATAATCATTGGGCTTGAAACCCCTTATATAAGTTGTAATATTTTCGTAACATTATTTTTGTTAGAGTTGTTGATCTTGTAGATTCTAGTTCGACTGAATCATTTTAGAAACATTAATAGCAATTCAAGGACAACTTACTATTGCAATTATTTTTGGTAGGCATGAATAATGATATAATTAGAGTAGATGGATAAGCTTTATTCACAAGTACATCTATAAAACGGACATGAACTAGCTCAACTAGTTAAGATAAATACCATCAATTAAAAGGTTAGAGGTTCAAATCTTTTCACCTCACATGTTATTGAACTAAAAAAAAAAGCATAATATATATTTTGAGTGTTAGAATCGAGATAATATATTTTTGAGGTCAACAAATTATTTTAAACAAATAGGATCAAATTTTAATCAAGAGTATCAGTTAACTTTGTGTACAATAATAATTTTTTGATCATACAAATACAAACTCTTTAAAAGTTAGGATAGTCACAAATCTATCTTTTTTTTTTCTTTGAGAAACAAATACAAAAGAGAAAAAAATTAACTCAAACTCAGCCCACTTAATAAAAAAAGTGGGCTCTCAGTAATGACTTCGAGGATACAGTCCTGGCAAAGCGTTGGGGACCTTTTCCATCCACCTTTCTTCTTGATGAAGCTCGATGGCTATCCTCACCGTTGTATGCGTCAGACTATTAGCTCTCTGATAACATCACTTGAAGGAACAGTGTAAGACCCACATTTTGTCATTTAGCATTTGAAAAAAAAGGAGAAACAAAATAATGAGGAAATGTTATTCCTTTTACTTCAAAAATAGAAAATGGAAGAAAAGATAAAAAGGCAAGCTTTTATCTTTATTAAATAAAATTAATATACAAAGAAAAGAAAAAGAAAAAAAAAAAAAAGGGGAAAACGTGTGGCTTGAGAGAGAAGGAAAAAAAAAGGAAAGGAAAGGGAGAAACCCTTGGGGCAAGAAAAAAAGGGGGGAGAAAAAGGAAGAGAGAAAGGAATGGAGAAAGAGGAAGAGGGAGATGGTCGTCGGAGTAGTGGGTAGCCATCGGAAGCCGCCAGAGAAGTGGTGGTTAACGCCGGAAATGGAGAGAGAAAGTTTATTAGGCAAGATTTCAAGTGGAGTAAGTTATGTTTTCTCTAAAGTTAAAAGATTAAGAAAAATATTGAAGTGTTGGACACTTTTTAAGGTGGAATTTTGATTCATTTTGTTTAAAAGTTTCTATGGATTCTCTTTGTGGAGTATTTGTACAAGGATGAACATGAAAGGTTGAGATTTATGTTGTGGATCTCTTTGATGTCTCCTACTTTTTAAAAGCTTGTATGATGTTTAGTAATTTATTGTGCTCTTGCTTGGTTTGGTTGTGTGAAGAAATTTGTGAATGAGCAAATCATGTTGTTTTGGTAGACTATTGCAATATAAATTCTAGAGAAAGAGCGAGAGAGAGAAAAGCTTCCAAGAAAGGAATAGTTGGTTGGAAAAGGAAAATTTTAAGAAGAAGAAGATGATGATGAATAAGTTAGAGGTGGAAACTAATGGAAAGAGAGAAAAAAAAATAGAGTAATCATATTAAAGATGAGAATGGGTTATGTAGTACAAAAAGTGCAAGGGATGTTAAAGAGGAGAGAAATTGTAGAAGTTCAAGTCATTTGCATGAATTCAAAGATAAAGATATATATATATATATATATATATATATATATATATATATATATATATATATATTATGGAGAAAGGACAATGCTAGTACCATAGATTTAATGTGATAGAAGAGAGATAAAGTGATTTTGGATTTGGTTCTAATAGACAATAATGAAGGAGAAAAAGTTGGTTTAGTTTTTGTTCAAAGGTGGTAAAGTCATTTTGGAGATAACTAACGATGTGATTATTAAATAATTCCAGGATGAGCGGAGATCGGGATGACTATTTACAACTTGAAATTTTCGCATCGATAATTTGTGAGTGGTTTATTTCTACGAAATGTTTTCATTATTGAATTATTATTATGGAATTTCAAGTATTCAATAATTTGATATGATTTTAGAGTAATTGTTATGAGATATTCAGAAACTTTTTATGAATTTCCAGTAATCTTATGATTTTAGCTCATTCTTTTCTTAAATTTTTCTATCAGGTAACACTGGAGTATCTAATGGGCCTATCGAGGTTGAGATCTGTCACTACTCTTATGCATATTACATTTAATTTTACGTGTAAATTTGGTATTTTATTTGTCTTTGGAACTAGAGTGGCTAGCTTTATTTTTGACAACCTTCTACTATTTTTGAATTTTATGATGGTTTGTAAATTGGAACCATTTATGGTTTTTCATTGGTGGTTTGCAGTTATGTGGTGGTTGTTGATTTCTAACTGGTTATTGATTATGACATACTTGATAGATGTGTAGGAGTTTGGATAAATTATTTGGAAGTGTATTTTTTTTAAAACTTCAGTTGTGTTTTATCAGAATTTTAGGTAAAACTCTGCCGAAATTTTTATGCATTTATTTTGATAAAGAATTTTCTAGCCACTTATTCTTTAAAAAATGTGTTTTGTTTTGCTAAGTTTGAAAATGGGTTCCATAGTTTAGTTGGGACCTATTGTCAGCACGTCATATCACGTCCTAGGTTGGTTAGGGTAATCTAGGGCGGGGCATGACAGTTTGGCGTATCAGAGCATTAAGATCCTGCATGTTTTTGTGAAAGTTGAGTTTTGTAAAATGCTTTTGTGATATGCATTACATCATGGTTTGTTCATGCATTAGGTGGCAGAACTCATAGGCTTAAAAAGTTGAAACTCAGCAAGCTACTATTAATCAAAGTATAATGGAAGAGGAAATGGTTGATGAAACTAGCCATCAATAAGTAGAAATAGAACACCAAATAAATGTAAATGAAAAAGTCAAGTAGTCGATGAATATAATTACTCTATAAGTTGCATTTGGAATGGAAATGCAAAAGAATGATCTAGTGAAGAGTTCAACAATTGAAAGTTCTAAAAGCGAACACGTTTGTGAGGATGGTAAATCTTATTAATGTTGAGATATGAATGGGCAAGTTAGAAGAATGTTTGAGGTACTAAGATCCCCAAATGATAAGAAGTAGAGCTTACAACTTCTTTAAGGGCTCATGAATAGTTGGAGTAAGTAACAATTAAGAGGTTAGAATTTGAATTAAGAACTTAAAGTCATTTCTAGAAAGTATTCTATGGAGAGTAATGTTTATGATCATATAGAGATGTGACACAAGTTGAGTTTTTTTTAAAGTTAGTACAAAGATCAGTGACCATCTTGAGATATTAGATGGTAGTGGGTAAGCTCTTGTCTTGATAAGGAAATGGAATGGATGGAAAGTAAGTAGAAAAAGAATTATGTGAGTTGAAAAGGGTATGTTTGAAATGAAGAGGTCTAGAGGACCATTGGAGAATGATGTGACCTTTAAGCCAATATAATTAATATTTCAACCTTTAAGTGAATTACATTTAGACCTAGCACTTTATCATGGGGTATGACTACATTATGTCGTTGGACAAGGGATGATATTATGAGTTGGTGCATTGTTCATAGCCAATGGAATAAGGAAATTGTAAGTATAATAAAGGTTCATTACTTTGATAGAGAACTTGTTTGAGTAGCCCAAGGATGTATCAACATGTTCTAATGCGATTAGGTTATTGTTAATACTTGAGAAACAGATGTGCCAAAGATTACTTTAGGACTCGATTTGAGCACTTATGAGTTTTGTTTGTGCCAATCAACGACACTATAAATACTACAAACTGAATGTTTCATTCTTATTTGGACAAGTTGCACTTGTGATTGTATTTACAAGTTCACATTTTTAAAAGTAAGGAAGAACACTAGATTTTCTAGAATAAGGTTACAAACATTGCAAGATGAAGCTGTGATGTGTTAAATTTAGCAAGTTCATATTTTGGCTCCATCAAGTTATGTTTTTACACCAAGTGATTCATGCTAGGATATATTTGTTAAACCCCAAAGGTTGGAGATAGTAGTTAAATGAGGGAAATCCATAATTTTTTATAAAAGTTGAAAGTTTTATGTGATCATTTGGTTAGTTTTATTCAAGAATCATTCAAGATCAAACCTCTATTGGCTAATTGGACTTGAAGGAATTTGAAATTTATATGGACAACTAAGCTTAGTAGTCACTCGATATTTATACAAGGACAACATATGGAAGAGTTTGTTATCCATAGTATCAAGTTTGAGATATGTTGTACAACGAAATGGAAAGGTAATAATTCATGTACAAAGGTGATTGAAGGGTCAGGAATCGGACTATCCAACTCATGATTGACGAGTAACCACAATGGTATTAGTCTTAAAGGATGAGAAGCTTAGACATGAAAGACATTATCTATGTAGAGGGAAGTCTTTAATTAGGAAGGATGGAATTTGTGTAAGAGAAGATGACTTAATTTAGGAAACCGGTGCCACTGATTATCATCCAAGAAAGAGTGACATGGTTGTTGGTGTGCCTTAAGCAAGAAGTCAAATTGTTCAAAAGTTTTAGTAAATGCAATTAGATTTTCTTTATTGGGTGCTTTCAATTACTTGAATGAAGAATTATTTATGGATGAAGTATTGTCCCATTTACAAACTATTTACAAACTGGTGACTATAAGACTTGCTTGAATTGATAGATTATGGAACAAAAAAAAAAAGGAAATTTGTATAAGTTTAATTGGTTATGTGTACCTAATCACCCAAGTTTGAGGAATGAGGTACTTGATGAAGCTTTCAATTCAATTTATTATATGCACCCAAGAAGTACAAAATTTATTGAAAGTTGAAGAAACGTTATTAGTAGCAAGATATGGAAAGAAATATGTTTCTAAAAGCTAGATTTGTCACAAGGACTTTTGAATTCTGTACCAAGTCCTTAAGGGAAATGGAAGTATATCAAGATAACTTAATATTTGGTTTTCCTTATACTCAAAGTGGTTACGATCGTAACTATATTGGTTGATGGTTGATATGTTGGTCAGGATTACTAATCATTGTCAATCAAGATCGTGAATTCCTTGAATAAATTGGCAAAGTTGTATATGGATGAGATAATCAGATCAAATGAGACTTTAGAGCCAAAAAGTGTGGGACAAAGATTCAAGATCCCTTCCCAATCATGGCCTAGTGTATAGCAAGCGTTGTATACCAAGCTACATTCGTGTACAGTCTTTTACTCTCAAATAGACGAATAATTGGAAAGAGTTATCTAAACTTTGGAAGATATGTTACGAGCCTATTTGTAGTTTAAGAATAATGGGACACCCATTGATTTCTGTGGAGTTTGTTATAATGGTGATTATTATTGAGCATGGAGATGCTGTTAGTTAAAGCATTATATGGAAAAAAGTGTAAAAACTTTACTTCTTGTAATAAGGTGACGAGAAAGGATCGATATGTCATGAACTGTTCAACTTACTTGTAGAGAAGGTGGTATTGACTAGAGAAAAGTTGAAATTGGCACAAGCTTGGCAGATGGTGTCAGGTAAATACCAAATGAGCATATAGTATCGTTGTTTGGTCTTGTCGATGGAACTTCCTAGCATTTAGGGGTGTATACCCTGCTTCTGTGTTTTTAAGCACGTATCAAATCTATTCTACAATTAAGTTGAAACAAAGGAAAAGTAACAATAATGACACAACCTATAGTTCAAACGATACCATATGTCGATTTGGATATATATATATATATATATATATTTACATTTGACAAGAATGCTCTTGATTTTAGATGAATATTGGTTTTATGTACTCCATATTTCCCTTACATTTGTCAATTGAACATTTGTAAAAGGTTGAAGCTAAGATAACAATTTCGATTAAAAAATTGTTATAGCAAACAATATCAGATGAACTTATAAGATCACCAAGGTATAAGGTTGAGATAAGGTTCCATATGACACACCAATCATGATATTTTTGGATGAAAAAGAAAATTTGATAAGTCTGAATTAATCACATTTATTATGTCTAATTTCCTTCTATTTTGATTGAATATTGTGCCTAATTGTGAAAATTGTATTTAATTTTATTTAGGGGTGAATTACCAAAGATCTGGAGAAATTCAAACAAAAAAGCACGTTTTAGTTTATTTTTACAAATTAATAAAAAAAAGAAAGTTTGAATTGAAAGAAAAAAAAAAGAATTAAAGAAAATTCAAGTGAGAAAATAAAATTAGAAAAAGTAAAAACATAAAACATAAAAGGTTAAATTACACATTTGGTCCCTGAACTTTGAGGTTTGTATTTATTTAGTTCTTGAACTTTTAAAATTACAAATTTAATCCTTGGACTTTCGATTATTTTAAAATTCATGGGTCTAATAGACACAAAATTGAAATTTTAAAGTTCCATTAGACATAAAATTCAAATTTATATCTATTAGATCAATTAATTTTTAAAAATTTCGAACTTAATTGGGACTTATTAGACACAAAATTGAAAGTTTAGGGATCTGTTAGACATTTTTGAAAGTTTAGGGACCAAATAGATACAAACTTCAAAGTTTAGGGACTAAACTTGTAATTGAACCAACATAAAAAATAAATAGTAAATAAATATATTAATCTAACAAACTTTGAGTTTGTTTCTTTCTTGTAGGTGGCATGTGAGGACTTCTTCAACAAAAGCTTTTTCAAAGTCTTCAACAAAAGAAAAAAAATTGGCCACCATTTTTGGAGGAGACTTTTCATGCATTCAAAGTTTAAGGAGTAGAAAATTCTATTTTTAGAAAAAAATTTCCCTCCCCTTTAAGTATAAAAAGGTGTTAGATGTAGGGAGTATTGGGGAGTACAATTCCTCTTTGGAGTGTAGGAAAGTATAGGAAGTGTGAGTTTTGTTTTTTTTTTTTTCTTTCTTTTGGGCAAAAATATGTTTCTTCCCTTTTACAGTTTTTATTGCTTTTCCACCATGTGTGGCTAAGTTTTAATTTCTACTTCAAGGGTGATTTAATTTCCAATTGTAATTTTGTGAGGCTTTGGGCCAAATTGAAATTTTATTTTTAATTCAAGAATTCTTTGTTTCTTGTCCTTATTTGTGATTGATTGTTACTAATTAAATTGATGCCTTAATTTAGTTTCAATTGATTTATTGCTATCTATGATTTTGTGATCCGTAATTGTCACAATTGATTAAAATATGTAGCAAAGGGTTGGCTTATGTGTGTGTAATTATGACTATTCCATTTTACATAGCTTGCATAATAGACTCTTGGGAAACAAATAAACAAAATTAATTAATTTGTAGCTATTTTGATTAGTTAGTTTTGGTTTAGTCATTCTCATTGTTTTCAATGCTATTATTTAATCGATATAGAACGCTATCGTGTCCAATTGATTAATTGGTGAGTTTTGATTTTGATGTTGGGTCAGAGTCAGTTAAAATAGGAGAATTTACATTTGTTATGGCTTTTCCAAATAAGTAGACTAAGTTCTTGAATTTGATAAATTGAAATTGATGTTTTTTTAAAGCCTATGATCAAGATTGCAATTGGATGAAATTTATACCATTGAATTGGAAGTTTCATAAAATTGATTTTTTATTCGTTTATTATTTATTATTTAATTAATTACAATTTTTGTTCAACAATTCAAACCTCCCCTTTTTTTTATTATTATTTTTTAACTTTGAAAAATTAATTCGATTGGTTCCCTTGGGATTCGACCTAGTCCACTATTTTTACAAGTTAGATTCAGAGAATCAGTAAATATTTTGAAGGGCTTCGACAACCTGACCAAAATGTGTTTTGCAATAAGATTATCTTATTAGTCAAAGCCTTATGAACAAAGAAAGTATACACTGAAAAAAAAAAGTCGCTTGCATCTTCACAATCCTCAATTACTAACCTGACTTGCAAGATTGAGTTTCGAGGACGAGATTCTTACAAGAGAGTAATGTTTTGTAACACCCTCGTCCATCTGTAAGAACTGAAAAAAAAAAATATGCAGCAAAGAGGTAACATGGAAAAAGTAAAATTCGAATGCATTGCTTAATTGAATTTCGAGGACGAAATTCTAAAAAAGGGGGTAATAGTTTGTAAGACCCATTTTTTTGTCATTTAGCATTTGAAAAAAAAAGGAAAAAAAATGATGATGAAATATTATTCCTTTTACTTTGAAAATGGGAAATGGAAAAAAAGACAAAAAGGCAAGTTTTTGTCTTTATTAAATAAAATTAAGGATTGTTTGCATAGATAGCAAAATAGGCCAAAATAATAGCAAAAATAGCAAAACCTAAAAACTATTTGCAAATATAGCAAAACTTAATTATCTAGGCCGTGTAAATGACTAAAAACCCAATAAAACTTTTATCCCAACATCTAGTTATCCGTAATCGTGCGTGCCTTTCAGCCCAAATCCCTAATTTCTCTTCATCTTCCTTCATTTCTTCCTTTTCAAGTCTCCAACCGTCTTCAATTTCTTATGATTTCTTCTTCCTTTTAGTCTTCGATTTCACCTTTGTTGATTATAAGGTTCATCTTCGCTGATTTCTTCTTCCTTCTGTTTGTCTTTGTAATTCTAAACCCTAAACTTGACAGCCATATCCCTCCATCTTCAACCTTCGTTTCCATATCGTTTTTCTTTTCAAGGTCAGTACTTAACATTGTTGTTTAACTTTCTGAAATCGATTTCTTTTTTCTTTATGTTCTTCACTTTGATTGTTCATATTGGTTCTTGAAATGGATGTTCTTAGTATGTATGAATTTTTGAATTTATGTTGATTTTCGTATCGAGGTTTTAGGAATCATTGTTTCAATGAAATGGGATTTGGGGTTGGGTTGCCATCTTGATGGCTTTTGTTTTAGCTATAGATAAATCAATTCAAAACCTTTTGTAGTTGTTGTGATACTTAAGAAATAAGTTTGATTATGTTAAATCACTAATAGAAGTCTATCAGTGATAGAGTTTAAGCATTATCATTGGACAAACGTCTATCAGTGATAGACTTCAATCACAGCACATGTATTATGATTATTCAACCCTTCTACTTCATTTAATTTTTTTTTAATCATTGATATACTAATAAATAAAAGTGTGTGATAGGATGATGATAAAAGATCAGGGCTGGAGAAAAAAAATCCTATATGTTGACGGTCATTTCCCGTCAATAATGATCATGTATATTGACGGTTATCACCTGTCAATAAAAACCTCCTTCTGCTCGTCAACAAATCGACCTTAGTTGACACGTATTGGCCGTCAACGAATATAAAACACGGAGCTCACCTAATTTTGACAAGATTTTTCAGAAAAAAGCTATCAATGTTGACGGTTTATTATGTAAACTTAAATATAGACATGTTTTGACGTTCAATAGCCGTCAATATATTTATTTCTTAATGAATAATTTATTTTAAAGTGAAAATTAACCATTTATTGACAATTTTTGTCCCAACCGTCAACAATTCGATTAAGTCACGCGTTAATAAAGACCATATTTGTAGTAGTGGTTTGAGGCTAATATGATACTTGCTTATTATGATTTATCTTGAATAATTAACTCCATCTTAAAACGGATGTGAAAATCGAGCTCTAAAAAAGAATTGCTTGAGCCTATAAGTGACTATTACTGATAGAATTCTACTATTGATAGAATTTATTGAAGTCTATCAGTGATAGTCACTGATAGACTTCAATACATAAAATTCTATTAATAATAAAATTTTATCAGTGACTATCACTGATAAAACTCTATCTGTATTGAAGTATATTAGTGACTATCACTGATAGACTTTAATACAAATAATTTAGTTCAATTTAAGTATCTAACTATATATTAACGTGCAATTAACGTTTCAGGTTGTTGGAGAAAAAATAACAAAAAAATGTAGACCTAAGGTTAACTTCGGAAAGGACCCTGCTTCTCCTTAGAATGTTGTTGTGAGGCCAAAAACACAGCCAAAGCCGCAACAACAAAAAAAAATCTTTGAGAATACAAAAGATCAAAAGAAAGACAAAGAATCTCAAAACAAATAGAGACATTCTCCAAGATTTGTACCAAGATGCTCATACTTTTGATCAGAAAATATCTTCAAGACAAATGAATGAATACTTTTTTGAACTTTTTTATCTGAATACATTCTATAACTTTTTTGTAATACTTTTTTGAATGTGTAACTCTTTTGAAGGTTACATTGTAATACCTTTTTATAATATACTTTAAGTCTATCAATGATATTGGTGCAATTTTTGGGATGGTTGCTTGATTATCAGGTGCTTAAGAACTATCGTTTTAGGTGCTTAGGAACTTTACTAAGATTCTATAATATTATCATGCCTTGTTTATTGTTGTACAAGTGATTAATGTTCAAAGATGGGACATATGCTTAGTTACTTTACTTAATGTATCAACTTTCGCCTGACTTCTTTATATAAGAGTCTATCAATGATAGAAGTCAATCATTGATAGACTTCTAACTGTGATAAAAATCTATCATTGATAGACTTCTAGCTGTGATAAAAGTCTATTAGTGATAGACTACTATCAATGATCTATCAATGTATTTTCTTAATATATTTGCTAATAGATTTCAATGGCTAATAAACATGTTTGTCATGATCATGGTGACTGTTGCTCAGAAATTTTTTGAGATTCGAATAAGAAGAAATAAAAGATTCGAGTGGATGAATCTTTTTGGAATGGTTGTTGATAATCAGGGGTATTTGCAATTGGAGTCTATCAGTGATAGACTCTTATCAATGATAGAAGTCTATCAATGTATTAATATATTTGCTAATAGATTTCAATGGCTAATAGACTTGTTTGTCATGATTATAGTGACTGTTGTTCAAAATGTTTATGAGATTCGAGTAAGAATGAATAAATGGTTTGAATGAGTGCATATTTTTAGGATGGTTGCTGATAATCAAGTACTTAGGAAGTATGGTTTCTGCAATTGGAGCCTATCAGTGATAGAAATCTATCACTAATAGACTTGTATTATACATAGATTTCAAGAAAAACAAAAAGAAAAACACATCTCCACAAATGAACACAAATGACTTCAACCCTTCAATTGCTTCCATCTACTTAGAGATGTCCATGAGGCGGGGCGGGGCCGGGGATGGTTCCCCGTCCCTGCCCCCCATTTCATTCCCCGTCCCCCTGAAATTCTCCATTTAATTTTGCGAGGATCGGGGCGGGGATTCCCTGCGGGGAATTAGCGGGAATCGGGTTCCCCGCGGGGAATTATTCTCTGTTATATATATTTTTATATATTTTTTAAAAATTTGATTAAATAAAATAATTTTTTAGAAAATTTCTATTTAAATTATTAATTAATAATGGTAAATTTCTATTAAAGAGATTTTTTTTTAAATTTTCTTTAGGAAAATAAAATAATACATCATAAAAGATTAAATTTAGTATTTATTATATATAAATATACATATTAAAAATAAATAAATTAATCAGGGTAGGGGCAGGGTAGGGGCAGGGACGGGGTCGAGGACGGGGTCGAGGACGGGGACGAGGAATACATTCTCCATCCCCGTCCTCGTTTGGCTAACAGGGAAAAATTTTCCCTCCGCTCCCTCCCCCATTCCCCGTCTAAACAAGGATTCCCCTTCCCTTTAGGGGTGGGTCCCCACAGGGAAAATGAACATCTCTACATCTACTTAGTTACTTTATGTACCAACTTTCAAGCCTGACTTCAAGTGCAGTCTATCTATGATAGAAGTTTATCAATGATAGACTTCTAATTGTGATAAGAGTCTATCAGGCTTCAATCACAACCTTGGACTCTTAATTAACCAACTCAACAAAGTAAAAGAAAAAATGTGAATATCTGCAAATGCTAGACACATATTGATAGTATTGATAGTATCATAGCAATAAATGTATATTGCCAATATTATATCATTGTAAAATTGGTGGAAATTTACATGTCCTACGATTGTGACCAACACGATGACAGCGACTACATTTCGTGTGACTTCTCGCTTCACCAATTGATAGCATCCTTTGTTTTTATGGCCTTCCTTCTTGAAGTGTAACTTGGAGGTAATGTTTTCATATCAACGTCTATAGAGCTCCATTCGGAATGATTCCCAACTAACTATCACTAATAGAATTCTATATGTATTGAATTTTATTTCAATAGAGATAGAATTCTATCAATATTATAGTCTATCAGTGACATTATTGTAGTATATCAGTGACTATCACTGATAGACTTCTATACATATAGAATTCTAACAGTATTGTAGTTTATTAGTGATAGTCACTGATAGACTTCAATACAGATATAATTCTATCCATTATAGTCACTGATAGACTCCATGCGTTCTGATTGAAGTCTATCAATGATAGTAGTCTATTAGTGGCTATCACTAATAGAATTCTATATGTATTGAATATAATTCAATAGAGATAGAATTCTATTAGTGATTGTCACTGATAGAATTCTATATGTATTGAAGTCTATTCGTGTCTCTATATAATCTTGAGAGAGGAGCTGATTGATGTGTATAATCTTGAAAAGAACGTGACAGCTCAAGATGAATCCATATTTAGAAGAAGATTGTGAATGACAACAATCAACTAACATATTATCTTGAGAAGAAACCAGTCAAGATGTTGGAGACATTTATTGATCTAACCTCCGTTGCAGCAAGAGAGAGAGAAAAAAGAGTAGATGGAGTGAGCAAGTGACAACTGACCAATATTGTATTATTTTATGGGTGACAAATAACTAATAGTCTAGTAGGTAGATAAATTGGTACAGATTACATGCCAAACGCCGTATAATAGACTTTTCAATTCAAACGAAGGAAAATTTATGGGCAAAGTGGGCGTTGGAAAGATTTCAGGCCACAACCAATGAATCCAATTCTAGGATGAATGAGAAACCCACTTAATCGAAGAAGAAGAATAAGAACGAAATTAAAAAAAAGGCATAAATTTTGAGGAGAAAGAAGAACGCACGCAAGACAAATTTTTGCTTTAAAATAAGGGCAAAAAAGGAACAATGAAGTATTATTTTGAAGTTTTGCCATATTTGCAAATTCTTTTAAAATTTGCTATATTTGCAAATAGCAAACCATAATTTGCTATACAAAGAAAAGAAAAAGATTAAAAAAAAAAAAAAAAAAAAAAAAAAAAAAGGGCAATGTGTGACTTATGGAAAGCCACATAGAGAGAGAAGAAAAACAAAAAAAAAGGAAAAGGAGAAACCCATCGGGCAAAAAAAGGGGGCGGAGAAAGAGGAAGAGAAAAAGGAATGGAGAAAGAGGAAGAGGGAGATGGTCGTCGGAGTAGTGGGTAGCCATCGGAAGCCCAAGAGAAGTGGTGGTTAACGCCGAAAATGGAGAGAGAAAGTTTATTAGGCAAGATTTCAACTTGAGTAAGTTTTATTTTCTCTAAAAGTTAAAAGATTAAGAAAAATATTGAAGTGTTGGACACTTTTTAAGGTGGGATTTTGATTCCTTTTGTTTAAAAGTTTCCATGAATTTTCTTTGTGGAGTATTTGTACAAAGATGAACATGAAAGGTTGAGATTTATGTTGTGGATCTCTTTGATTTCTCCTACTTTTTTAAAGCTTGTATGAGGTTTACTAATTTATTGTGTTCTTACTTGGTTTGGTCGTGTGAAGAAATTTGTGAATGAGCAAATCATGTTGTTTTGGTAGACTATTGCAATATAAATTCTAGAGAGAGAGAGAGAGAGAGAGAGAGAGGCTTCCAATAAAGGAATAGTTGGTTGGAAAAGGAAAATTTTAAGAAGAATAAGAAGATTAGGAATAAGTTAGAGGTGGAAACTAATGGAAAGAGAGAAAAAAATATAATAAAATACAATAGAGTAATCATATTAAAAATTAGAATGGGTTATGTAGTACAAAAAGTGCAAGGAATGTTAAAGAGGAGAGAGATTGTAGAAATTAAAGCCCTTTGCATGAATTCAAAGATAATGTGATAGAAGAGAGATAAAGTGATTTTGGATTTGGGTCTAATGGATAATAATGAAGAAGAAAAAGTTGGTTTAGTTTTTGTTCAAAGGTGGTAAAGTCATTTTGGAGATAACTAACGATGTGATTATTAAATTAATTTCAGGACGAGCGGAGATCGGGATGACTATTTATGACTTGAAATTTTTGCATCTATAATTTGTTAGTAGTTTATTTCTACGAAATATTGTCATTATTGAATTATTATTATGGAATTTCAATTATTCAATAATTTGATATGATTTTAGAGTAATTGTTATGAGATATTCAGAAACTTTTTATGAATTTCCAGTAATCTTATGATTTTAGCTCACTCTTTTCCTAAATTTTTCTATCAGGTAGCACTAGAGTATCCAATGGGCCTATTAAGGATGAGATCTGCCACCGTTCTCATATATATTACATTTTATTTTATGTGTAAATCTTGTATTTTATTTGTCTTTGGAACTAGAGTGACTAGCTTTATTTTTGACGACCTTATACTATTTTTGAATTTTATGATGATTTGTAAATTGGAACCATTTATTGTTTTTCATTGTTGGTTTGCAGTTATGTGGTGGTTGTTGATTTCTGAACTGATTATTGATTATGACACACTTGATAGATGTGTGGGAGTTTGGATAAATTATTTGGGAGTGTATTTTTTTTTAAAAAAATTTAGGTGTGTTTTATTCGAATTTTAGGTAAAACTCTGCCACAATTTTTACGGATATGTTTTGATAAATTTTTTGCTAGCCACCTATTCTTTCAAAAATGTGTTTTGTTTTGCTAAGTTTGAAGATGGGTTCCATAGTTTAGTTTGGACCTATTGTCGGCACGTCACGTCCTAGGTTGGTTAGGGTAATCTGGGCAGGGCGTGACAAACAGTAAGGTAGTCGTTCTATTTAATTAGCTGCCCTAACTCTGATTGATTTTTTTTTATGTAGAAGATGAACCACTATAGTTGATAAGGACAACGACCCTTGACATATCTCCACAATGGTATGATATTGTCCATTTTGGGCATAAACCATCATGGTTTTGCTTTTGGTTTTCCTCAAAAGGCCTCATACCAATGGAGATATTTGTTCTCACTTATATATCATGGATCTCTTCCTTCCCTAGCCAATGTGGGGCTTTGTTAGCACTCCTAATAATCCTCCCTTCGAACTTAGTACCACACTTGACTCCCCCTCGAACAAATCCGTCGACTCCAATTTGAGAACTTGCTCTTCATCTCAAGGCACAACCAGTTCATCTCGAGACAACATCCAAATAGAGCACAAACATGGACCACACTTGCTCTTATCAAGCGCACGCGATCGAAGTAATATAAAATGGTATCTGAGTACCAAGTATCGAATCCCATAGGGAACGGAGTAACAAAAATACTGTAAAGCAAAATGTAAGGAAAATTGCAACTTTGTAAACTAAATTGCAAAAATAATGTTGGGTTGGTGTGTTGGCAAAAAGAAAAATTGCAGAATCTAATTGCAGAACCTAAAAATGACAATAATTGAAATAACCAAATTGCAGAATTGAATTGTAGAATTTAGAAATGACAATATTAGGTAGTGAACTAAAATTTCAAAAGGAATTTAGATAAAGATGGGGCTCAAGAATGTCATTGCCCTAAGTCGTAATTACAAACCAAAATTGCAATTCCAACCTACTCCACAGTCAATTGTAAACCAAAATTGCATCTCCTATTCACCTTGATTTTAGGGTTTTAGGAGGCTAAGTGAGTGACTTATATGTCTATAGTCCCTCTATCTTAGATTATTTGGTTCAACAATTTTATGGGTTTTGGAGTCCTTAATCCCTATGTCTAGGGTAAGGATTGGCTTATGTCTAAGCTCTTTTCTCCATTACTTGTGCGAAATCCGCTTATCACTAACCCCATCGGTATATTAGATCTAAGCTTGAGTTGCTACCCTAGTTGATCAAACTAGGATCTCAACGAAAATTTATTCAACACAAGCAAACAATTGAGATGTAGGCTTGATTTTTATTGAAATTTGGCTACAATTACTTCTGAGGGAATTCACATTCTTAAACCCTCTAAGAAGTATTAGCTCATAATGAAGATAAAAATCTTAAAACTAATTTTTGAAGGAAACATCATGTGAGAGAGAATTGAATAAAGTTTTCTACTGATAATTAAAACTAAAGGAATTGATAAACTATTTGGGTAAAATAGCCAATACACTGTTATACAGTAGCTACATAAACCTCCAACTTCTCACTATGAATAGGAATTGAAAGGCAATGTGCTAATGATCTCCACTCAAAATATTAAGTTCATGATGGAACAAATTGTGAATGGCAGTACCCAATTAGCAGAGCAACAAACTTAAACTCCCTTGTAATTAACAAGTGCAGGATCTACATCTTTTTGTGCAAAACAGAACTAAATTGTCAAAATTAATTTTTAGAGTAGAACATAATTCCACCTCACTTCCAATCGATTTCATCCCTTTCCTAATTCTAGGAATTGATGAATCTTAACAAACCCAGCTTGCCTGGAATTGGATTGGAAATTCGAGAAGAAACACAGCAGAAATTTTCCAGAAAAAAAACAGAGTATTAACGTAAATAAACCCACGAACAAGATTGAATTAAAACTTACGATTAATACAAGAAGAATTCGAATGGAGAACAAAGATTGTACTTCAAGAAACTCTCCATAATACAAGTAGAAAACTGAAGAAACTAAGATTGAAATTGAAATTCTTGCTAAAACAGAAGAAGAACAAAAATTTAAAAAAAAATAGAGCCTCCGAAAAATGAAAAAACCCACGAAAATTTGCTTCTAAATTCGCCTCCCAATCCCGATTCTTAGCTCCTCATTTTCTTCTCCATTTATAGGCTTTCATTAGGGTTGAAGATTGCCCAAAAATAGTGCTCCAATTCCACCAAATCAGGCGGTAATTTGGTTTTCCATAAATGGGTTTTGCGCAGAAATTGTTCATTTTTCCTTGAATTTTCTGCTGTCCAGAATTGCAGAATCTGATTTTGCAATTTTTACATTCTCTGCTCCAGAAACAATTGCAGAATCACGAATTTGCAGTTTGATTTTGCAATTTCCACAATTTCTGCAAACAAGATCAATTTTCTTAGAATTCTATTCCAAATGCCATCACATTCATTTCTTCCTTAAATTCAAGCAATCTTTCACAATTTCAAATGATCTTAAGTCAAAACAAGAATATTTTAAGCAATTGGGAGTTAAATAAGCCTTAATTCTAAGGCTTATCAACGGCCGAGACTCACTAATCTTTGTTCCACTTTGAGAATTTCTCTAGCACACAACTAGGTTTTTACCATGCCTCTAATTCCAATTGATAAGGACAACGACCCTCGTTTCCCCTAAAAAGCCTCATACTAAAGGAGATAATTGTTCTCACTTATATATCATAGATCTCTTCCTTCCCTAACCAATGTGGGACTTTGTTAGCACTCCTAACAATCCTCCCCTCGAACAAAGTACCACACTTGAGCCTCCCTTTTGAACATATCCGTCCATTCCCAACTAAGAGCTTGCTCTTCATCTCGAGGCACAACTGGTTCATGGAGGCAACATCCAAATAGAGTACAAACACAGATCACACTTGCTCTTATCAAGGCAAGTGGTAGAACACCCTGATAGAGCATGACACTTGCTCTTACCCAGAGGAATGGTAGAACATCTCGATACAGCACGACCGAGGCTCACTAATCTCTGTTCCACTTTGAAGATTTCTCTGGCACACAACTAGATTTTTACCATGCCTCTGATTCCAATTGATAAGGACAATGACTCTCGACATATCTTCACAATGATATGATATTTTCCAATTTGGGCATAAACCCTCATGACTTTGCTTTTGGTTTCTCCTAAAAGGCATCATACCAAAGGAGATAATTGTCCTCACTTATATACCATGAATATCTTCCTTCCCTAGCCAATATGAGACTTGAAGGGAATAATCGAATTAAACCGACAGCGGAAGCATAGGAATCGTCTTTGATTTATTTAGAATTAAACTAAAATACAAAGGTAAAGCAATAAATACCTTAAAAATAATAGTATAGAGAATATTATGGCGGATCTTTATCTTTTCCACAAAGTCTTCCTGGCTATGACTCGAATACAGGACCAAGGCTTGTGGGAGCCTCTTGAAAGAAAATCCCCAAGGGATTGGAGAGGAAGAGGTCTATAGAGAATTCTCTAATTCTCTCTGTTGAGAAGATGTGTGTTGTGAAGAATGACTAAACCCAAGGGTCCTATTTATAGAGACCAAGGAAAAATTTTTGCCATAATTAAAATATTATATTTTAATATCTAATATATTAAAATATATCTTATATTTATTTGAATCTCATTCAAATCTCCTATGATATTTATTTATTTGAATCTTATTCAAATTCTATAAATATCTTTTATTTAATATATCAAATATATATTAATTATTTTAATATTTAATGTATCAAATACAATAAATATATTTTCCTCTTTTTTATTTAATATATCTAATATATTAAATATTAATTTGAACACTTCAAATTAAATATTAAATTTGAACATTTCAAATTTTAGTATTTAATGTATCAAATACAATAAATATATTTTCCTCTTTTATATTTAATATATCTAATATATTAAATATTAATTTGAACAATTCAAATTAAATATTAATTTGAACATTTCAAATTTTTCTTTCTACTAAATTGATCTTTTAGTGTTACTATGAGCTAGCAATGGAACCTTATGGACCTATAGATTATAAGCTCCAATGATACAAAATTAATTAATTAAACTCTTTAATTAATTAATTTTCATTCATTAACTATAGGTCACTCTACTATAGACCTAGAGTTGCACTCTTATGCTCTGTAGGACAAGTTGTGTCCATAGATATAATCATTACATGCAAGTCGATCCTTTACGAGTTGTTCGTAATTACAGTGGGTCAAAAGTCCGTTTTACCCCTATAATTACCTCTTGCACCTTAAGTACCACTGATTCTCTAATGAACAATATGTTTATAATCTAATTATAAACTAAGTCCCTCTCAGGCCAATGAGAGGGTGGGGCCCCATTGTTCAAGTCCCGAAATCAGTACTTAAGGGAACTACTCATCTACTTACCCTATATGGGAAGGAGTGAATTCCATCTTGTGAAATTATGTTCCCAGCTCCCTATTTGGTAAAGTCTCCAAAATGGTAGGCATATTGAATTGGCTACAAAAGCCACTTTCACCCATGCAAATCAAAGGACAGACCCTCACAGGCAGGAGTTCATAACTCACTCAGGATTAAGATCGAGTCGCATATGATCATCCTGATGAAATATTAATCTTCTCAATTAACGAATTTATAAAGAGAGATTAAATATTTCGTGGTCTAGTCTTATACAAACTCATTGTATAAGATACCCCCACTCACATGTCTCCACATGAATGATTTGGATCAAATCATTTGTAACTATTACAAAGTGGGTTGTATCAATAGTGTTACCAGGATAAGGCACCCAACCTTATCCATATACTATGACCCTTTAGGTTATTTCTTGAACATGATCCTCTCGTATGTCAACCACATACTGTTCAAGATTACACTAATAACCTTAGATTTTTCATATAATGGATAATATTCTATTACAAATAAAATAATAAAAATTATTAATTACGAGGCTTTAGGGCATAAATCCCAACAAGCACTCCTAATAATAGTAGGATCAGTTTCAACCTCCACTTGATTAAGCCTTATCTTCAATGCCAGCAGTAGACCATCTCTCACCGCAATAGCTTCCACCACATCAACATCCGTCACCCAAAGAATTGGTTTCGCTGCAGTAACTATCACTTCTCCCTTTTCATTTCTGACCACTGCACCATAGGCACTTTGTTAAGTGTTGCAATCACACCTATGAATTTTTAATTTGATCAATCAGCCCCCTGTACTTTGTTAAGTGTTGCAATCAGTCTCTTTTATTAGTTGTTGTTAAATTACCATTTAATTGGGTTTTCATGTGTGAATCACATGTTAGTTTGGAAGAGCAAACTTATATTGACATATTTGGAAAAAAAAAAAAAGAAGTACAAGAGGGTAAATTGCAACACTTAACAAAGTATAGGGAGGTGATTGCAACATTTAACAAAGTACATGAAGTTGATTGAATAAATTAAAAGCTTAGGGTTGTGATTACAATACTTAAAAAAGTATAGAAGATCGATTGATCAAATTAAAAGTTTAGGGGTGTGATTGTAACAAACCCCAAAGTTCAAGAGTAGTTTTTTTCAATTTTTCCTTTATTTTTATTTAATATGTAACAAAAAGATATATATACTTTTTATTTTTCAAAATATATAAAAAAAAATAAAGATAGAGTCTTACCTCCTATTACTATGGTTAAACAAAGAGAATACTAATAAAAAATTATTTTTAAAAAAATAAAAAGATAATGAACAATTATATTAAAATGATAAAAATTAAACTTTGTATAATAAAAAAATTATACAAAGTTTGGATGATATTATCTGTTTTAGTAAATTCTAAAGGTCACTAATCGAAACCCTAGGAGGAGGGAGGGCAACAGAGGAGGAGGCAGCAACAGCAATAGATGAGGAATCAACTTTAGATGAAGTCTTTGATTTGGTGGATCTATTTGAATGGCGAGGTGGTCGAATAGGACAGTTGTCCAAAAGATGACCACGTTTGTGGCAAAATCTGCAATCATCTGTAAGACAATTAGCAAAGTTATGGCCATATGATTTACATTTCATGCAGAAGAGGGAGCCATAGACTTTTGTCATTTTGGAACTAGCAAAGAAACCACTAACTCAACCAAACTAGTGAGCGAAATCAACTTGACTTGAACATAACCGAACTAGAGGTTTTCAATTGAGTGAATCGTTTTCAACCAGACTATGTGAACCGAACTGGTGTGTATATATATATATATTGATGTTTAGAATGCAGATTCCTGCAGAACGGCGAGTTGAAAAGTTTGCGGTGAAACGACAAGCTGAGAAGGTCAATTCAGGAGCAGATCTGAGGCGAGGTAGTCGCGGATCTGAAGAGATCTGAGTCAGCAGCGAAAATTGGTGCCTCTTTTGCAGGGTTCTTCTTCTCCGTTGGCATCATTTGTGAGATTTTCACTAGACCGGTCTATTTCTCCGAATCGGCCTATCTATGTTTTGACTCGTAACAGTGGGAATCGAGTAGTGAAGAGACATAGGTGTTGTCGGTGCTAGCAATGATATCAGCGGGATTGACGTGGGTGACGATGTCAGTGGGACTATAGTAGATCTAGGGAGTTCAGAGATGATGCCGGTGGGACTGACGTGGCCACTGCTGCTGTTTGTGCAGAGCAGAAAATGCAGGGTCGGGAGATTTGGGTTCATAAATGCTGGTAGGCTTCGTGCAAAACTGGGTTCATGGTCGAAGACTCGCGCAGCTCTTGGGTTTGAACGGGTGATAACTCTTAAATTAAGAGTTATAGGCTAGCATTTCAGGACTAAATTGTCGAATTTTATTTCATTATATTGTGGAAAACTTCTAGCTTTGAGTTATTTTGCTCTAGGTTTGATTTTTATGTAATAACATTATTATTAGAGCAAGATTATCATAATTAATGAGTTTCATATGATTAATTTAGGGTATGATTAAGGAAGACTCCCAAAGCTAGGGGCAGCAATTATACAACGGTTTGCTGGAGCAAAACTAGCAATTTTAGCCAACACGAATTTTGCATGTGAGAGTTGTTACCCATTAAATGAGCTGGAAGATGTCAGTACAGTTAGCGTGTTCAGCCAACAGTAGCTCGCCACTTCACGAGACCTATCTAATTAGCCCTGATTTGCATAAAGAAGGGGATAGATTTGTTGGGCAACCGTTTTTTAAAAGAGAGGAAGAGAGAGAGGTCTGAAATCGAAGATAGAGAGAAAAGGAGAAGAGCTCCAACTCTGGAGGCCATGGGCGAAAATTTTCCAAATAGGGAAGGTTTTCTCCAGGGGATCTGACACCGATGCTGAACCAAGCTTTTTGGGGCAACATTCCATCTTCTTCTTTGATTTCTTCTTATTCCTTTTAGTTTTTCCACACAATTTACTTCATGTCTGTATTCCGATTTCTTTGCTATAGTTTTTACATTATGAACTAATCATCATAAGGTGAGGATTAAAGGATGATTGCTTTTGATTAATGTTATAGTTGAGTATATTTCATTTCCTTCAATCTGGTTTTTAAGAGGTTTTATTTATTAGCTCATTTCCGTTTGGCCAGCAGATTTAAGCAGCGTTCTTCTGATTTCTGGGAAGAATAGAAGGGGCTAAAAGCTTAAAAACCACATTAGCTCCTTGTTAGGGTTAGTAACTAGCTAAGTGAGTAGGGTATGGATAATCACTCACCTAATGCACACACAATACAGTGGGTTAAACTGTGCTGAAGTAATGGAAATGAAATAATATATTTTAGGTGATTCGGGAGAATGCCGTGAAATCTGTAGTGGGTTAAATGGAATGAATATGTACTCGAGTTGTAACTTAATTAAAGCATGATTTATCTCTAATCCAAGCCTTTGTATTAGCTCAAAGTATCTAGACCAGTTGTTATTTGTTCATTTACGATTCCTCTGTTTTCCCTATTTCAGTAGTATTTTTTTTCCAGCATTTGTCATTTTATTTTAATTTAGCTCCTTAATGAATTTTCTGGGTTACAATTTGAGTTACTGAGAGTTAATTTGCGGTAAATAGAAGAATTAATAGTCTGTGTGAATACGATAATTTACTTAGCACTTGCTATAAAAGTATGTGTACACTTGCGCATAGACATCATAATATTGCCAAATTATTCACATTACTCTAGCAAGGTATCAACGGGTAGAAGGTATTTTTAGGTATGGGGCTTTGATACCATGTGGAGTTTTCAATATTATTCCTTGAATATTCTATGTCAAAAGGGTAACTTATATACAAAACAAAGAAAGTGTGTTCCCTAAAATAAGCCTAAAATATAGAAAACATGTTCCTTAAAATAAGCCTAAAATACAACATTAACAAAACCAAATAATTATCAAAATGGGCCATTCTTGCGATTCTTATCGACTCTACTAATTAGATGATATTTATTACAAAATGTTTTTTTATATTAATATTAGCTTACTTGGTCTAACATGACTAAAAATGATAAATTGAAGTGGGGAAATGAATAAAATAAAGAGATATAGTTTAGTGATTAAAGTATTTCTAATTTCTCTAAAAAGTTGTAGAGTTCAAACTTCTACCATCATATATTTATGACGTGACATTCTAAGAAAACACAAAATGAACTTTTTCCTTCGATTATAAAATTAAAATTTCCTTTCCTCCAATTATAATTTCAAGTATGAATACTTGGGCCAACATGGAATCTGTAGTTGGTAGTAGAACATTGATCCTCCTCTTAAAACATTATTTCATCTTCATACAGGGGCGGAGCTACAGTAGGCCCCCACTTTGCATGTTGTCCCAGTGGTATAAACGCCCCAAACCCCCCATGGCCTCCTCCTGCAGCTGTGTTCGAGTCCACTGCATGCTTGTTTTCTTCTTTTTATTATTTTTAGATTTTTCATTCCATTCTTCACGCGTGTCTGTTTTCACTTCTTTATTAATATTTAGGGCAAAATACATTTTTGGTCCCTCAGGTTTGGAGTTTGTGTCTATTTGGTCCCTGAGGTTTCAAAATGGACACTTTAGTCCCTTAGGTTTAGAAAATAGTTCTAAATGGTCCCTAGAGTTAAGTTGACCGTTAGTTGACTAACGAAAAAATGATGTGGCATTTTGAAGTGGTAATTTTTAATGAGGTGTCAAATTTTATATTATTTTAAAATTATGTAGCTTTTTTAAAAAATATTATTTATACTATTTATTTATTATTTTAATTTATTTTAAGAGTTGCCCATTCATCCACTGCCCTAACCCTTGATCCTCTTTTTATCGCCTAAAACTGCCATCTGGATCGAGCAATGAACTGCTGCAGAATCCCTTCATGGGCATCGTACTGGTTCTTTTTGCTCAATAGAATGAAGAACGACGACCTAGTTCTCGACGGTGAGAGCCCATGAATGACCTCCTCTTTCAAAGGAGAGAATAAGCTGGGTTTCTTCTCCATTGGAGATAAGGAAAAAGGAATCGGAAAGAATTAGAAGAACCCATAACTTAAAAGGACAAATTCGAATTCAATTACTGGAATTCGTTGAAGAAGATGAAGACGAAAAGAGTAAAAAACCTACACAATGTAAGGAAGAAGAGTGATGAGCACAGAAGAATTACCCAAAATGTAAACTAACTACAGAGAGAGGGGGAAATGAAGAGTTTTTAGAGTGCAGGAGTCTCTCTGTGCAGCTTTCATAGCATGAGACAGAGAAAAGTGGAGTGTTATTCTAGAAAGAGAAAGAAAATTAGTGGATTGTTTTCTTTGTTTCTGCCATTGGAGCAAGGAGTGAAAAAAGAAATAGGAATACAAAGACTTCTTTTTACGAAAAATAAATATTCAATAACCAGTTCAATATCAAATATCAATTTCATTAATATATTGAAAAAAATATTTGTAACAGAGAGACGAAAATTAAGAAGAACAAAGAGAGAAAGGAGCAGGAGAAGGGAATAGAGAAAAGATGAAAGGGAAGGAAAATAAATTAAAAAAAAAGCTACATAATCTTAAAACAATATAAATTTTGACAACCTCATTTAAAAATTGTCACTTCAACATGCCACATCATTTTTCCGTTAGTCAACTAACGGTCAACTTAACTCTAGGGACCATTTAGAACTATTTTCTAAACTTGAGGAACTAAAGTGTCTATTTTGAAACCTCAGGGACCAAATAGACACAAACTCTAAATCTGAGGGACCAAAAGTGTATTTTGCCCTAATATTTATATATATGTTTATAAAATGTTGTTAATTTTATTAATTTAAAAATTTACAGAAAACTATTCTTTTCTTTTAAAGGAAATAATTTACACTTTTACTTTTTAATAATTAATTCTATAAGAAACTATAATAATTATAAAACAAAAAAATATAATTATTATTTCAAGTTTCACTTTCTTCTTTTATATATGTATATAAATAATAGATTAGAATATCATTTTGGGACTTGTTTTATTTTAATTCTTGTACTTTAAAATGTCAAAGTTTAGTTCTCGTACTTTCAATAAATCTTAAAATTAGTTCGTCATTTTCATTAGTTTATTGTTAACTTTTCCACAAAAAAAAAAAAAAAAAAAAAAAAAAAAAAAAAAAAAAAAACAAAAATTAGTCTATATATGATTAACATTCCATCAATAAATTTTGGTGATAAGGACTACTTTTAAAATTTATTGAATACAAGGATTAAATTTAAACTTTTGAAAGTAGAAGGACTAAAATGGAATGATACTTAAAGTACATGTTTAAAATTTATTGAATATAGGGATTAAATTTAAACATTTGAAAGTAGAAGGACTAAAATGGAATGGGACCTAAAGTACATGGATCAAAATGATATTTTAACATAAACTTTTTTTATTCAACAAATTAATATCAAAATATATCAAGTCCCTGACATAAAATTATGGATCCACCACTTTCTTCATAGATTTGTCGAGATGCTTTCATTACGATATTTAATTATAGCATCTTGGGCCAACATGGAATCTGGTAGTTGGCAGTAAAACACGACTTTATTTGTTGTTCATAGATTTGTGAATATATTTTCTGTACGATTTTTTTATTATACCATTATTGCAGCCGTCGTATTTAGGTGATGAGTTTAATGTGCACAACCTATCCAAAGAAATGTGGAATTAAAACAATTCATGACATTTCATTATAAAGAAAAAGATGTTTTTTCAATTCAACCAAACTACAACATCACCTCCCAAAAAAAAGGATAACAAAAACAATAAGATGATGTATAAGCATATTAATTTGCTAATTACACCTCGTCACCCCACTCGTTGAGAACATTTTCAATGTGGACCCACTGGTTGAGAACATTTTCAATGTGAACAATAATGATAAGTGTTCGTGCGTAATTGCAACAAAGAAATAAGACACGTGTAAATGAAGCTAATTTGTATTGATTTGAATGTAGTAGAGTACAATATTTAATTTGTTTCTCTGAATCTTTCTCTCAAATGTACATATGTCTCGAGAGCTTTGCAACTTATTTTTGGATGTAGATTTGTCTCAAAGGCTTCAGAGCTTGTTCTCGGATGTGGATTTAATTTGATGGCTTTGTAACTTGTTCTGGAATGTGGATTTATTTCGAGGATTTTGCAGTTTGTTCTCGAATGTGGATTGGCTTTAGTTCACAGAGTGTTTGATCTTCAACAGTTTATAGTCTTATGATTTTTTTGTTTCTGAATTCTCTCTAAATTCTCTGGAGAATTTAATTTATGAGCATTTCAAATGAAGGATAGCTTCTTTATTTATAGAGCTTCCATGGACATGCGGGCTTGGGCATTTCAGGCTTTTGGGACCAATCATTTGACTTAGGCTCTGCTAAACTTGCGTCTAGCCCTTTGGGCTTGGATTTTGTTGGTCTTAGGCCTAAATTCCATGTGACCCAATTTAACCAAACTAAATTTAATTATTTGATTAAATGATCATAATGATAACATGTGACCTTATAATCAAAATCTGTCAACTTTTGCCTTCAAATTAAATTTAGTACACACGGCAATTTATAGGTGGTCCAAAATTTAATTATTTGGAACTTTGTCATTAATTTGGAATAATGATGTGACAACTTGTGATTGATCGAAATTTCTCATTCAACAATAAGATTTAGCTAGTGAGAAAATATTGGATGCATTATTAATTTGACTTCTATAATTCGAGTTTAGTTTCAATTTGGTGTTCTATGATTTAAAAATATTGATTCAAGAAATGTTAAAAATATAAAAAAAACGATTCACGTAATACAAATAAGAAAACAAAGATGTGGATTCAATTTACCAAAAACTAAATATCATAATATTCAAACCCAATCAAAAGACATATCATGTACCAACCGTGTAAAATAAGATAAATATTCACAATTAATTTGGCCCAACTATACATCGTCATTTGTCATCACTCATTGAGAACATTTTCAATCTGTATGATAAAGACATTAATTAATATGTATTGAAAGAAGGAAAGAGAATATGTATGAAGTTATAGTGACAAAACAATGGTTGAATTGTAAATTAAGTCTCGATTTAATTTCAATCTTGGTCACTTTAGTTTTAAAAGTTTGAATTTTAGTCTATATATTTGAGTTTAGTTTTGTAATTTGATCAAATCTCACAAATCATTTCCATCATTACAAGTCATTACTCTAATAAATATATGACATGTTCTTTTATTTATATGACAATAGGTTGATTTTTTTTTTTTTTACTGAATTTGAGGTTGAGTACAAAATTTAAAAAAAAATTGAGTGGGTTTTATAGAGTAAAAAACTATTTAAGAACAATTTGTGAGATTTAACTAAATTATAGAAACTAAATGGAGACTTTTAAAACCATATAGACCAAATTGAAACTATGTCTCTACCTTGTAACCCAAAATATTTTAACCTAAAATCAATTGAAAAGAAAATTACATATATGGACAACTAAAACATTAATTTGGCTATAATTTCAATTTACTTTAGCCATGAAACAATCGTTTTTCAAGAAGTCATGTGTGGTTGATATATACAATTAAAACATTTATAGGCTTTTTATTAATATTATATTTTGAATTATTTTTTTTAAAATATTATATTTTTAATTCCTTTTAAACATACATAATTACAAATATTAAATATTTAAAAGAAGTTACGTGTTTAAATTTCTAAAAAAATTAGGAAAGAGTTCCTAAAAGTACATATTTACACATTTTAAGATCCATTAACCTTTTCTCTGTTAGATAAGATTAGATTTTATTTGATTTGGGTTTATTTATTTGATTGATTAGTCATTTGCTTATTATTTCATTAGTATAAATAGGTCTTTTAGGTTTGTATCTCATTGTGCAACTCTTGAATAAAATCCTAGTCTCTTTATTTATATTCTCTCTAAGTTTGACATGATATCAAAGCCTTAAAGATCATTAGAATGTTCATAAGAGTTGACCAGTTTGGTTGGGGTTGTGTTTGCTTCTAGTGCATTTTGGAATTGAATAAATTTTTTTATGCCGGATTCCATAAATATTGAATTGCATATGAAATTGGCGAATTTTTGGTGTGATGTGGTGAATTTCTTGCAAATCGTTTGGGTGTGGCAGTGTCATTGTTTGAATATCTTTGTCAATTCGTTGTTGTTTTGTAACGACCCTAACCCGCACGACTCTTTATACGTGGAAGCATGATTTAGTTACCCTGCTTATGCCCGAAATTTCGGCAGCATCACGTTGTAACTACGAGAAAACCAAATTTACAAAGACCTGATAGAAATAAAACAACACTTCTAAACTTCAGAACTCAAACTAAGCATCCACCAAACTATGATAGATTATACTGAGCTCAACCAACATACGCAAGAACTAACACAGAGAAGCAGAAGAGATTTAAAGTTTATAGACCAACATACAATAAAGAACAAAGATACAACACTAAAAGCTAAGACAGGGAAAAGGAATTTGGTGGAGTCTTCATAGCCTCTTCAAGTCATCACCTTCGTCACCTGCCCCGAGGATGTGCACAATCTACAAAGACAAACAAAATAGCACGAATGAGTATAAACATACTCAGTAAGTAGCCCATTTAAGGTCCAAAACTCATAATCATATCACCAAAGTTGTCCTGACACGCACGGCTCCTACTTAACTTCAACTCATCATCCAACTAACTACATGAGTTGAAATTTACTAGGGGAAAAATGAGAGTATTTATATGAAAAAAAATGAGGGTATCTATATGAGTTGTTATCAAATTGGTTCTTTTCCATAACTCAAAATAACTTGAAAGACATTGACTATTTGGGTGTTGAAATTTCTTATATTTATGTTTGGGCATGCTTAAAAATGAGAGAGAGCTCTTCTTGTTTATTTAAAGTTCTAATATTTAAAAAGATAGGAGAAATGTGAGAAGTTTTAGAGATTGAAAGATGGAAGAAATGAGTAAGAGAGTATTGAAAAAGAAAGGAAAAAAAAAGAGAAAACATAGAGAAGTGTTAGGCCATAGATTGAAGTAGATAAAGAGAAAGAAGAAATAGAAGAGGAAGGTAATCAGGTGTAGCATAAACGGTTTTCGTCCATATACTAATTGTAAGAGCATTTTTTATTATTTTTTTTAAGGTTAAGTGTATTAATGTGAAAGTTTAGAGGTATTTTTAAAACGATGTACTAACGATTTCTGTCTATATATTAACGGTAAGAGTATTTAAATTTTTTTTTTTTGAAAGTTTAATGATATTAATGAAAATTTTGAAAGTTTAGAGGCATTTTTTTATACAAAGTACAAAATTTAGGGGTATTTTTGAAACAAAGTACTAACGGTTTCCATCCAAAACTAACGGTAAGGATATTTTTGAACTTTTTTTTTAAAAGTGTAATGGTATTAATGAAAATTTTAAAAGTTTAGGGGTATTTTTGAAACAAAGTACAAAGTTCATAGGTATTTTCTATAAATATGTGTAATCTAGAAAGAATCAATTTCAAACGCTCTTGTCCCATCATCTCCATGAAAAACATGTTTATTATGGAGCATGTATGGCTGCCGAACGTAAATTAGATACATTCATTTTCTATCTATTTTCAAATGGCTTTTCGACTATAAAATGGGAAGGTTTAGTTCGTTCCATAATCATCGAGGCTCTATTGTTCCAATTTTCTCATATAGATAAAACAGTTTGGGATCATTGGTAATAATTCAAGTTTTTGTTTCCTTCTCTATTTCTTACTTTTTCTTTAGAAGTATAGAGAGAAAAAGTGATTAAATAAACTTCATTTTTGAACTTCTTGCAGGCAGTGAAAAATATTTCAATAATGGAGATTTTGGAAGATTCAGCAGCAGCAGCTCCCCTGAGCCCTTTGAGCCAATACTTCAACACCTCTGAAATGTGTGTTTCTGTTTTGGGTGTGATTGAACTCGAATCTCCAATTACTCGCTGCGAAGCCATTGCAATTGTCACTGATGTTCTCATCCCTGCCAATCCACGTTTCAGTTCACTCATGGTTCTCTTTCTCACTCTCCTCCTAATTTCTCTCTCTTTGTCCCCAAAATATGAGTAAAATGATTAAATTTATGGTAGTGCATCAGCTTAAAAGTCAATTTGAAATGATTTTCTAAATGCTTAAAAACATTTTTTACAATTAAAAATATTTTTTTAAGCATTTAAAAAGTCATAACAAACAAGTTTAAAATTTTTAAGTTTAGTGTCTATTTTCTGAAGAGAGCCGATGATCCTTCTCTTCCTCTCACTTTTCCATCTCAAACACGCTCACAACCACCCAAAACGACCCCCAATTTTGGTTTTAGCCATTTGCCTCGTCTTTTCTCTTCTGTTTGTAACATTGCATCAAACTTTGGATGGAGTGTCATGAAAAACACTTTTGTTGAAGATGATCCAACACCCATCAAACAAGAAGGAGATTGCATTCAGCTCGTCAAGCCAATTGCCATATCCACCATGACTTTTTCCCTTGATCAAATCATACAAATCAAGAATAAGCTTAACGCGGTATAGTACTTATTGTACCTATATTTTCTATTTATGATCAGACGTACGTATGATTGAAGATTAAAATAACCATCTATATATCCCTATATTTTAAGATTCGATAGGATACACCAATATTTTTTTATGATCATTATATAAATATCAATAAATCATAAAAAAAAAAGTCAAAGTAAGCATAGCTCAATGGTAATTGACATATACTATCGACTTAAGAAGTCAGAGGTTCAAATCCCCCCACTCCCAAATATTGTTGCACTAAAAAAAAATCATAAAAAGAAAAAATCAATGAAGAATCATTGGCCGGTTGAATATAAATACTAATAATTAATAACATCTAGGTTAAAATACAAGTTTTATTTTTAGAACTTTTAATATTATGTTTAATATGTCAATGTACTTTAAAAAGATTAATTTTTATTTAGTCTTTGAACATTCAATGTTGTGTCTATTTGTTCTTTGAGCTAAAAAATTTATGGTAGATCTTTAAACTTCCAATTTTGTATTTAATAGACGATGCATATGTTAATTGTCACTTTAATGTTATAACATGTTTATATAGCATATTGATGGATCTTTTTAAGAAATTACATAGCAAATTGATTTTAGGGTAGTTTTAGGCATTTTATGGTGTAAATACGATGACATTAACAACAATTATTCATTAGACACAAAATTGAATTTTCGAAGGCCTATTAAAAATCCTTTAAAATATAAGGACTAGATAAACAAAACTTTAAAATTCATAGACCAATTAGAAACTTTTAACAGTACAAATAGACTTATATGACATAACCCTAAAAGTATAGGAACTCAACTCATAATTTAATTAACCCAACAATTATAACTTTGTAATTGTATGAGAAGTGTAAACTATTTACTTGTTAATTGAAATAATTTTTATAAGTTCTTTTGTTTTCATAATCTTTTTAGTGATATTCGTCAATATTTTATCAATACATCTTCAAAGGTTTTTATCACGACTTTCATATTTGTATCAACATCGATGTTCTAATCCTTTCGTGTGATTTTGATTTTGTTGACAGAGTGTTAACGATGCGCTCACCGGAATCATATTCTTGGGAATTCGACTATACATGAAACAACATAGCCCTCAATCAAGCGAGGCAAATTCAAGTGCATTGATTGTACTCAAAACTAGAAAGGCTAAGGCTTACAAATCAGTTAAAAAGATGCTTAAAACCGACACTGATGCACCATGGGGAAATAAAATCGCGTTTTTGCCAGTGCCAATACCCAAACTGATTGATTCTACTCTTTCACCTTGCCCTTCGGAATTTGTCAAGGAAGCCAAAGAAAAAATCATGTTGCAAAGAAGCCCTCTCTCCGTTTTCATGGCTGCTAAAGTTTTTGATATGGTCAAGCATGTGACTGCAGACCCTGAGGTGAAAATTTAACCCCCCTTATTTTTTACCTTTTCTTATAATTGGTTAAAAAGAGAAAGGTAAATGGATAACCCATTTTTACCTTTTCTTGTGTGTTAGATTGGAGCAAAGTTGTTCAAAAGGAATTAATTAATTCACTACAAGATTTTTCACTTTTCCCGACGCAACAAAGCTTCGGGAAAAGTCAAAATTGCGTCGGGAAAAGTCTTGGTCGACGAAAAAATTTCGTCGGCGATTTCGTCGGTATAGAGCCGTTGGGAAACCTTTTCCCGACGAAAATGGTGTTGCGTCGGCAAAAGGTAACTTCTCCCGACGCAATGCATTGCGTCGGGAAAAGTTTCTCCTGACGACTAGTGTATGCGTCGGGAGAAGTTTACTTTTGCCGACGCAATGTGCGTCGGCAAAACTCTAAATCCTATTTTTTTTTCTCTTATTTATTTATTAACTACTTGATAGTTCATTTTAGTATCATGTTAAAACAAAAAATAATATCATAAAAAATAATAGTATTGATATGCAATAATGTGATTACAAAATATTCAATATCTACTTGTACTAGAGTTCGAAAGAAGAAAAAAATACATCAGAAATAAAACAATTAATCTTGAAGGCTTCAATCTTCGTCTTCGTCTTCGTCTTTATTTTTAGAAAATAGGTCTTCAAAATTACACAACTACAAATCTGAAAAAAAAAATAATGTGAAAAATTTTAAATATAAAACAAAAAATAAAATAAGGTGCATATAGTGAAACTAAAACACAAAAGATTCTAAGTATCATTTTGACTCTCAAAGAAATTTAGAAAGTGCTTAAAGTGAAACTTAAGCACACAACCAACCCCTCGATGCTACAAAAGTGTCTTAAAAGTGCTTAAGAATACTTTGAGGCAAAAAAAACTCAAAATGACCTAAAAGTATCTATTTCGCCCCTTAAAACCTATAAAGTGGTCAAAAAAGTGACTAAAAAAAGTTTAAGTGTCATTTTGATTCTTAAAGAAACTTAGAAAATGCTGTAACCACACAACTAACTCTCTGATGTTACAAAAGTGTCTTAAAGATGATTAAGCATACTTTGAGGCGAAAAGCTAACTCAAAACAACCTAAAAGTGTCTACTCCGCCCTTCAAAACCTACAAATTGGCCAAAAAGTGCTTAAAAATAGTATAAGTCTCATTTTAACTCTCAAAGAAACCTAAAAATTAAAGTGAACCTAAAGCACACAACTCACTCCAATATGCTAAAAAATGTCTTAAAGGTGCCTAAGCGTATTTCGAGGTAAAAAATAACTCAAAATGATCTAAAAGAGTCTACTATGCTCCTTAAAACCTACAAAGTTATCAAAAAGTGTATGAAAAGAGTCTAAGTATCATTTGGACTCTTAAAGAAAGTTAAAAAAATGTCTAAAGTGAACTTAAAGCACACAACCCACCCTCCAATACTATAAAAGTGTCTTAAATGTGCCTAAGCATATTTTAAAAACCAACAAACATTCCTAACTCATTGAAGCTCTTACTTCAAATATCACAAACTCACTCAAACAACTTTCTTACACATCTCACTAACTCACCCAAACTAAACCTAAAAAATTGTATAACTTATCTATTCTTACTTAAAATCACTAAAAAGTGTCTAATGTACAAATTTTAGATGATTAACTCACTCCAAAATCTTCCAAAAGTGTCTAATGTACAAATTTCATTCTAACCATCCAAGGATATATTAAAGAAATGTGTCTTTGAGTATAGCATTTTGTGCACCAACCTAGTTCCAAGTACATACATATACAAGGCACTTAGGAATTTTAAGAGAATAAAATCACAATAAAATCTTCACTAAGCTCAAAATAAGCACTCTAATTCAATATATAACCTTAAAGTAAGCTAAAAATTAACACTTACATTTTAATGTTCAATAGGCTCAATAGGATAAAAGTCACAAAATAGCCTACAAATCAAATTATACAATAAGATTAGAATCAAACTTTAATCACACACAAGATGCTCAAAATCAAATAAACACACACTTGGACTCAATGTCAAAAATTAATCACACAAATATAGGCTCAAAACCACATGTCTAATCCCACAATAAGCTTCAAATCAAACTTTAATCACATAAAGAGCCTATAATCACAATTTAATCAAATAATTACGCTACAAATCACATTTCGAACACACAATAAATTCAAAATCACGATTTAATCATACTTTAATCCAACAATAAGCTCCAAACTAAACACCAATCACATAAATAGCCTCCAAACCACACAAGTATTCTCCAAACTACACTTTGATTACATAATACATTCAAAGTAAAAATTTTAACTTCAAAAGGCTTAATAACTAAGTTTAAATCTTAAATAAACTAAAAAAAACATAATGTAAAAATTCTATATACCTCCAAAGTAACAAACTCCATAAATTTTCTCCCTCAAAATGCCCAAAATCGGACTTCTGCCTCATGCCGTCAAAACCTACAAGAAAAACACCTTAAATAGAAGATAGAGGGCATGGGTGAAGGAAAATGGAAGATAATGGAGAAGAACACTTTGATTACATAATACATTCAAAGTAAAATTTTTAACTTCAAAAGGCTTAATAACTAAGTTTAAATCTTAAATAAACTAAAAAAAAACATAATGTAAAAATTCTATATACCTCCAAAGTAGCAAACTCCATAAATTTTCTCCCTCAAAATGCCCAAAATCAGACTTCCTCCCCATGCCGTCAAAACCTACAAGAAAACACCAAAAATAGAAGATAGAGGGCATGGGTGAAGGAAAATGGAAGAAAATGGAGAAGAATAAGAAGAAATGAGGTGACTGTCTATGGAGTTTTAGATGTAGACGGCGGAGAGAAAAGGAAGAAGAAAAAGAGGGAAAAAGAAAAGAAAAAGAAGAGGAGAAGAAGAAGAAAAAAGGGCTAGGGATTTATTTTTTCGCCGATTTTTTCCGACCCAAACAAGCGTCGGCATAGGTCAAAAAAAGCGTCGGGAAAAGTCAAACGCGCATTTCACTTAATTAACTTCTCCCGACGCTACAAAAGCGTCGGCATAGCCTTTTAATACGTCGGCTTATCTTTTCGCGCCATATGACGAGCTATGGAGAGCAAATAAATCTCCCGATGCAACACTTTTCGTTGGGAAAAACATACTTGTCCCGACGAAAATGGCAAGCGTCGGAAAAAGTGTGTAAATTTTCGGACGCTTGCCATTTTCGTCGGAAAAAGTATGTTTTTCCCGACGAAAAGTGTTGCGTCGGGAAAGAGTTCGTCGGCAAATCTAAAAATTCTTGTAACGAAGCTTAAGAATTCAAGCATTATGATATCAAATATGATTGGACCTGTGGAGAACATGGCTTTGGCGAATCATCCAGTTAAAGGCTTATACTTTACAGTCCTTGACATGCCTCAGGTACCTAATCCCAACCATTCTCTTGAAAACTAAAAGCTTAAGATCGATCCCTCTAAATTTAACTTAAGAGGGGTGTTCCGAGTTTCGGGTTTTGGTGGGCGTTTTGACTTAAGATGTTGATCTGTTTGCCCTATGGATTTGTTAAGTTTGAGGTTTTTGTTAAGATCACAATAGATTGTCCACCTAGCTTCACATCAATGGTATGATATTGTTCTATATACTTTAGACTTAAAACCCTTGTAGCTTTGCTTTTAGTTTTATCTAAAAGTTTCCTACCAATGGACATAATTGTCCTTTTTTCGAAACAATCGTCCCTTCAATGACTCTCACAAAGCTTTGCCCTGTTTGTGGAAGAATATTGTCCTCTTTGCCTCTTCTTGGTCTTATAAGTCCTCTTTATTTGTAGTCTATTCCTCCTCCTGTATCGCCTTTAGGCTTTAATTGGCATGCTTTTCTGTAGCTCTCCTTACTGTATTTTCTCACATTCGTGACTAATGAAAGTCGTTTCTTTTCCAAAAAAAAAAAAAAAACAATTCTCTTTCTTATATACCTATGATTTTCTCATATCTTAGCCAAATGTGAGATTTTGATTGCATTCACAATAGTTTCTTCATTAAATCTATGGATTTCAACAGTAATAATACTCCGAATTCCGAATGTACTCTTTCCGAACCCACTTTTTCTAAAAGTTTAGGCTTCTTAAACATAGACAGCCTAAACCTATCAATAAATGTCAACCTTAAGATTCCAAACCTAGGCTTCAAATAAATGATCCTAAAAGCTTAGTGTCTGTCTAAACTTGGAAACTTCTCTCCCTATCCCCAATTAATGCTTAAGGCCGGTCTTTATTCTCCCAATCCAAAGTTCAAGACGCTAGTGTAATTCATATATATTTACACATATATTTAACCTGTCTCTCTCTTTAATTGTAGAGTCTAATGATAACAATTGTGAGTTACATGAAAGACTTGAGGATTGTGTTTGGAGGTGAGAAGTGCTTCATAGATCAACAAAAGTTGAAAGTATGCATTGAAGATGCCTTCCAAAGGACACTGATGAAAGCTGTTATTAAAAGTAATTTTTAATATTTTTCGAGTTCTGTCAAACGTAAAAGCTTCTTATTTTTATGTGTTTCAATCCCATCGAAGAAAATTTTAGTTAGGTAGTATGAAATGAATGGAGGGTAAGTTGTGCGTTCAATGTATGCTTGTGAGTGGCAACAAAGTTCATGTTCCATTTAGTTTGTACGAAATACAAAGTCAATGCAATAATTTCTACTACCCTTTTTCTTCCATATATATGAAGATGGATAATTCAAATTATTGACAATAGTCAATCAAACTCTAAGTCAAAATTTGGGTAGTTGAACACTATACGCTGAATAGTCAAACTTTCATTCAATCTATGATTTATCCAAGATTTTAAATGTCCATGCCGACAGGAATATCGAGGTGATCTCAATTTATGGAAATGTTGATATGATCCATATCTAGAAAAATTATAAATACAAAAAATGCATAAAAATATATAAATTAACAAATAAGTATTTTACCATTTTTAAATAAGTTTAAATTATTATTATTAGATTCACAATAGTAATATTTTGTTGATATTTTAGCTATATTTTATCCATTTTTCTATGATATGATAGAAATGTCGATTCACTCACTACAAAAGAGTTAGCCTATTTCGACGATCTTTTATTGAAGGTTATAAAAAACTTTTGTAAAAGATATACATTTATTGGAGGTATTAGAAAAACCTTTAGAAATATCTACTTTTTATCGAAGGTTTTAAAAAAAATATTTGAAAAAAATATCATATTTTTCAAAGGCACTCAAAACCTTTGAAAAAGATATTATATTTTTCAAAGACACTCAAAACCTTTGAAAATTATAGCTTCCATTTATACAATTTGTAATTTTACTTTTAATCGTACTTCTTAAATGGAAGCTTTTTGGCAATTGATTTTAGGATTTATTAATGAAACAACACGACTATAAGGATGTTGGTTGGTTGTGTATATGGGATTGTTGTTTGATTTGGTCTCTGTTTCTGATTGGTTACAAGTCTATATTGTATATAGTGTTTAATTTTCCTCTGAATTTGACACTGCTTCAAAACTAAATAGTTCTTACTCTGTTTCCAAAATATTTATGTTTATGAAAAATAAGCATCTTTATCCACTAACTTATCTGATTCTTTGCATTCTACCAGCAAATCTTCACTCTGTCATATCTGTGTATGTGTTTAATTTGGACATGAACGATGTTTTCGGACTCACTACTCCTAGAGCAAGTCGACTCGTCGCCGTTCCGTACAAAAGAGTTTCTTGTTGTTTGGACTGAGAAAAGTTGATCCATTATTGATCGATGATAAATTCTCGTTAGTGTTTTTGAAATGTAAGTTAAGGAAATAAAATTACGGAAAAAAAGTAACTGAGTTGGATATTTTAGAGTGTCTTGCCATTAATATGATTTTACAATGAAACTTATGGATATTCATCTTGGATAATGGAAAATTTGGAGAACAGAATGTTGTTGATATGCATATATTTATTCACTAAGCTGAAATAGGCTTAATTTCGTTTACTATTCTATTGTATTCAAGTGCTAAAGCTTTTTGTGAGAGGTTATTCAAAGGATTTACAAATGTCGATAAAGAAATATTTCTAAAGGCTTTAAAATCTTTAAAAATAGTATTATAAGCCTTTAAAAATAATAAAAATCTTCGAAAAAGATAATTGACAATAAATAATTATCGATAAATAATTTGACAATTTTCAAAGACATATGACCTTTGAAAAATAATAATTTTCGAAGGTTAATGTACCTTTGAAAAAAGCTTTTTTGACAAGATCTATTTCGACACTTTTTGAAGGTTTTGTTAACCTTCGAAGAAGAATTTATTGAAGGTTTGTTTAATGCTTTTTAGAAAGTTGTAACCTTAAAAAATAGTCAAATTTCTTGTAGTGATAGAAATTATTGCATTAACTTTGTGATTTCGTACAAACTAAAATTGAGCATAGCGGCTAACTCATGAACTTTTGTTGCCAGTCACAAGCATACATTGAATGTAAAACCTACCAAACATAAAATTTCCTTTGGTGCAATTGGGGCACATAAAAAAAAGAAAAAAGAAGAAATCCTCAAGTCTCCCATCTAACATACAAGAAAATGTAAAAATGATAAAATTACTTTTATTTAACTGCTTTGATCAGTGTCCTTTGGAAGGCATCTTCAATGCATACTTTCAACTTCTGTTGATCTATGACGCACTTCTCGCCCCCGAACACAATCCTCAAGTCTCCCATGTAACTCACAATTGTTATCATTAGACTCTACAATTCAAGAGAGAGACATATTTAAGTAAATATATATAAATTACTATTGTCTTAAAGTTTTCGAGACTTATATGTTTAAGAAATCCAAACTTTGAGAAAGAGTGGGTTTGAGAAGGGTAGCTGTTGAAATCCATAGATTCGTCAAAGAAATAATAGAGAATGTAATCAAAGTCTCACATTAGGTAAAAAAAAAAAGAAAATCGTGGATATATAAGTGAGAACAATTATGTCTGTTGTTATAGATTTTGTGGAATATACTTGTTGCTCGAGAGAGAGGGAAGAGAATTTGAAAAGTCTAAAATTTCATGTCTAAAACTTCATTCAATCACAACTCAGAATAAATACATATTCTAATGCTAAAAATAGCTACTATAGTAAACATAGCTACACTACAAATAGCAACAACTATATTTAGTAAACACCAACCTATTTATCTACTCTTTAGGCACATGCTTCTCTTCACTATTTTTAGGCTATACTAATTTTTAGTCCACTTTTTTTTACCTTTACAGATTGAGGTAACTAAAAAAACTTTTGGGAATATAATCAAAGTCTTATATTAGCTAGGAAAGAAGAAAATCATGAGCATATAAGTGAGTGAAGACACTTATATCAATTGATATAGATTTGTCAAAGAAATTGTTGAGAATGCAGTCAAATTCTTAATTTGCTAGGAAAGAAAAAAAAATTATGAGTATATGTGAAGACAACTATATATCCGTTGATATGTGGCTTTTTAGTTGAAACTAAAAACAAAGCTATCACGGTTCAAATAGACAATATCATACAATTTCTGTGAAGATATATAGGGGGTCTGTTGTCTTAACCCAAACTTCAGACTTTGACAAATCTATAGGACAAATCCGGGATAGACATCTTGATTAAGCCAAACCCACAGAAACCCAAAACTCCAAACACCCTTTTAAATTAAATTCAAAGAGATCTTAAGCTTTTAGTTTTCAAGAGAATAGTTGCGATTAGATACCTGAGGCATGCCAGGAACGGTAAAGTATAAGCCTTTAACTGGACGATTGGCTAAGGCCATTTTCTCCACAGGTCCAATCATATTTGATATCATAATGCTTGAATTCTTTAGCTTCCTTTTGAACAACTTTGCTCCAATCTAACACACAAGAAGAGGTAAAAATGGGTTATCCATTTACCTTTCTCTTTTTAACCAATTATAAGAAAAGGTAAAAAAAATAGGGTTTAATTTTCACCTCAGGGTCTGCAGTCACATGCTTGACCATATCAAAAACTTTAGCAGCCATGAAAACGGAGAGAGGGCTTCTTTGCAACATGATTTTTTCTTTGGCTTCCTTGACAAATTCCGAAGGGCAAGTTGAAAGAGTAGAATCAATCAGTTTGGGTATTGGCACTGGCAAAAACGCGATTTTATTTCCCCATGGTGCATCAGTGTCGGTTTTAAGCATCTTTTTAACTGATTTGTAAGCCTTAGCCTTTCTAGTATTGAGTAAAATCAATGCACTTGAATTTGCCTCGCTTGATTGAGGGCTATGTTCTTTCATGTATAGTCGAATTCCCAAGAATATGATTCCAGTGAGCACGTCATTAACGCTCTGTCAATAAATTCAAAATCACAAGAAAGGGTTATTAGAACATGGATGTGGATGGACATGTATAAGTATAGTAAAAATATTCATTGATATATTGATAAAATATCGAGGGATGTTACTAGAAGGATTAAATGAAAATAAAAAGAAATTATTGCAATATAATTAGTAAATAGTTTATACTTCTCAATCAAAAGTATGTACTTGTTGGGTTAAATTAAAAGTCTCTCAACTTTTAATTGGTCCATGAATTTCTAAAGTTAATGTTTCATCTAGCTTTGTATTTTAAACATCAGTTTCTAATAAGTCAGAGAAGTTTTTATTTTGTTTCTAGTAAGTTATTTGTCGTTAACTCTATTAGTTTAATGCTTACCATATCATATGTCTAAACTAGGCTCAAAATCAAATTGCTATACAATTTTCTAAATAGTA
Source organism: Trichosanthes truncata (assembly GCA_033996785.1). Taxonomy (NCBI): domain Eukaryota; kingdom Viridiplantae; phylum Streptophyta; class Magnoliopsida; order Cucurbitales; family Cucurbitaceae; genus Trichosanthes; species Trichosanthes truncata. The sequence continues at coordinate 57,974,946 of JAWPNB010000010.1, forward strand.
CCATGCTTCTACATGCTATATAAATATTAAAGTAACAAAGTTAACATAGGAATCACCTATTAGATAAGAAATTTGAAGTTTAAAAGATCTATCATAAACTTTTTAGCACAACAACGGAATAGACACAATATCGTTTGTCTAGAGAACTAAATAAAAAAATCTTTTTAAAGTAGAGAGAATTATTAGACCTATTTTTAGAAGTTCTAAAAATTAAAAATTGTAATTTAACCTAAGTGTTATTATTAGAATTTATACTCATTTCAACCCGTTATTCTTTGTTGATCTTTTGTATGTTTTATTAATACTAGTCTTTTAACACGTGTCTACATATGATACTTCCAATTTATTTGATCATACATTTAGATTAATGGTGAATTTACCACTTTATACTAAATAATTAAAAATTTTGTAAGAATTAAATTAAAGAATTATAAGAATACATAATTTTCAAAAAAAAATTATAAAATATATTTTCCAATTATAAAATAACTTCAAAACATCTACATGAGAGATTAGTACTAGCGTTTGAGGTTGTTTTCTTCAAGCATCTCTATTTTCTATTTTTTATACAATGTTGTATAATTGCTATATAGCACTATTTTACAATTGGTGCAAAAACATTGGTTTGCTAGGCTATTATGTTCTACCACACTAATTCTAGAAACTTTAAAAAAATGGAATTGGGGTTGGAAAAAAAACAATACAGTAAGAGGAGAAGGCACAAGTTTTTTGTAGAAAAATGATAAAGAGATAGCTCTTTAATATAGTTGTAGGAGTTGAAGAGAAGATTCCAAAACTATTAAAATTCAAAAATTTTAGAAATTCTATTATTAATTAGAATTAAAGGTAAAGTTATATAAATTTTTTAATTAACTTTTATGAATAAATTAACAAAACATTTTATATTCAATCTTTTCCTATTCTAACTTTTCAAATTCTTTTCATTGGTCAATTTTATGAAATTATTTAAAGTATTAATTTCAATGAATTTTTATACTTTTGTTTTTTAAATTTATTAAAATTCTAAATTTTTTTGAAATTCCATTATTAATTATTATTAAATTAAGTAAAGTTATAAATTTTAGACTTGATTTTTAAAATAAATTAACAACACCTTTTATAATGAATTTTTGAAATTATCAATTTTACAATTATTCTTTTAGAGATGAGTAATTTGATTGGAGAGAGATGAAGTTAGCGGGAGAATGAAAAAGAGACTGTGGGCATGGGAGAGAGAGACATAAAGTTAGAGAGAGAGATGAGTGGTGAGAGAGAGATGTAGAGTAAAACTCAAGCAAAGGATAACTTAGGTATTTTTAGAAAATCAAGGTTAATTAATATGTTCAAAAAAGTTTTTCTTTTCTACACTAGTAGTATTATATATATTATAGATATAGATATAGATTAAGATGATGGTATATTACAAATATTGGTTTATTATATCAAACTCTCAAATCTATGAATAATATATAGACAGATATTGTAATATTTGATCCTATACGTTAATAGAAATAGAAAATATATCATGAGTTTATAAGGAAAGATATAAGTACCATACCGCGTTAAGCTTATTCTTGATTTGTTTGATTTGATCAAGAGAAAAGGTCATGGTGGATATGGCAATTGGCTTAACGAGCTGCATGGAATTTCCTTCTGGTTTGATGGGTGTTGGATCATCTTCAACAAAAGTGTTCTTCATGATACTCCATCCAAAATTCGATACAAAGTTAGAAATAGAAGAGAAAAAACGACGCAAACGGCTAAAATGACCAAAATTTGAGATATTTTTGGGTTGTTGTGAGCGCTTTCGAGATGGAAAAGTGAAAGGAAGAGAAGGATCATCGGCTCTCGTAAGGCAACTTAAAAGAGTGTTCATAAGACAATAGCCATCAGCTATAGAATGATGAACCTTGAAAATTACACTACATGCTGCATGGCTTGTAGGGTAGTTGAAGACGTGAATTTCCCACAAAGGAATGCTTTGTGAAAAGGGTTTTGTGGCTATTTTTGTGGCATGTTCATCGAAGTAAGCTTGGTATTCATGTCTTGAGAGTTCGACTGGAAATTTTGGTATGTAAATGTGGTCTTCTGGGTTAACCTCAGTTGTCATCCATTTGTTTTCCCCCGAAGACTTTTCTTTCACCTGCATGTCAAGTATTTCTAAAATCTATGACGTCAAGCTTAAGTTGATAAGTTATCAAGTAAATATAAACTTTTATTCATATTATAAGTCTCCCTTATACCATTTTCTTTACCTGACTAATGTAAGGTGAGAATTCGACATCACACCTCTAAAGAAGTGGGTGCCTTAACTGTTTATGTTATGCTCATGTTGATGACAACATTCTCCTATATTCGTAGGCTTAAAAATTAGCTCAATTCAACCAAACAAGTAATTATCAATATTAATTGAATAAGAAATGATACTATAGGTTTTGAATACAAAAATTCCATATCATGATATCATGTTAAAGCAACTGCTATATCTAAAAACTAATTTAATCTTCCATTCATATTCTTAACGCCCCTCCCTTATGGGCAGGGGGCCAATCTACAATGAGTGTGGGGCTGAAGCTCCCACGTTATAAAGTTATATATTATTGTTGTGTGTGCCCAACCCCTCCAAGTCTTGGGTTCCGAGCCTCGGTACTTTAATTATTGAATAGTAATAAATTTTTAAAATTTTTAGTAAATTATTTCTAAAAAGTTCTGATTTCGTCACTGCTTGTGGGCTTAAAAATTAGCAACAACAAATCATTATCGACCTGTATGATAATAATTAAATTACCACTAAATCTGAAAATTTAAGTGGTGCACTACCATAAATTTAATCATTTTACTCATTCGTAGCAGAAAATTAAGAGAGAAAAGGGGAGAGTGAGAAAGAGAACCATGATTGAAGTGAAACGTGGGTTGGCAGGGATGAGAACATCAGTGACAATTGACATGGCTTCGCAGCGAGTAATTGGAGATTCGAGTTCAATCACACCCAAAACAGAAACACACATTTCAGAGGTGTTGAAGTATTGGCTCAAAGGGCTCATGGGGGCTGCTGCTGAATCTTCCAAAATCTCCATTGCTGAAATATGTTTTAATCACTTTTTCACTCTACCTAAAGAAAAAGTAGCTCTTTTTCTTTACTTGACACAAAAAAAAAAAAAAAAAAAAAAAAAAAAAAAAAAAAAAAAAAAAGAAAGAAAGAAAAACAGAGAGAAGAAAAAAAGAAAAAGAAAAGCTTGATTATTACCGATGATCCCGAATTGTTTTATCTAAATGAGGGAGGTTTTGTTGGAAATTGAAACAATAGAGCTAGCCTCGACGATTTTTTATTAAGGAACTAAACCTCCACATTTTATAGTCGCAAAATCAACTGAAAGTGGATAGAAAATTAATGTATCTCGTTTACGTTTGGCAGTCGTATGCAGATTCGGAGAACCCTCCAAAATTAACATGTTTTTCATGGGGATGGAAGTGAGAGAGTTTGAAATTTCATTCTTTTTGGATACACATTATGTAAAATATGTATTTCTTTGACTATCATTCTTACTTTTTAAATTATTTGTACATCAAGTAGCATCAAATTTATTCAAGTCTACCCAACAAAATTGAAGCCAAGGGCAATTAGATGTATGTTCTTGGAATTCACTGAAGGGGTTAAAAGGGTTCAGATTATGGCACCCAATAGACCAAAAAAAAAAAGGTATATAAATAGCAAGGATGTATTTTTCAAAGAAGATGAAATGTTTATGTTTCAAGAAGTGGACAACAGTACCTACCAGCAAAAACAGACGGCTAGCTATAATTTAGGTGGAACCATCTGTTATGACTAAAAATAACAGAAGAGGTGAACCCTCTAGTAATTAGGCAAGTATATCATCATTGTTGGTTGCCAATATTGTTGCCATATTTACTGCTTTCCTTTGTAAATATTATAATTGTATTATGCTGAACTTTTGCCTCTAATTTAGTCATTGAGCTGTATATATAAAGCCCTCAGGTTGAATGAAATAAATCAAGGAAATAAACTCAATGGTCGGTCTCTCTCTCTTTCAATCTCTTTACCCTCGACTTCGATAAATATGGTCTCATTTCAAAGTGAGTATAGTTTAAAGTTCAATAGTAATTGGCATGTACCCTCAATTAAAGGTTATAGGTTTGAATCCCGACTCCCAAACGTTGCTCAACTCAAAAAAGAAAAAAAAAAAACGAATGTGGAATCATAAGTTGTGGAAGAAGTCCAAGAGGAACCATATCCTATTAGCCACTAAACCTACAAGACTACTTCCCTTGCGATATTACTAAAATTGTAAGGTACCAGAAGATTGTGTGGTTTTGAGTTTGTGTGGTTCTGTTTCACACTTCAAATTTTAAATTGATTTGATGGTCAAAAGTGGGTAGAACTAACTCACCTACTTGAATTAATTTTATGTCGAAAGCCATGTATGTAACAGCCACATATACATAAAGATGAGCTCGCATTTTTCTTGTGAATTTTTGTTTTCAAATAATAAATTGTGACAAGATTTGTTTTTTTTTTTTTAACTAAATATAATTGTGAGGAGATATTATTTTGATAAAAATATACTTTTGGTTTCTAATGTAATTTGAATTTAGTTGCATTTGCGTTACTGAGTTTTCAAACTCGACATTTTAAATCTTAAGGGTTTGGAAAAATGGTTGTTTGGAAAATAGTCGAAAGATTGCCTCAATTTAAAAAAGAAATAAATATGATGGCAATTGGGATAGAGTTCTAAATAAATTAATCTTGTTTGCAAGAAACATAGAAATTGCAAAATCATGATTCTGCAATCTGGAGTAGTAGAAAAGTTCAAGAACGGAAATTTTTTTTGCATTTAACCCATTCAGAAAATCTTCAATTACAGCATGATTTGGGGGATTTTGAGCACGAAATTTGGGCATTCTTCAACCCTAATGAAGGTCTATAAAGGGGGAAGAAGAGGAGGAGCTAAGACATTCGTTTTGGAGGCATTTTTAGGAGTCAATTTCGTGGGTTTTATTTTCAACGTTCATGCTCTGTTTTTTTTTTTTGCAGTTTTTTTTGTTCTCTATTTTTATATTTCCTCAATTTCTTCTTGTATTACCGAGAGCTATTGTAAGTTTATTTCTCGTTCTTCTTTAGATTTATCCAATCAATTCAAGTGAAGAAATTGGGGTTTGAGTTCGTTTTTTTAGAGATTTTTGCTTGTGGGTTTCTGTCAACCGAATGCTCTGTTTTTTTTTTTTTTTTTTTTTTTTTTTTTTTTTTTTTTTTTTTTTTTTTTGCAAATTTCCTTTCTGTTTTTACAAGAATTTCAATCATACTCATCTTGTTTTTCCTTCGAATTCCAATCCGATTCAAGTGAAACTTGGATGGTTAAGGGTAATCGTTCCTAGAAATGGTGAAGGATTGAGTCGATTGGAATGAAGTGAGATGTATTGAATAATTATTGAGTGAATTTTGTTCTGTCTTCTAATTTTATTCAAGTTTCTGTATTTGTTGAATTATTTATAAACCCATTAGATTCAAGGGTAGAAGGAAGAAGATGGAAAATTTCTATTGAAGCCCTTGATTCTTTGTGTTTAAATTTAATTTGAGAATTTTAGAAATCCTTGTAGTTATTTGCCCAGAATTGCCTTAAAATGATTGTCCTGTTTGTTCCAAGAGCAATGTTGTTTAGGATGCAAATTTGTATAATTAGCAAGTTACTCAAATTTTCAATATGAACTTTTCCCCAAAAATTAGTTGTAGGATTTTTATCTTTAATAAGAGCTAAAATTCTTAGGGGGTTCAAGGATGTGAATTCCCTAAGAAGTAATTGTAGCCAAAATTCCACATAAACAAAGCCTACACCTCAATTGTTTGTTTGCGTTGAACAAATTTCCGTTGAGATCCTAGATTGATCAACTAGGGTAGCAACTCAAGCTTAGATCTAATACCGACGAGGTTAGTGATAAGCGGATTTCGCACAAGTGATGGAGAAAAGAGCTTAGACATAAGTCAATCTTTACCCTAGACATAGGGATTAAGGACTCCAAAACCCATAAAATTATTGAGCCGAATTATTTAAGATAGATGGACTATAGACATATAAGTCACTCACTTAGCCTCATAAAAACCTAAATTCAAGGTGAATAGGAGAAGCAATTTTGGTTTACAATTGAGTGTGGAGTAGGTTGGAATTGCAATTTTGGCTTGCAATTACAACTTAGGGCAATGACATTCTTGAGCCCCATCTTTATCTAAATTCATTTTGAAATTTCATTTACTAAGTTTATCTAGTTTCCTATCCAATATTGCCAATTATAGATTCTGCAATTTTTGTCATTTCAATATTGCAATTTCTTGATTCTGCAATTAGGTAACACCCACCATAAATTAGGTAGTAATCTTATTGTGTAGCCTAAAAACAAGTTTCTTTTTTCCTTTCTAAATTATTAGCTACCTAAAAACAAGCCCCACAAATCCTTCCCTCATATTAGGTAACACCCACCATAAATTTAAACGTTTTTTTTTTCCACGATTTTTCCCAAAGGAAACTTACCAAATCAAAATTTTGTGTTTTGTGCAAGTCCTCCACTTCCAAAATCAAGTAATTGCAGCTTGATTTCCAAAATTAAACTTCAATTCCCAAATTCTCTCTCATCTCTCAACTCTCCCGATTTTAAGCTAAAAAGAGATGGTTTTCTTCTTTTTTTTTTTTTTAAATAAAACTTTCACACTAGCCACATGTCCACTACCCCTAACATCATCACGAGCACACGTGTCCACCCAACTCCCCCCAAAATTTTGGCTACAAATTTAATAAACTAATTCCAAATTTTTATTTCCCTTTTTAACCCTAAACAAAGTGCCAAAAGTCAGTTAGGTCCTTATAAATTAAAGTGCTAAAATATTCCACACAATATGCCTTGGCCGTCAAATTGTTTCGTCCGTCGTAGCTCTGTCGCCCATCGCAGCCTCCGACAATAGGATTCATAGAAGTAAAAAGTAGAATAATACCTAAAATCAGGATTCATGGATAAAATATTATCAAAAAAATCAACAGCTTCGAGGCTGCTGACCTGGGACAAATGAGAAAAAGAAACCGAACTTTGTAATATACACTCAAAAAATCATGTGAAATATATGAGAGATATTTCAAAAGATAATGAACTAAAACAATACGAAATGTCATATATAGTAGACCAAAACTTGATTCTACTCCAAGCAGCAAAATGCCTGTCAGAGATGAAATTACTAAAAACCCATCGCCCCAAATTTAATGGAAGATTAGATAAAGAAACTAAACTAAAAGGTTTAATAGTTTGGCATTATTTTTTATTTATCTTTTATTCTCTCTTTACTTTTAATCCATTGATATTATTTTTGTTTCGTTTTAAAATGCTCTAATTAATATCTTTTAATTATGAGCATCGTATTAATGGAAAAATCTTCTCATTGACTATTGCATTTATTTTATATTCTAACATTTTGAATATTTTATCTTTTATGGCAAAATGATCAAATAAATGGTAAGGTGATTTTATCATATATGGTTATTGATATTTTTAAAAATGTGATTGAGTATATCTTTCCTTATATCAATAGTTGCCTTGTTATTTGATTGACTAAAGGGATCTTTTCCATATTTGATTGAGTGATTTTTTTGTTTTAAATTTGAAATTTGCTGAAGTTGTTGTGATTAAAAAAAAACTTTGTAACAATTCTAGTTAACTCTTGAAGAGTTATCTTTTTGTGGTTTTTTGTGTTACATATTTAATTCTTGAAAACGTGATTCAATTGGAGATTGCAAGCTACTTGAACGGTTGTTGAACACACTACACATTTCACAAGGGGAGCTTGTGAACGTGGATCGTCAAAGGGAGCAAGATTGCGGCATAAAATCCAAGAAGGGAGTTCTTTTAATTTTATGCATAAGACAATTTGTATTGTGTACTAATCCTTTGATAATCTAATCTCTTGGCGTGGCCTCGTGGAGTAGGTTGGGAAACCGAACCACGTTAAAAATGTTGTGTGTTCATTTATTTTCATATTTCCACATGTCTTTGACAACCATACATGTTTAGCTATTTTATGAATCGCACATGCAATTAAAATAAATAAATATAAAATAGACATTATTATTCCAATGAGAAAAATTAAACAAATTGATAATTAGGTCATTTCAATTGGTATCAGAGCAGTGCATTAATTTTTTTAGTGAGATTTTGGGATTTTTTTATTGATCTAATTTTGTTTAATTATGTCTATTTCTAAAGGTTTTTCAATCGCTAGACCTCCATTGTTGAATGGAAGCAACTATCCATATTGGAAAATCCGAATGAGGGCATTTATTAAAGCAATGGATGAAAAAGCTTGGAAATCCATTCTTGTTGGCTGGACATATCCTACTAAAGAAGATGAAAAAAAAATGTTATTTTGAAACCGGAGGTGGAATGGACTGCTGAGGAAGATAAGTTATCAAATTGGAATAGTAAAGCTCTTAATGCTATTTTTAGTTGTGCAGATGCTATCCAAATTAAATTGATTTCAACATGTGAATCAGCAAAGGAGGCTTGGGATATGAAGGCACTGGTGATGTAAAACGAACCAAACTTATTATGAAAGTCTTACAATGCTAGAGGAGAAATCTTTATATGATTTTTATGCTAAGTTGTGTGAAATAGCTAATGAATCTTTTGCTTTAGGAGAAAAAAATGTCAGAATCTAAATTAGTTAGAAAAAATATTCGATCTTTACCTGGTAGATTTTCTCCTAAGATAACTGCTATAGAAGAAAGTAAGGATTTAGATAATATGAAAGTTGATGATTTAATGGGTTCACTTAGGACTTTTGAACTTAATCTAAAACAGAGAAAACAAGAAAAGTCTATTGCTCTTCAATCTTCTTTTGATGAGAATGGCAGGTGTGAAAGAGAATGTGATGAAGATGCACTTGTGCTACTTACAAAAAAATTTGGAAAGCTCATGAGAAAAGTGGCAAAAAGTACAAATACTTCACAACGAGGAACAAAAAGTGGGAACCAAAATTTCAAACAAAGTGATAAAAAGAAGGGAATACAATGTCATGAGTGTGAAGGTTTTAGACACATACAAGCTGAATGTGCAAACACTTTGAAGAAAAAGAAAGTTATGGCAATTACATGAAGTGATGAAGAATCAAAAAATGAACAAGAAGAGAATCTAATAAGTAATGTTGCTTTAACTGCTTCTATTTCTAACAAAGCTATGCAGGAAACAATGGAGCAAAAGTTTAAAAAAGAAGATTTGAGTGATGTAGAAAGTTATGCAAGTGATGACTCTGACCTTGATGAGGAAGCACTGAAAGAGGCATGTCAAAATATGTATTCTGAGTGGCTAAAGGTTTGTGAAACTAACAAAAATTTAGTAAGTCAAAATAATGAATTGCTCAATTGTAAAAAGGGGCTTCAAGATGAGATAGAAAATTTGAATAAATTGGTTAATGGAAAAAACCTTGTAACAATTCCAGTTAACTCTTGAAGAGTTATCTTTTTGTTGTTTTTTGTGTTACATATTGAATTCTTGAGAACGTGCTTCAATTGGAGATTGCAAGCTACTTGAATGGTTGTTGAACACACTACACATTTCAAAAGGGGAGCTTGTGAACGTGGATCGTCAAAGGGAGCAAGATTGCGGCATAAAATCCAAGAAGGGAGTTCTTTTAATTTTATGCATAAGACAATTTGTATTGTGTACTAATCCTTTGATAATCTAATCTCTTGGCGTGGCCTCGTGGAGTAGGTTGGGAAACCGAACCACGTTAAAAATGTTGTGTATTCATTTATTTTCATATTTCCGCATGTCTTTGACAACCATACATGTTTAGTATTTTATGAATCGCTCATGCAATTAAAATAAATAAATAAATAATATACATCATTATTCCAATGAGAAAAATTAAACAAATTGATAATTAGGTCCTTTCATAAACTATTTAAAACTGCGTCCAAATAAAAGTGAAGCACAACCGAATTTTCCTTAAATTTTTATGAATCAAGTGAATGAAAAAACTTATAAATGAAAATTGACTCCCGGAGTTTACAATGCCCACTGGGGCTATGACTCACAATTGGACAGCTAGGTCACGTTGTGTGGGTTATTGAAGAGGGAGAGATATTTTAAATATTTTAGTATTTTTAATTTTTACTCAAAAGTTTAATTTTTAAATTAATATTTTATCTTAATTGTCCTATAATTAGTAAACAAAATCGACATGTCAACCAATCTACGTCAATAGATAAATAGTTCAGTTATCATTCCGTTAAGTTTAAGTTAAGTTGGGAACCATTTAGAATCATTATGAAAACCTTAGGGACTGAAGTGTTGATAACACTCAAAAGTGTGCTATTTATAGGCTTAGATTTGTGTTAGTTTTGTATGTTTAGATTGAGCTTTCATGCATTTATTCATTTATTCTATAGGATTTGAGCTAATATGGCGAAATAGAGCTGATGAGGACGATACGAGCGTTTTTGGAGCTTAAAGGCATGATTTAGAAGCTTGGAATTGAATAGAGAACAAAATAAAGCTTCATGACCCGAGAGGATAGTGTTGAGACGCTGTCCATAGCGTCTCAACGCTATAATTGCAGCCATTCAAATCCAGTTTCCTGCAGAAGCAGTGTCGAGACGCTACCTTATAGCGTCTCGACGCCAGAAACGCGCGCGCTCGAAGATTTCCGTCCGTAGCATTGAGACGCTGCTACCCCATTTTTATGTTTTTATTCTGCGAATTAGGGTACAGCGTCGAGACGCTGTCCCAAGGATTATAAAAGTAACATTTTGGCTTCGATTTTGGGGGGACCATTTGGAGAGGAACCAGTCTAGAATCAATTTCTACATCATATTTGGGACCAAGGGAGCATTTTTAAGAGCTAAGGAAGACATTCAAGGCTCGAGATCACGGTGTTTTACGATTGGAACGAGTGTGGCAAGCATCAGAGAGTTTTTTCCTTCTTCCTTATTTATTTTGTAGTCATTGTTTTTGGATGTGGCTTAAGTTTTCGTAGAGATCAAATGTCTTGAACTTGGTTTATTTTCACTTATTTGGTTTAATTTTAGAGACATTTATATTGTAGCAAGTTATTTATGCATTCTAGAAAGTATTGTTTAATCGTTTGGCCAACGTTTATTTCTGATAAAATTGGGTTTTTGCTTGAAAAAGACGAACTCGAATTTAGATCTGAATGTATAACTATTAGTGAATGTTTGCATGGGAATGAAATTTTTGCTAATAGAAGTCACACTAGAATTTTATTCAATACCATGTTTAGTTATAAAAATAGACTGGAATGTTGATTTATCACTAAGTATGAGGTTTAGTTGGGCTTGGAAAATTCAACTAATAAATTTGATAATTTCCTGGCTTATAACTGTTATTTATGTAAGTTACCTCTTATATAAGATCAAATAGTTTTATGAAATTAAATCACTGTTTCAAGAAGGTTCCCTCTAAGTGTCTCCAACCATGTAAATAATTATTTTAAGTTTTAATCTGACTTTTCTTCGATTGTTGGTTCTCTAGATAAAATTTAAGCATTAGTAATTATAGTACTTAATTAAGCTAAGAAATACAATCCCTGAGATCGACCATGGCCATTACTACTGCAAATTGTAAAGGTCTGGTTAATAATTACATTTGATAGAGCCTTCGACAAGCTCTTTATCAAGTGTCTCTTTCGAAACCTCATGGACATCAACTCCATACTGAGATTAATGCATTTTGTCAAAAAAAAAAACTTTAAAGTTAAAAAAAAACATAGAGCAAATTAGTCGTTATTGTGCCTTTAAGTTCTAATGGAAATCATTTCCAAAAATAAATTTGTTTTTCCTTTTGGAATTGGGTAGTCAGTAAGAACTATATAGACATCCCAATCAAACTTCATTAATAGAGAAAAAGAACAAATATAACATTTTAAAAAGTAAATTTACTAAAATGCTTGAAGAAATTAGTACATATTACAATGTCTAATGGTATGTAGATTAAGCAAGCAAAATTTATTTACAATTACAAACTATCCATTTTTCTCCTTTGTTTAATGGATGTAAATGTGTTTTGGTCTATTTGAATAATTTTTGTTGGTTCGTTTAGTCTATTTAATTTCTTTAATTAAAGTAATTTTCTTTTTAATTTTTAGGCGTTGGATTAATTCATTCAAAGTTGATAATAATAATAACATTAAGTCCAAGAATTATACTTATTTCAGTCACCATATCATCAACATAAAGATAGAATCTGACGTGTGAACAATGTTGTATTGTTGGGATTGGAAGTAAATCCAAGTTGCATTATGGTGGAGCTGAATGTGGCAAACAAGCCTGTGGAGCTTGCTTCAGACCATATAAAGCTCGGCAGAGTTATTGCCTTAGCTAGAGTGGTATTAATTTTACAATTAAACACTCCAATGTACAAGTATACACAGTCTAGTACAGCAAATGGTAAGTATATTTATATCGTTCTCCTCAAGAATTAGTTCACGAATTTTACCAAGGTTGAGCTAAATTCTAGTGAATACACAAGGTAACCAAATAAAAACAACATTCAAGAGATTTTTAAAGAAATAAAACTAGGCTAACTCAACCAACAACAAGCTTACAATAACAGGCAAAAGAACAAAAACAAGTAACAGTAGGTGAAATCAAATAGAGTTAAAAGCAGGCTTGGATTATAGTGTTCTTATACTGTTTTGAAGACTCAATGTTGCAGCAAAACTCATGCTACATCACACCACACAACATTCCAACACGGAATCTTCCCAAATTTCCTTAAATTGTAGCTAAATTTCCATTTAAACTACTCAAAATAAACTCATTACTTGTGTGCACTAAGTTGGTGATTATCCATAACCTACCCATTTCACTGCAAGCTTAACTTGTAATTAGTCTTAACGAGGTTTGATGCAATTGGCTTCCTATTCTTTATCCCAAAAGTTAAAAAAAAAAAACAACAAAAAAAAAAAAACAAAACAAAACAGTAGATGAAAAAGGTTGGCAAAACATAATTCATCTTAAGCAATAAAAACACTTCAAATCAGTATTCAATAGTTCAATAGCATAAATAACTATGCAAGACTCCTCTTTACAATATAAGAGTTCCCTAATCCTTGTCTTAAACTATTTAGCTCATAATTATAGCAACAAAACTACTAATATCTACTTGAAAAATCATTACAGTAGTCAAGAAAAATGGAAAAGCAACAAAAGGAAGAATAACAATAAGAAAAAATGAGAATTAAGAAAAGAAGAGAAATTCTCAGGTGAAGAGCTTATAAAGGACTCCTTCCTTCTTCCTCAACGCCTTTCCCCAGGTAAATAACCTTCTTTTTTAGCTTATTTCTTCTCATTTCCATAAAACTTCCTTTTCCAGCATCCTTTTCGAAAAACCAATGTCCAACTTTTATACATCTTTTTTATCCATAAAAAACAGGGCTGATTGGATAGGGAATGAAGCTTGGCAGCATTTTATTGGTCCACGGGTCCAGCTGGCTCTATTTGGATAGCTCAATTAATGAGAATATTCCTTACACGTGTGAGATTGGGAGCTATATTGAATAGATTGCTATAGCATTTCAGTTCAGAAGGTTATTACTGAACTTCACTCTTCCTTCCTTCAATCAGTTCTTACCTGAGGCAAAATGAACAGCCAATTAACTCTTAGAAAGCAAGCATACACTCATTAATCAAGGCTTCCTAAAGATTTAGCCAAATGACCAATAAGACATGAATTTAGAAGCTTAATGAACCAAGAAACTACCAAAACATCAAAACTTAGCAGGGTTTAGTACTAGAATTTAGGAGAAATAACTCTTCCATGAAGAGTTATCAGGAGTAGACACACTTTCTGAGGTGGAGGAGAAGAACCAGGTGGTGGTTTCATATACACTTCCTCAGAGAGAATGCCAACGAAGAACGCATTTTTAATGTCCATCTGAAGAAGGGGCCATTGTTTGGCAGCTGCAACAGCCAAAAGGCTACGTACAGATGACATTCGAACGACTGGAGCAAATGTTTCCTCATAATCAATACCATATTCTTGAGAATGACCTTTTGCAACAAGGCGAGCTTTATATCGTTCAATAGATCCATCTGAGTGTGTTTTGATTTTGTAAATCCACTTACAACCAATAGGTCATTTTCTAGGAGGTAGGTCTACGTATTCCCAAGTATGAGTCTTTTCTAAAGCCTGTAATTATTCATTCATTGCTTGCTACCAAAGAGTGTTAGTGCTGGCCTCATGATAAGATGAAGGTTCAACCAGAGACATAATAGTGGAAAAGCAATGATAGTCGATGATGAGAAATTTCTCTTACTCGAGTGGAGCGACTAATAAAGGTGACAGGTGCAGGTTCAGGTTCTACAAAAGAAACATATGTCAGATTTGAGACAGTAGAGACAGGAGCAGATTGTTCAAGCTCGAAGATGTGTGGAGGGTCAAGAGTTGGCATAATATCATTAGACGACAATGTCGAGTCTAGAGAAGTAGAGTCGGGGGCTGAGGAGTCAAGGTTAGGAGCACATGGAGGGTCAGATGGTGGAAAATGTCATTAGAGAGATTGGTGAAAAATTGTTGGGAACTAGATAGAGAAGTATGGAAGGAGAGAGACTGAAGAACATATTGTGCTCCCAAAAAGTAACATGGCGAGAGACATGTAATCTTTTGGAGATAGGATCCCAACAACGAAAATCCTTGTGTTCAGTGTCGTAGCTAAGAAAACAACATAGGCGAGCACGTGGTTCGAGTTTGGTATGTTCATGAAGTTGAAGAAGGACAGAACATGCACAACCAAAGGCTTTAAGATGAGAGTAAGAAGGAGGAGTATCATATAAACGTTCAAAAGGAGAAATATTTTGAATAACAAAGGATAGGAGACAATTGATGGTATAGACATAAGTGAGAGCAGTCTCCCCCCAAAATTTCTCAGGGCATGATGCAGAAAGAAGTTGGGCACGAACAAAATTCAAAATATGGCAATGTTTGTATTCTGCTTGACCATTTTGTTGGGAGGTATGCAGACAGGAATGTTGAATAAGAGTGGCATGTTAGGTAAGAAAAGAGAGAAGGTTGGAATCCTTATACTCCATGACATTGTTTGTGCGGAGAATTTTAATGGCTTGAGAGAATTGTGTTTTGATAATATTGGCAAAAGCATTATAAACTTGAGACAAGGCAGATCGATTTTTCTGAAAATATATCCAAGTAAAATGAGAATAATCATCAATAAAAAGAACAAAGTAATGACAGCCACTAACACTAGGAGTAGGAACAGAACCACAAATATTAGAGTGAATCAACCCAAAGGGAGCATCACAAGAAGATGAGGAAATAGGAAAAGATAGAGAAGGTTGTTTTGCAAGTTTACAATTTAAACAGTCAAAGGGAGTAAATTTTGAACTATTATTTAAATTACTAACTAACTTGCAAAGTTTGTCAGAGAAGGTGTGTGTTAGAGTGTTGATATAATTAAATTTATCATAACCCACCAGCTTAAGCTTTTGGGTTAATTGGTGATTTAACATGGTATCAGAGCAGGAGGTCATGAGTTCGAACTCCTGTAATGTCATTTTCTCCCCAATTAATATTGATTTCCACTTGTTGGGCCTCTTACAAATTTTCAAGCCCACAAGTGAGGGGGAGTGTTAGAGTGTTGATATAATTAAATTTACCATAACCCATCAGCTTAAGCTTTTGGGTTAATTGGTGATTTAATAGTGTGACCAAGACGAAGGTGCCATAATTGATACATAGTAAAATCAGTGGCAGATGCAGAAATTGATGGAGAAACATGAAGCTGAAGAGAGGTGAGCTCAAATAATCTTCCCACTTTGCGTTATGTACCAATTATCTAACCTGTTTGTAGATCCTGAACCTGACATCCATGAGGAGAGAAAGAAATAGTTGGACCAAGATCACATAATTACCCGATAGAGACAAGGTTGAAGGTCAGATTAGGGACATGGTAGGTATGGGAAAGTGTTAAAGTGGGAGTGGCGATAGTATCAATATGTGTAATAGACATGCTGCTTCCATTAGCAGCATGAATGGGGGGAAGAGATGGAGCAGGAGCTGGAGAAGACATAAGTGAGATATTAGTGGTCATGTGGTTGCAACAAACAAAATCAAGAAGCCAAGAGTTACCTGGTGTGACTGCAAGAGCAAATGAATTGGATTATATTAACTGTTTCAGTAAATTCTAAAGGTCACTAATCGAAACCCTAGGAGGAAGGGGGGCAACAGAGGAGGAGGCATCAATAGCAATGGATGAGGAATCTGAAAGAGTTAATATTAAGAAAGCGGAAGCAATTTTGGATCTTAAGCACTCTAATTACATCAATTTGATCAAATAAATAGCATGCTCAAAAACGGAAAAACAGAGAATAAGAACACTACCTTTGATGCTCAAAATTCTCCTAATCCTTGGCCAATTTCTGATCACGAATACTTCGTGGATCTCCCTTAGGATCTTCCCTACTATCCTCAGACCTTGGAAAGGATTGTGGGATTCTTAATTGAGAGAATTTTTTAGAGAGAGAGCAAAGGTCTAAAAATCGAAATTTCTCCAATTTTCTGCTAAATTCATAAAATTCTTGTGTTTCTTCTCTAATTAAAGCAAACCAAAAGCTTCATTAAGCTTTGTGAATAAGACAACACATGAATGATGAGGATAAATCAAGAAGGAGGTGGAGAATTTTGGTGAATTTGAAAGAGCTAGTAGGTTATTCATCAATTGATGAATTTGGTCCAAAAATCAATCTTAAATGAATTTGATTTTTCTTTAATTTTAATTCAAAATCAATATAAAATTAATTTTAAATTAAAATCAATTTTTTAATTAATTAAACAATTTAATTAATTTTAAATAATTATTTAATTTAATATCAAATATCAAATTAAATAATTGGACCAATCCCGATTTCTCAAATCGAACGTTCGAACATGAATCCCTATTCATGTTTTAAACCGAACCAATATTAAATCAAATTTAAATATATCCACCGCTTTTTTTATCATAGTTTAATTCATAATTAAGCTATGAAACGTTAAGTATATCGCATATAATTAACGTTTTCTCCCAAAACCGAATTTGAACAATTCAAATTCTTTTCTCTCAAATTGTTACAAGGCTTAATCCGAGCTAGTAAGGGGAACCTAATGGACCTACAGATCATGAGCTCCAACGATACGAGATTAACCGGCCAAACTCTTTAGCCTAGCTAATCAACATTCGTTAACCACCGGGACACTCCACTAAAGCTCAGTGGCTGCACTCTCCTCACTGTAGATATATTTATGTCCACTCGATATAACCATGGTTAGTAAGTCGATCCTTCACAGGTTGTTCGTAATTACAGCTAGGTCAAATAAACCGTTTTACCCCTGTAATTACTTCTTGTTCCTTAAGTCCCACTAATCCTCTAATGAACAATTGGTTTGTGGTCTGACCAACAAACTGAATCCCTCTCGGGCCAATGAGAGGGTGGGCCCATTGTTCAAGACCTGGAGTCAGCACTTAAGGGAACAACCTCTCTACTAAACCCTAAAGTGGGTAGGAGTGAATTCCATCTCCCATGACTATGTTCCCAACTATCTACCCGGTCTTATCCCCAAAATGGGAGGCTTATTGAGTCGGCGATCTCGGGCCACTCTCACCCATGCAAATCTAAGGATAATCTCGAATAAACAGGAGTTCATAGCACACTCAGGATTAAGATCGAGTTACCTAGGTCATCGTATGAAAATAGTCAGTTAAAACAATAAACGGAGTTAAAAAGTCTAAGTGACTATTTCGCGGTCCAGTCTTATGCAAACTCATTGCATAGGACGCCCCCACTTTCATGTCTCCACATGAACGATTCAGGATTATATCGTTAGTACTATACAAAGTGGGCCGCGTCCATAGTGTCCCCAGGATAAGGTACCCAGCCCTATCCCTATACTATAGACCGTTCTGACTATTACTCGAACTTGATCCACTTTTATGTCATACATAAAATTCAAGTTTACATCTTATAGTCAAGGGTTCTTAGTTCATTGGATTTGAGTTAAAAGGACACAATTCACTTTATCCAATAGCACCTTTACTGAATAAACCTCAATAACATCTTTATTGCAAAATAGAATATACATTGAGTTTACAAAACCACGAGTTTTAGGACACAAAACCCAACAGAATCAACTTTAGATGAGGTCTTTGATTTAGTGGATCTACCTGAATGGCAAGGTGGTAGAGTAGAATAGTTGTTCAAAAGACAACCACGTTTGTGGCAATATCTACACTCAATTGCAAGACAATTAGCAAAGTTATAGCCATATGATTTACATTTCATGTAGAAAAGGGAGTCATCGACTTTTGTCATTTTGGAACCAACAAAGAAACCACTGACTCAACTAAACTAGTGAACGAAATCAACTTGACTTGAACATAACCGAACCGGAGGTCTTCAACTAAGTAAATCGGTTTAGACGAATCGGTCTGCGTGGACCAAGTGGGGGGAACCAAACCGAACTATATGAACCAAATCGATTTATATATATCTGTATATATGTATATGTATGTGTGTGTATATATATATATGTTAATGTTTAGAATGCAAATTGCTACGGAACGGCGAGATGAGAGGTTTGCGGCGAAATGACAAGCTGAGAAGGTTGATTCAGGAGCAGATCTGAGGCGAGGCAGTTGCGGATATGAGGAAATCTGAGTCGGCTGCTAAAATCGGTGCCTTCTCGTTCTTCTTCTCCGTCAGTGTCATCCGTGAGATTTTCACTGGACTGATTTATTTCTCTGAATCAGCCTATCTCTATTTTGACTCGTAACAGTAGGAATCAAGTAGTGAAGAAACAGAGGTGTTGTTTGTGCTGGCGATGATACCGACGAGACTAAAGTGGGCAGCGATGTCGGCGGGACTGGAGCAGATCTAGGGAGTTCGGAGATGATATCAGCAAAACTGACGTGGCCACCGCTGCTACTTGTGCAGGGTTGGGAGATTTGGGTTCATAAACGTCGGTAGGTTTCGTGCAGAACTGAGTTCGTGGACGAAGACTCATGCAGCTCGTAGGTTTGGACTGAGACGTCGGTTGGCTTCACTGGAGAGAAAGAAGATGACGGGCAGAATGTATTTTTAAGGATGGGGCTCTGACACCATGTGGAGTTTTCAATATTATTCCTTGAATATTCTATATCAAAAGGGTAACTTATATACAAAACAAAGAAAGTGTGTTCCCTAAAATAAGTCTAAAATGCAGCCATTAACAAAACCAAATGGTAATCAAAAGGGGTCATTCTTAAATTAAGAGTTATAGGCTAGCATTTCAGGACTAAATTGTCGAATTTTATCTCATTATATTGTGGAAAACTCCTAGCTTTGAGTTATTTTGCTCTAGGTTTAATTTAAGAGTTATAGGCTACCATTTGGTTTAATAGTGAAATGCTACTCTACTAATTGGATGATATTTATTACAAAATGCTTTTTTATATTAACATTAGCTTACTTTGATCTAACATGACTAAAAATGATAAATTGAAGTGGGGAAATGAATAAAATAAAGAGATATAGTTTAGTGATTAAAGTATTTCTAATTTCTCTAAAAAGTTGTAGAGTTCAAACTTCTACCATCATATATTTATGACGTGACATTCTAAGAAAAAACAAAATGAACTTTTTCCTTCGATTATAAAATTAAAATTTCCTTTCCTCCAATTATAATTTCTAGTATGAATACTTGGGCCAACATGGAATCTGTAGTTGGTAGTAGAACATTGATCCTCCTCTTAAGACATTATTTCATCTTCATACAGGGGCGGAGCTACAGTGGGCCCCCACTTTGCATGTTGTCCCAGTGGTATAAACGCCCCAAACCCCCCATGGCCTCCTTCTGCAGCTGTGTTCGAGTCCACTGCATGCATGTTTTCTTCTTTTTATTATTTTTAGATTTTTCATTCCATTTTTCACGCGTGTCTGTTTTCACTTCTTTATTAATATTTATATATATGTTTATAAAATGTTGTTAATTTTATTAATTTAAAAATTTACATAAAACTATTCTTTTCTTTTAAAGGAAATAATTTACACTTTTACTTTTTAATAATTAATTCTATAAGAAACTATAATAATTATAAAACAAAAAAAATATAATTATTATTTCAAGTTTCACTTTCTTCTTTTATATATGAATATAAATAATAGATTAGAATATCATTTTGAGACTTGTTTTATTTTAATTCTTGTACTTTCAAATGTCAAAGTTTAGTTCTCGTACTTTCAATAAATCTTAAAATTAGTTCGTCATTTTCATTAGTTTATTCTTAACTTTTCCACAAAAAAAAAAAAAAAAAAAACACACACACACACACAAATTAGTCTATATATGATTAACATTCCCTCTATAAATTTTGGTGATAAGGACTACATTTAAAATTTATTGAATACAAGGATTAAATTTAACCATTTGAAAGTAGAAGGACTAAAATAGAATGAGACTTAAAGTACAGGTTTAAAATTTATTGAATATAGGGATTAAATTTAAACATTTGAAAGTAAAATGACTAAAATGGAATGGGACCTAAAGTACAGGGACTAAAATGATATTTTAACATAAACTTTTTTTATTGAACAAATTAATATCAAAATATATCAAATCCCTTACATAAAATTATGGATCCACCACTTTCTTCATAGATTTGTCAAGATGCTTTCGTTACGATAATTAATTATAGCATCTGGGGCCAACATGGAATCTGGTAGTTGGCAGTAAAACACGACTTTATTTGATGTTCATAGATTTTTGAATATATTTTCTGTACGATTTTTATATTATAGCATTATTGGAGCCGTGGAATTTAGGTGATGAGTTTAATGTGCACAACCTATCCAAATAAGGGTGGAAGTAACATAATTCATGACATTTCATTATAAAGAAAAAGATGTTGTTTCAATTCACCCAACCTATCCAAAAACAATAAGATGATATATAAGCATATTAATTTGCTAATTACACCTCGTCACCCCACTCGTTGAGAACATTTTCAATGTGGACCCACACGTTGAGAACATTTTCAATGCGAACAATAAAGATAAGTGTTCATGCATAATTGCAACAAAGAAATAAGACACGTGTAAATAAAGTTAATTTGTATTGATTTGAATGTAGTAGAGTACAATATTTAATTTGTTCCTCTGACTCTTTCTCTCAAATGTGCATCTGTCTCGAGAGCTTTGCAACTTGTTTTTGGATGTAGATTTGTCTCGAAGGCTTCAGAGCTTGTTCTCGGATGTGAATTTACTTTGAGGGCTTTGCAACTTGTTCTTGAATGTAGATTTATTTCGAGGGTTTTGCAATTTGTTCTCGAATGTGGATTGGCTTTGGTTCACATAGTGTTTGATCTTTAACAGTTTAGAATCTTCTGATCTTTTTGTTTCTGAATTCTCTCTAAGTTCTCTGGAGAGTTTAATTTATGAACATTTCAAATGAAGGATAGCTTCTTTATTTATAGAGCTTCCATGGACATGCAGGCTTGGGCATTTCAGGCTTTTGGGCCCAATCATTGGACTTAGGCTCTGCTAAACTTGGGTCTAGCCCTTTGGGCTTGGATTTTGTTGGTCATAGGCCTAAATTCCATGTGACACAATTTAACCAAACTAAATTTAATTATTTGATTAAATGATCATAATGATAACATGTGACCTTATAATTAAAATCTGTCAACTTTTGCCTTCAAATTAAATTCAAAACACATGCCAATTTATAGGTAGTCCAAATTTTAATTATTTGGAACTTTGTTATTAATTTGGAATAATGACGTGACAACTTGTGATTGATCGAAATTTCTCATTCAACAATAAGATTTAGCTAGTAAGAAAATATTGGATGCATTATTAATTTGACTTCTATAATTCAAGTTTAGTTTCAATTTGGTGTTCTATGATTTAGAAATATTGATTCAAGAAATTTAAAAAAAAAAAAAAAAACGATTCATGTAATACAAATAAAAAAACAAAGATGTGGATTCAATTTACCAAAAACAAAATATCATAATATTCAAACCCAATCAAAAGACATATCATGGACCAACCGTGTAAAATAAGATAAATATTCACAATTAATTTGGCCCAACTACACATCGTCATTTGTCATTACTCATTGAGAACATTTTCAATCCGTATGATAAAGACATTAATATGTATTGAAAGAAGGAAAGATAATATGTATGAAGTTATAGTGACAAAACAATGGTTGAATTGTAAATTAAGTCTCGATTTAGTTTCAATCTTGGTCACTTCAGCTTTAAAAGTTTGAATTTTAGTCTATGTATTTGAGTTTAGTTTTGTAATTTGATCAAATCTTACAAATCATTTCCATCATTACAAGTCATTACTCTAATAAATATATGACATGTTCTTTTATTTATATGACAATAGGTTGGTATTTTTTTTTTTAACTGAATTTGAGGTTGAGTACAAAATTTAAAAAAAAAAATCGGGTGGGTTTTACAGAGTAAAATACTATTTAAGAACAATTTGTGAGATTTAACTAAATTATAGAAACTAAATTGAGACTTTTAAAACCATATAGACCAAATTGAAACTATGTATTTGCCTTGTAATCCAAAATATTTTAACCTAAAATCAATTGAAATGAAAATTACATATATGGACAACTAAAACATTCATTTGGCTATAACTTCAATTTACTTTAGCCATGAAACAATCGTTTTTCAAGAAGTCATGTGTGGTTGATATATACAATTAAAACATTTATAGGCTTTTTATTAATATTATATTTTGAATTATTTTTTTTTAAAATATTATATTTTTAATTCCTTTTAAACATACATAATTACAAATATTAAATATTTAAAAGAAGTTACGTGTTTAAATTTCTAAAAAAAATTAGGAAAGAGTTCCTAAAAGTACATATTTACACATTTTAAGATCCATTAACCTTTTCTCTGTTAGATAAGATTAGATTTTATTTGATTTGGGTTTATTTATTTGATTTAGGTTTATCTTGTGACGGTAGATTAGTCATTTGCTTATTATTTCATTAGTATAAATAGGTCTTTTAGGTTTGTATCTCATTGTGCAACTCTTGAATAAATACCTAGTCTCTTTATTTACATTCTCTCTAAGTTTGACATGATATCAGAGCCTTAAAGATCATTAGAATGTTCATAAGAGTTGACAAGTTTGGTTGGGGTTGTGTTTGCTTCTAGTGCATTTTGGAATTGAATAAATTTTTTTATGCCGGATTCCATAAATATTGAATTGCATATTGAATTGGCGAATTTTTGGTGTGATGTGGTGAATTTCTTGCAAATCGTTTGGGTGTGGCAGTGTTATTGTTTGAATATCTTTGCAATTTGTTGTTGTTTTGTGTTAGCGATCCTAACCCGCACGACTCTTTATACGTGGAAGCATGACTTAGTTACCCTGCTTATGCTCGAAATTTCGGCAGCATCACGTTGTAACTACGAGAAAACCAAATTTACAAAGACCTGATAGAAATAAAATAACACTTCTAAACTTCATAACCCAAACTAAGCATCCACCAAACTATGATACATTATACTGAGCTCAACCAACATACGCAAGAACTAACATGCGGAAGCAGAAGAGATTTAAAGTTTATAGACCAACATACAATAAAGAACAAAAATACAACACTGAAAGCTAAGACAGGGAAAAGGAATTTGGTGGAGTCTTCATAGCCTCTTCAAGTCATCACCTTTGTCACCTGCCCTGAGGATGTGCACAATCTACAAAGACAAACAAAATAGCACGAGGGAGTATAATTAAACATACTCAGTAAGTAGCCCATTTAAGGTCCCAAACTCATAATCATATCACCAAAGTTGTCCTCGCACGCACGGCTCCTACTTAACCTCAACTCATCGTCCAACTAACTACATGAGTTAAAATTTACTAGAGGAAACATGAGAGTATCTATATGAAAAAAATGAGGGTATCTATATGAGTTGTTATCAAATTGGTTCTTTTCCAACTCAAAATAACTTGAAAGACATTGACTATTTGGGTGTTGAAATTTCTTATATTTATGTTTGGGCATGCTTAAAAATAAGAGAGAGCTATTCTTGTTTATTTAAAGTTCTAATATTTAAAAAGATAGGAGAAATGTGAGAAGTTTTAGAGATTGAAAGATGGAAGAAACGAGTAAGAGAGTATTGAAAAAGAAAGGAAAAAAATAGAGAAAAAATAGAGAAGTGTTAGGACATAGATTGAAGTAAATAAAGAGAAAGATGAAATAGAAGAGGAAGGTAATCAGGTGTAGCATAAACCGTTTTCGTCCATATACTAATGGTAAGAGCATTTTTTTATTTGTTTTTAAGGTTAAGTGTATTAATGTGAAAGTTTAGAGGTATTTTTAAAACGAGGTACTAACGATTTCTGTCTATATATTAATGGTAAGGGTATTTTTGAATTTTTTTTTTTGAAAGTTTAATGATATTAATGAAAATTTTGAAAGTTTAGAGGCATTTTTGAAACAAAGTACAAAATTTAGGGGTATTTTTTAAACAAAGTACTAACGGTTTCCATCTAAAACTAACGGTAAGGATATTTTTGAACTTTTTTTTTAAAGTTTAATGGTATTAATGAAATTTTTAAAAGTTTAGGGGTATTTTTTAAACAAAGTACAAAGTTCAGAAGTATTTTCTATAAATATGTGTAATCTAGAAAGAATCAATTTCAAACGCTCTTGTCCCATCATCTCCATGAAAAACATGTTTATTATGGAGCATGTATGGCTGCCGAACGTAAATTAGATACATTCATTTTCTATCTATTTTCAAATGGCTTTTCGACTATAAAATGGGAAGGTTTAGTTCGTTCCATAATCATCGAGGCTCTATTGTTCCAATTTTCTCATATAGATAAAACAGTTGGGGATCATTGGTAATAATCCAAGTTTTTGTTTCCTTCTCTATTTCTTACTTTTTCTTTAGAAGTATAGAGAGAAAAAGTGATTAAATAAACTTCATTTTTGAACTTCTTGCAGGCAGTGAAAAATATTTCAATAATGGAGATTTTGGAAGATTCAGCAGCAGCAGCACCCATGAGCCCTTTGAGCCAATACTTCAACACCCCTGAAATGTGTGTTTCTGTTTTGGGTGTGATTGAACTCGAATCTCCAATTACTCGCTGCGAAGCCATCTCAATTGTCACTGATATTCTCATCCCTGCCAATCCACGTTTCGGTTCACTCATGGTTCTCTTTCTCACTCTCCTCCTTTCTCTCTCTTTGTGCCCAAAATATGAGTAAAATGATTAAATTTATGGTAGTGCATCAGCTTAAAAGTTGATTTGAAATCATTTTCTAAATGCTTAAAAACATTTTTTACAATTAAAAATATGTTTTTAAGCATTTAAAAAGTCATTCCAAACAAGTTTAAAATTTTTAAGTTTAGTGTCTATTTAATAAAGTATCATGAAAGGTTGATAGTGATTTGTTATGCTTTGTGCTAATTTTTAAGTTCTCAAGACTTTCTAAAATAATTTACTAAACATTTTTTAAAAAATTTACTCAAAGTTCAATAACTAAAAATATGGAGACTCGAACGAAGACTTTGAGGAATCTAGGGGCACACATCAACAAACTAATCAATAAATAAAATTTTAATGTTGGGGACTTGATCTCCAGAGCTTTTGGCATTTTGGCCCCTACCCAGAAGAGAAAGGAGGGTTAAGAATACGAATGAAAGATTAAATTAGTTTTGAAATGTACTGGTAATTTAACATGATATAAGAATATGAGATTTTTGTAGTCAAATTCTATAATGTCATTTTCTAGCCAATTAATATTGACAATCACTTGTTGGGTATGGTGCTAAATTTTAAACCTACAAGCACAAGAAAGTGTAGCCAATTTGAGCATATTTTAGCAGTTAAGACATTTATTTTCTTTTCTAGAGATTTGATATTCAAATCCCCACACCCTACATTGTTCTACTAAAAAAAGGATATAAGGAAGTCTTATAACATGAATAAAAAGATTAAATTTATTATAACTTATCACCTTAAGCTTGACGTTATGAATTTTGAGAATTGACATGCAGGTGAAAGAAAAGTCTTCAAAGGAAAGAAAATGGAAGACAACTGAGGTTAACCCAGAAGACCACATTTACATACCAAAGTTTCCAACTGAACTCTCACCTTATGAATACGATGCTTACTTCGATGAATATGTCACAAAAACAACCACAAAACCCTTTTCACAGAGCATTCCTTTGTGGGAAATTCATGTTTTCAAGTACCCTACAAGCCAGGCTGCTTGTAGTGTAATTTTCAAGGTTCATCATTCTATAGCCGATGGCTTTTCTCTTATGAACACCCTTTTAAGTTTTCTTAAGAGAGCCGATGATCCTTCTCTTCCTCTCACTTTTCCATCTCGAACACGCTCACAACCACCCAAAACGGCCCCCAATTTTGGTTTTAGCCATTTGCCTCGTCTTTTCTCTTCTGTTTGTAACATTGCATCAAACTTTGGATGGAGTGTCATGAAAAACACTTTTGTTGAAGATGATCCAACACCCATCAAACAAGAAGGAGATTGCATGCAGCTCGTCAAGCCAATTGCCATATCCACCATGACTTTTTCCCTTGATCAAATCATACAAATCAAGAATAAGCTTAACGCGGTATAGTACTTATCGTACCTATATTTTCTATTTATGATCAGATGTACGTATGATTGAAGATTAAAATACCCATCTATATATCCCTATATTTGAAGATTCGATAGGATACACCAATATTTTTTTTATGATCATTATATAAATATCAATAAATTATTAAAAAAAAAAAAAAAAAAAATCAAAGTAAGCATAGCTCAATGGTAATTGGCATGTACCACTGACTAAGAAGTCAGAGGTTCGAGTCCCCCCACTCCCAAATATTGTTGCACTAAAAAAAATCATAAAAAGAAAAATCAATGAAGAATCATTGGCCGGTTGAATATAAATACTAATAATTAATAACATCTAGGTTAAATTACAAGTTTTATTTTTAGAACTTTTAATATTATGTTTAATATGTCAATGTACTTTAAAAAGATTAATTTTTATTTAGTCTTTGAACATTCAATGTTGTGTCTATTTGGTCTTCGTGCTAAAAAGTTTATGGTAGATCTTTAAACTTCCAATTTTGTATTTAATAGACGATGCCTATGTTAACTGTCACTTTAATGTTATAGCATGTTTATATAGCATGTTGATGGAACTTTTTAAGAAATTACATAACAAATTGATTTTGGGTAGTTTTAGGCATTTTATGGTGTAAATATGATGACATTAACAACAATTATTCATTAGATACAAAATTGAATTTTCAAAGGCCTATTAAAAATCCTTTAAAATATAAGGACTAGATAAACAAAACTTTAAAATTTATAGACCAATTAGAAATTTTTAACAGTACAAATTAGACTTATATGACATAACCATAAAAGTATAGGACCTCAACTCATAATTTAACCCAACAATTATAACTTTGTAATTGTTTGAGAAGTGTAAACTATTTACTTATTATAAGTTCTTTTGTTTTCATAATCTTTTTAGTGATATTCGTCAATATTTTATCAATACATCCTCAAAGGTTTTTATCACGACTTTCCTATTTGTATCGACATCGATGTTCTAATCCTTTCGTGTGATTTTGATTTGTTGACAGAGTGTTAACGATGCGCTCACCGGAATCATATTCTTGGGAATTCGACTATACATGAAACAACATAGCCCTCAATCAAGCGACGCAAATTCAAGTGCATTGATTGTACTCAATACTAGAAAGGCTAAGGCTTACAAATCAGTTAAAGAGATGTTGAAAACCGACACTGATGCACCATGGGGAAATAAAATCGCCTTTTTGCCAGTGCCAGTACCCAAACTAATTGATTCTACTCTTTCAACTTGCCCTTTGGAATTTGTCAAGGAAGCCAAAGAAAAAATCATGTTGCAAAGAAGCCCTCTCTCCGTTTTCATGGCTGCTAAAGTTTTTGATATGGTGAAGCATGTAACAGGCCCTGAGGTGAAAATTTAACCCTTTTTTTTTTACCCTTTCTTATAATTGTTTAAAAAGAGAGAGAGGTAAATGGATAACCCATTTTTACCTTTTCTTGTGTGTTAGATTGGAGCAAAGTTGTTCAAAAGGAAGCTTAAGAATTCAAGCATTATGATATCAAATATGATTGGACCTGTGGAGAAAATGGCTTTGGCCAATCATTCAGTTAAAGGCTTATACTTTACAGTCCCTGGCATGCCTCAGGTATCTAATCGCAACCATTCTCTTGGAAACTAAAAGCTTAAGATCGATCCCTCTAAATTTAACTTAAGAGGGGTGTTTCGAGTTTCGTGTTTTGGTGGGTGTTTGACTTAAGATGTTGATCTGTTTGTCCTATGGATTTGTTAAGTTTGAGGTTTTTGTTAAGATCACAATAGATAGATTGTCCACCTAGCTTCACAGCAATGGTATGATACTGTTCTACTTTAGACTTAAAACCCTCGTAGCTTGCTTTTAGTTTTATCTAAAAGTTTCCTACCAATGGATATAATTATCCTTTCAAAACAATCGTCCCTTCAATGACTCTCAAAAAGCTTTGCCCTGTTTGTGGGAGAATATTGTCCTCTCCGCCTCTTCTTGGTCTTATAAGTCCTCTTTATTTGTAGTCTATTTTTCCTCCTGTATCGCCTTTAGGCCATAATTGGCATGCTTTTCTGTAGCTCTCCTTACTGTATTTTCTCACATTCGTGACTAATGAAAGATGTTTCTTTTCCCAAAAGAAAAAAAAAATCTCTTCCTTATATACCTATGATTTTCTCATATCTTAGCTAAATGTGAGATTTTGAGCATTCACAATAGTTTCTTCATTAAATCTATGGATTTCAACAGTAATAATATTCCGAATTCCGAATGTACTCTTTCCAAACCCACTTTTTCTAAAAGTTTAGGCTTCTTAAACATAGACACAGCCTAAACCTATCAATAAATGTCAACCTTAAGATTCCAAACCTAGGCTTCAAATAAATGCTCCTAAAAGCTTAGTGTCTGTCTAAACTTGAAAACTTCTCTCCCTACCCCCAATTAATGCTTAAGGCCGGTCTTTATTCTCCCAATCCAAAGTTCAAGACGTTAGTGTAATTCATATATATTTACACATATATTTAACATGTCTCTCTCTTTAATTGTAGAGTCTAATGATAACAATTGTGAGTTACATGGGAAACTTGAGGATTGTGTTTGGAGGTGAGAAGTGCTTCATAGATCAACAAAAGTTGAAAGTATGCATTGAAGATGCCTTCCAAAGGACACTGATGAAAGCTGTTATTAAAAGTGATTTTTAATATTTTTCGAGGTCTGTCAAACGTAAAAGCTTCTTATTTTTATGTGTTTCAATCCCATCGAAGAAAATTTTAGTTAGGTAGTATGAAATGAATGGAGGGTAAGTTGTGCGTTCAATGTATGCTTGTGAGTGGCAACAAAGTTCATGTTCCATTTAGTTTGTACGAAATACAAAGTCAATGCAATAATTTCTACTACCCTATTTCTTCCATATTTTTGAAGATGGATAACTCAATTATTGACAATAGTCAATCGAACTCTAAGTCAAAATTTGGATAGTTGAACACTATACGCTGAATGGTGAACTTTTACGTTTAAAAAAATTTCATTCAATCTATGATTTATCCAAAATTATAAATGTCCATGCCGACAGGAATATCGAGGTGATCTCAATTTATGGAAATGTTGATGGTCGGGTTGTCGAAGCCCTCCAAAATAATTACTGATTCTCTAGATCTAACTTGTAGAAATAGTGGACCAGGTCGAATCCCAAAGGAACCAATTGAATTAATTTCTCAAAGTTAATAAATAAATAATAATAAAATAAGGGGGGTTGAATTGTTGAACAAAAATTGTAATTAATTAAATAATGAAAGAAAAAAAAACGAATAAAAAAAATCAATTTTATGAAAATTCCAATTCAAGGGTATAAATTTCATCCAATTGTAATTTTAATCATAGGCTTAAAAAATAAAATCAATTTCAATTTCTCAAATTCAAGAACTTAGTCTACTTATTTGGAAAAGTCATAACAAGTGTAAATTCTCATATTTTAACTGACTTTGACCAAGTATCAAAATCAAACTTTACCATTTAATCAATTGGGTACAATAGCGTTCCATATCGATTAAATAATAGCATTAAAAGCAATGAGAATCACTAAACCAAAACTAATTAATCGAGATAGCTACAAATTAATTAATTTTGTTTCTTTGTTTCCCTAAAGTCTATTATGCAAGCTATGTAAAATGGAAAAGCCATAACTACACACACATAAGCCAACCCCTTGCTACATAATTTAATCAATTGTGACAATTACGGATCACAAAATCATAGATAGCAATAAATCAATTGATACTAAATTAAGGCGTCAATTAAATTTAATAACAATCAACATAAAAATAAAAACAAGAAACAAAGAATTCTTGAATTAAAAATAAAATTTCAATTTGGCCCAAAGCCTCACAAAATTACAATTGGAAATTAAATCACCCTTGAATTAGAAATTAAAACTTAGCCACACATGGTGGAAAAGTAATAAAAACTATGAAGGGGAGAAAGCATAAAGGAAAAAAAAAAAAACTAAAGAAAATTGAAAACACTCTTTTCACTCTCTAAACCCTTTTTACAAAAGAAGCTAGAACTCTTCTTTTTTCTTTTTTTTTGTTGTCTCCCTCAATGCTCCTTTTATAGGTAGAAAGCCCCACTAAAAATAGTTTTTCTCACTCCCTAAATTTTGCCAAAAAGAATGCATGAAGGAGTCTTCTCCACAAATGGTGGCCAATTTTGTTTATCCTTAAGACTTTGAAGAAGCCCACTCAAGAAGTCTTCCATGCCACCTATACAAAGAAAAAAAACTAACAAAATTTGTTATGTATATTTATTATTTATTTTAAGTTTTTATATTGCTTTCTGTTTTTTTTTTTTTTCATTTTTTCATTTTTTCTATTTCATTTCTATTTATGAATTTAAACTAATGTATGCATTTTAGACTAATTTTACCAAATATTGGGCAATTTACCACCTAAACTAAATTAAACACAATTTTAACAATTAAGCACAATATGCAATTAAAATGTAAGGAAATTAGACATAATAAATGTGATCAATTTAATACTTATCAGTTGATATGATCCATATCTAGAAAAATTATAAATACAAAAAATGCATAAAAATATATAAATTAATAAATAAGTATTTTACCATTTTTAAATAAGTTTAAATTATTATTATTAGATCCACAATAGTAATATTTTGTTGATATTTTAGCTATATTTTATCCATTTTTCTATGATATGATAGAAATGTCGATTCACTCACTACAAAAGAGTTAGCCTATTTCGACGATCTTTTATTGAAGGTTATAAAAAACTTTTGTAAAAGATATACATTTATTGGAGGTATTAGAAAAACCTTTAGAAATATTTACTTTTTATTGAAGGTCTTAAAAAAAACATTTGAAAAAAATATCATATTTTTCAAAGACACTCACTTTGAAAAAGATATTATATTTTTCAAAGGCACTCAAAACCTTTGAAAATTATAGCTTCCATTTATACAATTTGTAATTTTGCTTTTAATCGTACTTCTTAAATGGAAACTTTTTGGCAATTGATTTTAGGATTTATTAATGAAACAACACGACTATAAGGATGTTGGTTGGTTGTGTATATGGGATTGTTGTTTGATTTGGTCTCTGTTTCTGATTGGTTACAAGTCTATATTGTATATAGTGTTTAATTTTCCTCTGAATTTGACACTGCTTCAAAACTAAATAGTTCTTACTCTGTTTCCAAAATATTTATGTTTATGAAAAATAAGCATCTTTATCCACTAACTTGTCTGATTCTTTGCATTCTACCAGCAAATCTTCACTCTGTCATATCTGTGTATGTGTTTAATTTGGACATGAACGATGTTTTCGGACTCACTACTCCTAAAGCAAGTCGACTCGTCGCCGTTCCGTACAAAAGAGTTTCTTGTTGTTTGGACTGAGAAAAGTTAATCCATTATCGATCGACGATAAATTCTCGTTAGTGTTTTTGAAATGTAAGTTAAGGAAATAAAATTAGGGAAAAAAAGTAACTGAGTTGGATATTTTAGAGTGTCTTGCCATTAATATGATTTTACAATGAAACTTATGGATATTCATCTTGGATAATGGAAAATTTGGAGAACAGAATGTTGTTGATATGCATATATTTATTCACACTAAGCTGAAATAGGCTTAATTTCGTTTACTAGTCTATTGTATTCAAGTGCTAAAGCTTTTTGTGAGAGGTTATTCAAAGGATTTACAAATGTCGATAAAGAAATATTTCTAAAGGCTTTAAAATCTTTAAAAATAGTATTATAAGCCTTTAAAAATAATAAAAACCTTCGAAAAAGATAATTGACAATAAATAATTATCGATAAATAATTTGACAATTTTCAAAGACATATGACCTTTGAAAAATAATAATTTTCGAAGGTTAATGTACCTTTGAAAAAAGCTTTTTTGACAAGATCTATTTCGACACTTTTTGAAGGTTTTGTTAACCTTCGAAGAAGAATTTATTGAAGGTTTGTTTAATGCTTTTTAGAAAGTTGTAACCTTAAAAAATAGTCAAATTTCTTGTAGTGATAGAAATTATTGCATTAACATTGTGATTTCGTACAAACTAAAATTGAGCATAGCGGCTAACTCATGAACTTTTGTTGCCAGTCACAAGCATACATTGAATGTAAAACCTACCAAACATAAAATTTCCTTTGGTGCAATTGGGGCACATAAAAAAAAGAAAAACGAAGAAGTTTTTAAGTTTCACAGACCTCCAAAAATAATAAAATTACTTTTATTTAACTGCTATGATCAGTGTCCTTTGGAAGGCATCTTCAATGCATACTTTCAACTTCTGTTGATCTATGAAGCACTTCTCGCCCCCGAACACAATCCTCAAGTCTCCCATGTAACTCACAATTGTTATCATTAGACTCTACAATTCAAGAGAGAGACATATTAAGTAAATATATGTGTAAATATATATAAATTACTATTGTCTTAAAGTTTTCGAGACTTATATGTTTAAGAAATCCAAACTTTGAGAAAGAGTAGGTTTGAGAAGGGTAGCTGTTGAAATCCATAGATTTGTCAAAGAAATAGTAGAGAATGTAATCAAAGTCTCACATTAGCTAAGAAAAAAGAAAATCGTGGATATATAAGTGAGAACAATTATGTCTGTTAGATTTTGTGAAATATACTTGTTGCTTGAGAGAGAGGGAAGAGAATTTGAAAAGTCTAAAATTTCATGTCTAAAACTTCATTCAATCACAACTCAGAATAAATACATATTCTAATGCTAAAAATAGCTACTATAGTAAACATAGCTACACTACAAATAGCAACAACTATATTTAGTAAACACCAACCTATTTATCTACTCTTTAGGCACATGCTTCTCTTCACTATTTTTAGGCTATACTAATTTTTAGTCCACTTTTTTTTACCTTTACAGATTGAGGTAACTAAAAAAACTTTTGGGAATATAATCAAAGTCTTATATTAGCTAGGAAAGAAGAAAATCATGAGCATATAAGTGAGTGAAGACACTTATATCAATTGATATAGATTTGTCAAAGAAATTGTTGAGAATGCAGTCAAATTCTTAATTTGCTAGAAAAGAAAAAAAAATTATGAGTATATGTGAAGACAACTATATATCCGTTGATATGTGGCTTTTTAGTTGAAAGTAAAAACAAAGCTATCACGGTTCAAATAGACAATATCATACAATTTCTGTGAAGATATATAGAGGGTATGTTGTCTTAACCCAAACTTCAAACTTTGACAAATCTATAGGACAAATATGGGATAGACATCTTGATTAAGCCAAACCCACAGAAACCCAAAACTCCAAACACCCTTTTAAATTAAATTCAAAGAGATCTTAAGCTTTTAGTTTTCAAGAGAATAGTTGCGATTAGATACCTGAGGCATGCCAGGAACGGTAAAGTATAAACCTTTAACTGGACGATTGGCTAAAGCCATTTTCTCCACAGGTCCAATCATATTTGATATCATAATGCTTGAATTCTTTAGCTTCCTTTTGAACAATTTTGCTCCAATCTAACATACAAGAAAAGGTAAAAATGGGTTATCCATTCACCTTTCTCTTTTTAACCAATTATAAGAAAGGGTAAAAAAAAGGGTTAAATTTTCACCTCAGGGCCTGTCACATGCTTCACCATATCAAAAACTTTAGCAGCCATGAAAACGGAGAGAGGGCTTCTTTGCAACATGATTTTTTCTTTGGTTTCCTTGACAAATTCCAAAGGGCAAGTTGAAAGAGTAGAATCAATTAGTTTGGGTATTGGCACTGGCAAAAAGGCGATTTTATTTCCCCATGGTGCATCAGTGTCGGCTTTCAGCATCTCTTTAACTGATTTGTAAGCCTTAGCCTTTCTCGTATTCAGTACAATCAATGCACTTGAACTTGCCTCGCTTGATTGAGGGCTATGTTCTTTCATGTATAGTCGAATTCCCAAGAATATGATTCCAGTGAGCACGTCATTAACGCTCTGTCAATAAATTCAAAATCACAAGAAAGGGTTATTAGGAACATGGATGTGGACGGAAATGTAGAAGTTGTAATAAAAATATTCATAGATATATTGATAAAATATCGAGGGATATTATTAGAATGATTAAATGAAAATAAAAGAAATTATTGCAATATAATTAGTAAATAGTTTACACTTCTCAGTCAAAAGTATATACTTGTTTGGTTAAATTAAAAGTAAAACCTCTCAACTTTTAATTGGTCCATGAATTTTTAAAATTATGTTTATCTACCATTGTATTTTAATCATCAGTTTCGAATAAGTTAGAGAAGTTTTTATTTTGTTTCTAGTAAGTTATTGTCGTTCACTCTATCAGTTTAACGCTTACCATATCAAGTGCCGAAACTATACTCAAAATCAAATTGCTATATAATTTCTAAATAGTGCCATGCTTCAACATGCTATATAAATATTAAAGTAACAAAGTTAACATAGGAATCACCTATTAGATAAGAAATTTGAAGTTTAAAAGATCTATCATAAACTTTTTAGCACAACAACGGAATAGACACAATATCGTTTGTCTAGAGAACTAAATAAAAAAATCTTTTTAAAGTAGAGAGAATTATTAGACCTATTTTTAGAAGTTCTAAAAATTAAAAATTGTAATTTAACCTAAGTGTTATTATTAGAATTTATACTCATTCAACCCGTTATTCTTTGTTGATCTTTTGTATGTTTTATTAATATAATACTAGCTTTTAACACGTGTCTGCATATGATACTTCCAATTTATTTGATCGTACATTAAGATTAATGGTGAATTTACCACTTTATACTAAATAATTAAAAATTTTGTAAGAATTAGATTAAAGAATTATAAGAATACATAATTTTCAAAAAAAAAATATAAAATATATTTTCCAATTATAAAATAACTTCAAAACATCTACATGAGAGATTAGTACTAGTGTTTGAGGTTGTTTTCTTCAAGCATCTCTATTTTCTATTTTTATACAATGTTGTATAATTGCTTGATAGCACTAATTTACAATTGGTGCAAAAACATTGGTTTGCTAGGCTATTATGTTCTACCACACTAATTCTAGAAACTTTAAAAAAATGGAATTGGGGTTGGAAAAAAAAACAATACAGTAAGAGTAGAAGGCACAAGTTTTTTTGTAGAAAAATGATAAAGAGATAGCTCTTTAATATAGTTGTAGGAGTTGAAGAGAAGATTCCAAAACTATTAAAATTCAAAAATTTTAGAAATTCTATTATTAATTAGAATTAAAGGTAAAGTTATATAAATTTTATAATTAACTTTTATGAATAAGTTAACAAAACATTATATATTCAATCTTTTCCTCGTCTAACTTTTCAAATTCTTTTCATTGGTCAATTTTATGAAATCATTTAAAGTATTAATTTCAATGAATTTTTATACTTTTGCTTTTGAAATTTATTAAAATTCTAAAATTTTTGAAATTCCATTATTAATTATTATTAAATTAAGTAAAGTTATAAAATTTATACTTGATTTTTAAAATAAATTAGCAACACCTTTTATAATGAATTTTTGAAATTATCAATTTTAGAATTATTCTTTTAATAACTGGGGCTGTTTGGGGCACTGAGTGAGCTATAATAATAGGGGTTATAATAGTCTGTGAAATAATATAATATTGTTTAAAATGCAGAGTTGTTTAGTCTGAGGTTATAATAGTTTGTGTTTGGGGTGCAGAGTATTCCATGGGTTATTATAACACAGGTTATTATAATAGTCTGTGTTTGGGGTGCAGAGTATTCCATGGGTTATTATAACACAGTAATTTGATTGGAGAGAGATGAAGTTAACGTGAGAGAGAAATTTTTGGATGGGCGGGAGAATGAAAAAGAGACTGTGGGCATGGGAGAGAGAGACATAAAGTTAGAGAGAGAGATGAGTGGTGAGAGAGAAATGTAGAGTTGAGAGAGATACTTAAGTAAAACTCAAGCAAAGGATAACTTAGGTATTTTTAGAAAATCAAGGTTAATTAATATGTTCAAAAAAGTTTTTTTTTTCTACACTAGTACTATTATATATATTATAGATATAGATATAGATTAAGATGATGGTATATTACAAATATTGATTTATTATATCAAACTCTCAAATCTATGAATAATATATGCAGATATAGTAATCTTTGATCCTATACGTTGATAGAAATAGAAAATATATTATGAGTTTATAAGGAAAGACATAAATACCATACCGCGTTAAGCTTATTCTTGATTTGTTTGATTTGATCAAGGCTAAAGGTCATGGTGGATATGGCAATTGGCTTAACGAGCTGCATGGAATCTCCTTCTGGTTTGATGGGTGTTGGATCATCTTCAACAAAAGTGTTCTTCATGATACTCCATCCAAAATTCGATACAAAGTTACAAATAGAAGAGAAAAAACGAGGCAAACGGCTAAAATGACCAAAATTTGAGATATTTTTGGGTTGTTGTGAGCGCTTTCGAGATGGAAAAGTGAGAGGAAGAGAAGGATCATCAGCTCTCTTAAGGCAACTTAAAAGAGTGTTCATAAGACAATAGCCATCAGCTATAGAATGATGAACCTTGAAAATTACACTACATGCTGCATGGCTTGTAGGGTAGTTGAAAACGTGAATTTCCCACAAAGGAATGCTTTGTGAAAAGGTTTTTGTGGCTGTTTTTGTGGCATATTCATCGAAGTAAGCATCATATTCATATGGTTTGAGTTCGACTGAAAATTTTGGCACGTAAATGTGGTCTTCTAGGTTAACCTCAGTTATTTTCCATTTGCTTTCCTTCGAAGACTTTTCTTTCACCTGCATGCATGTCAAATATTTCCCAAATCTACAACATCAAGCTTAAGTTGATAAGTTAAAGTAAATTTAATCTTTTATTCATATTATAAGACTCCCTTATATACCATTTTCTTTAGTAGACCAATATAATGTAGGGTGAGAATTTGACATCACACCTTGAAAAAGAAGTGGGTGTCTTAACTATTTAAGTTATGCTCATGTTGATGACAACACTCTCCTATATTTATAGGCTTAGAAATTAGCACAAATCAACCCAACAAGTAATTATCAATATTAATTGAGTAAGAAATGATACTATAGGTTTTGAATACCAAAATTCCATATTATGATATCATGTTAAAGCAACTGCTAAATATAAAAATAAATTTAACCTTCCATTCATATTCTTAACACCCCTCCCTTAATTATGGGCCGGGGGCCAATCTACCAAAAGCATGGGACTGAAGCTCCCAAGTTAATATTATTGTTGTGTGCCCAACCCCTTCAAGTCTCGTCGGGTTCCGAGCCTCCATACTTTAATTATTGAACTTTAAGTAATAAATTTTTAAAATTTTTATTAATTTATTTCTAAAAAGTTCTGATTTCGTCACTGTTTGTGGGCTTAAAAATTAGCACAATATTGACTGTTATGATAATATATTAAATTACAACTAAACCTGAAACTTAAGTGGTGCATTACCGTAAATTTAATCATTTTACTCATATTCGTAGCAGAAAATTAAGAGAGAAAGGGGGAGAGTGAGAAAGAGAACCATGATTGAACTGAAACGTGGATTGGCAGGGATGAGAACATCAGTGACAATTGACATGGCTTCACAGCGAGTAATTGGAGCTTCAAGTTCAATCACACCCAAAACAGAAACACACATTTCAGAGGTGTTGAAGTATTGGCTCAAAGGGCTCATGGGGGCTGCTGCTGAATCTTCCAAAATTTCCATTGCTGAAATATGTTTTAATCACTTTTTCACTCTATCTAAAGAAAAAGTAGCTCTTTTTCTTTGCTTGACACAAAAAAAGAAAGAAAGAAAGAAAGAAAAACAGAGAGAAGAAAAAAAGAAAAATAAAAGCTTGATTATTACCGATGATCCCGAATTGTTTTATCTAAATGATGGAGGTTTTGAAGGAATAAATTGAAACAATAGAGCTAGCCTCAACGATTTTGGATTAAGGAACTAAACCTCCACATTTTATAGTCGCAAAATCACCTGAAAGTGGATAGAAAATTAATGTATCTCATTTATGTTGGGCAGTCGTGTGTAGGTTCGGAGAACCCTCCAAAATTAACATGTTTTTCATGGAAATGGATGTGAGAGAGTTTGAATTTTCATTCTTTTTGGATACACGTATGTAAAATATGTATTTCTTTGACTATCATTCTTACTTTTTAAATTATTTGTACATCATGTAGCGTCAAATTTATTCAAGTCTACCCAACAAAATTGAAGCCAAGGGCAATTAGATGTATGTTCTTGGAATTCACTGAAGGTGTTAAAAGGGTTCAGATTATGGCACCCAATAGAAAAAAATATATATATAAATAGCAAGGATGTATTTTTCAAAGAAGATGAAATGTTTATGTTTCAAGAAGTGGACAACAGTACCTACCAGCAAAAACAGACGGCTAGTTATAATTGAGGTGGAACCATCTGTTATGACTAAAAATAACAGAAGAGGTGAACCCTCTAGTAATTAGGCAAGCATATCATCATTGTTGGTTGCCAATATTGTTGCCATATTTACTGCTTTCCTTTGTAAATATTATAATTGTATTATGCTGAACTTTTGCCTCTAATTTAGTCATTGAGCTGTATATATAAAGCCCTCGGGTTGTATGAAATAAATCAAGGAAATAAACTCAATGGTCAGTCTCTCTCTCTTTCAATCTCTTTACCCTCGACTTCAATAAATATGGTCTCATTTCAAAGTGAGTATAGTTTATAATTCAGTAGTAATTGACATGTACCCTCAACTAAAGGTTAGAGGTTTGAATCCCGACTCCCAAATGTTGCTCAACTCAAAAAAAAAAAAAAAAGAAAAAAAAAAAAAAAGAAAAACGAATGTGGAATCATAAGTTGTGGAAGAAGTCTAAGAGGAACCATATCCTATGAGCCACTAAACCTACAAGACTACTTCCCTTGCGATATTACTAAAATTGTAAGGTACCAGAAGATTGTGTGGTTTTGAGTTTGTGTGGTTCTGTTTCACATTTCAAATTTTAAATTGATTTGATGGTCAAAAAGTAGGTAGAACTAACACACCTACTTGAATTAATTTTATGTCGAAAGCCATGTATGTAACAGCCACATATACATAAAGATGAGCTCGCATTCTTCTTGTGAATTTTTGTTTTCAAATAATAAATTGTGACAAGATTTGTTTGTTTTTTTTTAAACTAAATATAATTGTGAGGAGATATTATTTTGATAAACATATACTTTTGTTTCCTAATGTAATTTGAATTTAGTTGCATTTTGGGTTACTGAGTTTTCAAACTCGACATTTTAAATCTTAAGGGTTTGGAAAAATGGTTGTTTGGGAAATAGTCGAAAGATTGCCTCAATTTAAAAAAGAAATAAATATGATGGCAATTGGGATAGAGTTCTAAATAAATTAATCTTGTTTGCAGGAAATATAGAAATTGCAAAATCAAATTACAAAATCGTGATTCTGCAATCTAGAGCAGCAGACTTGGGAATGTGAAAATTGCAAAATCGTGATTCTGCAATCTGGAGCAGTAGAAAAGTTCAAGAATGGAAAAAAATTTGCATTTAACTCATTCCGAAAATCTTCAATTACAACATGATTTGGGGGATTTTGAGCACTAAATTTGGGCATTCTTCAACCCTAATGAATGTCTATAAAGGGGGAAGAAGAGGAGGAGCTAAGACATTCGTTTTGGAGGCATTTTTAGAAGTCAATTTCATGGGTTTTATTTTCAACGTTCATGCTCTGTTTTTTTTTTGCAGTTTTTTTTGTTCTCTGTTTTTATATTTCCTCAATTTCTTCTTGTATTACCGAGAGCTACTGTAAGTTTATTTCTTGTTCTTCTTTACATTTATCCAATCAATTCAAGGGAAGAAATTGGGCTTTGAGTTCGTTTTTTTAGAGATTTTTGCTTGTGGGTTTTTGTCAACCGAATGCTCTGTTTTTTTTTTTTTTGCAAATTTCCTTTCTGTTTTGACAAGAATTTCAGTCATACTCATCTTGTTTTTCCTTCGAATTCCAATCCGATTCAAGTAAAACTTGGATTGTTAAGGCTAATCGTTCCTAGAAATGGTGAATGATCGAGTCGATTGGAATGGAGTGAGATGTATTGAATAATTATTGACTGAATTTTGTTCTGTCTTCTAATTTTATTCAAGTTTCTGTATTTGTTGAATTATTTATAAACCCATTAGATTCAAGGGTAGAAGGAAGAAGATGGAAAATTTCTATTGAAGCCCTTGATTCTTTGTGTTTAAATTTAATTTGAGAATTTTAGAAATCCTCGTAGTTATTTGCCCAGAATTGCCTTAAAATGATTGTCCTGTTTGTTCCAAGAGCAATGTTGTTTAGGATGCAAATTTGTACTAATTAGCAAGTTACTCAAATTTTCAATATGAACTTTTCCCCAAAAATTAGTTGTAGGATTTTTATCTTTAATAAAAGCTAAAATTCTTAGGGGGTTCAAGGATGTGAATTCCCTAAGAAGTAATTGTAGCCAAAATTTCACATAAACAAAGCCTACACCTCAATTGTTTGTTTGTGTTGAACAAATTTTTGTTGAGATCCTAGATTGATCAACTAGGGTAGCAACTCAAGCTTAGATCTAATACCGACGGGGTTAGTGATAAGCGGATTTCGCACAAGTGATGAAGAAAGAGCTTAGATATAAGTCAATCCTTACCCTAGACATAGGGATTAAGGACTCCAAAACCCATAAAATTATTGAGCCGAATTATCTAAGATAGAGGGACTATATAGACATATAAGTCACTCACTTAGCCTCCTAAAAACCTAAATTCAAGGTGAATAGGAGAAGCAATTTTGGTTTACAATTGAGTGTGGAGTAGGTTGGAATTGCAATTTTGGCTTGCAATTCTTGAGCCTCATCTTTATCTAAATTTATTTTGAAATTTCATTTACTAAGTTTATCTAGTTTGTTATCCAATATTGCCAATTCTAGATTCTGCAATTAGATTATGCAATTTTTGTCATTTCAATATTGCAATTTCTTGATTCTGCAATTAGATTCTGTAATTTTTATTTTGTTTTACCAACAAACCATTCCAACATTATTTTGCAATTTTAGTTTTCTAGTTGCAATTTTTCTTACACTTTGCTTACAATATTTTTGTTACACCGTTCTCTTGGGATTCGATACTTCGTACTCACATACCATTTTATATTACTTCGATCACGTGCGCTTGCCTTGCACGTTTTAGCAGCATCTAGGCCATTAAATTGCATAAAAGCTGGGTTTATACTCAATTGTCAATTAATTGTGCCTTAGAAGCCTAATTAGCTCTTTAATTAATTGGCTATCCATTTAGTTAAAGTTCCCTAATCGATCATAAGCTTAATGCTATCGTCTTAGGGGGTATGGAACGCCTATTGTGCCAAACCTTTAGAGTCGATTTAGAGTTAGTTCGATGCTAGGTGAAGCGAGCTTGTCGAGGGCTCGTCAAATTAAAATTTATAAACCGATCCTAAGCTACTTGTAGCATTGAGTGGACCGGGTCGATCTCAGGGAACCGAATATTAATTTCTTAAGTTAAATTTGCAAATGAGAAAGCAATTAAAAGGGGGGGGGGGGGGGTTTGGAAAATATTTTCAAACTAAATGGAAATAAAAATTGACAAAAATAAAACAATTGCTGAAAAGGATAAAAATCAACTCTTACCAAGTTCCAGTTCAGAGGTGCAGTTATATTCAATTGCAAACATTGATCATAGGCATTCAAAATATTTAATCTTAACCATGCAAGTACTCGGTCAACTTATTAGGAAACCCCAAAAAGTGCAAATTCCCTAAAATCATTAACTCTAACGAACTTCAAGTTAACGCTAATTACCTAAACAAATCTTTACGAAACCGCTTCAATTTATTTAGATAAAGGCATTATGAACTTTGGAACGACCAAGACAACCAATCAGGTAAAACAACTTTCACCTAATTAAGAAGCTTCTTTAATTCCTAGAATTAAACATGCAAGCCATGTAATATGGAAACCCACAAAACATACACATGTGATAATCCTAATGCTACCGATTCATTCAACATGACAATTACGGATCATGATCGTGATTAGCAATAAAGCATGTAAAGGGATTAAGGCGTCAATTTAATCAAAATACATACTTATAAAATTAATACGGGAATTAAAGAACACTTGCAATTGAAAGAAAACTAAGTTAAGGTTCAAGCCTCACAATATTGCAATTGATTACAACCAACCTTTGAACTGGAAACGTAGAATCTAGCTGAGCATCTCCATAGAAAACATCAAGTTCACACAAGCTCGATTCGACATCAAGGTTTGATGAAAAAAAAAACTCCTAATATATCCTAAACTACTGAAAAACAGAGAGGAGAAAGCCTAAATTGGTCTCATGACGGCTGAAAATTGGAGACAAATGACCTAGAGGACGAAAAAATCTATATATAGGAATCGACGGAGCGTCTAGACGCTCTGGACAGCGTCTAGACGCTCCCAACGTCACAGGGGCTCTCCGCAGCATCGAGGGAGGCTTCAAGAAATCGACGGAGCGTCTAGACGCTCTGGACAGCGTCTAGACACTACCCAGCGCGCAGCACTGCTTATTTTTGCTCTAACTTTTCGCTCAGGTGTCCGAATGACCTCCGGTTTGATGCGTTGGAATTGTGATTCAACGTAGAATCTCTCGGAACATGCCTTATGCTCAAATCCCTACAAAATGATCAATTAATTACATTAAAACCTTCAAACTAACATGATTTAAGTATGAAAATATAGAACTATGTTGGTCCTATCAAATAACCCCCAACCTAAATCTTGCTAGTCCTCGAGCAAGACCCAAACAAAAATAATAAAAATATGAATCAATGATTGCATGCACGAGACTCTAATTTCAATACTTAGGAATATCACAATAACCACAAAAGAGAAGCAGACATACATTATCCATGTTTTGAGACACTTTAAAAAAAATTCTTTCTATTCTTTCCCACGTGTGTGTGTGGCCTCGTAAAGTAGTCTCTACAAGCCCAGAGAAGGTCTATAAAGCTCTCAATCCATCTTCCCCCTACACTGGCACTAGGACTAGCTACCAAGCTTCCAAACCATCAAACAAGTAATAGGTTACTAGGTGCCTGAACTCAAACCCGCGGGATAAACTTGTATCACTTTAAAAACCAAAGGGCACTAGCTTTCACACACATGTCGTAGGGACCCGTATCCAGAGCACTCGCTCAATGGATGGCCTAACTGATCACAACAGGGGTAGCTCTTTTTACTCCTTGATTCACTAAACTCATTACAAGCTTATTTTATTTTCTTCTTTTTCTTTCCTTTTTTTTTTTTTCAAGAATGATCTTCTTTTCAAGAACACTTTCCTTCTTTCTTTCTTTTTCTAGGCAAATCATATTTTTACTTCGCCTAAGCAACGCATTACAAGCTATCAATCTTTCCACTCAACAACTAGCCCTACACCTATCGGGGTGACAATAGACATACAAGCTCTATAATCCCACCCTAAGCCTTCAAGACTACTAAAGGAAAGGCTAACGTGTTCAGATCGTGCAGGAAAGACTAGAAAATTTTGAGAGTTAGGCACAAAAAGACTCAAAGTAGGATAGCATTCATATACTTCAGCTAA
This sequence comes from Trichosanthes truncata, assembly GCA_033996785.1. Classification (NCBI taxonomy): domain Eukaryota; kingdom Viridiplantae; phylum Streptophyta; class Magnoliopsida; order Cucurbitales; family Cucurbitaceae; genus Trichosanthes; species Trichosanthes truncata. The sequence goes on from JAWPNB010000010.1 coordinate 58,019,254, forward strand.
TGCAATTACAGCAACATACCATGCATGTCATCAATTGTCCTCATCAAGCAACAAGCAAACACATCATCAAGCATTCAAGCTCATAATTCACACAAAATTTGAAAAAAATTCACACAAGAATCATGTTTAACATAATCGATCAACAATCCGAGATTAGGTGCTCAAGGACAACATATAAGCGCAACTATCAAACCTAAAGATAAGTCCGAGCTCAGGTGCTCAAGGACTAACCAATCATGCTAAACACATCATCAAAGCACAATAATAACCTCCACCCCCAACCTAAATTCTACATTGTCCTCAATGTACAAAAATCATTGAAAATGAAAGGACAAAAAGAAAGGGGAACAGAAACCTCCCATGAAAACTTAGCACGTAGGTGGGTGGTGACGCGGTAGAAACCTTCAAGAATGATAATTCGTCCACTCAAAGGTCAATTTGTTACCTACAAAACAAAGCAAAACAAGCTAAACTAGGAAAAACAAAAACATAAAGCAATAAAGGAAAACAACTAAATTTTCAAGCCTGGCTGCCTCCAGGAAGCGCAAATTTTTATAGTCGATTGCTCGACTTGCTGTGTGGCACGCGTCAGGGCACATAAAAATTCTCCCATTTCTTCGGCCCTTTCTTCCTCGAATCTACAAAGCCCACTACACTAAGCAATCTCTTCAACATTTGATGGGCTCCAGAAATGCAGGTCTTTTTGGGATTTTTCGACTCTAAAAAAGAAAAACAAGAAAAATCAAAAGAAACTGACTCTGACTCGTGAGAACTAGAGGAACATACACAAAAGAAGGGGGAATCAAGGTACAGAACAGACGCAAGCCTTTTGGCCTCCAACTCTATCACCTGGACTTCCTCGCATTGAAGCATGGTTTCCTCAGCTTCACAAACATGTTCTTCATATGGCAAACAAACTTCATCGTTGAGCTCTAAGCCAACCAAATCAGATTCTCGTACCTCAGGGATGTCTATAGGCTGTTGCTCTTGAATTCTCTCCACTGAATCAGCTAGTTGAATGACGGAGTCACCCTGTATCTTAGTCATCTCCTCTCGAAATTGGAGATTGTTATGCTGAATTTGGAGATTTCCCTGCTGAAACTGAAGAGTGGTATTAGCAAGTTCATGCATTAAAGTCTCTAAAGACATACCTGAGTCTGAAGTTTGATAGTACTGGTTCGGCTCCTCCTCCTGGTATCCATATCTAAAGCTAGATTGATCCCATTCAAGATAGGGATTGTAATGCTCGTAGTTCATTTGATGACCAGGAAATCCTCCTATAGTGTAGGCGTTATGCACGAAATTCCGCTGCAACTGAGGACATGCTTCAGTGGTGTGTCCTTGGAACGAACAAATTTTACATGTCTCCACTGCTTGTAGTCTCCCTACTGCCACTTGAAGAACTAAGGAGGTTAAATCAGAAATTTGAGATTTAAGCTCACTAACCTCATCATCATACGACGCAGCTCTATCAAATGTCCAATAATGTTGAGGGTTTGATGCCATGTAAGAACAGGAATAGACAAAAATAAAAATAGAATTTTTTTTATTTTTTTTAGATCAAATTTAACAAAGAGAAACTAATAGTGGTTCCCCGGCAACGGCGCCAAATTTGAAGCGAGCTTGTCGAGGGCTCGTCAAATTAAAATTTATAAACCGATCCTAAGCTACTTGTAGCATTGAGTGGACCGGGTCGATCTCAGGGAACCGAATATTAATTTCTTAAGTTAAATTTGCAAATGAGAAAGCAATTAAAAGGGGGGGGGGGGGGTTTGGAAAATATTTTCAAACTAAATGGAAATAAAAATTGACAAAAATAAAACAATTGCTGAAAAGGATAAAAATCAACTCTTACCAAGTTCCAGTTCAGAGGTGCAGTTATATTCAATTGCAAACATTGATCATAGGCATTCAAAATATTTAATCTTAACCATGCAAGTACTCGGTCAACTTATTAGGAAACCCCAAAAAGTGCAAATTCCCTAAAATCATTAACTCTAACGAACGTCAAGTTAACGCTAATTACCTAAACAAATCTTTACGAAACTGCTTCAATTTATTTAGATAAAGGCATTATGAACTTTGGAACGACCAAGACAACCAATCAGGTAAAACAACTTTCACCTAATTAAGAAGCTTCTTTAATTCCTAGAATTAAACATGCAAGCCATGTAATATGGAAACCCACAAAACATACACATGTGATAATCCTAATGCTACCGATTCATTCAACATGACAATTACGGATCATGATCGTGATTAGCAATAAAGCATGTAAAGGGATTAAGGCGTCAATTTAATCAAAATACATACTTATAAAATTAATACGGGAATTAAAGAACACTTGCAATTGAAAGAAAACTAAGTTAAGGTTCAAGCCTCACAATATTGCAATTGATTACAACCAACCTTTGAACTGGAAACGTAGAATCTAGCTGAGCATCTCCATAGAAAACATCAAGTTCACACAAGCTCGATTCGACATCAAGGTTTGATGAAAAAAAAAACTCCTAATATATCCTAAACTACTGAAAAACAGAGAGGAGAAAGCCTAAATTGGTCTCATGACGGCTGAAAATTGGAGACAAATGACCTAGAGGACGAAAAAATCTATATATAGGAATCGACGGAGCGTCTAGACGCTCTGGACAGCGTCTAGACGCTCCCAACGTCACAGGGGCTCTCCGCAGCATCGAGGGAGGCTTCAGGAAATCGACGGAGCGTCTAGACGCTCTGGACAGCGTCTAGACACTACCCAGCGCGCAGCACTGCTTATTTTTGCTCTAACTTTTCGCTCAGGTGTCCGAATGACCTCCGGTTTGATGCGTTGGAATTGTGATTCAACGTAGAATCTCTCGGAACATGCCTTATGCTCAAATCCCTACAAAATGATCAATTAATTACATTAAAACCTTCAAACTAACATGATTTAAGTATGAAAATATAGAACTATGTTGGTCCTATCACTAGGTTTGGCTAATTTCATAAGGGATTAGAATTTCGGCAGCTTTTCAATTGGAATTGATTAGGTGTTAAACGTGTACAATGCACATTGACATTAATTACGAACCCGAGATAGAAATTACAAGTTTGGGCTCGATGACCTCCTGAATTGGCGTTATTAGTAAGTTGCTTTACTTCCTGCCTTTAATTTCTATTTTATGCATTTTAATTTCCTTTATTTCAGTTATCACACCAAACCCCCTAGTTCCATCACACGGTCCTAATAAAGAAAGATAATAACTAAAGTTTGGCCTCCCTGTGGATCGACCATGCCACTGTATTGGAAAATATCTGTGGTGTGTACTATAAATATTATTTAATGTGCCTGATCGGATTGCTACACGCAAGTGCACGTGATCGAAGTAACAAGAAACTGGAGTACTCCAGAGTATCGTACCCAAGAGAACGAGTTTTAATCAAATTTATAAAAATGGCACACAATCGTTGACAAATTGCAACTTAAAGTAACTGTGGGTATAAAAGGTGTTTTGGTTAAAAGAAAATTTATTTGAAAAATCAATGGAAATGAAGAAGGGATTCAAGAATGCTAATGCACCTTTGGAAAGAAATGCAACAGGAAGACAATTGCAATCGTAGCTAACTCAAGAACTAAGTAAACCGAATTCAACTCCTATTTCACCTTCTATGAAGTATCTTTAGGAGACTAAGTGATTAAACCTATATTTCTATGGATAATCTAACTTAGATATCTTTGCACACAACTCTGGTGGTTTTGGAGTCTCGCCCTAGGAGTGATAGTCTTAACAGAAAATCGACCAAACCGAACCAACCAAACCGATCCAATGGTTTGGTTCGGTTTTTAGAAGAAAATTGGACATATTGGGTTTTGTTTTGGCAAAATCGAAAAATATTGGTTCGGTTCGGTTTTTGTCCAAAAAAACCATTAAAAATTGAACCAAGCCGAGCCAATGTATATATACCTCAAAAAATCCATAAATCAAATCCTATTCCATTCTTGTGTCGTTTCATCCGTTTTCTTTCAATTAATTTTAAAGTAACAAAATGAGATTGTTAACTCTATGAATTCTTATTAAGGTGTTGAGAAATTTTAGGCAAAAAAGACTAAAATAGGGGCTTGAACTAGGAAGTAAAATAGCAAAAAAATTATATAAAAAAAAAAGACAAAAAAACCAAGAACCGAATCGATGGTTTTGTCCTTTATTGGACATTGGTTCGGTTCCTCTTTTGCTAAAACCGATTGGATCAGTTCGATTCTCGGTTTGGCCTAAAACAGATGAAAACCGAACCGATATCACCCCTATCTCGCCCTATGTCTAGGATCGATGTTTCAGGTCTCTTATGTCTAAGCCTTTTCCTCCATTGCTTTTGTGACATCTACTTCCCTTAACCCTTTCGGTATTAAGTTTAGTTTGGCAAGCAATACTAGATGGCCAGCTAGGGTTTACCCAATATTGAACTCACCAAAAGTAAACAATAGTTCAAGAATTAACTAGATTGTTTTGCTATCGAGCCTTACATCTTTCCTTTAGGGCATTCACAAACTTGAATCTCAAAGGAAATTTAGCTCATCATAATGAAATTAACAAAAAATAGTAAATTAAAACTAAAGGAATTCATTGGTATGAAAGATAAGTGAAGATAAAAAAGAACTAGTAATTCAAATTGGATGATAACCACTTTATCAAAATGAGTAATCTGGATTCCAAAAAACTAAAAGAAATTCCAACGTTAATAAAAATGTTACAAAAGAAAGGCTAACAGTAGCTAGATCTCATAAATTAAATGACAAAATGGAAATTCTAGTACTTGAAGAATTGGAATGAACAAACTACACTAAAAACTCATTCATCTCGGCTCAATCGAACATGAAATTGCTCTTAAACACTACCAACTTTTGTTGTTGTGGGATTGAATAGAGTTTAGAGACTGAGATGTAGAAGAAATTACAACAAAATAGTAACTAAAAATGGAAATAAAAAAAACTGCAATCGGTGAAGAAAACCCAAAAATAGAACGAGAAACTTCTTCCAAAATCGAGCTCTCTCTTACGGTCTTCTTCTCCAAAAAATATAAGGACTTCATGCTAGGGTTTCCTAGGGTTTCCCTCTTAGTTGATGGACAATTACAGCTCATAATCTAGCTAAAATCGTGAGTAATTCTCGCTCAAAATCTCGAAATTAGAGTTTTCCCATAATTTCAAGATCTGTCAAAATTGCAATTGATACAATTGCAATGCTGTTGCATTCTGTAAAAATCCTGCATCAAAACATTAAGTAAGTGTGAATTTTTTTTCTTCTTTTGTTTTCTTTTCTCAACTTACTTAATTTAAAAGACTTCCAACAATAATGTGATTAAATTCAACAACTTTTCTATTTTTCATTAAATAATATGAATAAAAATCAAAAGTATAACTTAAGTTTAAATGCAAAATAATCCTCATGAATGAGAATTATCAATGCCTGACGAGCACAATCAACAGCCATGGGTGAGGTAGGTTGTGAAGGTGGGGAGGAGAGAAAGAAGAGAGAGAAAATAGAAAATTTTAAAAAAAATAATTTTTAATATTTTAAATTTTAAGAAAATTAATAATATATAGATATTTTTCCACTCAACCACTTAATAATTATGAAATTAATATATTCTGGCCACACCAAGTTGAAAATATTAAAAAAAATATCTAGTCAGCCCTATATAACAAAAAGTTAACATAAATATTAAAAGTGTTAACGACAAGGACCAAATTAATAAACTATTTTTCCAAACTTTAAAGGTTAAAATATCAAGTTTGAAAATTCAAGGACCGAAATGCAACCAAATACAAACCTCGAGGATCAAAAGTGCATTTTTCCCTATTATTTTCAATCCATACATTACAATTCTCCATTAACCTCAATTTTGCAGGGGGAATTCAAATGCAATGCATAGTACCATTAACAGAGGAAATTAATACTTCAAAAAATTCTCTTTCAGGAAAAAGAAGAAGTGAATGCACTTTTGGTCTTCGAAGCTTGGAGTTGATATCTATTTTATCTTTGAGATTTCAAAAGAGACACTTTAGTCCATGAGGTTTACAGAATGATTCTAAATGATCCCTAAGTTAACTTTAACATAACAGGAAAATAACTGAACCGTTATCTGCTAACGTGAATTGGCTGACATGCAAATTTTGTTTTATTTAGGCAATTAAGTTAGAAAATTAATTTAAAAACTCAACTCTTGAGTGAAATTAAAATGCTAAAATATTCCACACAATATGCCTTGGAGTCAAATTGTCACGTCCATCGTAGCTCTGTCGCCCATCGCAGCCTCCGGCATTAGGATTCATGGAAGTAAAAAGTAGAATAATACCTAAAATCAGGATTCATGGATAAAATATTATCAAAAAAATCAACAGCTTCGAGGCTGCTGACCTGGGACAAATGAGAAAAAGAAACCGAACTTTGTAATATACACTGAAAAAACCATGTGAAATATATGAGAGATATTTCAAAAGATAATGAACTAAAACAATACGAAATGTCATATATAGTAGACCAAAACTTGATTATACCCCAAGCGGCAAGATGCCTGTCAGAGATGAAATTACTAAAAACCCATCGCCCCAAGTTTAATGGAAGATTAGAAAAAAAAAAAAAACTAAACTATTTAAAATTGCGTCCAAATAAAGAGCACAACTGAATTTTCCTTCAGTTTTTATGAATCAAGTGAATGAAAAAACTTATGAATGAAAATTGACTCCAGGAGTTTACAATGCCCACTGGGACTGTGACTCACAATTGGACAGCTAGGTCACGTTGTGTGGATTATTGAAGAGGGAGAGAGATTTTAAATATTTTAGTATTTTTAATTTTTACTCAAAAGTTTAATTTTTAAATTAACATTTTAGCTTAATTGTCCGACAATTAGTAAAAAAATCGACATGTCAACCAATCTACATCAATAAATAAATAGTTCAGTCACCATTCCGTTAAGTTAAAGTTAAGTTGGGAACCATTTAGAATCATTATGAAAACTTTAGGGAATGAAGTGTCTCTTTCAAAACCTCATGGATATCAACTCCATACTGAGATTAATGCATTTTGTCAAAAAAAAAACTTCAAAGTAAAAAAAAACATAGAGCAAATTAGTCGTTATTGTGCCTTTAAGTTCTAATGGAAATCATTTCCAAAAATAAATTTGTTTTTCCTTTTGGAATTGGGTAGTCAGCAAAAACTATCTAGATAGACATCCCAATCAAACTTCATTAATATAGAAAAGGAACAAATATAACATTTTAAAAAGTAAATTTGTTGGTTCGTTTAGTCTATTTAATTTCTTTAATTAAAGTAATTTTCTTTTTAATTTTTAGGCGTTGGGTTAATTCATTCAAAGTTGATAATAATAATAACATTAAGTCTAGGAATTATACTTATTTCAGTCACCATATCATCAACATAAAGAACGAGAAGAACTATACCATGAGGAGTCTGACGTGTGAACAATGTTGTATCGTGGGGACTAGACGTAAATCCAAGTTGCATTATGGTGGAGCTGAATGTGGCAAACCAGGCTTGTGGAGCTTGCTTCAGGCCATATAAAGCTCGGCAGAGTTATTGCCTTAGCTAGAGTGGTATTAATTTTGCAATTAAACACTCTAATGTACAAGTATACACAGTCTAGTACAGCAAATGGTAAGTATATTTATATCATTCTCCTCAAGAATTAGTTCACGAATTTTACGAAGGTTGAGCTAAATTCTAGTGAATACACAAGGTAACAAATAAAAACAACATTCAAGAGATTTTTAAAGAAATAAAACTAGGCTAACTCAACCAACAACAAGCTTACAATAACAGGCAAAAGAACAAAAACAAGTAACAGCAGGTGAAATCACATAGAGTTAAAAGCATGCTTGGATTAGAGTGTTCTTATACTGTTTTGAAGACTCAATGTTGCAGCAAAACTCATGCTACATCACAGCACACAACATTCCAACACGGAATCTTCCTAGATTTCCTTAAATTGTAGCTAAATTTCCATTTAAACCACTTAAAAGAAACTCATTACTTGTGTGCACTAAGTGGGTGATTATCCCTAACCTACCCATTTCACTGCAAACTTAACTTGTAATCAGTCTTAACGAGATTTGAAGCAATTGGTTTCATATTCTTTTTCACAGAAGTTTAAAAATAAAAAAAAAGACAGTATATGAAAAAGGTTGGCCAAACATAATTCATCTTAAGCAATAAAAACACTTCAAATCAATATTCAATAGCATAAATAACTGAGCAAGACTCATCTTTAAAATATAAGAGCTCCCTAATCCTTGCCTTAAACTATTTAGCTCATAGTTACAACAACAAAACTACTAATATATCTACTTGAAAAATCATTACAGTAGTCAAGAAAAATGGAAAAGCAACAAAAGGAAGAATAACAATAAGAAAAGAAGAGAAATTCTCATGTGAATAGTTTATAAAGGACTCCTTCCTTCTTCCTCAACGCCTTTCCCCATGTAGATAACCTTCTTTTTAGCTTCTTTCTTCCTCTTTCCATAAAACTTCCTTTTTCAGCCTCCTTTTCGAAAAACCAATGTCCAGCTTATATACATCCTTTTTATCCATAAAAAATATGGGTGATTGGATAGGGAATGAAGCTTGGCAGCATTTTATTGGTCCATGGGTCTAGCTGGCTCTTTTTAGACAGCTCAATTAATGAGAATATTCCTTACACATGTGAGATTGGGAGCTGTACTGAATAGATTGCTGCAGCATTTCAGTTTAAAAGGCTATTACTAAACTTCACTCTTCCTTCCTTCAATCGATTCTTACCTGAGGCAAAATGAGCAGCCAATTAACTCTTAGAAAGCAAGAATACACTCATTAATCAAGGCTTCCTAAAGATTTAGCCAAATTACCAATAAGGCATGAATTTAGAAGCTTAATGAACCAAGAAACTACCAAAACATCAAAACTTAGTAGGGTTTAGTAATAGAATTTAGGAGAAATAACTCTTCCATGAAGAGTTATCAGGAGTAGACACACTTTCTGAGGTGGAGGAGAAGAACCAGGTGGTGGTTTCATATACACTTCCTCAGAGAGAATGCCATTGAGGAACTCATTTTTAATGTCCATCTAAAGAAGGGGCCACTGTTTGGCAGCTGCAACAGCCAAAAGGCTACTTACAGATGACATTCGAGCGACTGGAGCAAATGTTTCCTCATAATCAATACCATATTCCTGATAATAACATTTTGCAACGAGGCAAGCTTTATATCGTTCAATAGATCCATCTGAGTGTGTTTTGATTTTGTAAATCCACTTACAACCAATAGGTCATTTTCTAGGAGGTATGTCTACATATTCCCAAGTATGAGTCTTTTCTAAAGCCTGTAATTCTTCATCCATTGCTTGCTACCAAAGAGAGTTAGTGCTGGCCTCATGATAAGATGAAGGTTCACTAGTACAAATGTGACATACAATGACAGTCAAAAGAAAAATGCGCGTATAAACGATGACAGTCAAAAGAAAAATGGGTGAAATTTAAAACAAAAAAAAATAAGTACAATGTGACCGACATTGTTTTATATTTCACTTTTTTAGCTTCTTCTCTCTCTCATATATGCATTTGCATCTTCTCTCTACCAGCCACTTCGCAGCTTCTTCTCCCTCACCGACAATTCACTCTCTCTCCCCGATATCTTCTTCTTTTTCACTCTTACCAGCACTCTCTCACCGTTTCCCAAACACCGTTCGCCGTGCATTTTTGTCGCGTGGGTTGCTATGAGTCTGTCGTGCACCGTAGAGGCTGCTATTTGTCGTGGGTTAGCTACCTTGTTCATCGTGGGTTGTAGATCTGAGGCAGTGGAGGTTGTAGTTGTTTGTGGGTTGTAGATCTGAGGCTGGGTGTTCGTGAGGTGGTAGATCTGAGGCTGAGTGTTCGTGAGGTGGTAGATCTGAGGTTGGGTGTTCGTGAGGTGGTAGATCTAAAGCCATGTGTTCGTGAGGTGGTAGATCTAAGCTGTTCTGGCTGTTGTGAGGCCATGGAGGTCGTTTCTCACATGCATTTCAATTTACAAATCTCTCATTATTGTCGTGAGGTAGTAGATCTGCGTTTCTCACCTAGATCTGGCGTGGGTTAATGTGATTGTTCGAGCCACAGGTGCCTTATGCCTTTTAGATTTTTCTATTTCTACTATTTCAACTTTTGCATTTCTACAGGGTATGTAAATTTTGATTTTATCCCTTATGTTTGTCTATGTAGAAAGTTCTTGTTTTCCATTTTGAAAGTAACTTTTTATGGCTATGACAATCTCATTTTGTTCCACTTCTAAATTTGCAGCAGAGAATGAGCAGAGATTTTGTAGCAGATAAGGTTTTTTTTAAAGTTCCAGAGAGACAAGGAAGAGTTTTGGGTGCTGAGCATGGAGATTTTGGATCCAATGGTCCCATCTTATCCCTCCATTTTTACACTCAACTTTTTGTTTTGTTTGTAAATGACGTTTTTTTTTAAATTAAAAAACACAATATCCCTTTCTCATAATTTGAATCAATTATAGTTTTGTTGCGGGGGGAGAGATTAAATGATAGGTAAGCATTTTTTATTATCCAACTCTTTTGTAATTTTTACCTGCTTCTTTTCATTTTCCTTTAGGTTCTATTTACCATTTATTACATTCATTGATTAGTACTGAAGATACTTTTTTAGTCATACATCTTTTTACTATAAGTAAGCAATGGAAAGTGATGCCATGAGTGGATAATCTGGGGATTTGGTGATGGATCAACAATCTCCATTTTTTATACTTTAATTGGAAAGATAAGTTAGGTGCTGCCATTTGTTGGGAAAACAGAATGCCACTCTTAAGAATAACTATGTATACCAAAGGTAGGTTATTCCATGGAAATAATAAACTCGCCTATGAGAGTCTTGCTGCATTGTTAGTTTCTGGACCAGTATAATAAGATTGGAATGATTTTGTTTCTAAGGTCAATTTTAGACTATTTTACGGACATGGTCTATTATATTTATTTTTCAGTTTTCGTTCTCATAATGTAGTAAATCTTATTTGGTTAATGATTATATGTACAACTCTTTTGTTTTTATGGTTTTTGTTTCAACTACATCAACTTGTTTTATGGTTTTATTTTTTCAGTTTTTGTTCTCATAATGTAGTAAATCTTATTTGGTTAATGATTATGGGGCCGTTTGGCCCATGGGTTTGGGTTGGGATGGGTTTGGGTTCCAAACCCAAACCCATGTTTGGCACAAGGTGTTTCAAAACCCTTGGTTTTGAAACACAACCCCATGGGTTACAACAGTGCAACCCCATGGGGTTTGTGCCATGTTTTCCTCTTCCATTTGCCGTTTTCTATTTCCGGCGACCACTCCAACAACAACTCAGGTGACCACTCCGATGACAACTCCAGCGACCACTCCGATGACAACTCCGGCGACCACTCCGACGACCACTCCGATGACAACTCCGACACCACTCCGATGACAATTCCGGCGACCCCGACCACCGCTAACGATTACCTCCGACGAACACTGTGATGAGAACTCTAGAGACCAGTTCCATTTACCATTCTCCATTTCTAGCGACTACTTCAACAACAACTCTGATGACAACTCCGGCGACCACCCAACAACCATCGATAACAACAACTCTGACGACTACAACGGTGACCCGACCACCGCTGACGATTACCTCAGACAACCACTGCGATGAGAACTCGAGAGACCAGTCTGACGATTACCCCTGTGACTCGACCACCCCAACACTAGACACCCCGATAACCCAACCACTCAAACAACCCGACTTGCCTGAACCATCGACAACAACCACTTCAATAACTCGATCACCCGACAACCATAGTTGAAAATCACCTCGAAAACCTGACCACCTAGCAACCACCGTAGACAACCACCTAGTGACCACTCCGATGACCTGACCACCCTGATGACTACTTCGGCGATTACCCCGACAACCTGGTAACCCAACCACCCAAAACCACTGTTGACGACCACCTGGTGACCACCATGGCGACTCTAACAACCCAACCACTGCCACAACCACCCAGCGACCACTCCGGCGACATGACCACCCTGATGACCACTCCAGCGACCCGACAACTACTGCTGAAAACCACCCAACGACCATTCCGACGACCTGACCACCGTGCAATCACCACCGACGATCACCTCGGCATACCCAAACACCCCATCAATCCAACCACCCCAACGACCACTCCAACAATCACCCTAGCGACCCAACCACCTAGTCAATATTTTAAAAGGGCCAGCATGGACGAGCTATATGCAAAACTAAAGGCGATCCCAGGGATGACAATGCAAGACTGAATGCCTGTTGCAAAGACTATTCTCTCGGATAGTATGATGTTGAATTCCTTCTTTACATTCACCCCAGATTGGAAGTATGATTACTACGTGAAAATTTTGGGGAAAGCACCTAGAACCCGACTCTCTTTTCATCACTTTCATCTACCACTCTTATGACTTACATTTGTGTTTGGACAACTACTTCTACTTTTTTGTCATTTCATCTGGAATGTGTGTTATGATATTTTTAGAACTAGATCTTAGTTCTAATTTTTGGTTTTACGTTACCATTGGCAACACCATTCTTACATTGCACCTATTAATTATCTGTTGCTACGCATAATCTTCAATTTTATGTCATCATGAGTGGAGTGAATGAGATAGCATATAGTTATACAAACTACACATAATATAATTCAAATTGAACTATAGTTGTAACAATTGGTCTACATAATTGGTTAAATAGTTGGTATGTAACACACCAAAAAAATTATGAAGTTAAAAAAATGGAGTAGGAAAAAAAAATAGTGTAAGATTTTTTTAAAAAATAATAAACAGTTTAAAAAATTATAAAAAAAAAACTAACTAAACAAACCCAGACCAACCCAACCCTACACCCCAAACACAGGTTTCAGCAAACCAGCCCAACACAACCCTGCACCCCAAACACAGGAATCAAAAACCCGGGGTTTCTGATTCCAGCCAAGAAACCCCAGGGTTCCAGAACCCTAGGATTTCTGATTCCAAACCAGCGCGCCAAACAGCCCCTATATGTACAACTCTTTTGTTTTATGGTTTTGTTTCAACTACTACAAACTGACATATATTTATGTTCATGTTTGTAGGAATTGAAATATATTGTGCACTTACTGTTAATTTTTGAGATACATGGCAAACATCTCCCTTCCTTGGCGCTTTTTTGGTTCTTTCAATCTTTTTGGTATCTATCTATCTTCTAATGCACCTTTAATTTTGCTCGATAGGGTTGCTTTGCTAATTGGAAAAGGTTTAATTGTAATTTCATCTCTTCCTTCAATGTTATTTTGTTTAGTTAGCTTATCTTCTTTAATTTAGTTGTTAATGACTTCAGCTTTTTTATATTTGTATATGTCATATTGAAGTACTTGAATATTATTATATTGTCATTACTCATTGATGATGGGTTAATACCTCCACTAGTCAATTTGCTACTACAACAAATTAGACCTTTAATGACGGTCTCAAAATTTCATACATAGAAATAATGACGGACATTAGAAAACGTGGCATTGACGTTAATTTTGTTCCCCATTTGATTCTTTTTTTAAAGATTGTGATACTATTTTTTAGCTTCTAGATTTATTAATTTGGTTGTATGATTTATCTTTTGAGGTTATATCCGACGATGAGAAGAGGAAGAGCAAGACACCTTACAGTGGATGATTTTTAGTGCTGTGAAGATTCTAGGTAAATGGTTCCTCACTTATGGAGTATTGTGTATTTTGTATGTTTAATGCTTGATTTTATATTTATTGTAAGTGGTCTCTTAATTGTTGGGTATTATGTGTTTGTTTGCTTATTAATTGTTAAGGAAACGAAAAGATAAAAAAATGCATATTTATTAAATGGCATTTGTCTATATTATGAGTGATTTGCTTATTAATCCTTGATAAAAAGAAAGAAGGTATTTCTATGCAAGAACATAGGGTGTGAACTAGTACTAATAAGACATTAGACATCCTACGTTTCTACGTTTCTTCAATCCAACTGTCATAAGCCCAATGTCATATAGCAATCCAATTGTCATAAGCCTAATGTCATAATTATATGACAACACAATATTACATAACCAACTAATGATAAATAGACCAAGAACATTCTATCATCAAGTAGTTGAGTTTTTAATGGATTAGTATGGTAATTAACAAAGGAGATAAAAAAAATGGTTGGGAACACTCAAGGAATGAATAGAATTGGAGCTTCTGTTTTGGTCTTGTATGATGTTTTTTTTTCTTTAGTTTCTTTAATCTTAGTTGAATATTTGCTACTGTTGTTTGAATTGCAACTGATGTTGTGCGATAAGTTGTTATCCTAATCCATGAATTAACTTTTCTTACTGTGCAATGTTAAACTCGTCTTTGTAATGGATTATGTGTTGTCAACTTTAAACATAGTGGAGCAACTTTACTTGCATTTGAAACTTGAGAATATCACTTTAATAAAGGTTGTTTAGTACTGCATTTCCTTTTGATTGGGTATGTGTTTGTTTTCCATAGAAATTTGTCTTGAAGTAAGTTGCAGTTGAAGGATGAAATTGTCATAGGAGATAACTTGCAATTTTTACTAAATATTTTTCTATCTTAGCTTCTAGAGTACCTATGAAATTTGAAGGGTTGGTTTTACTTTGTTTGATGTGTTTCTTATTGTTTGTTTTTATACTTAGATGGGAGTTTGTGTAATTATCTCAACTAAGCTTGTTTTTTCATGTTTATGTAAGTTTTGTGTTGCAAGTTGTTCAATTTTCTAATATGTTGTGGAACTTGTTACAGATATGGGGTATTAGGTGAGAAGTTGGCGTGATCAACTACTCGAAGGGGGAGATTTTGAATAGATATATAAAGGGCTTACGAAGGCTTGGATGGATATCAACTCAAGTCGAATTTTCTCATTCGATTCATCGAGTTTCTCATTTGAACCGGCTTCAAACTTCACTTTATTTTGACTAATTTTGCATTTATTATTCTTAATGTTGTTGTCAGGTTCTCATGTTTAATATATATAACAACAATCAAAGATGAAGTATATTTATATATATTACATTTTGTTAATTAAAATTATATTTGTTGAATTGATTGTTATGTAAAAATATTATTGAGATTTTATTTCGAGCATAGGTCGAGAAAGAAAAATATTGTTGGACAACCAACAATTTTTTTTTTATTAAATTATTAAGGAAACGATGACGGACATTGCCTATCATTAAAACATTCAAAACAGACATTTAATGACAGACGTTGACTTTTAATGACGGGCATTGCCCATCATTAAAAATTGTCTGTCATTGTAGCCTATAATGACAGACAATTTTTAATAACGGGCAATGCCCGTCATTAAAAAGCGTCCGTCATTGTAGCCTACGATGACACTCGAAAAGATGACGCACACATGTCCGTCATCGTTTCTCTTTAATGACGGGCATTGCCCGTCATTAAAACCCAATTTTGTACTAGTGGTTCAACCAGAGACATAATAGTGGAAAAGCAGTGATAGTCGATGATGAGAAATTTCTCTTACTCGAGTGGAGCGACTAATGAAGGTATAGGTGCAGGTTCAAGTTCTGTAAAGGAGATAGATGTCAGATTCGAGACAGTAGAGACAGGAGCAGATTGATCAAGCTCAGGGATGTGTGGAGGGTCAAGAGTTGGCACAATATCATTGGATGACAATGTCGAGTCTAGAGAAGTAGAGTCTGGGCTGAGGAATCAAGGTCAGAGGCACCTGGAGGGTCACATGGTGGAAAAAGGTCATTAGAGAGATCAGTGAAAATTTTTTGGGAACTAGAGAGAGAAGTATGGAAGGAGAGAGACTGAAGAACATATTGTGCTCCCAAAAAGTATCATGGCGAGAGACACGTAATCTTTTGGAGATAGGATCCCAACAACGAAAATCCTTGTGTTCAGTGTCGTAGCCAAGAAAACAACATAGGATAGCATGTGGTTCGAGTTTGGTATGTTCATGAGGTTGAAGAAGGACAAAACATGCATAACCAAAGGCTTTAAGATGAGAGTAAGAAAGAGGAGTATCATATAAACATTCAAAAGGAGAAATATTTTGAATAATAGAGGATAGAAGACAATTGATGGTATAGACATAAGTGAGAGCAGTCTCCCCCCAAAATTTCTCAGGGCAGAATGCAGAAATAAGTTAGGCACGAACAAAATCCAAAATATGGCGATGATTGCATTCTGCATGACCATTTTGTTGGGAGGTATGTAGACATGAATGTTGAATAAGAGTGCCCTATTGGGTAAGAAAAGAGAGAAGGTTGGAATCCTTATACCCCATGACATTGTTTGTGTGGAGAATTTTAATAGTTCGAGAGAATTGTGTTTTGATCATATTGGCAAAAGCAATATAAACTTGAGATAAGGCAGATCGATTTTTCTGAAAATATATCCAAGTAAAATGAGAATAATCATCAATAAAAAGAACAAAGTAATGACAGCCACTAACAGTAGGAGTAGGAACAGGACCCCAAATATTAGAGTGAATCAACCCAAAGGGAGCATCACAAGAAGATGAGGAAATAGGAAAGATAGAGCAGGTTGTTTTGCAAGTTTACAATTTAAACAATCAAAGAGAGTAAATTTTGAACTATTATTTAAATTACAAACTAACTTGCGAAGTTTGTCAGAGGAGGTGTGACCAAGATGAAGGTGCCATAATTGATACATAGTAGAATCAGAGGCAGATGTAGAAATTGATGGAGAAACAGAAAGCTGAAGAGAGGTGAGCTCAAATAATATTCCCACTTTGCGTTCTGTACCAATTATCTAACATGTTTGCAAATCCTGAACCTGACATCCATGAGGAGAGAAAAAAGTAGTTGGACCAAGATCACATAATTGCCCGATAGAGACAAGGTTGAAGGTCAGATTAGGGACATGGTAGGTATGGGAAAGTGTTAAAGTGGGAGTGGCGACAGTACCGATATGTGTAATATACATGCTGCTTCCATTAGCAAGCATGAATGGGGGCAAGAGATGGAGCATACATAAGTGAGATATTAGTGGTCATGTGGTTGCAACAAGCAAAATCAAGAAGCCAAGAGTTACCTGGTGTGACTGCAAGAGCAGATGAATTGGATGATATTACCTGTTTCAGTAAATTCTGAAGGTCACTAATCGAAACCCTAGGAGGAAGTGGGGCAACAGGGGAGGAGGCATCAACAACAATGGATGAGGAATCAACTTTAGATGAGGTCTTTGATTTAATGGATCTACCTGAATGGCGAGGTGGTAGAGCAGGACAGTTGTCCAAAAGATGACCACGTTTGTGGCAATATCTACACTCAATTGCAAGACAATTAGCAAAGTTATAGCCATATAATTTACATTTCATGTAGAAAAGGGAGTCATAGACTTTTGTCATTTTGGAACCAACAAAGAAACCACTGACTCAACTAAACTAGTGAGCGAAATCAACTTGACTTGAACATAACCGAACTGGAGGTCTTCAACTAAGTAAATCGGTTTACACGAACCGGTCTGTGTGAACCAGGTGGGGGGAACCGAACCGAACTGTATGAACCAAATCGGTTTATATATATATATATATATATATATATGTTGATGTTTAAAATTGCGGCAAAATGACAAGCTGAGAAGGTTGATTCAGGAGCAGATCTGAGACGAGGTAGTCGCGGATATGAGGAGATTTGAGTCAGCAGCAAAAATTAGTTCCTCCTCGTGTTAATCTACAAGGTTCTTCTTCTCCGTTAGTGTCATCCGTGAGATTTTCACTGGACCGGTCTATTTCTCCGAATCAGCCTATCTCTGTTTTGACTCGTAACAGTGGGAATCAAGTAGTGAAGAGACAGAGGTGTTGTTTGTGCTGGCGATGATACCGGCGAGACTGACGTGGGCGGCAATATCGCGGGGACTGGAGCAGATCTAAGGAGTTTGGAGATGATGTCAGTAGAACTGACATGGCCACCGCTACTGCTTGTGTAGGGTCGGGGGTTTGGGTTCATAAACGTCGGTAGGCTTCATGCAGAACTAAGTTTGTGGACGGAGACTCATGCAGCTCGTGGGTTTGGATTGAGATGTCGGTTGGCTTCACTGGAGAGAAAGAATATGACGGGCAGAATGTATTTTTAGGGATGGGGCTCTGACACCATGTGGAGTTTTCAATATTATTCCTTGAATATTCTATATCAAAGGGGTAACTTATATACAAAATAAAGAAAGTGTGTTCCCTAAAATAAGCCTAAAATATAGCCATTAACAAAACCAAATGGTAATCAAAAGGGTCCATTCTTGCGATTCTTATCGACTCTACTAACTAGATGATTTTTATTGCAATATGTTTTTTTTATATTACTATTAGCTTACTTGATCTAACATGACTAAAAATGATAAATTGAAGTGGTGAAATGAATAAAATAAAGTGATATAGTTTATTGATTAAAGTATTTTTAATTTCTCTAAGAAGTCGTAGAGTTCAAACTTCTACCATCATATATTTATGACATGATATTCTAAGAAAAAAGAAAATGAACTTTTTCCTTCGCTTATAAAATGAACTTTTTCCTCCGATTATAATTTCTAGTATGAATACTTGGGCCAACATGGGATATGTAGTTGGGAATAGAACATTGATCCTCCTCCTAAGACAGTTTTCTTCTTCAAACAGGGGTGGCACTACAGTAGGCCCCCACTTTGCATGTTGTCTCGGTGGTATAAACGCCCCAAGCTCCTCATGGCTTCCTCCTGCAAATGTGTTCGAGTCCACTGCATGCTTATTTTCTTCTTTTTATTATTTTTAGATTTTTCATTCCATTCCTCACGCGTGTCTGTTTTCACTTCTTTATTAATATTTATATATATGTTTATAAAATGTTGTTAATTTTATTAATTTAAAAATATACAGGAAACTATTTTTTTTTTTTTTAAGGAAATAATTTACACTTTTACTTTTTAATAATTAATTTTATAAGAAACTATAATAGTTATAAAACAAAAAAATATAATTATTATTTCAAGTTTCACTTTCTTCTTTTATATATGTACATAAATAATAGATTAGAATATCATTTTCGGACTTGTTTTATTCTAATTCTTATACTTTCAAATGTCAAAGTTTAGTTCTCGTACTTTCAATAAATCTTAAAATTAGTTCGTCCTTATCATTAGTTTATTGTTAACTTTTCCACAAAAAAAAAACACAAATTAGTCTATATACAATTAACATTCCCTCTATAAATTTTGGTGATAAGGACTACTTTTAAAATTTATTGAATACAGAGATTAAATTTAAACATTTGAAAGTAGAATGACTAAAATAGAATGAGACTTAAAGTATAGGAACAAAAATGATATTTTAATATAATTTTTTTTTATTGAACAAACTAATATCAAAATATATCAAATTCCTAACATAAAATTCTGGAACCACCACCTTCTTCATTCATAGATTTGTCAATGCTTTCATTACAATTTTTAATTATAGCATCTTGGGCCAACATGGAATCTGGTAGTTGGCAGTAAAACACGACTTTATTTGATGTTCATAGATTTGTGAATATATTTTCTGTACGATTTTTTTATTATACCATTATTGCAGCCGTGGAATTTAGGTGACGAGTTTAATGTGCACAACCTATCCAAAGAAATGTGGAATTAAAACAATTCATGACATTTCATTATAAAGAAAAATATGTTTCAATTCACCCCTACAACATCAGCTCCCAAAAAAAGGAAACAAAAACAATAAGCTGGATGGTATGCGCATATTAATTTGCTAATTACACCTCGTCACCCGACTCGTTGAGAACATTTTCAATGTGAACAATAAAGATAAGTGTTCACGCGTAATTGCAACAAAGAAATAAGACACGTGTAAAAGAAGTTAATATGTATTGATTTGAATGTAGTGGAGTACAATCTTTAATTTGTTCATCTGATTCTTTCTCTCAAATGTACATTTGTCTCAAGAGCTTTTCAACTTGTTTTTGGACGTAGATTTGTCTCAAAGGCTTCGAAACTTGTTCTCAGATGTAGATTTATTTTGAGGGTTTTGCAACTTGTTTTTGAATCAAATTTATTTCGATGGCTTTGCAGGTTGTTCTCAACTGTGGATTTGTCTCAAGGGTTTTGCAACCTGTTCTCGATCTTCAAAGTCTTCTGGTCTTCAAGGCTTTGGTTTAGAGAGTGTTTGATCTTCAACAGCATAGAGTCTTCTTATCTTTTTGTTTCTGAATTCTCTCTAAGTTCTCTGAAGAGTTTAATTTCTGAGTACTTCAAATAAAGGAGAGCTTCTCTATTTATAGAGCTTCCATGTAGAGATGTTCACAGGGGCTAGGCGAGGACGGGGATGGTTTCCTCGTTCCTGTCCCCGCCTCCCATTTGAATCCCCATCCCATCGAAATTTCCCGTTAAATTTTGCAGGGATTGGGGTGGGGATTCCCCGCTGGGAATTTGAGGGGATCGAGTTCCCCTTAGGGAATTATTCCCCGTGTAGTTTTTTTTTTCTTTTCTACGAATCAAATAATTCTTTTGATAAATTTTCAAATAGTTAACTTCTATGGAAAAAATCCATTGATTTTCAATTACATTGTTAATTATTCACCAAAAATCTTAATTTAAAAAGTTAATTTTCTATTAAAAAAATATATATTTAAAGATCAAATTCTTGAACCTCTTAATAAAAACAAAACAATATTACATATCAAATTATCTAATTAATCCATACATATTATTAAAATGTTTAACTATATAATTCAAACATATCCAATTATCTAAATCATTAACAATAAAATTTTAAATGACATATATTTACTTATACACATATATACATATATATATATATATATATATATATATATATATATATATATATATATATATATATATTAAAAAATTAAATATAAAAATTAAAAAATTTAAACAGAGTGGTGAACGGGACATACATTCCTCGTCCTCGTCCCTGTTTAGCTCTAGGAGAATTTTTCCCCCACTCCCTCCCTCATTCCTTGCCTAAATGAGGATTCTCTGCCCCGTTAAGGCGGGTCCCTGAAGGAAAAATGGACATCTCTACTTCCATGGACATGTGCGGGCTTGGGCCTTTCAGGCCTTTGGGCCCAATCATTGGACTTAGGCTCTAAACTTGGGCCTAGCCCTTTGTGTTGGAAATTTCTATAATATGGGACCACATGTGTAATTATTTAATGTGTTCTTTTGCTATTTTGATTAAACCCAAGAGAAGTGATCTACTTATGAAAATGTTTATAAAGGAGTATTTATAAATTAGCCATGGGTAAAATGTGTAGATATTATTACTTTATTTCTAATTTGATGAGGGGCCAAATTAGAAGTGAAAGTAGCTTTGTAACGCCCGACTTTTTCAAGAGTGTTAATTTTGAAATTTTAGAATTTAATTTGAAATAATTTGAAATTTGAAATTTTTGTTGGGCTAATTTGAAGTTTTGGATGGTTAGAAGGGCAATTTGGGAATGACAAGTTGGTCAAAGGGCATTTTAGTAATTTTAAAAAAAAATCATCATCCTTATCTTCTTTTCTTCTCCTTCTTCCTCCTATTTTTTTCCCTCTCCCGAAACTTCCCTCCTTCACCGAAACCCATCCAATTTTTCTCTCTCTCGGATTGCCTCACGCTCAGACCAACGTCGATCGGTCGTTCCATCAGTCGTTCGTCGTTCACCTCGCCGCTTGGTGTAGTTTCGCTCGTGCAGCCCACATCCGTCTTGAACTAGAAGCTCCGCCCGTCTGCACGCTCAGCATCGCTGCAGCTACGCCGCCGGTCTCTTTCGCGTCCAGCTCGTCGGCTTGCATCACCTGCTACAACTCGAGCCACCGCCTATGTCTCTCCCTCTCGGTTTTCTGTACAAGCAGCAAGATGGGTGTTGGTTCGGTGGTTGTATAGCCTCGTTTGGTCTCGATTCCAAGTGGGTAAGTTTATTCAACAACAATCTAAGTGATTTTGAATTTTAGAGTTGGTTTTAAGTACTAATTTGGTGATTGGAAGTTGACCGATGGATTTTTATGTATGATTTTAGACTACCCATAGCCTTTGGATATCAAATACGTAAATTTGGACCTTTTGGAGCCAAAGTCAGCTAGATTTCAGTTCGTTTCGATGTGGGAAACGCTCCTATTGTCATGGGTAGGTATTCTGAAAGTGATTCAAAGTGATTTATGGGTTGTACAACGGAATGGAAGGACTTAGTTAGTGATTTGAAATTAACCCACATCGTTTTGGATTCTATTTTAGAATATCCATTGTGCGTGAAGGTCGGGTTGTCGAGTTTGAATCAATTCGACAACATTTCAGCAAGCAAAGGAGTTGTTTGGGTAAGTTTACTTGGATGATTTTTATCTCAACTTGTTCGAACTCTTAGTCGGATCTTAGCATGGTTTGTTAACATTCGTAGGACTTCATTTGGTGATTTGGAATGCTATGGAAGTGCCTATTATTATTACTTAAATTGGTAAGTAGTTATTTGGATATTAGCCCCTTTAAGTTTCCATTTAAATTGATATACGTTTGATAATTTGGAAATTGTGAAAGCACGCTTGAAAACCATATTTATGAAGTATGTAGTGATTTGTGGGTTGGTGTAGGTGTTGCTTGAGTTGTAAATGGTCTTTTATATGGTTATAATGGAAATTAGGGGCTTAACGTTTTCGAATGGCTTATGATTTAGCATGAGTAGCACTTTAAGAGAGTAGTTGTTGGAATTGGTGTATGTTAAGTGGCCGTGGGTGTAATTCTTTCAAGTATGAAGTATAGGTGTGACCATGTTGGTCATGGATGTGTCGCTTGGTAAATAGTTCAAAAATGAGATTTTGCCTTATTGTACCTAAACCCGGGAATCCAAAGAAAGTTGTCGACTTAGTTGAGCGGCTTTGCATAGGTCATGATTCTTAATGGGGTGTTCACCAGAACTTGGCCTTGTGAACTAGTAAGGGGTTTGGTTATATATGAACGCTCTGGAATGCATGGTTGACTGTGATCAGGGTTTCTTATGAAGTAAGGACGTATGGGAAGTTAGTTTAGATTGTATAAACACGCATATTTGAATTGTTTGTGATCTGCGGCTTGAGATGGAATCCAGAGTGATTGTAGAACCTTGAACGCTGAGCTAAAAGACTAAATGGTCTCGTAATCCTTGTGTTTGGAGTTTTTGGAATAACGAGTTGTGTTTAACTTGTTTGAGACTGGTTAGCGGCCGATTTCTGAGTTAAATGGTTGAGGGCTTTATGCCACTAGCACACATATGGGTTTCAAATTAAGTAAAGGTTTGTTTAGAAGTGTCGTTGAACTAGGATATAAGATCTTACTTGAGACTCGTGCTTGTGATTTATGGCAAAAAGTCATTATGATGAGATTGAGGTTGTTTGTTGAGGGTGGGCATGGGTCATACATCACTAATAATTTCTTAAAATAAAGAGAAGTGGGTTGTCTTGATACTGGCCTAGAAAGTAAGTAGCCTTTCGGATTGGTCTGTTAGGATTTGTGTTCGCCTACATATATATATATATATATATGAGGCGCAAGGTGTTATAAATGTACGGAAAGAGTTGAGGGATTGCTTTCCCTCTTTGCTTGGGCGAATTAGGGGGCGATTTTCCCAGTGATTGTGCTTGTGAACTTCGGGTCAAGTTGTGAATGAGGTTTGGGAATGATGAATGAATTTTGGTATGGTGAATGACCCGAGAGGTTCCAAAATTGTTGTGAAAGTTCAAAGGCCTGTTAGATTGGTGCTACCTACCCTAATTCTGTTGTTTCGTACGAGTTCGTAAGCCTAGAACACATGTGATGTGATGAGCACAGGGGATGCGTTCCCTGGCTGCCTGTGTGGCATTTGTGATGTGATGAGCACAGGGGATGTGTTCCTTGGCTGCCTGTGTGGCATTTGTGATGTGATGAGCATAAGGAATGCGTTCTTTATTGCTGATGGGCTAGCTTAGGGGTGATTTCCCTATTATGATGAGATAGGGGATGCGTTCCCTATTGCCGTGTGCTAGCTTAGAGATGATTCCCCATTATGTTGAGCGTAGGGAATGCGTTCCCTAGCTCCTGTGTGCTAGCTTAGGGGTGTTTTCCCCATTATGTTGAGCGTAGGGAATGCATTCCCTAGCGCCTGTATGTTAACCTAGAGGTGATATCTCTATTGAGATGAGTGTGAGGGTTATAGACCTTCACAGGATTGGGTTCTAGGTTACAGGACTCGCAGGTATGACACGAAGTTAGGTTCGGGTAGTAGTGAATGTTGTGGAAGGTTAAATGGACTTTTAAAATAATTGAAGGAAGTATTTGAAATCTAAGCACTAGTGTGAGTAAGAGCAGTTTTCTTCTTGGTATGGTTTCTTTAAACATTGGACCCTTAAGTGGGCTACTTGCTGAGTATGTTTATACTCATCTTTGCTACTTTGTTTGTTTTGCATATTGTGCACATTCTCGGGGTGGATGACGCAGGCGACGACTTGACGAGACTATGGAGACTCCACCAAATTTCTTTTCCCTGTTTAGCTTTTAGTTTTGTTTCTTTGTTCCCTGTTGTTGTTGGTCTGTAAAGTTTAAATTTCTTTCGCTTCCGTGTATTTAGTTAGAAGTTCTTAGGTTCTTTTGTCTGTTGATTGAGCTCAGCATCATTTATCGTAGTTTGGTGGATGCTGAGTCTGTTATCTGAACCATAGAAGTGTTTATATCTCTTTCCAGGTCTTTGGAAAATTTTGGTTTTCTCCTAGTTACGTCGTCATGCTGCCGAAATTTCGGGCATGAGTGAGGTAACTTTGTTTCGCTTCCGCATTTAGAGAGTCGTAGGAATTCGGGTCGTTACAAGCTTATATAATTAACCAACTAATCGTTTTTTCCTTGATTTAATTTAATAGTTGGTTACAAAATAATTATGGTCCCCAACGTCAGATAGATTTATTTCAAGTAAGTTTCTTTTCTTTCATCCCCATCAGAGAGAAGAGAATTACTTCTTCTTTTCCTATAAAAGGAGGAGAAACTAAGGAAATAAGATATAAGAAGTAAAAACGTGATCTATCTAGACTTGGAAGATCATACCTATTTTAGCGGCTTTCAACAATGGATACAGGTATATTTTTGCTTCCGCTTTTGAAGTTTAGTTCTCTTGAATTTGACATGGGAAATTGATCTGTAAGTTAAAATTTATTAATTTAGAGTTCTTTAGTTCAACTAACACTTTGAGCTTGAATTTTGTTGGTCTTAGGCCTAAATTCCATTTGACCCAATTTAACCAAACTAAATTTAATTATTTGATTAAATGATCATAATGATAATACATGACCTTATAATTTAAAATCTATCAACTTTTGTCTTCAAATTAAATTCAAAACACATGCCAATTTATAGGTAGTCCAAAATTTAATTATTTGAAACTTTGCATTAATTTGAAATAATGACGTGACAACTTGTGATTGACTGGAATTTCTCATTCAACAATAAGATTTATCTAGTGAGAAAATATTGGATGCATTATTAATTTGACTTCTAAAGTTTAGTTTCAATTTGGTGTTCTACGATTTAAAAATATTGATTCAAGAAATTTTAAAAATAAATAAACGATTCATGTAATACAAAGAAAAAAACAAAGATGTGGATTCAATTTACCAAAAACTAAATATCATAATATTCAAACACAATCAAAAGACATATCATGGATGAACCGTGTAAAATAAGATAAATATTCACAATTAATTTGGCCCAACTACACATCGTCATTTGTCATCACTCATTGAGAAGATTTTCAGTCTGTATGATAAAGACATTAATTATTATGTATTGAGGTTGAGTACAAAATTTAAAAAAAATCGGGTGGGTTTTCTAGAGTAAAAAACTATTTAAGAACAATTTGTGAGATTTAACTAAATTATAGAAAATAAATTGAGACTTTTAAAACCATATAGACCAAATTGAAACTGTCTTCCTTGTAACCTAAAATCAATTGAAATGAAAACTACACATATGGACAACTAAAACATTCATTTGGCTATAATTTCAATTTACTTTAGCCATGAAACAATCGTTTTTCAAGAAGTCATGTATGGTTGATATATACAATTAAAACATATATAGGATTTTTATTAATATTATATTTTGAATTGTTTTTTAAAAAATATTATATTTTTAACTACTTGTAAACATGGCATAATTACAAATACTAAATATTTAAAAGAAGTGTCGTGTTTAAATTTCTAAAAAATTTTAGGAAAGAGTTATTAAAAAAAATTATACTTTTATTTAGGTGAACTACAATCCAACCATAACTTTTGGAATAATAATAAGTACTTTATCCATTGATGTATATTCAAATTGGACATGCTAACTTGAGTATAGCTTAATTGGTTAAAATATTATATCATTGATCAAAAGGTTAAAATGTTTGAATTCTCAATTCCACAAATTGTTGAACTAAAAAAAAAAAGCCATAATATTTTTATCTTTTGCATCTTATTTTACACACACATTTATTTATTGAAGTAATACTTTTCTCGACTATTTAAAAAGCACACATACCGTGTATCATTTTTTTAACAGCGTTTATCTAGTTTTTTTTCTTCATGAAAGAGGTACTTTATTGATGGTGTGTGAGAAATATACAAGAAGGAATGAACTCCAGTTAAGAGCAATAGTAGAGACATTCTAATTAGCAAATAGTTGTTGGAAACGTCAATGAGCCCACAATAATACTCACTCTATATCTCACAATGTTGAAGAGAAGAAACTTGTTCTCTTACAAAACTCAAGAACACACAAGAGAAGAAACTTGTTCTCTTGAATAACTCTATTTGAATTGTTTTGCTTGGCTTCTCAATTGACTTGGTTACAAATGATGGAAATCATTCCTTGATATAATACCCCAAAGAACACTTCTAAAAGACACATTAAATAAGTACATGTATATATACTATTCATGCATCTTACTAAAAGAACCTTCATGCATCTATGAATGCATGTATCTAGGAACTATAAATTCATGTATGTGTCATGAATCTAGCTTTAATTTCTAACAATAGCTTAGATTTAGAAGACCATAAGGCAGCGAGAATGCAAATGTCTTCCTTTAACGCTTCTTTGCTCTATCCACTAGAGAAGATCTCACAATGGCAGAAGCTTAGGATTCCTCAAATAACATTTGGAACTTTTTTCCGAGAGGACCTCATATGGACAGGAAAGCCCGTACATGGAATTCTTTTTCATCTTGTCTTACAACCCTTCATGTGAGTAGAGGAAATGATACTCCTTGCTGGAAGACCTCTACTTATGGCTTATTTAATACCTCATTTGCCTCGTTGGATTTCGAATTCTGAGCATTATCAGAATCAAATTATGTTGAACGAGAGAACACTTGCAAGGTATTATGGAAGTCGACTATTCCAAAGAAATGCAAGGTATTTGTCTGGTCCATTTTGCACAGAAGCATCAACACAATCGATAGAGTCCAAAGAAGCTAAGATTTCCAAGTTACACGTTATCCTCGAACTGGTGCGTTCTTTATCAAGCCAATTTTGTGTAATTTTCTGTATTTTAGAGTGAATAATCATCAATAAAAAGAACAAAGTAATGACAGCTGTTATGGGTGAAATTGGACCAACAAGAATGAGCTAGCTGAAGGGCTGCAGTGAAGGGCCAAACAAGGAAAGAAGCCCCATACGAAGTCAAAACGGACCGAAACCGACAGGAGACCGACCCAGGACGAGAAGGGACGAAGAAACGGGCTTGGGCCGAAGCCCAAGCCCGTGGTCGGCCTCTACCGAGGCCGAGGCCGACCACATGGCAAGACCCCATTTTGGGCCTTGCCATGGTCCAAAGACAAAGGGGAGAAAACCGGGGCTTGGGCTCGGCCCAAGCCCGTGGTCGGCCTCGGCCGACCAGTTTGGCAAGGCCCAATTTTGGGCCTTGCCTCAGTCCCTTATGGCTCGTGTGCCCTCGGTTCAGCCCAATTCGATCTTTCCTTTCCCCATTGGAAGACGGAAACCCACGAAAAACCCTAGGAAGGAAGCTATTTAAGCTCTCCCTCAGGGGAAGAGCAAGGTAAGTTCATTCCAGCTTACAATACTCTCCTACAACTCTCAAAACTCTCTCTGACTTAAGCATCGGAGCCTGTGTGGCCTACACCACACCGGTGTCCAGGTTTTTCTTGTCTTGCAGGCCGCGTTCTTCCCCCAAGAATACAAATTCACCGTCGTTGTCACGTGGAGGTCAGGTGATATTTCTCCTGTCCAAAATTTGGCAACAACAACAGCCACTAACAGTAGGAGTAGGAACAGGACCCCAAATATTAGAGTGAATCAACCCAAAGGGAGCATCACAAGAAGATGAGGAAATAGGAAAAGATAGAGCGGGTTATTTTGCAAGTTTACAATTTAAACAGTCAAATGGGAGTAAATTTTGAACTATTATTTAAATTACCAACTAACTTGCGAAGTTTGTCAGAGGAGGTGTGACCAAGATGAAGGTGCCATAATTGATACATAGTATAATCAGAGGCAGATGTAGAAATTGATGGAGAAACAGAAAGCTGAAGAGAGGTGAGCTCAAATAATATTCCCACTTTGCGTTCTGTACCAATTATCTAACCTGTTTGCAAATCCTGAACCTGACATCCATGAGGAGAGAAAAAAACAGTTGGACCAAGATCACATAATTGCCCGATAGAGACAAGGTTGAAGGTCAGATTAGGGACATGGTAGGTATGGGAAAGTGTTAAAGTGGGAGTGGCGACAGTACCAATATGTGTAATAGACATGTTGCTTCCATTAGCAAGCATGAATTGGGGGAAGAGATGGAGCAGACATAAGTGAGATATTAGTGGTCATGTGGTTGCAACAAGCAAAATCAAGAACCAAGAGTTACCTTGTGTGACTACAAGAGCAGATGAATTGGATGATATTACCTGTTTCAGTAAATTCTGAAGGTCATTAATCGAAACCCTAGGAGGAAGGGGGGGCAACAGGGGAGGAGGCATCAACAACAATGGATGAGGAATCAACTTTAGATGAGGTCTTTGATTTAGTGGATCTACTTGAATGGCGAGGTGGTAGAGTAGGACAGTCGTCCAAAAGATGACCACGTTTGTGGCAATATCTACACTCAATTGCAAGACAATTAGCAAAGTTATAGCCATATAATTTACATTTCATGTAGAAAAGGGAGTCATAGACTTTTGTCATTTTGGAACCAACAAAGAAACCACTGACTCAACTAAACTAGTGAGCGAAATCAACTTGACTTGAACATAACCGAACTGGAGGTCTTCAACTAAGTAAATCGGTTTACACGAACCGGTCTGTGTGAACCAGGTGGGGGGAACCGAACCGAACTGTATGAACCAAATCGGTATATTTATATATATATATATGTCGATGTTTAAAATTGCGGCAAAATGACAAGCTGAGAAGGTTGATTCAGGAGCAGATCTGAGACGAGGTAGTCGCGAATATGAGGAGATTTGAGTCAGCGGCAAAAATTAGTGCCTCCTCGTGTTAATCTACAAGGTTCTTCTTCTCCGTTAATGTCATCCGTGAGATTTTCACTGGACCGGTCTATTTCTCCGAATCAGCCTATCTTTGTTTTGACTCGTAATAGTGGGAACCAAGTAGTGAAGAGACAGAGGTGTTGTTTGTGCTGGCGATGATATCGGCGAGACTGAAGTGGGCGGCGATATCGGGGGGACTGGAGCAGATCTAAGGAGTTTGGAGATGATGTCAGTAGAACTGACATGGCCACCGCTACTGCTTGTGTAGGGTCGGGGGTTTGGGTTCATAAACGTCGGTAGGCTTCATGCAGAACTAAGTTTGTGGACGGAGACTCATGCAGCTCGTGGGTTTGGATTGAGATGTCGGTTGGCTTCACTGGAGAGAAAGAATATGACGGGCAGAATGTATTTTTAGGGATGGGGCTCTGACACCATGTGGAGTTTTCAATATTATTCCTTGAATATTCTATATCAAAGGGGTAACTTATATACAAAATAAAGAAAGTGTGTTCCCTAAAATAAGCCTAAAATATAGCCATTAACAAAACCAAATGGTAATCAAAAGGGTCCATTCTTGCGATTCTTATCGACTCTACTAACTAGATGATTTTTATTGCAATATGTTTTTTTTATATTACTATTAGCTTACTTGATCTAACATGACTAAAAATGATAAATTGAAGTGGTGAAATGAATAAAATAAAGTGATATAGTTTATTGATTAAAGTATTTTTAATTTCTCTAAGAAGTCGTAGAGTTCAAACTTCTACCATCATATATTTATGACATGATATTCTAAGAAAAAAGAAAATGAACTTTTTCCTTCGCTTATAAAATGAACTTTTTCCTCCGATTATAATTTCTAGTATGAATACTTGGGCCAACATGGGATATGTAGTTGGGAATAGAACATTGATCCTCCTCCTAAGACAGTTTTCTTCTTCAAACAGGGGTGGCACTACAGTAGGCCCCCACTTTGCATGTTGTCTCGGTGGTATAAACGCCCCAAGCTCCTCATGGCTTCCTCCTGCAAATGTGTTCGAGTCCACTGCATGCTTATTTTCTTCTTTTTATTATTTTTAGATTTTTCATTCCATTCCTCACGCGTGTCTGTTTTCACTTCTTTATTAATATTTATATATATGTTTATAAAATGTTGTTAATTTTATTAATTTAAAAATATACAGGAAACTATTTTTTTTTTTTTTAAGGAAATAATTTACACTTTTACTTTTTAATAATTAATTTTATAAGAAACTATAATAGTTATAAAACAAAAAAATATAATTATTATTTCAAGTTTCACTTTCTTCTTTTATATATGTACATAAATAATAGATTAGAATATCATTTTCGGACTTGTTTTATTCTAATTCTTATACTTTCAAATGTCAAAGTTTAGTTCTCGTGCTTTCAATAAATCTTAAAATTAGTTCGTCCTTATCATTAGTTTATTGTTAACTTTTCCACACAAAAAAAAACACAAATTAGTCTATATACAATTAACATTCCCTCTATAAATTTTGGCGATAAGGACTATTTTTAAAATTTATTGAATACAGAGATTAAATTTAAACATTTGAAAGTAGAATGACTAAAATAGAATGAGACTTAAAGTATAGAGACAAAAATGATATTTTAATATAATTTTTTTTTATTGAACAAACTAATATCAAAATATATCAAATTCCTAACATAAAATTTTGGAACCACCACCTTCTTCATTCATAGATTTGTCAATGCTTTCATTACAATTTTTAATTATAGCATCTTGGGCCAACATGGAATCTGGTAGTTGGCAGTAAAACACGACTTTATTTGATGTTCATAGATTTGTGAATATATTTTCTGTACGATTTTTTTATTATACCATTATTGCAGCCGTGGAATTTAGGTGATGAGTTTAATGTGCACAACCTATCCAAAGAAATGTGGAATTAAAACAATTCATGACATTTCATTATAAAGAAAAATATGTTTCAATTCACCCCTACAACATCACCTCCCAAATAATAGTGAAGAGAAGCCTCTGCCTAAAGAGTAGCTAAGTAGGTTGGTGTTTACTAAATTTAGTTGTTGCTATTTATAGTGTAGCTATGGGAAACCCTCAAACCCACAAGAGAAAACTCACTTTTTTCTACCTTACAAGACCTTATCGCAACTTCACAATACCCTCACTGTGTATAAAACAATTAAGCAAGGTAAAGAAAAGGCCACTCTCGGTTTTGTATACTCAAAAAAAATTTCCCCAAGCTAACATATATATATATATACATATATATATATATATAGGCCTTGGCCCATTTGCCTTCACGTCTTTCGGCACGCGTGCCAGATGATGGAGGTTGGTTTGGCTCCACAAAAAACTCAACACTAATTGGTTTTAAGATGGAACCCCATGTAATATATTATGGTATCAGAGATCATAAAACCCAAATGGGTATTCGGTCCAAAAAAAATTAAGATCCAACTCAAAAATGGTGAACTAAAAGAGGCACCATCTTAAGAGTGCATGTTGAAAATTAAGCTTGTTTTCTCTCAATTTCTCTACAATGGTTTTCATCTCTCATAAGGGAACATTTAAGTTCTTAGTCAAAATTAAAAAACAAACACAAGTTTTAGAAAACTACTTTTTTTAGTTTTCAAATTTTGGCTTGGTTTTGGAAAACATATGTAAAGAATGGATAACAAAACAAGGAAATCTTTAGGTAGAAGTAGTATTTATAGACTTAATTTTCAAAAACCAAAAACAAAAAAGCAAATGGTTATCAAACGGGGCCTCAATTATTGACAATAGTAGAACTCTAAGTCAAAATTTGGTTAGTTGATTACTAAATATTGAATAATTTACAAGAAAGTCTGCCAGTGGAGAGCAATAGAGGATGCATCATAGTTGACGAAAAACTTTGATCTAGTAGACTAAAGAGAAGCATAAAGACAAATATCGTCCCACATTTGATGAATATTGTGTCTACCATCTTTGAAAATCCTGTAGTTCCTCTAATTCCAAATAACCCAAAAGGTGTCCAGAAACAGGTTTTGTTTCAATAGATTCGCTTGCTTTGTGGGGGGTCTATAGAAGATCTCCTCACAAAGGATGTTGATGAAAGGTGGTAAAGCATATCTCATCCTTGCCGATAGATGAATACGATTCACGAAGATGTTTGCAATATTACAATGCACAAATAGATGATCTAGTGTTTCCGAGCTCTTCTGGCAGAGGACACACCAGCTTGGTGAAATAGACAGGCTCAGATATCGCTTCTAGACCCTATCAGCAGTGTTTATACCATGGTGAAGAACATACCAAATGAAGAATTTACATTTCTTTGGTATAACAGATTTCCATAGCAAATTGCACAAACTCGTTCAAATGGTTGGTTGATATTCTGGGTGTTAATCGAGAGCAAAGCAGCACGGACTGATGAAGTATTGTAGGAACTGTCCAGGGAGATCGTCCACCAAAGTAAATCAGAACCCCTGTTTGCCACTAAATTAGTGAAAAGACTAGATATCTCTTGCCAATAGCAGGCTTCCTATCGAGAAGAGGTCTCCTCAAAAAAAAAATTCCAAGAGTTGTTTATGGGATTCCAGGCTTCTGCTACTGTAAGTGAGTCTCGTATGGTAAGAGCAAACAAACGCTGAAGCTTAGACTATTATGTAAAAGTTGGCTAGACTAAAAGACTCAGACAAAATCGTCAATCTCTCTCTCGTTGTTATGGTTTTTGTTTTTTGTTTTAATTATTTGAGTACTAGAATTGTGGAGTGAAGATTTCATCTTTTGATCGAGAGGTCAGAATAGATGTCTTAACCGTTGAGTTATTCTCATGTTGATTCCTTATTCATTTGTTTATTATATGAGTTTTTCCTTTTAATTTTGTTGTAAAAAAAAAACAAACAAACAAAACCCTCTCTTAGCCTAAAAAAAAATAGTTCAATAAGATCAAGAAGGTTTTACTTCATCAAACAAATGGCCTTTATAACATTAACTAAAGCCTAATTCCACACAAAAAATAAACAAAATCTAACTTCACCGTTTCCTTAAATTGCAATAATTATTTCTACTAGAAGAGGATCAAAAGAAATAATTAAAAGCCTTCGTAAAAGCATCATCATACAACATTCATTAATAATAGTATCAAATATTGAAGATATAAGGAAGCAAAAAAATTTGGTTAAGGTATACCATCGATCAAGATATCAGAAGTTTAAATTCTTCACCCCACATGTTGAACTAAAAAAATAATTGATGAAATAAGGTACCAAAAAAAATGGCATATATTAAAGTTATTTTTATTTTTTTATAATAATTCTAAAACTGTGAGGCATATACATTGACGTGGTTTTGAGTTTGTGTGGTCAGGTTTCACATTTCAAATCTTCAATTGATTTGATGGTCATAAGTAGGTAGAACTAACTCGCCTACTTGAATTAATTTCTTATCAAAATTATATATGTAATAGCCACACACACATATAAGATAAATTTAAAATGTGACTAAAGATATTATTTCAATTCGCACATGTTACAGTCTTCTCATCACTTCAGTTAGGCATGGGAAATTCAAACTTGATGCACATTCCAATTAATTCTTTATGGGTCCACGACATGTATTGACGAGATACTTGAACCATTTCCAAAAAAAAAAAAAAAAAAAATCTTTTGGAAATGAGCAGTAAGCAAAAACTATAGACATCCCAATCAGAGACTTCAGTAATAGAAAAAAAAGAGCAAATAATATAACCTTTTAAAAAGTAAATTTACTAAGGTTTAGTTTTGAATTGTTGTAGCTTGTAAAATAATTGCTGACAATGTGCTTTTAGAAAAATCAGCTGTAATATTAAATAAATTAGTGTTTGGTAAATTTTATCTTTAAACTTGAAAAATTAGCAAATCACCGTTTGTTTGGTAAATAAATACTAAATTATTTTCTTTAGAAATGATACTTCATTAATAGGTATGTGAGAAACATACAAAACAAAGAGGTTAAAAGAAGAGTGCTATGGAGGAAGTATCATAATAACAAAAAAAACTTTGATTTGGAGCTCCAGAACCCGGCAATAATGATGATATCATTCCACAAGGAGAAATGCTCCTTTTCTTTGCTATTGAAAAGGTCAGTGTTGTGTTCAAGCTAGGGGTGTTCACAAAACCGAAAAAACCGACGGACCGGACCGGACCGAACCGAACCGATTGGTTCGGTCCGGTTATTTTTTTAAAATTGATTTCTTCGGTTTATATATTTAAAAAACCGTAATGATTGGTTCGGTTTACGGTTTGGGTTTTTTAAAAACCGAAAAACCCGAACCGAACCGATTATAATAAATTTATTCATTAAAAAATATATATGCCACAAAGTGCCTCATAAGAGGCATAGCCCAAGCCCAGTTCCAAGCCCATCTTCTTACAACCTCCAACTCTAAGCCCAACTCACTATTTGTACACATAAAAGCCCTTATATTTAATAAACAACCCTAATTTTTTACCTTTCAGCCGCCACTCCCATTTCCACTTTCTCCTCTCTCTTTCCTCCCTCCACCTTTCTCTCTCATTTTTTGTATGATCCACGACGGCCCCCTCATCTCGCCTTCTTCCGTTCTTCTTTCATCGCCATCACCATCGCCCTCCACTGCTCTTCCTCTAGTCGTCGACGCAGTCGAAGCCTTTTCCTCTTTCTATTGACTCCATCAAAGCCCTTCTCCCACCTTCAAAGCCGTCGCTGACCTTCCCCTCGCCACACCATCCTTTTGTTTTCTTTCCCCACAACGTCAAAGGCATGCAGGCGAAATGGTCGTGGCTTTTTCTTCTCAACTTTCTCGTTTGTGCGTGTTTCTTTTGGGCATCTTTTTTTTTTCTTTTCATCGGTAATATTGTTGCAAAAAAAGGGAAAAAAGGAAAATCGGTTCAAAACCGAACCGAAACGCTTGTAACCGAAACCGAATGGATCGGTTCCAATCTCAAAACCGAAGAAAATTCGGTTTTTTCGGTTTGAAGTTTTTCAGAACCGAAGAGTTCGGTTCGGTCATTGGTTTCAGCCAAAACCGGACCGAATTGAATGTGAACACCCCTAGTTCAAGCCATAAATTCTAAAGGATCGCACCAAAAATATTAGACCACATAATAATACGGGCAGAAGTGAGGGGAACAACAAGACCTCCCCTGAGGAAGTTTTCAAAATTGGCCGATTGGTGGATCTAGGCACATGAATGATGCTGAAGATTCTGCTAGAGACTAACTACAAAGGAACAACGGTAAAAAATATGGTCTATGGATTCAGAATCCCTCTGACAAAGGACAGACCAATTAATTCGAGCTTAAACAACAAGATTAATACCGAAGCTGTACTTTGTCTGCTGTATTCAAGCCTCTATACATAAGTATCCAAAGGAAGAACTTACATTTTTTCGAAAGGTAAGTGGACCATAATTTGTTGACTGCAATAGAGCAAGGGGGGATACGGTCTTCAAATAGAAAGATCTTCATGGATTTGATCGTGAAGGTAACTTTGGCATCAAAACTCCAAATAAGGAAATCATCATCATTGATGGATGAAGGGCGAGACCACCTTCCATTATTGAATCCGAACAACAAACTTCTCTTTCTAACAAAGATCTTCTGGAGAAAAAGTGTCATCTACCCGATGCGCGAAGAAAAAGTGTCATCTACCCGATGCGCAATTCCAAGCTTCCTGAAATGTCAATAGTTTATTGGAGGTCATAGCAAAAAATCGGGAGTATCTGAGATACAAGCACCCTTGATTTGTCCAATTGTGAAATCAAAATAGGGTGGTTTTGCCACTGAAAATATCCCATCGCATTTGGTTCAAGACAGTAGTGCTTTGTTTGAAGATGTGATGCCAAAGAGCCTTTATGCTACCTGATAGGACCAACATAGTCCTATATTTTTATGCCTAAATCATGTTAGTTTAGAGGTCTTAATATAATGAATTGATCATTTTGTAGGGATTTGACCATAAGGCATGTTCCAAGAGATTTTACATCAAATCACGGTTTCAACGCATCAAACCAGAGGTCATTCGGACACCCGAGTAAAGAGTTAAAGCAAAAATGATCAGTGTTGCGCGGTGGGTAGCGTCCAGACGCTGTCCAGAGCGTCTAGACGCTATCGGCAGTCCCCTGAAGCCTCGCTCGATGCTGCAGAGAGCCCCTGTGATGTTGGAAGTGTCTAGATGCTCCATCGATTCCTATAAATAGATTTTTTTTTCGTCCTCTAAGTCATTCGTCTCCATTTTTTGGCCGCCAATAGACCATGTAAAGGTTATTTTCTCTCTGTTTTTCATTAGAATAAGTTAAATTAGGAGTTTTTTAATCTAAATCCGGTGTTTGAAAGGCTCGGTTCAATGTCTTACTAAGCATATGTCATCGTTTTGAGGTTGGTTTGGAATTTTTATGTAATTTTGTGAGATTCCAACACTTCGAATGTAAATTTCCAGCATCATTATGGCTTTTGATCTTTGTGCTTATACTTAGGAGCATGATTGTATGGTTGATCTGACAAATTAACTGTGCAAAAATGTTCTTAGCAATGCTAGAAGTACTCATAGGTGTCCTCGGTCTCTAGCTTAATTTGAGTAGTAAATAGGTGGGTTGCCAAGTCGATTAATTAGGTAGAATTGCTTAATTACGTGTACATGTAAGCTTTAGGATTAAAAGGCATGCATCAATTAATTTCGATTGGCCAGTCTTGATTAATTAACACGTTCTGACCTATCCCAAGAGCTTAATGTTTCTAATTAGATAGCCTGCTAGATAATTAGTTGAATAACCGATTTAGACGTTGGAATTTCGGTTTCCTAGGGGAGGCTCCTACGGGGTCCCGAGGAGTTTGATCAGCCTTAATTATCTAGAAACTGCCTGATTGGTTGAATTTCTATGATCAAAGTTGCATTTAGTCCCTAATTGCCTCAAATCAGTGTGTGGTTAGATCATTAGCGTTTATTTTTACCGCTCTCTGTTTAGTCCTTTTGTCTCT
The DNA here is from genome assembly GCA_033996785.1 of Trichosanthes truncata. Lineage (NCBI taxonomy): Eukaryota > Viridiplantae > Streptophyta > Magnoliopsida > Cucurbitales > Cucurbitaceae > Trichosanthes > Trichosanthes truncata. Next base: position 58,056,779 of record JAWPNB010000010.1, read on the forward strand.
ATTGTATGCTTAACCCCCCCCCCCCAAAATCCATGTTAGTCCGTATCATTAAGAAAACCAATTAATTGAAATCAATTTATTCAATTCCCTGTGGTTCGACCCAATCCACTATGAATTACTACAAGTAGTTAATTTTAGATCGGTATTATAAATTATATTTGATTGAGCCTTCGACAAGATCCTTCACTACCAAATTTTCTTTTGTAAGGGAGACCACTAGGGACCATCACCAAATATTTAGCTTCCACAATTTTCTTCCAAAGGTCATCAACCTCAGTGTAATAACGACAAATCCATTTACTAACAAGTGCAGAATTTTTGTCCTTTAATCTGCCAATTCCAAGGCCCCTTTTGTCTTTAGGCAAAGTGGCTATGTCGCAGCAGACTAAATGAGATCCTCTTTTAGTGTCAATGCTCTCCCACAGAAAATCTCTCATGATCTTTTCAATACGCTTATATAGATCTTGGAGCTTTAAAAACAAAGAGAAGATAAGTTGGCAAATTGCTAAGGACTGATTGAACTAATGTAAGTCTCCCTCCTTTAGATATGTAAGAATATTTCCATCTATCAAGCTTCAATTGGATCTTCTATACAACATGATCCCGAAAAGTAGGGAGATTTGGGTTACCATCGAGGGGCATACCAAGGTATTTGAAGGGAGATTTTATGTTTTGCAACCCTAGATTTGAGTCGCATCATGTAGTTCATGGGGCAAAAGATTGATATCGGAGATAGTTGATTTCAGCATATTGATGTTCAAACTAGAAGCACATTCAAAAGCTTTAATAATAAAGAACAAATTCCTCAACTTTGAAAGGTTCGCACTAGAGAATAATAATATATCATCCGCAAAGAGAAGATAGGTCACTTCAACCGAATTGTTGCGCATAGCGAATCCTTGGATCAAATTTTTATCCTAAGCACCTTCTAAAAGACGAGATAGATAATCCATAGCAATCATAATGAGGAAATGAGACATAGGATCCCCTTGTCTGATGCTCCTATTGGCCCAAATTTTGCCCCTAGGCTTGCCATTGAGGAGGATGGAATAGCTGACCGATGATAGATAAGAATGAATCCACTTAATCCAATGATTGTTGAAGCCTTTGAGTTTAAGGATCGATAAAGGGAACATCCAGTTTAGTTTATCAAAAGCTTTTTATCCATCCAATTTCAAAATAATACCTTTTTGCTACGAACAAGACCAATAATCCACCATCTCGTTGGCCATGAGAATAGCATCCGTGATTTTTCTATCACAAACAAAGGCTGATTGTTGAAGGGCTATTGTGGGGGGTAGCACCACTTTCAATCTTTCATCTAAGACTTTAGCCAAAATTTTGTAAAGACTGGTCGTTAGACTGATTGAACGAAATTTAGAGAGCTTGGTTGGCTTCACCACTTTTGGAATGAGAGCAATGTAAGTTTCATTGACCGATCGATTGACAATAATGTTGTTTCCAAAAAAGTCGTGGAACAAGTCCATGATAGATTTCTTAAAGATGGTCCAAAAAATTTTATAGAGTTCCATTGAGAATCCTTTAGGACCTGACACTTTGTTCATGCCAATGCTCTTTAAATAGCTATATACCTCATTTTCACTAAAAAGCCTCGTGAGATCAGTTACTTGTTGATAACTAATGGGATGCCAATTGAGATTGCTAATCAACCAGCCATCATCAGAGAAGCCTCTGTAAATTTGACTAAAATAAATGATAAATTCATCCTCAATTTGCAGGTCTGTGACAAGACTAGACCCAATGGAGTTGGTGATTTCTAAAATGAAATTGTATCTGTGGCGGGCATTGTAGACCTTGTGAAAAAAGGCTGTGTTTTCAACTCCTTTGCAAAGCCAAGATTTTTTGCAAAGCTGCCTCCATTTTCTAGCTTCTGTAATGACCATGTCGCAAAGAAAAGCTTTGAGAGAAATGTGTCGATCTCTGTCAACTTCCTCAAGCAGACCCATTTCCTCCTTACCATCAATAATGGATATTTTTTGGATGATGTCCACTTGGCGGGATTGAGAATTAGCAAAGGTATTTTTATTCCAACTTACACTTGCTCGCTAATTCTTTAAGGCTTTTCATCAAAGCAAAACTAGAGTAACCATATTTGGGAATCGATTGCCATTATATATCCCTAGCTCTTTGAAGTCTTTGTTAGAAAGTCAATGATTTTCAAAACAAAAGGGGCATGTGCCCCATTTAAGGGTGGCAGATTCAAGCATGATTGATATAACACAAAATGTGCTATTCCTAAGCTTTGCTTATGTTAGTTTTTACAGCTTATTCAATGCTTTTCACGAATTTATTTATTTAAATTTTAGTTATTGAGCAATTTGAGCGAAATTGGAGATTTTGGAGATACCACGCAAATATGGAACCAATGGAACTTAAACTGAGAAGCCATGTGAAGCAAAGAAGCATAAGGGGCCAAGAAACCTGAGATCATAGCGTTGAGACACTATCAGTAGTGTTGAGACGCTACAATCGCAGCCTAACAAGCTATAGAATCTGCACAGGTAGTATTGAGACGCTGCAAGGTAGCGTTTCAACGCTACCCTTCCTATTTCAAAGATGCACAATTTTGGAACGACAGCGTCAAGACCCTGCAACCTAGCGTCTCAACGCTATTACGATTTTTATAAAAAAAAAAAATCCTCATTTGTTTGCGGAAAGGGGGAGCCGACTTGGAGAGAATTGAACCCTAATTTTAATTCTACACTTTTGAGGAGTCTAGAGGACAATCTTGGGAGCGGGGAGCAAAGGTTTGAAGCTCAAGATCGTGAGGATTACATTGGGAACGAGAATCAACACATCACAAGAGTTCTTCTTTTCCTTTTACTTTGTAGTTATTATGGATTTTGATAATAGCCTAGATTTATTTTCAATGATTATGAGTGGCTAGGCTTGTCTCTAAGGGACTGATGTAGCCGTTGAATTCATTATTTTAGTTGTTAATTCATGCTTTGATTATGCTTTATAACTATTTGTGTTTGAATGCTCTTAATTTTTGTTAACTTTTGGCCAAGATTTGCATGAGTTGTTGATCTAAATTTGTGCTTGAAAGAGTGGCATTTAGATTAGAATAACTTCAAACACAACTAATTATAAATTCTTGCATGTGAATGAGGAGTTCTCTTAGAAGCATAAAAAGAAATTCTTAATACCTTGTATGTATTAAAATCTAGACGGATATGTTAGGTTTATAGCCTTGCATGAGATCAATTGGGCTTGGAAGAGTCTTTTGATAATTGTATTTCTTGCTTATAGTTTTGCAAAATCATATCTTTGATTAATTAATTAAAATATTGATTCAATTGGTGAAGTCAATTCCCTAAGTTTTTCTCTCTTTGACATCTCCCTTTATTTTTATCTATTTGTTAATCACTTTTCTCTAATTATCAATTCTCTAAATAAAATTGGATGTTACCATTCTTGGTAATCAATTAATCCAGAAAATCATTCCTGAGGACAATACTCGACACTCACTAATCACAATACTAAAACTTGATATCGTACACTTGGGGCTTTGCATAGTCACAAAATCACGCAATAAGTTTTCCGCGCCATTGCTGGGGAATGGCAACTTGTTAGATTAATTGATATTGTGGAGAAAGCATCTACTCTTAGTTTAGAGTTTTCTTTAGTTTCTTTTTGTTATTTTGATATATTTTAGTTTTAATTACTTGTTTTTATTTTTTTTTTTAGGATTAGAGCAGTGTATCCGCAAGGATAAGGAGGCATTCCATGGAAAACCAAGGAGAAGAAAATGAGCCAAAGGCCATAAGGAACTATTTCCAACCTGTGTTTAATGTTGATCAATACGGAATAGTTCATGCACCGATCAATGCCAACGACTTTGAATTAAAGACAGGTCTTATCTAGATGACAAAAGACAGTGCATTCAGAGGACTTGCCACTGAAGGTCTTAACTCTCATTTGCAAAAAAAATTTGAAGATCTGTGGCACTGTTAAACTAAATGGTGTATCTGCTAATGCCCTTCGCATACGCCTTTTTCCCTTTTCTGTGTAGGACAAGGCAAAGGACTGGTTGGGATCTCTACAATCTGAGAGCATCACCACTTGGGAGGAATTAGCCCAGGCATTCTTAACCAAATTCTTTCCACCTGCCAAGGCTGCCAAGCTTAGGACGGAGATATGAACGTTCAGATAGTTCAATGGTGAGCAGTTGTTCGAGGCATGGGAAAGATATAAGGAGCTATTGAGGAAGTGCCCTCAGCATGGGTACCCTGACTGGCTCCAAGTCCAGCTGTTTTATAATGGGCTCACAGGCAACACCAAGACGATCCTCGATGCAGCAGCTAGAGGCACTGTTTTGGCTAAAACTATAGAGGAGGCCCGAACATTACTGGAGGAAATGGCAGCCATAAGTTACTAGTGCCAAATGAACGTTCAATTCAATGAATAGTTGCTGGCCTCTACAAGGTGGATGAGGTAAGTGCATTGAAATCTCAAATGGCATCACTAAATCATGCTTTGTCTAAACTTGCAGGCACAGGAACTCCTCAATCAATAGCCTCCATGGCAGTTGATAGCACTAATTTAGTGTTATATTTATGTCCATTTATTTGCTAGTTTTGTATTGAATTAGTGAACGTTGATGTGATGTGTATTTCTCTTGATTTTGTAGAAATCGAGCTAACGGAGCAAAATCGAGTGTTCGAGATTATTTTGATGGATATTGGAGCCTTTTAGAGCCTTATTGAAGATTCAATAAGAGAGGAGATGATCAATAAAATGTTGAGTAAGAAAGATTTCATTTTGAAAGTCCAAGTTTGAAGACTTTCAAGTTGAAAGCTAAAAAAAATTAAATAAATAAAATTACGGCACCTAGGTGCCCAAACCGTAGCCCAAGAGCCACAAACAGAGAGGGAAGGCAGAGTGACAGTGCCTAGGCGCTATGATACCAGAAGAAGGCATTTTTTTTAAACGTTGCTCGATCCTTGCTATAAATATAACATCTTCTCTTCGATTTTGGGAGGCCAAATTGAGGTTTTTTGCCCTAAACACAACTCCATGCTATTTTGAGATGTTTTGGGAGCATTTGTGAGCGGATTGGAGCAGTATTGAAGATTTGGAACTAGGATTCTTGGGATAACACCTCAGAAACGCTATAATCTCCGTTGTTTGCAATTTCTTCCCTTTTCCTTTCATTTATAGTTAATTTAGTGGTTGTATAATCAGGGATTTATGGGTTGTTTGAACTGAATTTGTTATCACTGTCCCTAATTACTTGGGTTTGTTGTATTTGATTGTTTGGATGCTTAATTGTTTGAATTGTTGGACCAATTGCTTAGTTTATGGATGTTTATGATTAGTAGGGCTTTGAATCATTTATGCAATTGTTGTTTAATGCCTTTAATCATTGTTCCTCTAATTAATTGAGGTATCTCTAAGTTGAGCTCAAGAGATGATACTTAGTTTAGATTAATGCGCAATTAATTAACTACTCGAGTGACAGCGAGACTAATAGCTAATTAATTGTAGTTGGTGATGAAAATTAATTAGTGGAGCATTGGTTAATTGACTAGTTTTCTAAGTGGAAACTTGAAGGAGAGAAGCTTAGACAATAACCCAATTGCATAACTAGTGTTTATTTACTTGTGTGATAACCGAGGTTAATAAATGTTCATTATAAGTTCGTAACGAAGAGTCTTAACGCCTTGTATGAGTTAGCTAGCGCTAGGGCGACCTAGGTTAGTTAATTAATACTTAAGAGTGGAGGAGACTGAGAGGAGATTCCATGTCTTTAGAGCTTCTAGACTTATGAGTTTATTGTCCATTGAGTTATAATTGTCTGTTAACTTAGTAATTGTCTTTCCCAAGTTATCCCTCGTGTTTGTGTCTCCTATTTATTTTTCTGTTTTTATTTTATGTTGTTAGTTAATTTATCTTCTTTTGACTTCAGTTCTCTAAATAAAGTTAAGTGAGAGTATTCGTGGTAATTAATTGAATTAAAAGCCAATCTCTGTGGATTCGATACTCGGTAGGGAATACCATTTTATATTACTTGACCCGAGCGCTTGCGGAAACGTATTTGTACGCCCACCAAGTTTTTGGCTCCGTTGTTGGGGAGAATCTAATATCGAGCAGGCCCAGTATGTCAACAACAGAAATTCCAACTATGAGGGACATTAGATGTAGAATAATCTTCTGTCTCACTATCATCCAGGTTTGAGAAATCATGAAAATTTTCTCCTATGATAATAATAAGAATATTATGCATCCGCCTCCAGGTTATGCATCCACCTCCTATCAAGCTGAAAAGAAATCTTCCCTTGAGGACATGTTGGGGGCATTCATCACTGAATCAAGGAGCATAACTAACCAGTTGAAGAGTATTGTTAATGGACATTGTACAGCCATAAAAAAATATTAAGGTACAAATAAGTCAGATGGCCATCACCCTGAACACTTTTCAAAAAGGTAAGTTCCCTAGTGATAATGAGATAAACCCAAGGGAAACGTAAGGCCATCACCCTGCGAAGTGGAAGGGCATTGACTAAATCGAAGAAAAAGTCAACTGAGGATTCCATCCTAGAAGAGATATAAGAACCTGATCAGAAAATTCCAAAAGCAACACCCAAAACCACCATTGAGAAATCTGTTAAGTCTCCTATCTCTATAGTTTCTAATTCTATTCCATATCATCAACGTTTTCAAAGTAAAAAGCTTGATTCTCAATTTAAAATATTCCTAGATGTTTTCAATAAGCTTCACATAAATATCCCTTTCGTAGATGCTTTGGAGCAGATACCAAACTATGTGAAGTTCATGAAGGACATCATGTCAAGTAAAAAGAAACTGAAGGCCTATGAGATCATCAATCTGACTGAGGAATGCAGTGCAATCATTCAAAGAAAATTGCCTCAAAAGTTAAAAGACCCATGGAGTTTCAGTGTTCCATGTACTATTAGAAAATTTTCTTTTAAAGCTTTATCTGATCTAAGTGCCAATATTAATTTGATGCCCTTCTCTGTTTACAGGAAACTGGGTTTGGGGGAAGTGAAACCAACAACAATTTTACTACAATTAGCTGACCGGTCCATCACATTCCCTAAAGGAGTTGTGGAGGACGTCCTAGTGAAGGTAGACAAATTCATATTCCCTGTGAACTTCATAGTACTGGACATGGAGGAGGATGCTGAGATTCCAATCATATTGGGGAGATCTTTCATAGCCACTAGTAAAGCAAACATTAGCATGCACAGATATACATTGACCTTACTAGTGGGCAAGAAAAAGGTAGAATTTCAAATCTTCAAACCCCAAAGTTTAGATGATGAGATAAGTACTTGTCTCAAAGTTGAGTTGGCAAATTCTTTGTATCCTAACTATGAAAAATGTGTAGTTTTGAGTAATTCTCTAGATGCAGTGTTTAGTAACAAAGAAAAGCTGAAGGAGGGTGAATTCAAGGACAAGAAACCACCCTATAGCATACACATGAGCCCTATCTAGCTAAAGACGTTAAACAAAGCGCTTCTTGGGAGGCAACCCAAGCTTCTATCCTTTTATGTTAGTTTTGATAATTTTTTCATAGTTTTTTTTGTCATGTGTCTTTACCTTGTTTTCTTTATTATATGTTATAGGAGCTCGAATTCTTCCACCTTGCTCTCTTGAGATGATGAAAATATTGTATCTCCCTTAATCAGGACAGTATTGTTTACTCTCTCATCTTTTCTTTGTTCATATGAATGTTTGAATACATTTTACATTGAGGACAATGCATGTTTTGAAGTTGGGGGGTGGGAGTACTTTGTACTGAGTTATTTTGAGTCCTAAGCATGTAATGAAAATTATGAATCTTTTGCATAATGATGACTAGGAAAGTTTAGGATGTGATCTAATTAATAAAATTTTGTAAAATCATTTGAAATACGAGAGCATGTCCTGAAGTTGAGTTAAATTTAAATTTTTCTTGGACTCCCTTGCAACTTTTGAGCACTTAGCCTTCTTTCCTTTAGTTTTGAATGTTTAGAACAAGGTTATTTTGTTTGAAAATTTAATGTCACCTCCATGGGCTTAAGAACTGATTTGAGGGTCAATCTGCATGATAGGTTGTAATGATGTATCAAGATTTTATGCGTGAATGCTGCTGATATTGATTTTTTTTTTTTTTTTTTTTTTTGCATGTTGAAACGAAAGAAAAAAAATTTTGGCATGTTTGATTGAATATGTTATGTTTAAAAGGGTTAGGGACAAAAAGAGCGGCATACACTGTGATTATTTAGGCCACTCATTGAGCGAGTGCTCTAAGGAAAGGTCCCTACAGTGGATGTATGAACGCTAGGATACCTGATTTAATAGTACAAAGAGGCAAGTTTGGGGGTTATCCAATCAATCTCTAAGTTCTTCAGTGAGTAATTACTTTCTTAAGTGTAGGAGGATCTAATAATTTGGGCTTAGGGTTAGTGTAGGGTGAAATCAAATGGAAGACTTATAAAGTTGTTTCGAGCTAGTAAAGACTAAAAGAAGGAAAGCTAGGCGCACACACACAAGGGATGAGTAGGATGAAATTTAAATTTCTTAATGAATGACTGTGTTTAAGTATTTTCTTTGATTGTTTAATTCTCTTATTTAGATCTTTGAGGCTCGAGTTATGTCTATGCATTAGTGAAATCGTGATGTGATTTTGTTCTGTTTTGCTCAAGACTAGCAAAAGCTTAAGTTTGGGGGTACTTGATAGCACACATAATGTGCAATTCCTAAGCGTTGCTTATGTTAATTTTTACAGCTTATTTAATGTTTTTCACGAATTTATTTTTTTAAATTTCAGTTATTGAGCAATCAGAACAAAATTGGAGATTTTGGAAATACCACGGCAAATTTGGAACCAAAGGAACTTAAACTGAGAAGCCATGTGAAGCAAAGAAGCATAAGGGGCAAGAAACCCAAGAGCATAGTGTTGAGACGCTATCAATAGCATTGAGATGCTACAATCGTAGCCCAACAAGCTATAAAATCCGCACAGACAGCATTGAAATACTGCAAGGTAGCGTCTCAACGCTACCCTTCTTATTTCGAAGAAGCGCAATTTTGGAACAACAGCGTCGAGACCCTGCAACGTAGCATCTCAACACTATTACGATTTCTATAAAAAGATCCTTATTTGTTTGCGGAAAGGGGGAGCCGACTTGGACAGAATTGAACCCTAATTTTAATTCTACACTTTTGAGGAGTCTAGAGGACATTCTTGGGAGCATGGAGCGAAGGTTTGAAGCTTAAGATCGTGAGGATTACATCAGGAACAAGAATCAACACATCACAAGAGTTCTTATTTTCCTTTTACTTTGTAGTTGTTATTATGGATTTTGATAATAGCCTAGATTTATTTTCAGTGATTATGAGTGGCTAGGCTAGTCTCTAGGGTATTGATGTAGCCGTTGAATTCGTTATTTTAGTTGTTAATTCATGTTTTAAATATGCTTTATAACTATTTGTGTTTGAATGCTCTTAATGCTTGTTAACTTTTGACCAAGGTTTGCATGAGTTGTTGATCTAAATTTGTGCTTAAAAGAGTGGCATTTAGATTAGAATAACTTCAAACACAACTAATTGTAAATTCTTGCATGTGAATGAGGAGTTCTCTTAGAAGCATAAAAAGAAATTCTTAATACCTTGTATGTTATTAAAATCTAGACGGATACGTTAGGTTTATAGCCTTGCATGAGATCTATTGAGCTTGGAAGAGTCTTTTGATAATTGTATTTCTTGCTTATAGTTTTGCAAAATCATATCTTTGATTAATTAATTAAAATATTGATTCAATTGGTGAAGTCAATTCCTTAAGTTTTTCTCTCCTTGACATCTCCCTTTATTTTTACATATTTGTTAATCACTTTTCTCTAATTATCAATTCTCTAAATAAATTGGATGCTACTATTCTTGGTAATCAATTAATCTAGAAAACCATTCCTGAGGACGATACTCGGCACTCACTAATCACTATACTAAAACTTGATATCGTACACTTGCGGCTTTGCATGGTCACAAAATCATGCGACAATGATTGAGAAATGATCAGAGGTACTTCTTGGCAGCCGACGAACGTGATGAGAATGGAATTTATCATGCCATGCTTAAGAGAGAAGAAATTTGTCAAGTAGTGAAAGAGCTGGCGAGGTTCTTAAATTAGACCAAGTGTAATTGCCATTGATCTGCTGAGGCTCGATGAGGCCCGAGAATCTGATGAAGTTGTTGAATTTTCTCATACTATTGCGAGGAGGACGGTCTGAGGAAGTTTTATAACCCCATCGAAAAACATTAAAATCGCCACCAAGAAGCCAACAAGGCGAGCAAAGGTCATTTAGATTAGATAACTCTTGCCAAAACAGGAGTCTACATCGACGGCTAGCAAGGCCATAAATACTTGAAATCCACCAACAAAAACCATCAGCCAACCTTAATTGAATTGATCTTGAAAAATACCCATTGATAACCTCAACGGCAGTGTGAACAAGAGCATCTCACATAATGATGATGCCACCAGCTGAACCAACAGAATCAAGGGTGGTCCAAGCAATACTGATCGAACTCCAAAGAGATTTAATCAAGCATTTAAACACATTTTGTAATTTAGTTTCATTTAACACTACTATATCAATACAATTACCAGTAATAGCCTCTTTTATAATGGCTCTTTTGGAAGGAAAGCCTAAACCACTCACATTCCAGGCAAGAACCTTCATTGAGAACCACTTGGCCCCTGAGCGCAAAAGCTCTTATTTGTATTATGGGTTGACAGTAGTTCCTGTTTCAATAATATTAAGGATACTCCCACGGTTGGTTTTGAAGATAGCTGAGGTAAGAATAATACAAAAGTTGTTTTCTGTTAACCAATCGTTCAACCGCTTTTTAAACGTGGTCTTCTCTGACTCTTGACAGATTGGAGTGCCATCAACATCAATGCCAAATAAGTTGTCCATGCTGCCTTTTAGGATGTGTTTTGGAGTTAGACAAAGGATGTGTTGATTCTCCTTGTCCTTAAAAAAGCTGCAATGTTTTTGTGGGGAGCCTTGAGGTGATGGATCTGGACTTGAAATATCTACCAATATCAGAATTGTGTATGTGCTGATTGGATGTATGATTGTGATCTACCATCGTAGAGGGGTAGGCTATGTGTGCTTGAAAATAGTAGCTTTCTTACATAAGATTGTGTTCATCGAAGTTCATACGGCAGCCCCTCTGATAAAGGATCCATGAATTTTAGGGTTCCACCTAATGTGCCAACGGCCTCTCACCGGAGTCATAGTGTGTACTGTACATAGAGCTCCATCTTCATCGATTAAGTCGATCGCTGCAGGTACAAACCCCTGATAGATGTTTTTAACTTTAATATGTGCCTCCATGAGGTTGAGCTTTCACAGGGTGAGGTTGTCAACTTCCTCAAAACCTCTACATGCATCGCCAATTTGTGTAATTTAAAAGGATAAAAAGTGTTTCATATTTAATCGGTTTATAATGTTTTCGTCGTTGAGGAGAGATCAAATTAATTGTACACATGCGTGAATTCGGAACATAGCTATCGTATCGAATGAAGGGAAGTTTTGATGACGTCAACATGTGATTGCTGGGGTTTTGTCGGATAGTACTAGGACCAACTGATGTTCTTCCAGACACGTGTCGATCACATGACCGATGTGAATATTTTTGTCTTGATTGCGTGGACGAGTCTGATTCGTTATTAGACAACAGTTTATAAGAGTCCGTATTCCGTTCTTGTTTGAAAACGTTTTCGATTTTTGTTACCCACCCGTTTTCCATTTTGTTAAATTCATTTTTTTAGTGTGTATATATACAATATAATACATTTTCTTTTTAGTTTTTTAAATATTTGTTTCAAATTAATTGTTTTTAGGTCAATTTGCAAGTTTAATTTTGAAAAGCTCAACGTCGCATCTAATATATTTTTAAACTTTAAAAAGTTTTTAATAAATTCTTAAACGTCAATTTTATGTCTATTAGGTTTATGAATTTTTATAGAGTCTAGTAGGCCCCTTAAACATTCAATTTTGTGGCTAATAGGTCCCTAACCTATTAGAAACTTTTTAAAATTCATATAATAAGAAGACATACAATGGAAAGGTCAAATACAAAATTCAATTTTGTGTCTAATAGACCTATGAAATTTAGAAAATGTAAAATAAGTCAAAGACTTATTAGATATAAAATTGAAAGTTAAGTGTCTATTTGGTAACGTTTTCATTTTTTGTTTCTCGTTTCTTTTTTTTTTTAAAGAAAAAAAGAAAAAAATTGTGTTTAGTAATTATTTCTTGTTTTTTTTTTCTTTTCTATTAAATAAATTTAAAAAAAAAAAAAAAAAAAAAAAAAAAAAAAAAGAGAAACATATTTGGTAATCGTTTCTTGTTTCTTATTCTCTGAAATTGTGAATTAAAAAATAAATAAAAATTTTATACAAAAATTAGTTTTTTGAAATTAAATATCCAAAATTTTTACATCATATTTGTTTTAGATATTTATTATGTACTTTGTAAGTCAAGAATGATAAAATAATGCTTTTATTTATGTTTTGAAACAAAAAAGAAAAGGAAAAAGAAACAAAACCAAGAAACAAGAAACAAGAAATTTTGATTTTGTTGTTTCCAAAATTTCTACACAATTTTGGAAACATTTCTAAAAAATAAGAAACATGAAACATAAACCGTTACCAAATGCTTCTATTTCTCAAAAGCTGGAAACAAGAAACATAAACATTATCAAATGACCCTCTAAAGGAGAGTTGAGAATCGAACTATCAATTTTTGGAATAGTAATAGATGTCTGAATTTGGCACATTAGTACCAAGTACAACAAAGTAATCAAAAATAAAGAAATAATTTAATTGGAACTTTAAACTATGCAACTTTCACACCCCCATCAATTTTCTTTCTTAAATCACCGTCGAGTTTCTTCTATCGAGCTCAACTTAGAAATACCTCAATTAATTAGATAAACAATTATTAAAGGCATTAAGCAACAAATGCATAAATGATTCAAAGCCCTCCTAGTCATAAACATTCATAAAATGAGTAATTGGTCCAAAGTTCCAACAATTAAGCATCTAAACAATTAAATACAATAATCCCAAGTAATTAGGGACAATGATATACAAATTCAGTTCAAACAACCCATAAATCTCTAATTTACAGCCACTAAATTAACTATAAATGAAAGAAAAAGAGAATAAATTGCAAACAAAGGACGATCCCGCATTCCTAAGGTGTTATCCCAAGAATCCGAGCTCCAAATTTTCAATACTGCTCCAATCCGCTCACAAAATTCTCTCAAAACCTCTCAAAATAGCATGGAATCGAGTTTAGGGCATTTTCCCTAAGTTTGACCTCCTCCTTTCTATTTTCCGCCCCCCTTCTTTATTTTCCACACCTTCAGACAACTAAAAGGCAGCCTTTTATATTTAGGGCAGTCGGCGCAATGCCTAGGCACTGTCAAAAAGAGTGAAAACCAATACCGTAACACCTAGCACCATTTTTTTTTTTTTTTTTAGACTTCAACTTGAAAATCTTCAAATTTTGACCTTCCAAATGAAATCCTTGATCACCTCTAACTTAGCCTTTTGCTCAAAACTTTATTATTCATCTCTTCTCTTTTTAAATCTTCAATATGGCTCTAAAATACTCTAATATCAATCAAAATACTCCCGAACACTCGGTTTTGCTCCATTAGCTCTGTTCTTACAAAATAGACAAAAATATGCATAAAAGCTCATGAATTCATAACAAAACTAGCATTAATATAAGGAATAAGATAGAATTAAATGAGTGTTATCAAATACCCCCAAACTTAAACTTTTTCTCGTCCCGTGCAAAACAAAACAAAACCATATAGACAAATTAACCATTACATCAAGTAACTCATGCCTCAATGTTCCAAATAACAATATAATTACAAATAAAGGAAATAATCAAACACAACTTTTCATCAAGCAAATTTAAATCAAAACTTTGCATTTCCTGCGTGTGTGTGTGCATAGCCCACCTAAAGTAGCCTTTATAAACCTAGAATAGGTTTATATGGTCCTCCACTCATCTTCCCCTTACACTGGCCATAAGCACCAATTCTCTAGCATTCTTACACTCAAGAAAGTAATAAGTTACTAGGTGCCTGAAAATAAACAAACTTGCCGGCTAAACTTGAATCACTTTAATGTCAAGGGTCACTAGCTTTCACACACCCATCGTAGGGACCCTTACCTAGAGCACTCGCTCAATAGGTGGCATAACTGATCACGATAGGGGTAGCTCCTTTTACCCTCGACTCTTTTTAATACATTACAAGCTTCTTTTTTTTTCTTTCCTTTCTTTTTTTTAGAGCTCATTTTCTTTTCTTTTTTTTTCTTTTGCAGGAAAATAAAACATGTTTTTTCTTCCTCCTAAGTAACATATTACACCCTATCATGCAAGTTAATCATCAAACCAGAGCTTAAGCTTATCGGAGTGACAACAAACTTCTAAACAATATAAACTAATCTAAGACTTCAAAACTAACAAAAGATAGGCCAAGTGCCCACAACTTGCAAGAAAATTCAAGCAAAAAATTTAAATTTACTTTAATCCAAGACATGCTCTCATATTTCACAAAAATTGTAAAAATTTTAATAATTAGAACACGTCACTGGTTATCTTCATCACACTCAATGCAACAATATCATCATATAATCACAAAAAAATTAAAATTTTCAATAAAAGCTAAGTTGGAATAGCAATGTGCAGTTGCGGTCAGTAATGTTTACTTCAAACTGCTTTTGCTGGTCATGAACTTTCGAACTGAAACTAATTTACATGGTAGATTTGTGTATTTAGAGGTATATAGAGATAAGTATATGTAAATGTAAACTGTGAACAATAACCCATAATAAGATGACTTACATCCATTGTATGGCTATCTTTTAGGGACTCTCGTAAAGCATATTATGTTATGTCTAAAAGCTAGAAGCTTGCGTCCTCCCTCCACTCATAGAACTACTATTGCATAAAATCCCTTATGAACTCTAGTAGAGAAATGACAAAGAACTCATGAGCTTCATTTAGGACGGAGTTAAGGCTCTTCGATATATTGGTTGTCATCATTACATATCGTTTCTTAGGTGATAATGCACGCCTTCATCTAGCATACCATATCTCCTCTAATTCACTCCTGATAGAGGGGAAAATTTGTTCCATTCGCCTCATGTAGTATTCAAAATCGAAAACCGTATATGATTTTGCATACTCGAAGTACAAGATTCTCAATCGTGGTTTAATATTTTTTAGCATGTGGTAAATGCAAACATCATAATGTACTAAATTATATGTACCTTTCTAACACTATTACCTATATTGTGGTGTCGGTCAGACACAATTATTAGATCGTTAGGCTCACTAAACGCTCCTTTTAAATTCTGAAAAAAAATCACTCCCACAATGCATCGTTCTCGGACTCAACGATAGAAAATGCCAACGAGTATATCCTTGAGTTCCATTCAAAAGTACAGGCAGTAAGAAGTGGTCCACTAAATTTGTTCTTCAAAGGTACACCATCGAGCATCGATAAATATATTATTGGTAGACAGTGTTTCCACCCATTTATGGATGCTTCTAAGCTCATGAAAAAAAATCTAAACCTATCATCCACGTCAACCTCTTTGTGCAGTGTATGTACCTAGCAAACATGACATAAATATCAAGATATACATGGTGTATATTGGGATAGGTAACGACTTTCAAAGGGTAGATACATGGATTTTTCTCAATTAAACTTGTCGCAAACCCATAAATGAGAGCATATGACTCTTCAAATGAACCTCTATTCAGACTTAGGGTCTTCTCTCTCCCCCTTTCACGATTTGTCATAATTAATGTTAATGGTTCTTCCATGCATAGACACCATTATATCATGTGGGGTGCAATGCATCCTCCTGTTTGTTCTTATAACGATATCAGTATACTCGCTAACCATGGTTGCGGTAGCTTGTATGTGGTCATTGTGCACAATGTCGATAAGGAAGGTATGATCATCCACAAATGACCATACCTAAATACCGAAGCACAAAGATGCTATTTATATGCGTGGTTGTGAACTATTTTTTGCTTGATTTTACTGTTTTAAACTGGAAACTCCCTTTTAATGCTAGCGTGTAGACAACTTTTTTCAAATCATCTCCTTACTCCTAAAAACACACCCCTCTTAAACGCAGACATTCTGTGTTAGCATGCCAATCCTTTCAAGTGTCAACCAATCTAAACTCCTTCTGTTTGTTTGTATTTTTTGTTGAATTTAAGCATGCATCGTCTCTGTGTATACTAGTATCCACACTTTCAACATCTACGATAAGGCAGCAATCATGGTACATCCCGTTAGATACCCCAGCAAGCATCCAAGCAAGATCCTTGTCCTCAAAAAAGCTTATAATCCTAAACTTGTCTTTACCATTCTTAAAGATGGAGATACGTGAAATTTTAATTTCTTTCAAGCATCAAGTTTAATAAGGTTTGTAATGGATTCAGTGAGCTGAGAAAGGGTCAAGTCATGACTGACTAACACTATGCCAAACTTGAAATTATTGTAGGTATTTTCCTCACCCTAAACGCCATTGTATAGGATCAAAACCTAATGGCAAGTCATTATTGAAATACTTCTGGTGGTGCAAAAACTGTGGAGATCAAATTTGAAATCTGGAAATCGAAAAAATGTGCAACGTCAAGCAATGGCAAGGATTGAACGTTCGATAGTGAAGAGATGAGAGAGAATGTAGATAAAATTTTTAAATTGTTGGACAACTGAGTAAATAACGAATAGAAGTAGGTTTTTTTTTAAAACAAATCTCTCAGTTGGAGGAAAATCCTGCGTCTTTAAGATCTTCCAGTTGAGAAAAATCTTGCGTTGAATTTTTTTTAAAACCAAATATTGGCAATTGGGCTAGGCAGAGATGTAAGTAGCAGTATACACGAGGGGCATGATGGGAACGAATTATTATCGACAACTTTTCCTATTAATACGGTAGCTAAAACTACAAATATGAAATTGTTTTGGCCATTTTTCATTACCTTATTTTTTTTGTAGTCATTGACCACAATTTCCCTATTCTATATATATATCTATTTAGAATATTTTAAGCCCACTCTCAAATTCTACACAAAAGACTTTGAATTGAAATGAGACGTTGTTAATCCAAGTATGATTTAAGATGTTTTTCTACCTTAAAATATGCCTCACATTTTTTTTTAGTTCAACTGTTACAATGGTGGAGAATCAAATCATCTACTTTTGAAATGGTAATTGGTGTCTTATCCACTGAACTATACTCAACGAAAATGTTTCACTTTGATTCAAGCTACTTTCATGTCGTCATCATATCTAACCTATATCATATTTGAACATCATATAGTTTCTTAATCAAATCAAACTCTCTCCAATTCCAATAATAATACACACAACTAAAACAACAAACTCTCACACAAAGCATATTCACAAACTCACACATTTTTCTAACCCAAACAAATGGACCTTATTATCCTTGTAAAACAACTTCTCAAACCCATCTAGTACAACACACCAAATCACAAGTGGGCAGGAGCAACAACGAAAGAAGGTGAAGAAATAGGCGTAGAAGCCGGAACCGCCGCAATACTAGAACCATAACCACCGCCACCGCCACCGCAAGGATGCTCAAAACAGTCAACAGGACGCTCAATCACCGCACTACACTCCTTCTTACTCCTCTGCAGCGGCTTCTCCGGCAAACAATTCCGACGATCATCAAAAGCAATCCCTTTCGCCGTCAAATTCCAGCAAACCCCTTCTTCCTCACAAAAGTAATTGTAAGAAACCGTCACATTCTCCAAATTCGGAAGGCTACAGAGACCTTCATACAAATTCCCACTAAACAAATTATGGGCCAAATTCAATTGCTCCAAATGTGCCAATCCGGCTAAACTGTAAGGCAAAGGACCCACTAATTCGTTAAAACTCACATCCAAAACCTTTAATTTGTACAAAAACCCAATTTCTTGAGGCAAACAGCCCGATAAACTAGTGTTGATCAACAAAAGTTCTTCCAAACTGTTTGCAAAACTTGCAATCGTCGGTGGAAGACAGCCCTTCAAATTGTTGTTGGCAAAGACAATCACAGAGGCTGATTTTCCACCGATGTTTCGAGGGATAATGTTGGTGAAACGATTGCTGTTGATAAAAATGGCGTCGAGGCTTTTGTTGAAGAGTTCAGGGGGAATTGGGCCTTCAAATTCGTTGAATCGAAGGTCGAGATATGTTAATTTTGGAAGATGGAGAACAACAGAAGGAAAAGGGCCAACGAATCTGTTGTTGCTTAAATCAAGTTCGAAGAGAAGAGATAAATTGGCTAAAGATTGAGGTAAAATGCCACAGAAACGGTTGCTGTTGAGATGAAGCAGAGCAAGGTCCGTTAAAAGGCCTAATTCGTTTGGGAGGAATCCGGCAATGTCGCCGTGGTTTAAGTCGATTCCGGCGACGACTTGGAGTTTTGGGTCGTCGAGAGATGGGGCACAGTACACTCCAAAGTAGTTGCAAACTGAAGGCCCCACCCAATTGGTGGTGTGGTTTTTGGGGTCAGAGTAAATTACTTTTTTCCATGCTTGGAGAGCAAGGAATGCTTGATGGAGTCTCGGGTTCGTGTTCGGGCTCGGTGATCGTGCACGGTGGTGGTGGTGGTTGTCATGAGTGACGCCGCTGCCATGTTTGGCAATTAAACTGTTAAACAGAGAAGATAACTGGAGGAGTAACAAGATTAAGGCTTTGGAAGACGAAGACGAGAACAGGAACGGGAACGGAGCCATTGTGTTGGAATGAGTTTCAAGTCTATGGGAGTGATTAGTTAGGTTGTTGGTTTATATAACCAGCTGAATTATGCATCAAAATGTTCGGTCTAATGCTTAATCATGCTGTTTAAGTCCAATAAGAGGCTTAATTTCTTCTTGGGATGATAATGGAGGAAGAAAGTTTTTTTTCTTTTTTTGCTTTTTTTCCCAATGGCATATGTTTGTCACAGCGACAGTTAACCGTTACGATTTGCCTGAAAGTACATAATTTGAATGAGGGTATTGAAAGAAAACAGAGGGAACATTGGGTTTGATGAGGTGAAGTTTTCATTGAAGATATGGTTGAAAGCTTCAAAAGCTGAATGCTTATTTGCGCATGATAAAGACTTTGCTCCTCACGGTTGTTTTCGCAGTTTGTTTGAAGTGGAATTCGAGAGAGACGCCTTTAGACTCTTAAAGGAGGTTTCTTGGAACTCAAGGGATAATTATATTAAGGCTGTCATTTGTTTGCTACAAATGAATAATTGCTATCAAATGGTTCTGTATTTACAAGTCTTTGTTATGTGTAAGTGCAACTAATTGATATCAGATAGGAAAACGTTATGTTTCTTAAGTATCAAGTTAGTTGACTAATGATGCTTGGTTCATTTAAGTTTTTTTTATCCAAAGATACCTGAAGATTTGAATTTGTATTTTACAATAAGAAATTCAAAAGCGAATCTCTAACCATAAACCTCAAAGAATCATGGCAGAAATTGATCCTAACGTTGGAATATATATGCATGTGAGTACTATATTCAATATTAAGAACGGGCTTGACTGCAAAGCTTCATTATTAAAGGTGAAGCTCTTCAATGGTGTGGTTTCAGGTTTGACAGCTGATAGAAAGCAAACTTGAACGATATTATAAAAGAAGCTATTGCAAACAGTATCCGAGACCAACATTCTGCTAAAAACAGAGTGCCTGTGCTTTTAACGATATGCCGAACAAACGAGCAATGCTCGAAATACAAGTATTTGTGTGTACGGCAGATGTTAGCAAAGTGCAATCACTGTGTTAAGAATTCTCGGATGACCAAAATTACATCTTCAAGCTCAAGCAGAAACAACAAACACTCAGATCTCTGGAGACGCTTTCGATAGCTATGGTTCCGAGTGACGACTCTTCAGACGCTGAAGGAAAACATTCATTCATTACAAACCATTCAACTTTAAGAAAAACTACACAATCTTCACTAATCCCTGCAGTCTCAGAAGCTCTTTTAACCGCCACCACCGGAACCATATTTCTTGCCAAGAACAATGAGCTGAAGCTTATCGTACCCAGCCAGCACACCAGCACCGGCAACAGCACGCAAAATGTTTGCCCCAGCACCCTTGAAGAGAGATTTAGTACCCTCATTCTTAATTATCTGTTTGAAAGCGTCCAAGGAGCTATTGTACTTGACTGCTTCGCCCGAGGTCATCATCATTCTTCTTCGGACAGTATCAATGGGGTAAGAAGCCAAACCAGCTCCTATTGTGATACACCATCCAAGCAAGAAACTAGCAAGGAAACTATCCTGTCAACATTGAACAAAATCCCTGTTAATACACATGGGGATGACTCCGGATCTTGTAGCCACTAATCCATGCGAGGGTTCGTATCAAGTGAATGAAATTTGATGTTATCTTTTAAACAGTCAGTATACATTGTATTTGAGTATGATTGATGTATCTAAAAATCACTAAAGAAATCTAGCCAAACAAATAAAACTAAGGGAAATAAATTTACTGACCTGCAACTCGCCAACTAGAACCACGGGCTTCAGTGAATCATACATTCCAAAGTAAAGACCACGATACACAATAATTCCAACACAGGAAATGTTAAATCCACGATACAGCCCCGCCATGCCATCAGATTTAAGGGTTTTCTTGTAAACATCAACAAGACCATTAAACTGCCTCTCACCACCCTTTTTAGCAGCCTTAGCATCATTGGCCAGACGAGTTCTAGCATAATCAAGGGAATAAACAAATAAAAGAGATGAAGCACCAGCAGCACCACCAGAGGCCAAATTCCCAGCAAACCATTTCCAGTAACCATCTTTGTCTTTTTTGAAGTTGAACAGCCTCTTGAAGTAATCCTTGAAGGCAAAATTCAAAGCCTAGTGCAAAAGCAATTTCTAAAAGCTTTAGCATAATTATTCTAACGGTAAATAAGGGGGAAAACAGAAACAGATTTAAAGTGCAACATCAAGAAAAACAAGAGAATTTATATTTTCAAATGAAAAAAATATGTATATATCTTATCAAAGGAAACAGACTTGTGTGGGGAAGTATCTGATAACATTTGCAGTGTTCCCCCTCCACAGGGAAATGACTCCTTCATCTTTAATTGTTCGGGCAAAGCAGTCAGTAATTCCTTTGTATGGCTCAGATAGCCTACCAGTTTTAAGCATCTCATCCTGATTTTGAATCAGCAGTTTGACACGCTCAATTGGAGCAGCAGCCGTTTTAGAAACAGCAGCAGATACTCCTCCCATAAGAAAATCCACTGCAAAGCCAGCTGCACCTTTTTCAGAAGGAGCTTGTACAAGAAAAGGAGAAGTGGGTGAAACCCCAGCCAAGCCAGTCCCATGATAAGCTGTCTTTAAGGGATTCTCCAAAACTCCATTAGCCTTTACACCTGTTGTACTGTAACGTGTGGTCTGAAACCCAGGGGAAAGCCTAGAAGTGAGGTAAGAATGGCCATATATCTTCTGAAACACCGGTGAATGGTGTGATGAATCTGCCATTGTAGAGGCTCGGACAGTGACCTACGTAGGTGCAAGATAAACATGGCTAAGTTTTTTTAATAAAAATAATTGCAAGATAATCATGCCTAAGTTGTACCCCCAGTTTTACATAACTCCAAGTTTTAAGCATAGAATGCGCAACTAATTAAACTTTGCTGAGACCATAGTATCCAAGTATAAAAAGAATTCTGTCAAAATTCTGTCAAAATAGGCATTAACTACATTATTTATTGAATATAGTCACTAGGCTACTCTGGCATGACCCTTTCAACTGGAAAACATTGTTTTAGGAGCAGAAGGAATCCACGCAACTACCAAGAAAAATAATATTTTCGTTTTATCTATAACCATCGGTTAATAGCAAGATCAGTTAGTTAAAGCCTTATATTCCAGTCATACACAACAGGGCAAACAGCAGACCACTGAACTAGGGACTTGAATAGAAGCAGCAGAAGATTTGATGTAAATTATGAATTCAAAAGTACATTTGTGCCTTAATGTCAGAAGAAATCTAGTTATTAACAAATAAATAAATAATTGGACAGATCTGCTAAACTAAGGAAAACAAATCATACAAATTTTAAAATGTAAGGGTTCTCCAAACCATACCAATGTGTGCGGCGAGCCGATGCAAAGAGTTTATTTAAGATATGTCAAAACCTAAGAGGATGCAAATGGAACCTGACCACACTTATCCCAATAATATCTTCCAAATCGTCCACACCAATAATCTTTCTCCTCCAAAAGGAGATTTTAGTAAATAACCAAGTATCATATGATATACACCCCCAAAATAAAGACCTGGGATACTAGAAGAAAAGCACCTTATACCTAACAAAATTAAGTGAACACCCAAGTGGCCACCCGTGTACCAGATAAAAGGAAGAAGCCCACTCTTCACAATCCGTGGATTCTTTCAGTATACCATTATTTCTACAAAGATAGAACTAATTGTGGACATCTTTCTCCCTCGGCTCCAAAACAGGATAACCACAACCACACCATTAAGGTTTTTATTTTCGAGATTCTTCCCTCGGCATCAACCACTTTTAGCACAGAATATTCTGATAATGAACATTCTAAGAAGTATATAAAACACTGAGTGTAGAAACACAACATATTCTAAACCATAAGAAATTCTAACCAACTTTTGCTTCCATATTCTCAATCTCTCTACAAAACGAAAGGGAGAAGAAGAGAAAAGGCAGAAATTTCACTTTTCAGAAATACTAACAACACGCAAAGGAAATACCAAGAACACTACAACACGCAAATCGTACGCTACCAAAAACAAATAAAAGACCTCATGCCTCCAACAAATTCTCAGTAAAGCCAGAGACAGAACACGACGAACATAACCATGATAGTCGAATTACGCGATGATCTCCATTAAAAACAACGTAGATTGCCACATCATGAGCTAAGGAGCAAAAAAGAACTCAAATTCTTTCCAATAAACTTGGATATTCTCAGTAAGTGCAGAGAAAGTGTGCAAAAGTGGAAGACAGAAATGAGTGAAGTAATGCATGAGATCAAACAACAAAAACTCCAACCTGTAAAGGCCGCCGAGAGTGAAAGAGACGGAAATGGTGAGAGATCACCAAGTAGATGCCTCGCGAAATGCGATTTCATGCAGAAATGAAGCTTCGGTATATAGTCAGCAGCGAGCTCGCGGAGACTAGGGTTTGAACCATAATGACATATTTACCCTTCCATGTACCTGTAAATAACAACTATGCCACTCGTTGTTTCAAACGATTAACGAGCTGCAAGCCTGCAGCTGTTACAGAATGACAGTGGAGACTGGAGCTAAGAGGAGGCGCCGTCGGTAAGATGGTGGGCCTAAAGTTGGGCCTTTTGCTAAATGGGCTAGAAAAGACATGGTAAAAGCCCAAACTTACTCGGGAGTTTCGTTGGGCTTGATTGGTCAACTGGGCCAGAAATGGGACGGTAAAAAGCCCAAATTTACTCAGGTTAATTGGGCCTAGTGAAAGCCCAAATTTACTCAGAGCTTAGTTCTTTCTTTTTTTTTTGGAGTTCACTCGAAGCTTAAATGGACAAAGAGAAATTGTTATAATCCTTTGAATTTCGAATTCACATCCAATTGTTATTAAAAGGCTACCTTGGACAGGCTCATTGAATAATTTTTCCAAATTTATTCTCGTACATTGATTGGTCCTCGCATTTCCATTCAAAGAACCAACTCATGAGAAAAAGTACTTGTACCTTCAGCAATTCATTTGCACTTTAAATTATTATTAAGTCTTAATCATGCAGTTTGTAGTCTATAGACATTATCTTAAAATATAGAATATTCTGTGGATTTAATCAATTCTTTTCTTTGATTAGTTACTGGAATCATACACATCTAGTTTCAATCAGAACCATTCAATATGAAATGACTTAGTAATATTTTGACTGAAGTGAACAATTCTACCTATATGAAATGATTCTCTATTTTGATGACTTCAAGGAAATTCAAATCTAATAAAATTTTAAAGAAAATGAAACAACCAATATGAGTATGATTCAACGGTAATTGGCATCTACTCATTCCCTTGAAGTTGAAGGTTCAAATTCTCATACCCCACATTTGTTTCGCTCAAAAGAAAAGAAAACATAGTGAAACAATATACAATCTACATGAATATCTGCAACCTGCTACATTACAGCTGAACCTCTCAGATCAACTATGAAGCCTACAAGACACAGCAGTCCAGAGAAAACCCCCTAGATTACAACTCTTCAAACTTTTTTGGTTTTGATACAGACAAGAAAAAATACTAACATTTCATCATCAAAACAAATGGATCAGTCCAAGTTTGCAAGTGGCAAACATGAACCATACCATATAAATGCTGACTTCTAACACCTTCATTTTTAATACAAGGGGCCTGTGGTTAGGGGAATTTACATATCTTTCAGAGGAGGTTCTTGATTAAGCAGTACACAAGGAAGCTCTTTGTTTTACAAGTAGTTCCTTTAACTTCTTTATGAGCTGAGGGTTGGAGCACATGTAATCCTGGAAAGATTCCCTTATACTTTGCAACAACTCCTTGTTGTAATCACCTGGCGTGATATTAAGCAACTTTGTGAAGAGATTCTTCCACAGTTCAATGTTCCAATACCTATAGAGGAACAGAGAGATCCAGTCAGGGAGGAGGGGAAGAGGATGGTTGCTATCTATAAAGAAAAATTGCTGATCTGAAACTCTACAAAGAATCTACCCTAAGTTAAAATTTATGTTAAATTCTAGAAAAATCTATCAATTTTGAGGTAGTTTTCAATTATGCCCCTAGACTTTGGAAAGTTTCATTTTTACCCTTTAACTTTGAAATTTGTTTCAAAAAATACTTTTAGAAGGCATACATGACATCATTTACAACATCATTCATGTAAACTAACGTGGTAGCTGATGTATAAAAATTGATTATGTAAATTATTTTAATGATACCTTATGAGATAAAATAAATGGTAATAACGATGTTAATCTTCTATATGTTGTAAATAATATCATGTACGCCATCTAATTTTTACATATTAGCTGTCAGGTCAATTTTCATTCTTTATTTTAATGAAAAAGATATTTTTTGGAACAATTTCAAAGTTCAAGGGCATTTTTTGAAGCAAATTCGAAAGTTCACGAACTTTTTTAAAGTCAAGGGGCATAATTGAAACCTACAGTAAAGTTCAGGGCTATTTTGTATAATTTAACATCAAATTTATGAACTTGCAGGACAGAAAAAATAAATAAATAAATAAAAAATAAATAAAAAACCAAAGATGCCGGAATAGTAACTAATACCGCTTAAAAGATGTTTTGGGTAAATAAACAAAGCCCCCATCAGATGATGTTTTTTTCTCAACATCCATGTAGGAACCATGAAGCATAGTGTGGACGACTACACAGAAGCCATATACGTCTACCTGTACAAAGACAGAATGCTATTGATAGAACTTTGTTGTCCTCTTTACAATGAGTTTGCACTAGAGTTGTTATAAATATCCACACTGCAGAAGAGACTGACCTGATATTTCCAAGGTTTATTCTCTAGCATTTCTGTACAACGAAAGCCAGAAGTTCGGCAATCTCCTTTAAATTCTACATTTTCAGGAAAAAGTTGCAGATCTATACCTCTTCCCCAATCAACAAGGCAAAGCCCCTACAAGATAAAGTTACAAGTAATCTTGCTTGCTCTTAGCTAATGCAATGTCCTTGGAACAAAAACAAGGAATAATGAACCTAAATACCTGATCTTGCCAAGGACCACTACGTTCCCGAAATCCATCTTCCGTTAGTTTGTCTCTGCATAATGGTTAACTAAAGTCAATTGGTACAGAACTATTTGTTGGCCAAAGTTGTGAATGAAAAGTAGAGTAAACTATTTAATGAAATCAACTCTAGAACGAAAATACCTTTACCTTGCATAACGAATAAGCAGATTGTCAGGTTTGAAATCCCCATGGATAATGCCAATGTTGTGCAAAGTCTCTAGCATGTAGAGCATCTCTACGGTGTAATAAATACATAAAACTTCTTCCATTGTCTTCCCAAGGACTACATATAAATTTATGGCATCCTGGACCAGATTTTAACTGACAGTTACTTACAGTGAGTATTTTAAAGGACCATACAGTATAGAAAGGTTTAGAATCTGAAAGCTCACCTGTAATGTGCCATGAGCCAAGTAGTCACAGATAAGTATGCTATAGTCAGAATAGAGATACATCTCATGAGCACAACCAAAACTTGACCTCTGATATTATGAGAGATTGAGGAGTATAAATCGAGTTGCTAACATTCAGAAGTAACAAATTCTTACTGAAAAATAAAGGGCTACTGCATACTTCCTTCACGGTGACACGTTGATCAAGTTGACGATACATGTAGAATTCCCAAGGAAAAGGAGGTGTTTGTATCTGACAAGCATTTGAAGGGAATCACGATATCCAACTAGTTCACATTCAGGTATGACCTATGAGGAATGCTGGAAGTAAAGGACTTATGCAGATTGCATGTCAATCAATGAGAATTTTTACCTTTAGTGCTACAACATCATCTGGGTTACTGTCAAGGTATGATTTATATACTTGGGCAAAGCCGCCAGTACCTGCACAGCCTTTGATCTCATACTTCTTTCCACCTGTAAATTTTGGCAAAGGTGTTATTATACTGAAAGAAGAATCAGTGAAATAAGAAAACTTTTTCCTTCATTTCTCACACAATATTTCAAGAAAGCTGGTAGGATTGATTGAAGGTAGTTCTATACATTTAGGTGAAAAATCTAACTATAATAAATAATATAAAATTACCAATCTCAATAATCTTATTCCTTGATGAATTCCGCAATGAACTTAGACCCATCTTTTTAGAGTAAGCTTTAGTGCTTGAATGGTAACCCTGAACCATGCATTAGATTCATAGTCAAGTTAGCTAGTGGGTAATTTATTCTAACAATACAACCAACTTGCTTTCATCATTTGACAAAAGAAAACTGCACTTTCTTACCTCATACTTCAAAATCTTTGGATTAATCTTGCTTAATAAATCTTTCATAACAGAGGAAGACCATGGATTCACGTAAGTTTCTACAAATTTAGTGGATTCAACACCATCATTCTGCAAAAACGAAATCCAAACGAGTCAAAATTCTTACACTATACACTTGAAGGAACATAAATTTCATTTGCTCTGTGCTTTAAGATCACGCACCACTTTCATTGAATGAGTATTGACCAACTCAGACATCCTATGAATAAACAATGTTTTTGCCTTTTTCAGCCACTCAAGGGGCTCAGCGTTCCTGTTATCACTTAAAAATGTAAGGAACGAGCATGAATACATGAATATTCAACAGCATGCCCATGAGAGGGAAATAGAGATACCTCAACAAGCCAAGTTCATAAACCATGTTAGCGTCATTTAACCTCCCCTTGGATTCAAGGAACGCCGCATACCAAATATAAAGCAAAGAATTACCAATGCATATCTCCTGCTCTAACAGCTCCTTGAAACCGGTTTCAAAATCCTCCCTCATGCCAATCTACTTACACAAACAATATAATCTTAATTATTATTCAAAATCAATAAACGGAAATTATTAAAAATTTGTTGGAGATGCCTAAGTTTTAAAATAGATCCAACCACTTACACATGAAACA
Organism: Trichosanthes truncata; assembly: GCA_033996785.1. NCBI lineage: Eukaryota > Viridiplantae > Streptophyta > Magnoliopsida > Cucurbitales > Cucurbitaceae > Trichosanthes > Trichosanthes truncata. The sequence goes on from JAWPNB010000010.1 coordinate 58,084,536, forward strand.
AAAATTATCCAAATCTAATAACCAAAGGGAGAATCAATTTTACTAAGAACCCAAACAAACCCATCAATAATCTTAAGTGAGCATGATTAGAAAAAGAAAAAGAAGGGCGGCGAAAGAGGCAGACATAAGAAACCTTCAAAAGATACTTCATGAAAAGGATAACACATACAAGTTATCTAATCAACCGCATGTATGAGACAAGATGATAAAATTGTTAAGCGCACAAATATAACAGCGAAAGAAAGATAGTTACGCACAGAGAGAAACCAAATCTTGAGAAATCGGACATCGTTTTTGTACTTGGCATTGCTGCCAAAAATTTTAATGCAATCAGAGAGGAGCTTGGCGAGACCTGGCCCAGAAATATTGCCTGAGGTCGAATTTTCAAGTGCATCCTTGATGGACCTGCAATTGGAACCAAATGGGCAACAACAATTGTACTGAAACTGGATGTGTGAATGATTGTCAATTAGCTCGATCAGAGAAAAGAAATCAAGGAATACCAAAGCCAAGGTAACAAAGGGTCCTGAGCGGATGTTGTTGTGGTGGTGATTTGAGAATCGGGGAAGATTATCGCCATGGCCAGTAGCTACTGCTCGTGGAAGAAAGAGAAGTGAAAGATGCCGACCAGGACTGTACATTGGCTCCAAGAAGAGCGCCTTTTTTGCAATTCAAATTTATTATAATCATTAATATCAACAAATTGTTATTATATATTACGTTAAATTATCAAAAATACTCTAGAACTACCACTAAACTTTGAAAAGTTTCATTTTAATCCTTGAACTTTGAAGTTCGTTTCAAAACAACCCTTGAAGGCTTTTTTTATTTAAATTCATGGATGGAAAATGGCGTATTGGCATATGTTTTGATTTTTTTTCAACGTTTATGTTCAAATATGTTCACATAAGCAACAATATAAATGCAAAAACATCATTTTCCATCCATGAAACCAACCTCATAATTGAGGAGCATTTTTTATAATTTAACCTATATATTATTATAAGTGATGTTTTATATTAGTTGAGTCATGCATTTGTTGGCAATTATTATTATAATTATTGCTTGGAATTTGAAAAATAAAAAGTAAGGGCATTTTGTAGGAAAATTTTTTATATTAAGGTTAAGTGTATTACTCTCATTTATGTCTATCTACATCATTAATCTTTAAAAAAATAAATAAAATAAAATACATTTTTTGTTCCTAAGATTTGGAGTTAATGTTTATCTGGTCTATAAAGTTTTAAAAGATATACTTTAGCAAATTTGTAAAATGGTTTTGAATGATTATTGACTTAACTTTAACCTAATAGAAAATACTGACTTATGTACTGATGTGAATGAGATTGTGTCAATTTTATTTGATTACTTGACAAATAAATTAAAATATTAATTAAAAAAGTAAACCTTTAAAATAAAAATTATTAAAATAGTTTAAAATATTTAAAAGTTATCTTCATCTCCAACCTTAGTCGCCCATCAATTCGCTCTTCTATATCGCAGTGTTGGGAGTGCGACCAAAGTCCCACATCGGCTAGATAAGGGGAAGATCATGGGTTTATAAGTGAGGGACATTATCTCCATTGGCATGAGGCCTTTTGGGGGAAACTAAAAGTAAAGCCATGATCAGTAGAATCCTCGGGTGCCGAACAAAGGAGGCGAGCCCCGAAGCCATAGTCATGGGTGTAGATCCATGGTAGATAGCTCTATCGGATAGGCGGTGTGCTCCGGAAAAGGAGTTGGCCTGGACTGGCAGTATGCTACAATCTTTGAAAAACTTTTTTTGACTTCTTTACCCCTTTTGTCAAATACTAAATTTACAAATTAGGTCACCCATACTCAATTACTAATAATTATTTAATTATACATTCTAAGCAATCCATTTCCATTTCATTAAAAAAAAAAAAAAAAAAACCATGAATCGACTTTGTTTCCAATTCATTAAAAAAAAAAAAGAAAAAACCATTATTCTACCGATTCAATTCAAACGTTTCATATAGAATTAAATTCATAAAAATAAATTAACTATTGAACTCCCATGGGTGAATGCATAAATTCCAAGTGTCCTGCATTTTCCTCTTTGCATTGCAACTCCTTTCATCTCTCTGTGTATTGTTTGATGATGATGATTTTCAGCTTCTTTATCTCCAAGTTTATTTTGTCGCATTTCTTTTTTCATAATTTGGAGTTTGAAAATTTGGGTCTCTTTGTCTTAATCAATTTTGTGTCCTATATCGCATTTCTTTTTTCATGATTTGGAATTTGAAAATTTGAGTCTCTCAATCTTAATTAGTTTTTGGTTTGAAGTTGAAGAAGCTTCACAATGAAGATTTCAAGATATGTTATTGAAAGATATGTTATCCTCTAGATAGATTTTTTTTCTTTATTGAAAGATATGTTATTAATACTAAGATAGGTAAGACTTTTTTTTTTTTACTCACATCACTTATAAAAGAAAATAATAAATATAAATATAGTGTTGAATTCGTATGTTTTTTTTTAACAATTTTTAAAGCTTATGTATAGTTGTATTTTTTTGTTAAAATTTTAGTTCTTAGTATTACTTTTTATTTGATCAATCTAATATCATTTTTCGTTGATTTTTTCTCGATATTCTAACCATAGGAAGTAATATGTTTTTTTTTGTTTTTGTTTTTGTTTTTTTTGTTTTCTTTTTGTTTTTGTTTTTTTTTCCTTTTGAAACAGAGACTTCGTAAAGAACCCAAACACCAACCTACAAGCAGCCCCTCTCAAGAATGAGGGGTGTAACATCCGCTAGAAAACAATCTTTCCAGACCAAAGAATTACCAGAAGAAGAAAGAAATAATGTGTTTATAAATTTTAAATGAAAATTACATTTTTCTCTTTTGGGTTAATATATATATATATATATATATATATATATATATATATATATATATATATATATATATAATTAAATCTTTAAAAAAATTATGGAATGATTGAATGCACCACTAAATTGATAATGATGAATGGAATTTAAAGAATTTGAATATGAAAAGTTTTACCTATTTAATTATACTTAATTATAAAATTCTAAATGAGGTAGAATTTCAAAGGTTTCATAAATCTTTCACAATCTCTACAACGACAAAAAGGAGTATTTTTCCACTCTTCTTTCATCAACCATTTGAGCTCCATTTTTCTAATTAATTCTCACCCATTTCATTTGATTTTAAAGTATTTTTAATTTCAAAAATAACTCAAGATGTTGGGCGAAGTATAAATGGTGCATTGAGTGTGCATGTGTCAATCCATATTTTGAAGAAATTGTATAGTGGTGATTGTTTAACTATTATCAACTAAGAGATAAATATATTTTACTCTTTTCTAAACAAAGAGGTAAATTTATTTTAAGTAAGTTTATATAGACACGTCTTATGATATTTTTTTTTAAACTAATAGTGACATTGTTCTTTTTTCTTTTGGAGGTGCTATTATGAAATTAAACTAAAAAAAAAAAAAACACACTTGCATTTGCACGTGGTAATTAACTAGTTACAATAAGTGCACCTAAATACCTTGATAAGAACCAATGGTTTATTGATGGTTTCACTCTATATAATCCAATGCCACGCTTCCAAATCTTTTATTTGGAAACTATCCAAGACAAATCAATAATTAATGTTAGAGATATTGAAAAAATAATGTAGGGATATTTTGTTCAAAATTCTTTTTTGTTCTTTAAAGAAATTTGTAAAATATGCATAAATTAATCAAAACAAAAAATTTCAATCTTAGAATTCATGGAAAAGAATTCTTAATAATGAAATTTTGACAAATTGTATGGAAAAAAAAAACTGTACAGAAAAAAGCTAAAATCAACTAAAACTTCAAAACTTCATATTTAAAAAATATGCACCCCAAACATAAATTTTAGAACTCCTACTTCCTGCAACTCCTTGCCCTAAACACAGACTTCAGAACTTCAGACTAAACAACTCTGTACCTCAAACACATACTTCCTAACTCCTACTCCCTGCCCCAAACAGCCCTTAAGAGATTTTAGAATACTTTAACATATTTTAAACCATTTTAATGTTTACTTAATGATTTACTTTTCTAATTAATTAAATTTTCAATTTATTTGCCAAGTAATCAAATAAATTTAAAATGTAATCCTATCCACATCGACATATAACGATCATTCCGTTAGATTAAAGTTAAGTGATGGACCATTTAAAATCATTTCACAAATCCAAGAGACTAAAGTGTATCTTTTGAAACTTTAAAGACTAAATAGATCTTAACTTCAAATCTCAAGGATCAAAAGTATATATTTTAAAACCAGATGTTTTTTGGATGGTCATATTTTAAAACTGGGTTTTTTTTTTTTTTGGGTCTATCCATGTCAATTTTATACCTACATACGAGAGAGATTGGTCTGATGATAAACTCGTTAGACCTATTAGGCTACGCAAGCAACCAAGTCGGGTCGCCCACGCGTAAGGCTGGTGGAGTCCAGGGACGTCCCGCCCGGCGACCCCACCTCACAACCGCTGTAAAAAAGCAAAAGAAAAAACATCAGAACTGTACGCTCCGATGGACAAGACGGTGACTAAAATCATACGCTCAACAAGCCACCACCAAACGTATCGACTTTCTTCTACTGGCACAAATTTTCAACTTTGACTCCAATTCCCAATTCATTTACCCCCTTCACAAACATCCATCCCCTTCCTCTTTCTCCCGCCTTCTTCTCTTTGGTCCTACCATCACACAGCGTCTGTCGCTGTTCCACAGGCCCCCACCACTTCACGAGAAAGCTCACACATCATACAATTAAAGACAGAGAGAGAGAGAGAGAGAAATTGGGTTTTGATTTTTGAACATTCTTCATCACCCTCCCTTTGTGTACGACCATTAGCAACAGCTGCAAAAACAGATGCGGATTCAGAAATAAAGAAAAGGAAGATAAAAAAGGTGCAAGTGTTAGTGTGTGTTTTTGTGGTCCATTGCTTTTACCCCCTCTTCTTCTCTCTTTAAACTCCTTCCCCTTTTTTCTTCTATAATTCTTTCATCCCTCAAAGCCCTTTTGGATTCTTCTCTTCTCAACCACTCCCTCCCACCAGCTGGTTTTTGTGGGTTTTTGATGGATGTTGCTAAAATTGAAACAGCAACCCATCAGCAGAAACAGAGGGTGAAGAAGGAAGAGGAAGATGGAGATTATGATGAGGACAAGAAAAGGAAGGGTGTAATCGTCGGTGGTGGCTCCGGGAAGAGGGCGGCGGGCGGCGGCGGCGGGATGAGGTGTTGTCAAGCTGAGAAGTGTACGGCTGATCTGAGTGAAGCCAAACCGTACCATAGGAGGCACAAGGTCTGTGAGGTTCATGCCAAATCTCAGGTTGTGCTTGTGGGTGGGTTCAGGCAAAGATTTTGTCAGCAATGTAGCAGGTTTGGAACAAAACAACTTTTGTTTTTGACTTTTCATCTACTTTAGATATTTTCTAATGCCAGTTGTGTGTGATTTGACATGAATTCTTTACACATCAGCTCTATCTGTTGTTGTTTGAGGTCTTCATTAAACTCAATTTTGTAATCTTCAGAATCTCCTAAACATGTTGCTTCCTGTTCTTCTTCAGAATCTCACAAATTCTAAGTTCTTGACTGTACTACTATTGTATTGTCCCCTCCCATTTTGACACAATAAACCATTTGGAAGAAATCCAAACACCTGAAATCTCAGCAGCTGTAAGATCAGCTCTAACTTCTTTACTTTGGAATTTGGGTGTAGATTCCACGAGCTGTCGGAATTCGACGAAGCGAAAAGGAGTTGCCGGAGGCGTCTGGCCGGCCACAACGAGCGCCGAAGGAAGATCTCAGCCGAGTCCAATGCTGAATGCTCCATCCGCAAAGGGACTGGAACACAGATGAAGGATAGTGTGTGTGGGCAGGTTGATGATAAGGGGAGAATTCAAATGACCATTCAAGAAAATGCTGCATACAAACACTTCCAGATCAGATAAGTTATAAACATAACTATATGCTCAGTATGCTCTCTCTCTTCTGTCAGGTCTAGGGGTGGTGGTAAAATCGTATAGCCTGTATATATCCAAGCAGGGTCTGTGCAAGAAGATCTACATGAAAGAAATTGCCTTGTTAGAGGATGATTTAGCCATTAAACTCATCAAGAGTATTATGCCAAACTTTAATCATTATCTGTCATAAAAAATGTAAAGATCTAGTTCAGATTGATCTGTTTCTGGTTCTGCCTTATGAACATAACTATGGTTATTATCTGTCAGCTGCTGAAATTACCTGAAATGAAAGGAAGTGCGTCATTTGCTTGTCAGTTCTTAAGAGTTACAGCCACAAAACAGATTTTTGGAGATGATGGTGTCACGTAGCTTTCTGATTCACATGAATGCTAACTGCTTAGACAAGGAGAACTCATTTTATAACCATGATGCTACTTTCACCTATGAGTTTTTTTTTTTTGTTTTGTTATCTATATTTTATATTTTCAAAAACTACTTGTTTATGGAATTTGGCTAAGAATTCAAATGATTTCTTAACAAAAATGAAATTCATACACATATGGGGATTTCTATATTTTTTTATCAACTTTTTACTTATGTTTTTACAAACCAAGCCAAGTTTTGAAAACTAAAAAAAAATAGTTTTTAATTTTTTTTTTTTGAAATTTGGCTAGAAATTCAAATGGTTTCAAGTAGAAAATCATTGTAGAGAAGATGATCAAGAGAAATTGTGAAAAAAACAAACATAATTTTCAAAAATCAAAGACCACCCGGTGTTATATCAAAATGGGTCCTAAATTTTTCAAATTACAATGTCACTCACGAGTCATATTAACCAGATTCGGCTAGCTGACAAATTTGCACTTATTAAAAAAGGGGGGTGGGGGGGCAGCAGATGAGTTGAAAATTTTGTCCACATTTTACAAAACATCAGGTTTCTGCTGGTCCCTATTATATTATTTTTCGTCAGACAAGGGAGTTGAGTTAGAAAATATCTCTACCTTTAATTTCCCAAGTTAATTCTTTACATTGTGCTACGAAAAGAATATAAAATTGGTACAAATATAATAAAACTGACGCTCATTCATGCAGCAGCCCTTCTCTCTACTGGGGGGTTGGTTTGGGGTTCAAGAGTTCTTGAACTAAATTTGGTCGGTCATGGTTTCCTTCACCTTAACTGAGCTGCGGGGCTGGACATAGCAACTTTAATCAAATTTTGCCGCTCCTTTCTTCTCTGAAGGACACGCAAGTGTGGCGACTTGGCCTTTGTTGTTTCCTTAACAGACCTATTTTAGGGCGATACTCAAATCAGTGAAAAGAAGATGTGAAATTATAACAAGAAGTTTTGACTCTAATGGCTTTTGTTTTCTTTACCTTTGGGGGTGAAATGGATGGTCGAATTTGGGCACTGGTCTAGCATGGTGAACCAATGTTCTTCTCAGTTGTTTCAATGCTTTTTCTTCCTCCACCTGGAAAATATTTTTACATGTTTATTATATATTTCTTGGGAACAGATTTGGCATCATATTGCAACAATGAAAATGCAAAAGATAGATCTAAAAAGAATAACCAACCATTCTTGCTGCGTCACTCTCTTCTCTGTATCTCTTGTACATCATCTCTTTCTCCTTGATCTGTCCAAGGGGGGTATTTGATCAAAATTAGCAAACAAAAACCATATTTGAAATATTAGAAAATGTGACATTTGAAATATATGGACCTTTTGATCAAAGTCTGCTCTATCCACAGCCCGATTATCAACATGAAGATTGAATTCTTGAACTTGTGTGAGGGGCTTCCGTGATTTCTCTGGCAATGGAATTGGGTCCCTGGCAAAATTGACAGCAGACACTTATTTTCCTCATTCTGGGTTTAAAAAAATTCGTATCTTTCACCGTTTAAATGAGAGATATGTGTTTGTAAATGAAGTGTTACTTACTCTTTCAGAACCGGCTGAGCCTTGAAATTCCTCATTCTGGTCTCTTCTTCCTCTATTCTCCGTCTTTCTTCCATTTCCTTCTGCATTTCTTCCTCATGCCTCACAAGACTTTCCAATTGGAAAGGTTCAGGCTTGGTGCACAACTTGGGCTCTGGTTTTGGGGGAATCTGCTCAAACAAAAGCCATTCATTAGCATGATTCTATCTCCCATTAACGTTCATAATTTGACAAGAAATTGTTGGTTATACATACCACAGGATAATCTGTAGTATAAGGATATGGGTTAGCCCTTGGAATGGCGGCTCTTTCCTCTTCCAATTGCTTGTGCACCAGCTCCGTGAAGAATTTTCTTTCTTTCTCTGCCCCTCTTTCCTGATGCATCAAGGAGCAAAAGGTGAAAAATTGAACTCTAATTATGCTCCTGTTGCTTATTCAAATTTGAAGGCCGCTTACCTCTGTGTAAAGATGAAAGGGATTTGGCTTGGTGTTTCTTGGCAATGGATTCTCGCTGCGAGTTTCGGAACTTATTGAGAGCTGCAAGGGGAAAACAAAAGAAGATGATAACGTATTTGAAATTATAAATAAATAATGCCATCACTAAGAACTTTAATAACTTGAACAGCTGCTACCTTGTCGAAAAGATCAGCAACAACAGTTGGTGGTGGAGGAATTCTCTCATTTGTTGCAAAATGAAATTCTTGCGGTTTAGTTACATGTTTTTTAATGTTACAGAACACCCCCAACTCTCCCTTACTTTCAAATATCTGCAGCAGATCAGAAATGAAGACATTAATCCTATTGAACATCAAAATGAACTGTTGTTTTTCATTTAGCCAAGATGCACACCTTTTTGTCTAATGGCCTTGCTTTAAACTTGGGAATCTTCTCCAGTGCCTCCTCCTCAATTTCAAGGAAACTCTTCACCCGTGGTGGACGAGCCCTTAGTGATGTGTGCAGAACAGGGGTCTTTGGTTCGGTGAGATAAGGTTTCCATTGATTATTCTGAAAAGAAAATTGAAAAGCCACTAAATTTAGCTGATTGAAAAAGGTGTGGGAGGGAAATATACTACTAATGGACTGCTTCAAACCTGACGAGACGATTCTGTAGAGATTACTGAAGCTGAATCTGCATGTTGGTTCGCTCTAGCCATTGTCTCAAGGTGAAATTCCTGTAACAATCATGTAATCTATTAGTCAAACGAAGTGAAAACTCTAAAAAAAAAATCGCCATTACTCTTCCTTTTAATGCTCCCTCACCTGGAATTCAGGAGGCTGGGGTGTGCTCCTCGGTACTACAGGTAATTTGGGAGCTTCCAAGATCTATATAGCATAGCATAACGAACAGGTAAATCATATCATCAATCAACTAAGTAAAAAGACAAGAAGAATCGTGAAGTTCCCAATTTTACCTTTTTGTTGAGTGGTCTCGCTTTGAACTTCGGCATTTTGGCCATCATCTCCTCCTCTAGCTCAGCTGAACTCTTCACCTTGGTAGAGCGAACTCTTTGAGCTGTTTCAAATTCAGGAACCTTTGGCCTAGTCAAAGTCAGTTTGGGCTTCGTCTGTCTAAAACTACCAGCATCCTGTAAGAAAAGTGATATCAATTATTATCGAAGCACTCAGATCAGATGAGGCATGGGGGAGGAGAGAAGATAGGATTTAAGTCATTTACATTAGGCAATGATAAATCTCTAGTACTTGATTGGAACTTCCTCATCATTTCAGCCATTGAGACAAATGGTGCTGGTTCTCGAACATAAATCTTCCTTTCTTCTTTGTTGGTTTTGTCAGCAACTGAAGAACACAAGTTGGAGGCGCCAACTTTTGACTTGTGGAGCAAAGTATGGGGCTTGACATTGAGAATCTGAAACAGATAGGGTTTATTGAAATTATATCAACATTATAAAATGCCCAAAAACCATATACACAATTTAAAGAACGGAGAGGAACTATGTAACTACAGACAGTCACCTGTCTGGACAGACCACCATCCAACTTTTGCCGCTTAATTGCCTGATTCTCTTGAGCTAAAGACGAAGTTCCACTTGTGTTTTTCACGTTAGTTTCCCTGTAGAATCGTTTCGTCAAATGCACCTTCTACCATCAAGTCTGATATCAGAGAGAAGATGTACAGAAAAATCTACCTCTTCACACTATTTGGTTTAATGTTTTTGGATTGTGATAGCTGCAACTGACTTCTGGCTGTGAGAGCCGATGGATTCTTTACCATACTGGCAATCTTTCTCGCTGTCTCCTGCTTCTTGGAAGTGACACCTTTAGTTCGTAGTTCATCCTTATAAGTACTCAAAGTTGGAATGGGAGTACAAGCATCATTTTGAACTTGAGAATCTAAAACACTCCGCTTCTGTTCATGATCTTTTCGTTCTATTCCACCATTTGAAGAAGTTCCTCTTCATGAAGCAGAAAAGTTAGCCAATAGAAAAGAGCAGAAACATGAAAACTCTCCCTCCAGTTTTGAGAAAGTTCAGAGAAACCAGTCAAAGAAATAAACAAACCTTCCATCTTCACAAGTACGAGTAATGTCTAGTTTGTCTTTTTCATTTGCTTCATTTTGGGTAGACGCCTGAAAAAGATATTATGATCAGAAACCGAAGAACAAGTAACAAGTTGCTCAATGACTCTAACTACCATGACAAGACTTCAAACCTTTTCTTCTCTGGGCTCGCTAGGATTTAAATCTTTTTTAGTTTCACTTGGCACGATTACAGTTTGAGATGTGATTGGTTCAATGGTATCAACAGAATCTGTACCGGATTGCTCTGAATTCTGTGTAAAGAACCAAATTAAAAATATGTATCAGAGAGCCTTAAAAAATAAGTCCACATGTGATACGTGAGAGATACAGAATGAAAGAAATCGCTACCTTCTGCATTTCTTCCGCTTGGTTGAAATCGCACAAGTTCTCAACCTTAATCGATCTAGCAGTCTTGATTTTTGGCATACAAGCTGCAGAAGATGGGTCAGAATTCAGTTTATCTCCATAGTTATAAATCAACAAAAACCAATTGAACATCCAGTTTAATTGGCAAAATAACCACAATTCCCCTGTAGACACATAATTCGAGGATTCAGAACCCTAAAGGGAGTGGTTTGGTTTGTTTAAAGTTTTGTGACCGTTACTCCAAATTTCACTGTGACTTTCTTTTTCACAAATTCAAACCAAAAGATGCGCATATTCTAATTTCTTTAGAAGTCAAAAGGCAGCTCTATTAAACTTTCGTAACTGTCTAATCTGGCAAAAGAAAGGTTGAATTGCCTAAACTTCCTTTCGAAATCAAGAACGTCTTCAGCAACTTTCACTCCCAAACGTACAAGTACAGAACCAACAAAGTGGAAAGAAGAACCGAGTATCTAATAACAAAAGACAAATCCACGGTCCATTACGGGCCAAGATTTCTTCAAATCATAAACTCCATCACTTGAAAAAACAAATTAGTCGAATCTCATCATAATCACACAATTCTAGTCCCACACTCCCTCAGCAACCACCAAAAACCTAGAAATTTTTCGACAAAGAAACTTAAACTCCCTAAGATCGTCTCAATTGTTCAATTCCACTTCAAGAAATCAAAAAGAATGGTCGAAAAAAGAAAATAAGAAGGATTAGGTTAGAAGTGAGAGAAAGAAACATACGCGAAGGAGCATAGGTGAGAGCGGTGTCGAACCAGAGTTCAGCTTCGCACTTATCCTCCTCAGACTCGCCATTGATGAAATCGAAGAAGCGAGGCGCAGAGAACTCGTAGGTTTCGTCGATCATAATCGACAGATCGCTATTCGAATCATCAACCGTAGCCATCGATGATTTCCAATTTCCTTCCAGAACAGAGATAATTTAGGAGGTTAACCGGAGAGAACTGGAAGAAAAGTATTCAATTCTCGTGTCTGGAGGAGAAAGAGAAGGAGGAGGAGGAGGAATTATTGTCGTAGAGGAGCACAAGTGAAAGTGATAAATGAGGAGAAGAGAGAAGTATAAACGTTCATTGGCATCTCTAACGGTTGGAAATTTCAAATATTGGGACTTGTCCAACGGCCATATTAGGGAGCTCATATTGTTGTCTCTAACGGCTATATTTCACCCTACTGTCTGCTCCTAATCCCATACGGCGTCGTTTTTAAGCGGATCATATCCGAGAAAATTCCATTCGTGAAAAGCATCAAAACGACGACGCTCTATCTTCAAGCGATTTTTTGCAAAATGGACTTGGCGAGGCCCAACTACAATGGATTACAAGCCCGTAATACACGGCAGGACCCATAAAATATGCCCTCAATTTATAATTTTTATAAATCGAATTTAAAAGAAAAATCCCAAAATAATCTCTTTAGAATGTTTAGTTAAAAAAATAAAATTGAGTTCATGCTTGACTAAAAATAACATTTAATCAGCCATCAACATAATTTTTTTTCCCACAACAGCACCATTCTACATACAAGAGTTCAATGAAAAAGCTAAACCAACAAGAATTCTACCTCAAGGAAGAATTTTGTGTCAATCAAATATTTCAACAATTTGCAAATGTTCAAAATATGACAATATAAGTACTATAAAAATATGACAATATAGATTTTCTAGATTTCATTTCTTCTAGAAGTAATGTTTTTTCCTAAATAATTATTTTCTTAGATAATTTATTATTTTGTTTGCAAATTATCATTGGTATGTTAAAAGAAGATGTGAACTCAAAATAATAATAATAAATAAAAGAAAATGAAGATGACCTTTTTTTTTTTTTGATAAAGAATGTGACATTGTTTATTATTTCATATTCCAAAAGTATGATGAGAGGCATGTGAAAACTTTGAAAAGGATGCTATAGGCAATTTGGATCGTATTATCAACATTGATAGTCAATTTAAGCTATTTTGAAAATTACAAAACATGTTGAACACTCTTGACACTTCTACTTTTTGACTATTAAAGTGATCTTTTTCTCTATTTGAATGGTCTAAAAATCTTTTAAATTTAAATAATTTTCCGGACGACTTTTTAATTGATTTTAGAGGAAAAAATCAATTTTTATTTGGGGTAATTAAGCGTTACAATTTTCACCTTATGATATACTTTCATGAAATTGATAGGTTTCAACAAAAAAACAACATTAAAGCTAGTTTTTGTTGACATTTATGAGTTTTATTGGTAAAATTATTTTATAGTTGATTTTGTGTATTGATCAAACTTAATTTCATGCTAAACTTGATTTTTATTGAAATTAGTAATTTTTTTTTAAATTTTAAACTGATTTTTGTTAAAATTAGTGGAAAGTGAAATATGTAACTTATATAGATTTATGGTCTAATTTGATAAAATTGAAACTTTAGGGTGTAAATGTTGGAATTTATACTCTAAAGTCTCGTAATTAATTAATTATTTAATAATTAATAATAATTTTGATTATTTTATTTGTAGTATAATATTATCCATTATATGAAAAATTCAATATTATTTGTATAATCTTGAACAATATATGGTTGACATACGAAATGATCATGTTCAAGAAATGCCTTAAAGGGTCATAGTATATGGATAAAGTTGGGTGTCTTAACATGGTAACACTATTGATACGACCTACTTTGTAATAGTTACAAATGATTTGATCTAAATCGTTCATGTGGAGACATGTGAGTGGGGGTATCTTATACAATGAGTTTGTATAAGACTATACTACAAAATATTTAATCTCTCTTTATAAATCTATTAATTGAGAATATTAATATTTCATCAGAATGATCATATGTGACTCGATCTTAATCATTAGTGAGTTATGAACTCCTGCCTGTAAGGGGTTGTCTTTTGGTTTGCATGGGTGAGAGTGCCTTTTGTAGCCGATTCAATAAGCCTACCATTTTAGAGACTTGACCAAATAGGGAGTTGGGAACATAATCTCACAAGATGGAATTACTTCCATATAGGGTAAGTAGATGAGTAGTTCCCTTAAGTGTTGATTTTAGGATTTGAACAATGGAGCTCCACCCTCTCACTGGCCCGAAAGGGACTTAGTTTATGGTTGGATCATAAACAAATTGTTCATTAGAGGATCAGTGGTACTTAAGGTGCAAAATGTAATTACAGGAGTAAAACAGACTTTTGACCCAACTGTAATTACGAACAACTTATGAATGATCAACTTGCATGTAATGGTTATATCCATGGACACAACTTGTCCTACAATGCATAAGAATGCAACTTCAGGTCTATAGTGGAGTGACCCTAGAGTTAATGAATTAAAATTGATTAATTAAAGAGTCTAATTAATTAATTTTGTATCATTTGAGCTTATAATCTGTAGGTCCATAAGATCTCATAGTAACATTAAAAGATCAATTTAATTGAAAGAAAAATTTAAAATGTTCAAATTAATATTTAATTTGAAGTGTTTAAATTAATATTTAATATATTATATATATTAAATATAAAAGAGGAAAATATATTTATTGTATTTGATACATGGAATATTAAAATAATTAATGTATATTAGATACATTAAAGAAAATATATTTATAGAATTTGAATAAGATTCAAATAAATTACATATATGTATTTTAATATATTAGATATTCAAATATATATTATTTAATTATGGTAAAGATTTGTTCCAGATATCTATAAATAGGATCGGTTTTGCCATTATAACACACATCTCCTCGATAAAGAACTAGAGAATTATCTCTAAACTTCTTTCTCTCTAATCTCTTGTGGAGTTTAGACTCCTGTGTTCGAATCATGACAAAGAAGACGTTATGGAATTCTTGGAACACAAGAAGTAAAGAACTGCCAAATTTTTTCTTCATATTTAAGTCAAAGTATGTTTTGCTTAGCCTAAAATATTTTTCATTTAATTCTAAAATAAAATCAAAGTCGATTCCAATGTTTCCGCTGTGAGTTTAGTTCAATTATTCTCTTCAGTAAAGTGATGTTTATAGGAGAAAAATTAAATAAAATTTGGCCCTAAACTTGACAAGTTGTAAATTTTCAATTTTATCAAAGTGAATCATAATTTTTTTTTTTTAAGTATAATAAATGTGGGGAGTGAACCATAAACTTAAACGTCTAATTTTTACCACATATATATATTTTTTAAATTCACCCACTGATTTTAACAAAAATAAAAATAAAAATATCTCACAACCCACTACTTTTAACAAAAGCAAAATATTGCCATTTGTACAAACTTTAGTCTGATTAGTGTACAAGATTGATGATAGAATAAAAATGGTCAGTCGCGACAAAGATTTTAGAAAAATACTAATAATTGTAATAGTAGGACAATAATCATTGAATTGTTAATGCCTAACAAAAATTGTAAGAAGCTGTTTGAAGCATTGAATGAGTTATAATAATATGGGTTATAATAATATGGGTTATAATAGTTTGTGAGTTATAATAGTTTGTGGAATTATATAACATGGATTATAATAGTTTGTGGGTTATAATAGTCTATGGGTTATAATAGTTTAAGGTGCAGAGTACTTCACAGATTATTATAACACAGATTAGTATAACTCATGCTTCAAATAATCCCTAATAGTTCTGGTGGGGACTGCATACGAAAAATGGTTGAATATAACATTTCTATCTTTTTTGGCAGACAAAGACGGCTAATAAATCATCCACCCCACTTGACTTCCACCTTGGCTCTAAAAAGGTATAATCAATATTTCACTAAAAAAAACAATTTTTAAAAAAGAAACCAATATTTTGGTTAAAATATAATTTTGGTCCATGTCTCATTTCATTTTATTTTTTGTACTTTTCAATGGCTAAATTTAGTCATTGTATTTTCAATAAATATTAAATTGAATTCTTATTGTTAGTTTAAAGTTGATTTTTTTTTTTTAGAAATTGGTAGAATAATAATAAAAGTATGAAACTAAATTTGGACATTTGAAAGTATATGGACTAAAATAGAATATGTTTCAATATATGTAACTAAAATGGTATTTTAACCATTTTTTTTATGAGAAGATGAGAGGAGAACTTGCTCTCTATTCTCTGGAAAATGGAGAACGGCGATAAAAGACTAAAGTTTCTCAACGAAATGAGGAATGCATCCACATAACTCAATTGGTTATGTATATTCTCGACTATCTCTTACTCTGTTGAACTTAAAAAAAAAAAAATGATGCCTATCTCTAATTCTTATATTTAGAAGATTATATGGTTGAAAACAAATGAAATTGATTCCAAATTTTTTTTTAAAAAAAAATGATATATTTTGTTAATACATACAAGTTTGGTGGGCAAGGGATGAAATTTGGGCAAAGAGAGAAACCAACCCACATGGTACAAAAAAACAATGAGCCTAGTTTGGCTGCTTGGCGGCTTCAAAATAGTATAAATCTATCTTTAAATCTTAAAAAAAAAAAAGAAAAAAAAAAGGGATCGTTTCCATAATAAATAAAAGAAAATTCCAAAAAAACAATATTTAAATATAATACTGTTATCCAAATACGTCCATTGTATATAAATCCAAGAAAATTTCAAAAAACAATATTTAAATAAAATACTGTTATCCAAATACGTTTTTGTACTATTATTATTTTTTAAAATAACTTCCAAGCAGCCATGGCAAATTACAACCCCCTTGTCAAATGAATAGAACAAGGAAGGATGGGTCTCATTATTGCAATAAATATTTGGCAGATATTTCCGGTGTGCAAGTTTGACTCTAACGTCCACATAATTTAATGCCTTAAAATTGCATTAAATTATTTGGTATGAGGTGAGATTTTACACCATTAAATTTACCAGACAGACCATTATTAAAGAAAAATCACGGTTGAGGTCGGTTTAATAACTATTTAATTTTTAAAAATTAAACTACTTTTTACAAATATTTTTAAAATTCAAATCAAAATTTTGAAAACTAAAAAAAATAGTTTTGTTTTTAAAATTTGACTAAAAATTCAAATCTTTCCTTAAGAAATATAAAAATCATTGCAAATAAATGGTGAGAAAACAAGTATAATTTTCAAAAACTAAATGGTTATTATATGGGGACTAAATTTACTTTTTTTTTTTTTTTTTGGGTGTAAAATACACATTTAATCTTTGAGATTTGAACTTGACTACTTGACTTTTATTTTATCTCTAATTTTCAAAACTAACACTTTTTGTTATTGAATTTAGTTTTTATTTAGTTCTTCGAATTTTAAAAGGGACATATTTAGTCTCCTAATATTTGAATTTGATTTCTAATTGATCTCTAGAATTTCAAATCGATTCCTAAATAGTCCTTGAGTAGAGTTGACCATTAGTTAACTTATTGAAATTATGACATGACATAGTAGTTAACATATGTTGATTAAACTTTGCTGATATATATTTCTTAAACGAATTGAATGTTTTTTAATACTTAGAGACCAATTAGAAACCGATTTCAAACTTCAAATGATCGATTAGAAATTAAATTCAAACCTTAAAGATAAAAAATGTTACTTGTGAAATCTCAGTGATCCAAATAGTTGGTTTTGAAAACTCATAAATCAAATAAAAACTAAATTGAAATCTCACACACATGTGTATTTATTTTTACCCTAATTTTTTAAAAAAGAATGTTTGTTTCACATAGCTCCCACTCATATCTAACTTATTCTTTCTCCATGCACGTGTTTAATGCTACCCCATAAGAAAGCTTTTTAAATAAATATGAAGAAGAAAATAAAAAGGTAATTTCACTAATTTATACATAATAAGAAAATTAAAAGGATAAAGAGGTGGTTTGGTAATGTTAATTAACATACATTTGATTTGCATATAAAGTTTAAAAGTAGGTTGGAAATTGTTCGTCGACATGCAGAAATGTTGAGGATAGGGTCCAAAATGAACAATATTTAATATCAATAATTTATGCAATGTCTAAGCTTTTATATGCTTAAACCAACCAACTTTGAAATAAAGATTGCTAGCTTTTGTTTACGTTACTAATTTAACTTGGAATGTGACACCTCAAATTTCGTCGTTTTATTCACTTTATTATTTCTTTTTCAAAAAGCCAAGTGGCTCCTTTTATGTGGACCACGTCAATGGAAATGCCACATGTGCCTAAAGAAACCGTGACTCGTGCACCAACCAAATTTGTATTCCCACGTATTAGTTTATTTGATTTAATTGATCATGTACTTTGATTGTGTCAAAAAAGAAGAAGAGAAAAAAAAAGATAAAGTAATTTGATTGGGAGTAAATTATTGCAAGAATTATTTTTTTTCAATTTTCATGCACATTTTTTATCCAAAATTTGAATTAGTTTGCCTATCAATTAATAGATAAAGATATCAAATGCCTGTATAGAACTCTAATATTTTGATTTTTTTTTCTTTGAGTAGACCAATATTTTGAATTTACTTTCATATGTACAATGTATCATATGATAATGCCTCGCACGTGTTATAAAAATTAAGATTACCTTTAACATGATTGTTGTAAACTTGTAATCATAAAAATAAAAGTTTCACCCCAAACAAGATTTAATATTCATATTTATCTATATTTTCAAAATACCATCAAATATTTTTTTTTCCCCTGAAAACAATACCATCAAAATGTTAGTAAAATATTCATAATGTTGACAAAAATATTACAAATATAATAAAACACATCAATGGTAAGAATTTATAATTTTAAATAGTTTTATTATTTTGTATTATTTTTATTGTTTTTAGTTCAACAACATGTGAGATAAGAAGATTCGAACTTCTAACTTCTTGATCAAAAATATATATTTTAGCTAGTTGAGTTATGCTTAAATTGATATTTAAATAGTTTTTATGATTTGTTTAAATATGTTGATCTGCATGGATATTTTGTTCACATTTATTTCAAAATCTTTATAAAATTGAAGTTGTGATTTTTTTCAACGACTATATATTTTAACGAGAATTCAAAGTTTAACTCCTCTATGTCTTTCTTTTCATAAACCTAAGTACAATACGTAAATGTGGTCGATGTGATCCTTTCCCCTCTCTCGTTTTCTGCTCGATGGCATCTCTCTTGAATAGTTTTTTTTTTGTTTCCTTTTTTCTTAAAGGAAGGGGGAAAAAAAAAGAAACCTTGATTGGAAAGTTTTGATGCAATGTGCTTTTCTCTTGGATGAAATAATATATATAAGGATACAACAAATGGATGATATATATCTTAATTATTATCAAAATATTTCTGATAATGCACGAAAGGTGAATAAAGATTGCTAAGAAAGACGGGCAACTTTATACAAAAGTGAAAACCATTAGAGGTCAAACAAAAATAAAATTAATCTAACTTTTCACAAAAAGTAATGATATATATATATATATTCAACTTGAGTATAATTTAATTAGTTAAAACATTATACCATTCGATTTAAAGGTTTAAAGGTTTAAATTCACATTTAAAGTTCAAATTCTCACCTCACGTGTTAGAGTTGAACTAAAAAAAATCTTGTTTTGAAGTATATAATATTATAAAATTGGGTTGAAAAATAGTATGAAAATTAAACATTCAAAGAACTTGAGTTGAAAAAAGTAAACTTAAATAAACAATATCATTGATTGTTATAGAAAGATTCATTTTTCTACTATAAGAATTTTTTACGGATGTTATACTTTTATCAGTTAAAAAATATATTTTATCCTTGTACTTTCATCAAAATAACATAATTTAGCCCATAAATTTCAATGTATAATAATTTAGTCTCAATTTTAAATTTGTAAGGATTTAATCCCTAAATTTTACTATGTAACAATGAGGTTCTCATAGTCAAATCTCATCAAAATCGTGAAGTATATTATCAAAAACCATCACACACTTTAATGAGCATTTCTCACTCTAAAAACTAAAATGTTATAAACTTTAACTTATATGTACTTAAATTTCAAAAACTAAATCGTTACAAATTTTAAAAATGATTGATGAGAGAATCCGAGAGTAGACCTCTATTGACTTGGACATCAAGGTGGAGGTGCGTCAAATGAACTAGGATACTTGCAAGAAGAAAACTCACATTGGTGTGGTATTGTATCAAACACTCTCTCTAATGCTTAAGTCAATGTTTAGATCAAGAAAGTGATGAGTTGAACTAGGATAAAATTGCGTACTTATACGTCAAGCAAGTTCCACTATTTATAAGATTCTTTGACATCAGTTGACCAGTCCATGCAACATACTTGATACACTGCAACGAAAATTTCATTAGTTGGCAGACACAGGACTCGTCCCTTTGCTCATGCTCCTAGAGGTGGTACCTTGACACGTGGACGATAAAGAGAGTCATGTGGATTACCACATTGCCTACCCCAACAAAAACCAAAAACTAAGTACTTATTTGATAACCATTTGGTTTTTGAAAATTAAATTTATAAACACTATTTCCACTCTACAAGTTTCTTTGTTTTGCTACCTACCTCCTACCAATGTTTTAAAAAATCAAGTCAAGTTTTGAAAACTAAATAAAATTGTTTTTGAAAATATATTTTTATTTTTAGAATTTGACTAAAAATTCTAATGTTTCCTTAAGAAAAATAAAAATCATAATAAATAAATTGTGAAAAAATAAGCATAAATTTCAAAATTTTAAAATTTAAAATGAAATTGTTATCCAAGCCAACCAATATGAGCTTACAGCAATAACTAGCATCTACTCTTTCTCTCAAAATCAAAAATTTAAATTCTCAAAAGGAAAGAAAAGGAATGAATATAAAGGGATAAAGTAAGTTTATAACCAAAAAAAATTAACAGCTGACAAAGGGGTTGTTTTTTAAGCAAGAATTTAATTAGAAGTAAGAAACGCAAGGATAGGAAAGGAAATATCGTCGGCAAGTACGCGTTTTCTTTTCAAAGAAAAACACCGTCTAAATTCTCGAAAGTTGAGAAAAAATAATGGCGAATCCACCAGCTCATCTTCCTCATCACATGTTCTAAAAGTCAAACCGTTCTATTTATATCCAACCGGTCTTCTCTCTCCCCTCTCTCTCTCTCTAAAACGCTCTTTCTCTCTCTTCTCTACTTCTCCGAACAATTCTCTTTTGCGAAAAAAATTACAAAGCCCCAATGACCAGCGGAAGAGAAATCCTCCACAAAATGAAGGTCAGCAACAAAATTAATCCTCTAATTCCTTCTCATTTTGCAACAATTTCTTTCCTCTTTTTTTTTATGGGTTTTAAATCCTTAAATTCAATCAAAGATTTATGACGTAATTATTCAAATTCTCATCTGGGTTTCCGAGACCTTTTGTGATCGATTGGCAAAAAAGATCGAGCTGAAATTTCTTGTGAAAAGTTTGGTGTAAAATTAGAATTTGTTGTGTATTTTGTGGTGAAATTTTAGGTGAAGGCTGGGTTTTGTTCGTCGGCAGCGGATACAGCTGGGAAAGGTAAAGGCAAAGTGATGAAGAATAATAATATAACTCATGGGAGTCATTTAGTGAAGGGCAAAACTAATCATCCTATGGAAGATTATTTGGTCACCGATTTCAAGCGAGTCAAGGAACATGATTTGGGTTTGTTTGCCATTTTCGATGGCCATTTGGGCCATGATGTTGCCAATTTTTTGCAGAATAATCTCTTTGATAATATCCTCAAAGAGGTATCCACAAATTCCTTTTCTTTTGTTTTTTTCCGCGTCTTTTCCTTTAATTTCACATCTTTTTCTTTTTCATCTTTAAAAGCACAATTAAAAGTTTGCACTAAAGTGAGCAAAGTTCAATGAATATTGACATGTACCATCGATCAAGAGTTTAAATGGTCGAATCCTCACCTCAAATGTTATTGAACTAAAAAAAAAAATAAAAATTTGCAATAATGTGACTATCTCTTGATAATCATATGCTTAGGAAAAACTCTAATAATACGATAATGTGTGCTACTTCCATTTACAATTTAATACGTCATTAGGTGTATTATTGTATTTTATGCTTTGCCTGCTTTAAGTGTTTTTTTTTTTTGACTTCTATAAAAGTAAATATCTTAATTAGTTGAACTATGTTTAAATTGACTATTACCTGATGTTGTTAATGACAACAGATAATTGAGAAAGAGTTTCATACTAATGTAGTATTATAAATTCTTTGTCATACATCCATCTATGTAGAAAGATTGGCTAGGTTAAATTTTCTCAAAGAGAAGTAAAATTTCACCATTTAACGTTTTATAAATATTATCTTTTTAAATTTTTAAAATTTGAGAAGTAGAGAGAAGTCTTTTAAATCCTATAATGTTTTTATATAATTTTCATAACATAAGACGAATTTATTGCTCCCTTCTTTCCCTCTCCTGTCTGCAACAATGTGATTTATACCTTGATAATGATTTTATATGGGTTTAAAAATTTATATTCTAAACTCTCTCGTGTATCCAACGGTATAAAATTATTAGTAAAATCATCTCTCTTGAATAAATTTTCCTTTTTCTGAGCATGAAACTTGTTTTTTGGTTTGTTTCTGAGCAGGCTGATTTCTGGAGCGAAACAAGAAAGGCCATAAAAAGAGCTTACAAGAAAACAGACAATGAAATATTGGATAAAGTGAAGCAACTGGGAAGAGGAGGATCAACGGCTGTAACCGCCATATTGATCGACGGCCAGAAACTCGTCGTTGCCAACGTCGGAGATTCTAGAGCCGTTTTGTGCAAAAACGGCGCCGCTGAGCAACTTTCCGTTGACCACGAACCCAGCAGGGAAAAAAGGGAAATTGAAAGCCGCGGTGGCTTTGTATCAAATCTTCCAGGTTTCATATCATAAATTTCCTTTTGTGCCCTTCTAATTTTCGTTATTTTATTTTTTGATTTTTATGAAAAAAATATATTCCCCTTGTTTGGATGCCAAAAAAGAAAAGTCAGAGATTTAAAATTGTTTGTGATTTCAAATCTTGTTTTTTTTTTTTAAATTTTTTTGTTTTGTTTTAAATAGGTCAGATCTGGAAGGATTTTAAGTTTTAAAAAATATGTTTCCAATTTTACCCTACCCTTTACTGTAGTTTTTCTCTATTCGACTTCATACCTATTGATATTTTTTCTATATTCAGAGTCTCAGACTCAACGCCATTAAAGCAAACTCAAGGTTTGGTTTCTATTTTATTTCTCCATTGTGTTGTGCTATTTTTTAAAAATTGATAACCATAATCTTTTCAATGTAGTTTTTTCATTTTCAACAAGTTTTTTTTATAGACAAGCAAACTAGAGGTGAGTTTTTTTTTGCTTTGTTCATCTTCTTAAATATTTTATTTATTTATTGATTTGATAAGAATAATATGTTTTTTTTTGTTCTTGTTTATATATTGATTCAATCGATTTTGAAGAAATCAACAAAAAAAAATTGATTCTTTTGATTTTTTTCTCCATGGCTGATGAAACAGAACAAATAAAATCTCTTGGGATGGATTTTGTTTAGATTTGACTGGTTCGATTTTTTTTTTCATTTAAATTATGATATTTGTAATTTTTTTTTTTATTTTTAACAATAATAATAACATTTGTAAATTTTAATTTAATAAGTTGATTTTTTTTATTATTGGTATGTTTTATGATTATATGTATTTGATAATGTTATTTGATATTAAAATATTTTGTTATTAATTAAAATAATTTCCTATAAAATCAATAAGGGTAAAATAGTAAAATGTTATACTTTCTTTACATTTCTCAAGAGCATCCAATCTTTACATTTCTGGAGAGCATCCAAACATGAAATTTTAATTTCTGTGATTACAAATTAATTTGTTTCCAAGCGCAAATAAGAATTTGAAATAATTTCTATCTTTTAAAATCATGTAATTTAGAATCATTGTTTACCAAATCTATCCGCCAAACAAATCATATGACTTTTGAGTAGAGAGTCAATAAAGTTGAGCTGTGAAGTGTTGACTGTGTTTAGGGGACGTTCCACGTGTCGACGGACAATTGGCTGTTGCCAGAGCATTTGGAGATAAGAGCTTGAAACTCCACCTCAGCTCAGAACCTGACGTGGAAGTCAAAACGGTGGATGAAACTACAGAGTTCATGATTTTGGCTAGTGATGGCATTTGGAAGGTCAGTAGTATTTTTTTTAATCTATTTAAACAGTTATTTTAAAAAAATGTTTGTCAATTTATTTTAAAAATAAAGCTAAATATAGGTTTTAGTCTTTAATGTTTTGATACTTTTTTATGTTTTAATATTTTTCAATTTGGTCTTTTGCTTGTGGTGAATATAACAATTGATTGATGTTAAACAATACTTGGTGAAAATTTAAAGGAGGGAAAAAATATATGAGGAAAAGTTTTAATTTCTCCTCCAAAATTCTAAAAAATTTGTAGAAATTTCAAATCTTCTTCTTTTAAAAGACATTTTTTCCTCTAAATTTTTTCACCAATTAAGTGACTATTATGTCATGCAAGTTTATTATCAACCAATTTTAACATTCATCATTAGTGATAGATTAAATTAAAAATGTTAATACATAAAAGATTGAATCGGAACTTTTTAAACAATAAGAACTAAATTGAAAAATACCAAAAATATTACGGACTAAAAGATATAGGGCCGGTTTGGAATCACTTAAAAATTCTTTTTTAAACACAGAAAAATCATTCCAAAATCTTGAGTATTATTTCTCTCGCTGCTAAAAATGCTATGAAAATCGTTTCGAAATTCAATACATTTCTATCTATAATTACAGGTAATGACAAACAAAGAGGCAGTAGAATCTATTAGACACATAAAGGACGCGAACTTAGCGGCCAAACGACTTATCGACGAAGCAGTATCTAGAAAAAGCAAGGACGACATATCGTGCATTGTTGTTAGGTTTCAGTAAAAAAAAAATTTAATTTTTAAAAAAAAAATTTAATTTTTAAACAGAGTGTTTATATATCAGTGTGGATAATATGGGACAGTAAATTTGTTTTGCCAGTTGGCTGCTGTCTGTAAGCTGTTATGTAATATTAATTGTTACATAATTAGATAATTCTCTCTTATAAATATCATTTTTCAAGTGCAAAATTTTGGCTAACACTCTTCGGGCTATGAGCTGGGTTTTGGTTGCATTAATGGGCCTGGATCATCGTGGGCTTTAAGTAAGGCTTGGTATGGTTGGGCCCGACAGTTGGTCCATTTTGGTGGGGATTGGATCGGCGGCCCATGAAATATTGTTAACCAAATTTGAGAGAGCATTAAGGGACTGTTTGGGGAGTGTATTATATTAGTCTAGGTTATAATAGTTTATGGAGTACTATGCACCCTAAATACAGACTATTATAACTCAAACTAAATAACTCTACATCATAAACACAGACTATATAACTCTACTATTATAACCCACTCAACTTTTCAAACAGCCCTTAAGAACACACCTATCATATTCATGAGATTTAAATGAAACTTGCTTATAAATGTCATTATGAAATTTTAACCCACTTAGCGTTCCAAACAGTCCTTAAGAACACACTCATCATATATTCATGAGATTTAAATGAAATCTGCTTATAAATGTCATTTTGAAATTTTATGTAATATAAGTGTGAGACAACTAACCTACAAAATCAAAGTGTCACGTATTTAAAAAAAAAAAAAAATCAAAGTGAAATGGCATGTACCTTGGTCCCATAACTAAATATATCTACCCACACACCTTAAGAGAGAAATTTGTGTTATTCCAAGTAAAAATAACTCTTTTGATAGTGGTCTACTTTCAATGATTTAAAATTATACTCATTTTGTCAACTTGAACATATCTTAATTAGTTAAGATATTATTATAACCTTAATTAAAAGTAAATTAAAATGTCAGATGTTGGAATTATCACTCCACATATTGTTGAACTAAAAAGAAAATCATTCTCATTTCCTGATTTTTTTTCTATTTAAAAATATAAGTAGGAGTAATTTTTACGGGTTTAATTTATAAAAATAGAAAGCTTAAAATTAAAACCATGTTACCGAATAATATTTAAATGAGTTCAACAGCATGTGAGGGTAAGAATTTGAATCTCTCTCACCTTTTGCTCGTGGGTATAATGTCTTAACCAGTTGAACTAAAAAAATAAGATTTAAATGTTTGTTAATCTTTTGTTGTCCTTGAATGGTTAATGAGCAAATTTGAATTTTAAGAAACTTCAATCTTTTAAATTCCTAAAAGTTTAAAATTTCTTCACTTATTCTTCATTATTTTAGGGACTATAATTGTGGGCATAACCAATAACATTTGGAAGCCTTTTCACTTTAATTAAAGTTCTATTTGCACAATGCTGAAGCTTGTTAACCATTTTTTTTAGGTTATTCAACTATAAAGATATGAAAAATGAACTTTCGAAGTATAAAAAAGTCATTTTAAAAAAAATCTATATATGAACTTAAAATTAGAAGAAAAAGGCAAGCATAAAAAGTATATAGGGAGAGGAAGCATCTAGAATTTTTATCTTGAATGATATATTGTAATTTCTAGCTCAAAATCAGCCTCTAAAAAGTGAATTTCAGCCATTAAAATTGATAGAGAATTAGTATAAATTGTTTAATTACAAGTGCATTACATGGCCATTGAATATACAAAGAAATATAGAAAAGTAAACTTTTCAATATATATATATATATATATGGACAACGAATTTAAAATATTGGAGAGAATTTTGTAAGAAGAGAATGTGAGCTTCAATGGATGATATATTATTTCATTCAATAGAGCAATGTATAAATAATACAGAGAGGACGTTGGAAGTAATATTTTCCTCCTTATGAGAGAAGGCCACGTAACCAAAGAATATAACAACCCAAAGAAAAGAACGATACTGTTTACATTGTAAAGAAAAGAATAGAAAAACGACGTCGTCTTTTAACATATAGGAAAGTAAAAAGCATTGGTAGATAGACACAAGAAGAAAGTAAAAGGAAATTAATAACAATTGGCTATGAATTTGGATGAAGAAACTTGATGGTTGGACCAAGCCAACTGAAGGCTAGAGAGCCTATAAGGCCTGTTTGTTTTGCTGGTTTTGAGATGAGTTTTGATAATGGTATAAAAAATCAATATTTGTTTCATTGATTTTTACTTTTTAAAACTCAAGTAATTATTACTCATTGATAAAAATAACCCATGAATCATGAGATTTTATTATCCATATAGAAGATGAGTTTTTTTTTACTTAGAACTTTTTTCCTTGGAAAATGGGGAAGAGAGAATAAAGAAAAAAGTAATAATTAAACTTTCAAATATTAATTATCATCCATATCCAAACGCATACATTTATTATTCAGATACTGAAGGTTAGAGAGCCTATAATATTTTTTTTTTATCATAATCTAATGAGAAGTTCAATTATTACTGGCTTTATTCTAGCCATGCTTGACCATATGCTGCATACATAAATAAATAATCAATTGTAACAATTTCTTATTTTTACCCTCAATATTCATCCAACATTAATCTATAATAATATAATTACTAAAAACTAGTTGATATAAAAATCTTGTTGATGGCTATCACCAGAGTGATAGTCCAAGAAACTGAAAATTACATCCACAGAAGGAGAAACAATAATTTAAATTAGCATAGACATATAATTAAAATCTTTTAGATTAATTTAGATATATAATGCAGACAAAAACTAAGACCAATATAAACTTAGTTTAAAGGTTAAAACATGTACTTATTTTCTTGAGCTTAGAGATTCAAATCTCCACTCTCATATTTATTGTACTAAATATATACGTAGATATACACAAAATTTATAATTTACCATATTTTAGATTATTAAAAAATGATTAAAATATTACAGTTTTAGAAATGAGTGGAAAAATACTATAATTTTGAAACTAATATTGGTAAAATTACAGTAGTTTCTGCTCATGCATGAACTCCACTTTTATTTCTAGTATATTTAAAACTTTTCCTTGTCTTAAATTGAGCGTGAAGACATTTGAAAACTAGCTACTATATTCTTTCAAACACTTTTAAAAAGTGTTGATGCCTAAATCTAGGCAAATGATACACACTTAATTTGTACGTGGTTCAACATTAAATTTGTAGATTTTTGGAGAATGAAGTGACCTACAAAAAAGGACAAGAACTGTACAGTGGTATGATATTTGTCACACAGACTCTGATGCTTAAGTTAGAATACGAAGAAGAAAGGTGTCACGAGCTTGGGATTCGAGGAACGCATATTGGATTTAGCTTCTTTGAGTCATAATGTTGTATTTATACTAATTTGACCTAGAATTTTCGACCTTTTCCCTTTTAGAGTAGTCCAAAAGGAATTCAACCGTACCCCTTTAGGTCAACCTAGAACCAGAGGGGCGTGTAGAGCTAAGGTCAGCCTCAGCCTAGCTAGTTGATCATGGGCAGCGATGCTTTGGGTTTTTGGCCCAAGGCACATCTTCCTCCTGGGCCCAAATGGACCCAAGGTGTAATAGTCTAGGTTCGGGCCATGTTCGGCCTCAGCCAATTTGGGTTCAAGTCTGTTTCTAATTCAAGCTTCTTTATTCTCATTTTTTTCTTAATATTAGAATATTTAGTTAGGTCTAATTTTACCCATAACAAAAAATATATTTTTTTAATTAATCTATCAAATACAATATGTTTATAAATATTATCAATAGATTAATTTTTTCAAAAAAATATGTAGAAGTAGAGATTCAAATATTTGATTTATGAGATGTTATATGTCTTAATTAGTTAGCTATTTTCATGTTGACATTCTTCATGTATTTTTAAAGTATATAAGTATATTTTTTTTGAATTCAATAGTTGTAAAGATGGAGGATGAAATCATGATGCACATCGATAAAATTGAAAATTTTGGGAGTTGGGAGCATACAAATCACCAATACACAACGCGACAAAATTTGCAATTTACTATATTTAGAAATTATCCTATACGAGTTGGAGAACAAATGTCATAATAAAATTACCATATTTATCTCGTAGATAAGTTTCAAACACAAAACCATTAAATCAATTAATAAGAAAACTGCTAAAAAATCTTGCAATAGAGTGGTGCCAATACCACGTCCAAGCACTCTAAGCAAAAGTCCAAAACAACATTGGTCAGATGGGAAGGCGTAAATAGTTTGGAATAATTAACACAACAATAATTGAAAAGAAAATAAAAACAATATCAAAATTAATAGAATTAAAAAACTATATAATATATAATAAGGACAAAAATAATTTCAATAGAGCCCTATGGTAATGCCACATACCCTTATTTGCATGCTTACCCAAATGTTATGAAGCCACGCAATTTCTGCCCCATACCGCCTTTCTCTCTCCTTTAATTTTTTTCATTTTCTCTCTCCTCTGTTTCGGCCAGTATATAAATTCCTTTTCTCTGTTCTTCTTCTTCGTATCCCATTTTCATTTGCCCTAATTTTGGTGCTTCAATGAGCAGTGTTTGTGCTGAGAATCAGAAATTTCAGTTTCAGTTTCAATTTCCTTCTTCTTCTTCTTTTTCTTCTGAATTTGTTTCTGAGAGGATTCCTTTTCTTAAGGACATTAACGTTCCGCCGAGGAAGCTTCTTGCGGCGCGACGAGATCAAAACGGTGAAATGTGTTCTGATTCGCCGCGATTTTCGTTTGCTGTTGAATCGCTTTTGCAGAAATTTTTGCCGTTCAACGGTGAGGATGAGGCGGAGGAGGATGGCGATCCGTATTCGTCTGATCATTTTCGGATGTATGAGTTTAAGGTGAGGCGGTGTACTCGTAGTCGGAGCCATGATTGGACGGATTGTCCGTTTGCTCATCCTGGAGAGAAGGCGCGGCGGCGGGATCCTCGTCGGTTTCATTACTCCGGCACGATGTGTCCGGAGTTCCGGCGCGGTGGTTGCGTTCGTGGTGATGGATGTGAGTTCGCTCACGGAGTTTTTGAGTGTTGGCTTCATCCGGCTAGGTATCGGACTGAGGCTTGTAAAGATGGAAAGAACTGTAAGAGGAAGGTTTGTTTCTTTGCTCATTCGCCTCGTGAGCTTCGTCTTTTGCCGCCGGTGAGTAATTTTCAAGGCGGCAGCTCTTGTTCTTCGCCGAGTAAAAAAAGTTCTAATCTCAGATCGGCTGCTGGTTCTAATCACTGCTGTTTGTTTTGTCATTGCGGCGGAGCCGCCACCTCCTCGCCGACGTCGACGCTTTTCGGAATGTCTCATCTCTCTCCGCCTCACTCGCCGCCGCTCTCGCCTGGAAAACCTCGGTCGATGAATGGATTTTCGCCGATTTTGAAGTATAATCCTGATCAGTCAAAGTTAAATGGAGTTTTGAGCTATAAAGATGCACTGACCGAGCTCATGAGCTCTATTGAATCCATGAATATCGACGACGCTAATGCCACTTTAGCCGCCGCCGCCGCCGCCGCCGCCGCCGCCGATTACACCGCCATCCCCGCCCCTAGACCAACGACTTGGATTGATGTTTCATCCCTCAACACTGAAGATCAACTGCAGTTTATTCTCTCACCTTCCACTCCAAATATCTCCGCCGCATCGGCAAACTTTTCCAGCGAGAATAAAGCTAACGCCGACAATGGATGGGCGTCCACCTCCGGTCCCGATCTTGGATGGGTTAATGATCTGCTGATGTAGACTAAGAAGAAGAAGAAGAAGAAGAAGAAACAATAACACTTTTTGAGAGAACTGTAAATATTACACCATCCGTATATATTGCAGTATTTTATATATGGTGATGAGGTGTGAAAAAAATGTCATTAATAATCATTGTGAATTATTGTTTTGCAAATTGTTGTTGGGAAAAAGAGGCTGATTTTCCATTCAGAATTTGTGTGTTTTGTTTGTTGTTTGTATTAGGAACTGAGATGGGGGGGGGGGGGGGGGGGGGGGGGGGGTCTGATTTGCAAATTTTCTGTTTGTTGTGTATTCTAATTTCTTCTCTGAATGTATTTTAATGGAGTCTTTTCACCATTTTTATTTTTCTATGTATTTTTAAGGATGACGATGACATCGAACTATCTATCATGGATAGATTGAAAGAAATATGAACGGTAATTAATGTTTTATCTATTGGTATGTTCGGATTGACAATTTTTTCTGAAGTTATGCACGTAAAATTATTTATTTATATATATATATAATCGGTTGAATAAAAAGAGGCCTAATTAAGCCAATTAAGCAAGATTTGGGGGAGTTAGAGAATCATGCTTTTGATATTTTAGGATTCTGTTGGGCCAAGTCGTCAAGGCCACGTTTTCTGTTGTTGTCACGTCAGTGATGTGGTAGGTTTGGGTTTGGCTTTCGTTTGGAAGAAAAAGATCTCAAATTCCTTTTTGTCAATTTTTTTTTAAAAAAAATTATGTTCTTTGTTATTTTTTAGTTTTCCACACATTGAAAAGTGAACATCTGTATGTGAATATGAAATTTTACATTTTTCTAAAACAAGAATTCTCTGGATGCTTTGAAATTTGTGGAATGGTGTAGAATTTTATATTCTGAAATCAACTGATTTGTTGATATTAATAAACTAATTTTAGGTTTTTTTAGAATTACTATTTCAACCGGTGGTACTATTCGATGGTTTAGATTAACCAGCCGAAAAGAAAAGGAAAAACAGAAGCGATTTTAGATAATTAAAGGATGGACTTCAATTTGGAGTTTTTTTTTTTTTCTTGTATTCGAACTTCTAACCTCTTAGTTAAAGGTACATGTAAATTATTGTTGGGCTATGCTTACTTTTGGCATATCCTTTGACTTCTACATAGACCTTCAAATCAAAAAATTAGAGACTGAAATTTTTTACACTATTGATTGAGAACAATACTTAGCTGTATTTTGGTGTATTGGAATCTTCTTATGTATTTTGGTGTATTGGAATCTTCTTATTTCTATCACAATTGAATGGCGGGGTAGGGAGATTCTTGCCCATTGAAGTGTAGTTAAGTATTTTTCATTGATTAAATCATATAGTCCTGGTCAAGAAGTTAGGTTAAAAAAATAAATAAGAAAATTAGTAAGAGGGAGATTTGATGTATGATTGATATGTATAAGAAAATTTTAGAATTTATTCTTTATTTTCTCAAAATGAGTTTGGTCAATTTCTTGACAATGTTAATGAAAAAGTATATCCGAAGAGAGAAAAAATTGATGTATTTGTAAATTATCTTCGAGAATTATTGTGATTTACTCTTTATAAAACATCCATGGTATATCAAAAATAAGTATGCAGCATTTACCAATAAAAATATGCTTAATTTAATTGTTTGTAACAGTTAAATAATAACATAAGAATTAACTCAAAAGAAAAAAAAAACACAAAAAACATAATAAAAAAAATTCATGTTAAATTGCAAGTTTAGTCTCAAAATGTATAAACTTTCAATTTTGTGCTTAATATGTTTTGAATTTTAGGTCTTTAATATTTTCAACATTTTTAAAATTAACACATCTATTTGACATTTAAATTTTATATTTAATAAAATCCTAAACTTTTAATTGTGTCTAATTAACTCATGAAATTTAAAAAATATCACTTAGGTCAAAGACTTATATATTAGATATAAAATTAAAAGTTAAAAAATTTTATACACTTTTTGAAGTTTTTTAAACCTATTAATCTTTTTATATATGAACTTAAAAATTGAGGAACTAAACTTATAATTTAACAAAATTAAATATGTAATTGAAACTTTTTTTGTAATTTAACCATAATTTTATTAAGAAAGGCATTTTAGTCTTTAGTGCTTTGCAGCTTAAGCGCTCTCTTATCGGAAGTTAGTCTCGCATGCAGCCCTAATTTGGATTTTGCTCTCTCTCTCCATCTCTCCTCTCAGTCGCAAGCAAAGTAAGAAGCTCCTTCTTCTTCATCTTTTTCTTCGATTTCAATTCTTGTTGATGATCATTTTATCTGATTATTGAACCTCTGTTAGCAAATTTTTCTCCCTCTCAGACATTTTATTCATAATTTCTTTCCGTCTCCTTGCATTTCTTTTTGAAGCTTGAAATTGATAGCGAGTTTCGCTTTCGAACGAGTTCAAATTCTCATTTCGCAACATCTTCTAAGTTCTAGTAAGATGTTCAAATCTCTTTTTTCGTTTTTCGTTGGAGGAGCAACTGGCTGATTGTACTTTAATACTTAATTAATTGCTTTCTTTTAATCAACTTTTCAAGCGATGAAAGCGACATTCATGGCGCCTGGACTGTTAGTTAATTAATGCGTCTCGGTTTCATCAGTTTGATTCAACTTTCGTGATTTCTTTTAAATTTGTCTGGATTGGTCAATTCAATGCAATGAATTTGGTTTGTGGATTTTCTTGCACTTTATCCACTTTTTGTACTTTATTTCCTTTAAAATATTTCACCTATGAATCCTAAATGCATTCAAATTCATCATCATCGTCATCATTTACTTGTTTTAATTAATTAACTTTCCTAATTCTTTTGGTAACTCAAGCATTCATATAATATTATCGCTAAAATGTTAGGTTAGGATCGTTAAGATCTTCGTCGAGAAAACAAGTTTAAAAAACTCACGATCGACTGAAGATTTTTTATGTTAAAAATTATAAGTTAGTTTTAAAACTCATTTCATTATATCTGTCGGTGCCAAATAAACTTCACCTCAAAAATTATCTTGAAATGTGGAAGTTTCTCTTAGGCTTATTTAATCCAATCCTTTTTTTTAATATAATGTAATCTAATAATAACTCCTCCTTCCTCTCATGCTTGAAAAAGTAACCTAAAAAGGTTATAAAGAGATGCAATTTATAGCAAATAAGAATCTTATTGTTATACAGCTCCATCTCTTGTTGATTCTGACAAAATGTAGATGTACTTATATTTGGATGGACGATGTTCATTTATATCAATTAAATTAGAATTAGATTATTCCTCTGACATCTCTTCCTATTGAAGTTTCATTGTTTATAGAGTCCAAATTCAAAATTCCATCAAAAGAAAACGAAAAGGAAGAAAGAAAAAACAAAGAATCAAATAAAGATGTTGATAAAAGAGAGATCATCACAAAGGCTAATGATGACTCAAACAGATTGGAGATGCTATCAAAAGAATAGCGAAGCAAGCGAGAAGCTATTTGAAGAGGCCGCTACAATATGACTGACAGTTGGTACCATTAGATGTGTGTGAGAGAAATTGTAAAAGTATTTCGCTTTTGTATGCGATAGTTATTAGAAGGCTAGCATATTTTGTTGGATGACGGTTATTAAGAGGGAGCTCGAGCTACGTTGTGGTGGCCTCATTGAATAATTTGTCCAAAATAGGAAGGTACAGGAATGATATACCAGCTCAATTATGGAATATAATTTGTTTCCTAGGAGGGAAACTTATCTGAAAGACAGCTGGGATGGTGGGGAAAAGGCCCATTAGGGTGTGTTTGGAATTAAACTAAAATGGTAGGGTTTTGTAGGATAGGTTCAGTGCAGTGCTGGGTTAGGTGGTGCCTGTCACATATGAAATGGTGTGGGCCTGCAGGGTGGGATGCAACAGCCCATGCTAAAATGACCATTGATATGCTTTCAGGGTCCCCCTCACCCTCCACCAGCTTGACTTTTTGAGGTCCCCTTTTTTATAAATTTTTTTTGCAGGTTCAGATCATTTATTGGAAGCGTTTTGGTTGTGGACAATTATGGAGCAAGAGCCCCCATACTTGTGTAATGCCTGTGACATACTTCATGTAAGGTATGCCTGACAGCTAAAGAATCTGTACATTTTTTCTTAGCCCCACGTCTTTCGATCTAAATCAGCACCATGTTTTTCAACATAGCTCAACGGTAAAGACATTTTAATAGTTTAGGGCCCGTTTGATAACGTTTCTGTTTCCTATTTCTTGTTCATGTTTCTCATTTTCAAGAAACAGACATGTTTGATAAACGATCTTGTTTCTTGTTTCTAAATTTTTTAGAAACGTTTCTAAAAAAATGGCAGATTTTGAGAAACTTCAAAAAGTAGTTTCTCAAATTCTGTTTCTTTTTTCAGGTTTCATGCATGTATTCATATTTCTCTTTTTACCCGTCTCTCCCCTCTCCCTTATTTCTCTCTTTTCCATTCTATTTTTTTTCTTTTAATACTTTTTAATCTTTTTATTTTTTTCTTATTTTTTATTTCTATTTTTTGATTTATTTCTTTCTATCCGTTCTCTCTCTTTCATCATATTTTTTTTTTATAGTTCATTATTTTTTTTTCTTTTTTTATTTTTTACTTTTCTCTTTTCGTTTATGTTTTTTTCTTCTTTCTTCTTTTCTTATTTTCTTTTACTTTACATTAACGAGATTATCGTTATTATTTTCTATTTAATTCTCTATTATTTTTTTTGGTGCGATTTTATTTTTTATTAAATAAATGAACTAATAATGTATTTCATTCTCTCTTTTTCTGATTTTACTTGCTTGTATTATTGGCTAATGCATTTTTAAAGAAAAAATAAAAATAAAATTTATTATTAAATTAAAGAAATGTGAGTATATTCGATTGTCTGACTTTAGACAATTTATAAATTCGTCTAATTGAACTAACTCTTGTAAGTCAAAATCGTTCAAAGTGAATTGCTTGAAGTGAGAAATAACATTGAAAATCAAATTTGAACAACATTTGAAGGATAAAATTTATTATTATTAATTAGGTGTTGGGCCTTAATAAAATACTATAACCTCTTTATAATTGTTTTATATTTATTTTAATGCATGTTATATATTTTATTTTTACCAAAAAAACAAGAAACAAGAAACAGAAATAGTTATCAAACATGTTTCTGTTTTTAGTTTTTAAGAAACAGAAACGAGAAACGAGAAACAAGAACGTTATCAAACGGGGCCTTAATGTTTGGATCTCCACATTCACATATGTAATGTTATTATTCTAAAAACTAAAGAAAAATCTAGATTGGTGCTGCCTGAACGAAGACCACACCCCTAACTTCATATCGGCTTGCCTAACTTAAAATTTTATGTGGAAAATGGGACCAAAATGAAAAGTTTGACTGCTTAAGTTGAAATCAAATTTTTAGGTTAAATTACAAGAACTTTCAAATTTGAGCCTAATAGTCTCTAAACTTTAAAAAAAAAATTAATAGATCCTAAACTTACAATTTTGTGTCTAACAAGTTCTTTAGTGTCTAATAATAAGTTCATAAACTTTAGTACTAATAAGTCTTTAAATTTTCAATTTTGTATCTAATAGATCCATTTATTTTTAAAAAAAATGTTAGATATCTCATGGATCTATTAGACACAAAATTAAAAATTCAAAAATTTATTAGACACATTTAAAGTTCAAAGACCTATTAGACACAAAATTGATAGTTTAAAAACCCTATTAGACATTTTTAGAGTATAGAGACCTATTAGACAAACCAGAAAATTCATGGAGTAAACAACCAAATTTTTATAATGTGTCGTTAATCAACATCTTTTAACAAAATACTTAGGAAAAAAAATGAAGCAAGTGAGAGAAGATTGTGGAAATTGACTCCAAAGTTAAAACATTTGCAAGGTCTGTTAGTTGCATTATTGATAAGAGCATGTGAATGAATTGTGAGTCCCTTTGTGTAGAAAATAAAATTAGGTAGCACTACATAAAAAAATAAAAAAATAAAAAATTCCTCCTCTCTTCAGCTTCAATGATAATAAAAAATTTGAGCTGAGTTCCAACTCTGTAATTTAGTTAAAATCTATACAACATATAATATAATACCATTCATTCTGAGTGTCTGTCTTATCTTGAGTGGGAATTAATAAGCTCAATTATCCTTATTTCTTGAATAACTGGGCTGCGGTGTCTGAAAGAAATCAAAGGAGGGTCCTGATGCATGAGATCTTCTAGTGGCATTTGGAGAGTCTGATAAAAGAGGTTCGTAAACTGTATTTCTGTTTTTGGGCTGCTGCTGAGTTATTATTGAGAGTGGAGAAACTTCTTTCTCAATGGTCCGAGGCTGGTGCTCTATGTTTTTCAGCGACATGATTGGCCCACCCAATCGTTCAGTCTGTTGAAGAGTGTTGATTTTGCTTGGTCTGTATGTGTATCTGAAGTATTTGATAGCTAGAAGTGGGCCCATTCCCACGCCTACTATTAGCTGTGAACATATATTACAAAACTTTCCCATCAGTACAAAACATAGAGATTAATTACGAGACAAGTTTAAATTATAAGTTTAGTCCCACGTATATGTCTAATATATTCCTAAACTTATCTAATAGAATCCCAAACTTCTAATTTCATGTCTAATAGAGTATTAATTACGAGATACAGTATTGGAAGTTTAAAGACTTATTAATTACTTTTTAAAGTTTAGGTATCTATTAGACACAAACTTAAAAAGTTAATGTTACCTAGAAACATTGGTGAATGAAGACTTACAAATATGGTTATCCAATAAGATGGTTGTCCGCATAATCGGAACATTATTGTATACATCCCAGATGAAGGAATGGCACTGAAGACCCAATTGATCACGTAGAAAGCAGCTAAATTCCCCCATATGGCAAAATGTTGCAACATTGTAAATGAACTGCAAGAATATCAATCAAATCTCAGATGTGTATGGGAAAAAAGGCACGTCAAGGCATGAAATTTCAGCTCAATAATCTTCAGACTTGGTCGACGCTATAGTACGAGACTCGTTACGAAATGAAGTCGCAACATTTAACCTACAGTGAAAAGATGGGAGCTTACTTGGTCTCCAAAGTCACTACAAAAGCCTGTAACCAAATGCACCCAGATAGAGCCACCATTGAAACCTCCACCATTTCACTCTTTTCATTAGCGTAGGCATGTATGCTAATTATAAACACAACAACGGCCTGCAAAATATCAGCCCATTAGGGAGATGTGACTTATTTTACAAAATCAAAAACTCAAGGAAACATTCGTTCGTTGTTATTAAACATTGATGTTTTTATCAATTGACGTCATAATTCCATCTTTGGAGGATCATCTCCCAAACAGATTGAAATGATCATCTTTGAACTAAAATTTTAAATTACTTCACGAAAACAAACCAGTGTTTAGTGAAGTTAAGAAGTAACATACAAATATAAACACTTACATGAAATAGAGATCGACCGAACCATCCAGCAAATGTGCTGGGATTTAAAAGCCTGTTTCAGATGACAAGGTAAAATTAATAACCATCAAACGATGGGAAATGAAGAGCTTTCCATATCCTAAGTAACTTAATGAAAATTTCCAACATAAAAATCCTAATAAGAAACATGAAAGATTTTGAAATCCGAACCTCCCAGCTTGGCAGTAAAATAAAATCTGAGGATGTTGCATCACGGTTTCTTCGTTGAGATCTTTGTCGAGGACACTAACTAATACAGGAATGCTGGTGTAGAAAACATTGTAAGCCATCAAGCTAACAGAATTAAATAGACTGGTCCCAGAGACACCTGAAATGAAAGAGAAACTGAACATATTTGAAAGTCAGTGCTACTTGTACATAGGTGTCCAAAAAATAAAGAAATCGCATCAATTTGTTATCTTCAAGTGTCGTATTAAATTTAGAAGCACTTACGAGATCTGGATAAAACATATCAATAAGGATTTATAGAATGAATATTGTGACAAAAATGCTGTACGGTTGTATGAGTATCGTCCATGAACTAGAATCAACCTTTTCAGAAACCTGAACTCTGCAAACCAGAAGAAGCCAATGGAACTTGTGTGTTAGCCACAAATCATTCCATTCACCAGACATGAGGATACCAAGAAAATTTCGCAAATAATAAGGATAATAACAAACAAAAATGAAGGCTGTCATTCAGACAGAGTATACAGAATAAAGATTATATTTCACAAATGTTACAAAGCTAGTAATCATGGAACTCTAAGACCACCAGGTGGTTGTTCCGACAATAAGCAAATATCTCATGAAGCACTATATTTCTGACATCAGTGAGTGATTCTGAATATACATACAAAAGTAACCGTAAGGGATCAATATCCATCTTGATGTCACAGTATTCAATCCCTTACATTGCAAGGCCTTTGGAAACAAGATATATGATCAGAAAGAATTAGTTCTAAATGCAAACATATGACGTACACAAGCCCAAGACGTAATCAAACTTCTCAGAATAATTGGTCTAAATATGACATTATTGACTCCAATCTCACTAAAAGGTTCACCATAGACTTTTTCTAATTCCCAATTATTTGAGGACAACAAATTAAGGTAGAAAAAAGAGAGGTTGAGAGCATTAGCAATTCCAAAATCTGTTTCATAGAAAAAGTAACAAATTTAGCATCATTCAAACATGAGCATAAAAAAAATTGTAAAACATGATAGCAAATTAGAACTTAGCAGTCAACTGCAACGCCAAGCAAGCATTCAACAATGGAGTTTCTCATAGAAAAGAAATCCTCTTCAAATGTAGAGTTGTATTACTTACTTCCAATACTATAATCAGCCGCCCTAGCTGCTTGCAGTCCTTCTCTTCCACTAATCCCAACTCCAATGTCAGCTTGTTGTATCATCCTCACATCATTCCCACCATCTCCAATTGCCAGCGTTCTATAATCACATGATTTTAAGAGTTCCACGAGCTGCATAATATGAATTGTACGATGCTCAACGATCTATAGGACAAAAACAAACGAGGGACCACCTATTAAAATAAAAGAAATAGAAACTAGAGGACCACCTGAGCCTTCTGTGATGGAGTCACACGACAACATATTGCAGTTCTTGATAGTATTGCTAATTCAGTGAAAGCCCTACGATAATTCTTGAGAGCAATTTCAAGAGCCCAGCCATCAACAACGAAAGCAACATCCTGTTGAGAGAAGAAGCCCACTAGGAGAAATGAAAGGTGTTCTTAAATTTCCAATTAGTTTTTAAAAGGAGATCTATCACATGATTGGACAATGTGCATTACCTTGGGTTCTGAGGTTGTGGTCTTCATAGTTAGAACAACTCTCTCCAAACTTCTACAAACTTCATCCTCCGTTTTTCCATCAATTAACAATAATTTTCCTTTGGGCTCTATGCATAATAAATGCAATGGAAAAAGAAGACTAAGAGGAAGGGCAAGCAAAATGATGGAATGAAAAAGATACATCTTGTTCGAAACTAAAAGATACCGAGGGATGAGGCAAAAAACTAAATGACAATATAATTTTGACACATCTATGGCTACCTGGTGAAATAAAGTTGCACAGAAGAGCTATCTGAATGGCAGTGTTCTGCTTGTCTCCAGTCAGCATCCAGAAATTTATTCCTGCTCTTCTTAATGTTTCAATTGTTTCAGGGACTCCATCCTGAAAGGTAATATATGATAAAAGAGTAAACGCAACAGTTCCTGATCTCAACAATGATATTTTACCATAGGCGTTTTGTTATCATCTTTCAATACCATTTCTCCTATAAAAGTTCGAAATTGGATAACTGCAACTACAAACATTTACCTGTAGCCTATCCTCTATAGCAGTAACTCCAAGGACTTCAAAATTGCGCTCTAATCTTTGGCAAATTTCAGCTAACCTCCACTACAAAAGAGGAAGCAGACATGCCACATAAAAATACAACATACAGAAAAAAATGTGCATTCATAGAAAGCAAAGAAGAAGTGTACCAATTACCTCCCTGTCAACCAATGTGCTATTAGCCTCCTTAAACATAAAAGCCCATTCTCGATACTCATCTTCCTCTAGTTCACGCCAAGCCAGACATAATGTGCGGAGCCCCAGTTGTGCGTATTGATCCACGGCTTCAATAAATGTTCTTGTTTGCTGGCCTGAAGTAAAATTAAGTAATAAGCACATCAACATAACTTAATATGCTAAGTAATAGAATTCTCCAATTTGACGTCATTAACTATAAAAGCTACCAATCTTGAAGCAGTGGACAGATTTTTTTAGCCAAACGGCAATGGTGCAGCAATTTCACGTTTTTTTTATCAATGATGCAACAATTTCACATTTTCTCTGTTAAGTATTCTAACCAAATACAGTTCATCAACATCTCTCAATGTAATTGTAAAAAGTTGTGCATACTGTAAATTGATGTACGTCATCCAACTCATCACCGTAACCCTCGCCTTAAAGAGGAGGAAAAGTGACAGTGAGGTAAAAGAGAGAGAAGATTTTTTGGATAATTGTACCAATAGTTACTAAACATGGAACTTCAAAATAGATACACATGGATAAAATAATTTTGTTATGCAATCTTCAAAACGCAACTAAATTTCAAGGTTACCAGCACAAGCATGAGGTAGTATAGCTTCATCAGCTCCTTTTGACAGGAGTACAATCTTCCCATTCTGACAGTCTTTAACAACTACAGACATTCTTTTTCGTTCAGATGTGAACTCCAGAATATCTAGGAGCTCATATCTATTTAGCATTCCATTAAATTGAATTTCTGCAATCACAATCAAACAAGGGCATTATTCTAGCGGTTCATCTATTTGAACAACTTTGCCTTAAGAAAAATGACTCTCACCAAGAATATCAGCATTCTTATTGACAAATACCATATGCAAATAAGCAGCGGCATTCACAAGAGCATCCTCATCCTGTGACTGTGCCTTATACAGGATATTTCCACTTTTGCTGAAAAAGGACAGAAAGAGATTAGAAAATTCTATTTCGAAACAGAAATCCGCACATGCAGAGGCATATATATTAACTGACTTGGCCAAGAAATTTATTGGTGAATTTTAAAATCCAGCCAACTTCCACTTAAAAAAGTTTGAACGTAAAACACCTTTTTGTAGGCACCACTGTATTACAAATTGCCATAATTGTGAGAAATCTTATAACATCCGGAGAGCTGCTTGCAATAGCATTGAGTAACTTCTTATCTGCATGCAATGGAAAGAACTAATCAAATATGGACTACCATATTTCTTGAACAAACGATATGTACATAAGGAAAATGTACAATTTCTTGAACAAACGATATGTACGAGTTACACTTAAATAGGAAGAATCCTAGCTACACCAATAAAGGGAAGTCTACCTATCAGAGAAATATTTACAGCCAAGTAAAGAAACAATAATTACGGTTGTCTAATAAAACAAAGATTTAAGGAAAAAATTACTATATGACAAGACAAATAAGTAAATGATCCAAGTATAAATTCTGCCATAACATTTCGCCGTAATTCCTGAAATCTATACCAGATTTAGCATATAACTATGCAATTAATGCAGAACAAATAACTAATGTCGACTTCAGAAATAAGTTTAAGAATAAACAACATCAAACTCATGATCTTATATAATGAATACGGAAAATGTGCTTTCTGTTAAGTGAAACCAAAAGAGTTTGTCTGATGCCTTAGCTAAACCATCGTAGCAATGCTTTTAGGGGGGGTTCAAACCATTATTAGAATTTGATAGAAACCAACCAGCAAAGTACTTTTCCTTGACTAGTACATGAATTATTTTAAAACAAATACATACAACTGAGAATTGACAGTTCAGATTACTGAACAATTATAATCTATCTAATCTTTACATCCTATATCCCCATTTGTGAAAAATAAATTATATACAGGTGACAGAAAACAATGCAATGAGAGGATGCTTTTGACAACAATCAGAAAGCCAAACCTTTCAAGGCATCTCCATTTTCATTTCCATAAAAAATGCCACTGACACAACATCTCCTGAAGATCATCTTATTTTCAGTGAGGGTACCGGTTTTATCTGTCAAAATGTATTCGACTTGTCCCAGGTCCTCACTTATTGCTGTACTGCCACATGTAAAATACACCTCTAAGAAAGTATGCAAGATATCTGACATTCAAATGTTCTTACGCGGAAGCCACAATAACTTTTTGCAGTTTTATCCCAACTTCCTTAACTTACTTCGTGGCATGGGAAGGAATACCAGTCTCTCGGTCAATCATATTACAGTCCCAATCAATAAATTTTGCATATAAGCTCTTTACAAGATCCAGAGACACCTGACAAATGCAAATGTTTTAGTCAACAATATTACAGCAAACTTTTCCCAACTTCTCTAATGCTTCAAGAAGATAAAGATAAACCAAATAAAGAAAGCAAATATGCAGTAATCAACTGCACGTGACATCCAACAAACGACAATTGTGAAGTCATATAAACTGGTCACTTAAATAACCAACTTTGACTTGAATGAACCCTATGACCATCATCCTAAGCAATTATTCAACGGTAAAATTACAACTATTAAAACATCCAGCTTTCGTTTGTTCTAATTAGCTGCAAACACGGGGGGTGGGGGGGGGGGGAATACTTTCTATTACCTTCCTAAACTAGGCATGGAGAAGTATGATAACAAAAGTGGATAAAGTTGAATAATATGCACAAATCCCTCAGCATACCTTAATTGAAATGGGAATCATGATCGAACAAAGAAGCTCAAACCGAAGAGGGATGACCAGTAGCTCATACCATGGACCTTCTTCTGGATGTTGCACATACCATAGCTACATAGTACCAAAAGATCAACTTACAATCAACAGGAATACAAAAGCATATATAACAATACTGAGCCTTCACTCAGATGGGGAGAAAGCGAGAAATTACAAACTGAGTAGCAACAAACAACTGACAGCTTCATGTTAATTTCAGAAGTAAAGAATCAAGATGACACATAAACAAGCTTTGGAAACAAAGAGATTATATTGAACCTTTCTGGCTTCAGAATCCTTCCACACATTACCAGCTATACCTAGAACAACAACCACCACAATTTGAAAAACAAATATAGCACCAGTTAACTTGTCAACCATTGCATCCATAGCTGTAAGTTTTGGTTCTGGGACACCCCTGCTCATTCCAAGCTTGGTTTCATTGCCTGAAAAGATCAAACGTACAAAGTAAACTGCAAGAGAATTGAATAGAGCTATATGTTAAAAAGTTTGGCTCATAAATTTATACAACTCTGCAAAAAGTTTACCCATTGCTACATCTTAAATCCACCCAAAAAAAGAGGGAAAAAATAGCAAATAATTTCAATTTTCCAACAAGAATTTTAAAATTCCAAAAAAGGCTAAACTATCTGTTAAGCAAGTCTTATCATTGTGTAAATTCTAAATCCTAGCTTTACAAAACGTTTAGTTT
This sequence comes from Trichosanthes truncata, assembly GCA_033996785.1. Taxonomy (NCBI): domain Eukaryota; kingdom Viridiplantae; phylum Streptophyta; class Magnoliopsida; order Cucurbitales; family Cucurbitaceae; genus Trichosanthes; species Trichosanthes truncata. Next base: position 58,128,434 of record JAWPNB010000010.1, read on the forward strand.
CCTCCTAACATATTTGTATCCAGAGAAGCCATCAACTGAAAAAGTTGCTACTTGTTATCCTTCTTTACCCTTTTTCTCAATCATGAAGAAAACAAAAATTATTTAGTGAATAGTCTATACAAACTTGGAATCTCTCATGCAAAGAAACTTGCCTGTGTAGACGGCTACTCCACAGACCCACTCTGTGTTCCGCAAGTAACATGACTGAAGAATTGTGTTTTTTATTGTCAAAGGGCACACATCATTGTCAATGAAAGGAGGAAATAACCGAATGTTTGCATCAAATCTTCTAATATCCCTATCTGGTTTAGGGCACTCTATAACTCCCTGACAAATGAAGGTGAATAACAAAATATCGTCATTTTCACGCTGGAGTTGCCTACAAATATGCCATCTGCTTCGCCCAAATTAAAACCCTGTAATAAATCTTGTATGTTGATAATTGGACAGGAAAACCCATACCTTGATCTTGTTTAATAGATCAAAATCTATTCCCATGCAAGCTGCGGGTATGACCCTTGTCTTCAAGTCAGTTTCTCCATCAAGGGCAGATGTCTGCAACATGTCAAATTATTATTTATTTACTTTTATTAGCAACAAGCCACATGTGAAATTACCATTTCTGAATAAGTTAAAAAGGCTATCAATTACTATTATATATTGTTAAACTTGTCATACTAATCAATAGTTTTTTTTCTAGTGATACTTTTAAAAAATAGGAATAAGGACTTTGTCTTTTGATAACGTGAGACTTGACATTCCACTATTTTTTTTATTTAATAAGAAGAAAGGTATGAAAAAAAATAGCATGAAAGTATTGAAATGTTGCTTGGATTCTAGATCACATTATAGAAATATATGGAAAAGTAAGTGATCAGAAACTTAAACCAATTCAGCAAATACATGAACGTCCATACTAACCTCTATATAGCAAATTCCTTGAGGATCAGAGGTACCAATCAAAACAAGATCAGAAGGCACTTCATCATTCTCCCTGAGCCATACTAAATTACCAACATGAATATCTTGTGCTTGTATCTACAAGTAAAAGCCAAGAAGCTAAGAAAATACAACAAAGTTAACTAAAGGAACAGAAGAAACAAATCATGGTTTACTTGACAATAAAGAAATTACATTAACCTCAACAACTATGGTAAAATCCTAATTCCTAACTCTGTTATATAGCAATTTTCTATTCATTAGCTCCATAAATGATCCAACTACTAGTTAACATGATGTAAAAATATATTTGAAGATTTTCTCAGAAAGTAGTTGTTAATTAATAAACAACCTACTAGAAGAAATGCAACAAATTAATAATTTGTTCTTTTTCAAATATGAAAAGGAAGTCATACTAAATCAAAAAATTGAGAGAGATTCCTACAATTTTTCTGGTACCCTGCCTCACAACCCAAACTTCTTTCTCATTTGCTTTTTTGTCTGATAAATATCTATTGTAATCATCCCACGCCTCTTTTGTTGCAGACACAGCAAAAATGAAGATAAGTGGACCCCATGTACTGGCGGGATTTACTGGAGTTATAAGCGGCCATAACTGTAGGCACGCAATTAGCAAAAAGTATTGGTTCATGAAGCGACTGAAAACAAAGGAAAATGAAATTTGTTAGGAATGAGAACTGCATGTATAATTCGAGAGCATCTACAAGCTAGGTATAAATGATACAAAATTGTAAAAGAGAAAACTCAAAGTACTTCATAATGATCAATAATGAAATTCTAGAAGATTATGAAAGACTTCCAGGTTGTTCACACTAGAAAGTCGCAAAAAATATAGACTGCTAACATATTGTTAGTTTTGACCACACGGCTCAGCAGTAGGCAATTAAAGACATAATAACAGAAAATTTTCAAAAATGGACAAAAGCAGATAAAACAAGCAATAAAGTTAACTCCAAAGAAGAGTATAAAGAGGAAAGTAGGGGGGCCAATCAGAAAGAAAATGAAATATCCATGGTTTTTCTCAACCAATTGCGTTAAGATAATTCTTGAGATCAAGCACCATATAAGATCTGGAATAGAATTCTACGGGAACTACAGAGATTCTGATAAGATCTAATAAGAACTACTACAATGAAAATTTACCTGAACTGTTCCCATAAATTTTTGGGGAGAAAGTTCAATAATGTGTATTTCCGGTTCGAAATGCGGTTATCGCAATAAAGATCATTTGATGGTTCATCATCATTGATGTAAACATAACGCTTCATCATTTATCTTGAAGAACACAGTCAAATTCAATTTTTGTTTCAAGTCCAATGTTGTCCTTATCTATGTCAATAAGCTCTGCCGCAGTAATTTATGAATTTGACATCCTGCGAGAGAGTGAGTAAAATTTTAATTTCATATATTGTTATCATTCCAAAAATGCAGCATAGAAAGATCATACAGAAAATGATGCAAATATGAAACAAATCACAAGCATTTCTGTTGCACTTTTCTCTCCGAATAATCACGAATGTCTAGCCTAGCATACACAAAACTCAACATGTATGTCATGCATGTTGGACATTTCAAAATGTCTCTCCCTCACACATACACGCACCAAAAGTATATATATGAAAGAATTTGAATATAAATTTAAAAAGAAAAAGGAAAAAAAGAGAGATAAAGAAAGAAAGAAACTGCAGCGAAGCCAAATCAAACTTGCTATTGCCTACGGGTTATCTGTACCAAACAAGTTCACGGATGAGTTTAACTTGTTGTCTAACAAAAACGAAGTACAAATGAGCTAAACTAGTTGTCAAATAGAAACTACGTACCAATTTTTTTTAATAGAAATGAAAATGGCTTTTAGTTCAGCTTAATGAACATTGCCTCGATCAAACGGCAAGTTCAGCTCTCTAAACGATTAACATTTTTATTTCTCTTCAACCAGAAAGTAATCAATGGCATTACAATTTCCTAACAGAGTCTGATTAAAAAACGATTCAATACTGATTAAAAACCTCGACCACGACAACGCCAAACGCCACTGCCTATTACCTAATTACAAAGCTTTCTGAACATTAAACGATACGAATTCAAGAATAGAATCCTTAACTACGGATGCTTACGCTATAGCCAATGCCAACAAACGAATCGAACATCGTAGACGCACTGAGATCAAAAATAGATGAAATTCGATCCAAAATTGAGAATAATTTAAAGGGAAAAAAAACAATCGTCTCGATTACGGATTCATATGAAGAAATATCATCAATCGTACCTCAATCACCATGTGTGGTGATCACTTGATTCTTACGCATCCAGTTCTTCTAGTTACCGCGTCAATTTCTCTCTCTCTCGTACCACTCTGAGATTGCAGAATGTCCATGGCAGCTCAAAATAAACATTCAAATGTGCATTTTCTGTATCGTACCTGAGAGAACGGTGCGAGCGGATCACCCACCGTTGGATTTTCTTATCGCTCCGTATCAAAAAAAAATCAACGGTAGAAATGAGATGAGCACTGATCTTAGGTGATCCTGCGGACTCTGTGTCTTAATTTTAAAACAGTTAAAAAACGGTAATTGGGCTAAATGCTCTTTTCAAACATTTAGTAGGTGTTTGAGATGACAAATGAGTTATAATAATACGTAGATTTTAATAATGTGTGATGTTATGGGTAAAATTGGATTAACAAAAATGGGCTGATTAAAGGGCTGCAACGAAGGGCCAAACAAGGAAAGATGCCCAATACGAAGTCGAAACGGACCGAAACCGATAGTGGACTGGCTAGAATGAGTGGGAGAAGAAACGGGCTTGAGCCGAGCCCAAGCCCGTGGTCGGCCTGACCGAGGCCGACCAGTTTGGCAAGGCCGTCTTTTGGGCCTTGCCTCGGTCCCTCATGCCACGTACGCCCTCGGTCCAGCCCAATTCGATCTTTCCTTTCCCCATTCGAAGACGGAAACCCACGAAAAATCCTAGGAAGGAAGCTATTTAAGCTATCCCTCAGGGGGAGAGCAGGGTAAGTTCATTCCAGCTTACAACACTCTCCTACAACTCTCAAAACTCTCTCTGACTTAAGCATCGGAGCCTGTGTGGTCTACACCACACCGGTGTCCAGGTTTTTCTTGTCTTGCAGGCCGCGTTCTTCCCCCAAGAATACAAATTCACCGTCGTTGTCACGTGGAGGTCAGGTGAGATTCTCCTGTCCAAAATTTGGCAACAACATGTGAAGTTATATAATATATATTTAAAATACAGAATTATTTAGTTTGAATTATAATAGTATGTGTTTGGAGTGTAGAGTATTTCATAGACTATTATATTTCATACTATTATAACTCACGTCCCAAACAGTCCATTCATTTGCAAAAATGACCAATTTTCTAAGATGAAAATATTCGTAGATATATCCATGAATCTCATAGTATTCGACATGGATATTGAGAATTTGTCAATATCTTCAATATTGTTTATAAATATCCATAAAACATAAAAATATATCATCCATTAATCCTAATATAAATACAAATACTAATAACAAAATCTACAACTTAGTCTAAAAGTAAGCACAATTTAATTATTGATCTAGAATTTTTTATTTACAAAAATATTTGTTAATATCGATATTTTAGCCATAGATCTATAAAATTGAAATCTCAATATCGATATTTTAGCCATAGATCTATAATTGAAATCTCAATATCGATATTGATATCAACATTTTCATTCTCATAATTTATAATGGGGGAGAATGAAGAAAAAGTGGGAAGGAGGGAGGGTGCGGTTTATTTAGGGCTTTTTTCATATAAAAATTATTTATCAATATATAATAAATGCTTAAAAAATGAGCTAGTGTGAGACAAATTATTCAATGAGGCCGCCACAATATAGTTACCTCATAATAATTGTTGATTATAGATGCAATAATTTTCATGCCCTCTAATAGTTAGTGGTTATAAATTGAGATACTTTTCTCTTTCCATCCAACGGTGAAAAAATGTCAATCACAATATGGCGGTCTCACCGAATAATTCCACGTAGAGTAGGGCTTTTTTTCCTTCTTAAAACACACAATAAACAATAAACATCTATAATCTATAATCTATAATATATATTAAAAAGTTACAATCTTTCAAAAAAAAAATTGGACAATTAAGTCCTTTCTTTAATTTATATATTTACGAAATATGCCATTAACAATTAATTATTATTAGTGGTAAATTAATAATTAATAATATTAATTCTTAATGGTAATATGGTTTGAAAAAAAAAATTCGTCATTAGTTTATTTCGTTCCTCTTTTCTTATTTTTTTCCCATTAAAAAAAAAACCATTATAACTTTCCACTTACCCCTTCCTACAATCTCTCTCCCTCCCCTATAATTCTTCTTCGTAATCATGATTACAATTCCCACAATTCTCCTATACTTTTAATGTGCTTATTAAATAGGAACCATTTTAATTCTCCTACATTAATATGCACGAAGGAATTGGAAACGAAACAAAAATTAAGTGTCCTCTTCCTCTCACTAATCTTCTTTATATATGTATCGGTTTTCTCCAACTAGCAAATCTGTCTAATTCTCTAAGTTTTTGCTCACTGGTGGATCGATGGTCGGCACTTGTGTTCGAATAATTGAATCAACGAACTAATGAGTACCGAAAATTTGGATCCAATTGATGTTTAGTGAGCAACAACTGATTTCTTTGAATGCCTAAAATTTGGAGCAAATGTTGCCGACTCGCTACAGCATGAAAACAGTTTTTCCACACTCATTCAAGCGGATTGAAGCTGGAAATGTTCCCACATAGCCAACATCTCTCTTCTCTCAAAATTCCGTTATGATAGATTTTCTTTTTTGGGAAGTTTTTTTTTTCCTTAAATTTTTAATTTCTTTGTTTTGGAAGATTACATTGAGATTTTGTGTGTATATTTTGTTATATTTCGATTACCATTTTATACTTTTATTTCTATATGTAATAGATTGTGTTGTGGTATGTGGAACTAACCGTTCAAATAAAAAAACATTTCTTCTATAGTGCCTTTCTCTTGACTTCTCTAGGGCATGGTTGAGGATGAGAGAGAGAAAACAAAAAGAAGAGAGGTAGTTTTTTTTTTTTTTTTTAATATTTTTCCAACAAAGAAAAAAACCATGCAAGCTTATGATTCAATCCACTCATCAATTCGGTTTTTTTTTTAACATTCTTAATGCCAAATTCATAGAGTAGGTTTTTCTCTAGAGAATTCTCATTGAAAAAATATATGAACAAATATATACTAAATTTAAAAAAAAAAATCAAAATTATCCCTTATTAAAATGATGTAAAAAATCAAGCATGTATTGAAATTTCTACTTTAGTTGGCCCATCCTACTTTTAATTGTATAAGAACTGCAAAAGAATTATATAATATAAATTAAAATAAGTTATGTTAGGAATTTCAAAATATATTTTATCAAAGTTATTTATAAGATAGTTTAACATATGTTTTCGTTTTTTTTTTTTAAATTTTAACTTTAATTTCAATAATGTTTATAAAATTACATCCAAAATTTAAAAAATAAAAATCGAACCTAAAACTTCATTTGTTTGATTAAATTAATTTCTCCAAATAAAAAAAATTTCACAAAATATAAACCATGTTATGTAGTTAGTAAACAAACTGAAACATGTAGATCAGTATGTGAAATAGGATATGTAAAATATAAAATTGAATCTTAATTTACCTTTTCGAAAATTATATTTCAAATATTTTATCCAAATCATTTCAAATTCAATTATTTTAATATAAAAAATACACGTGCATTGCACGTGGTAATACACTAGTATGGAAAATATGGGAAATGAAAGACGGAGGGGTTAGCTTTTTTTTTCTGATTTTAAAAAACATCAGGGTATAATAGTAAAATAGTTATATTATATAATGGTAAAATAATTATATTCTCTCTTTTTTTTAATATTCAAAACAATAATATTTTTTTTCTAATAATATGAAATCCATAAAAAATCATTGAATTCTAAGGTTAGGAGATTGAAATCATTTCCATTTTTTTAATTCTTGAAGTTTACAAGGCGTATCAATTTTAATCCATCATTTTTTTAAAAACAACAAAACACAATATTTTGAACTAATGAGTTATTTAAAAAATCTTATGAATTCATACATATCGATCATATAATAAGAACAACAATTTTTTGGGTACAACAAATGTGCGGTATGTAGATTTGAACCTCTGATCCATAGAAAATGAGTATATGTCAATTATCGTTGAGTTGTGCACGTATTAACAATTATCATAATACAATTCATACGTAAACACGTTGTCACGAATGAGTACTAATAGAAAGTAGAAAAAAAATTACAAGTCCTTTTCCATCATAACTAATATAGTGAAATTTACAAAACAACGATTGGTTAGGTTTGGTTGAAATCGCCAACTAGAAATGTTTATTGCATTTGTTTTTTAATTTTTTTAACTTGAATGGTTTTTTATTATTATCATTATAAGTACATGGTTTAAAATTAGATAAGTTATGTTATATAGCAAGATAGTTATTGATACTTTCTTTAAGCTTTGGTAGATGGAGCATAACGTTGATATTTAGTGTTGAGATTTGTTTTGACACTAATTTAGTGGAATTGACAGCACAAACTTTAGCTTAAAACATTAGTAATATTTTTCTGATTCGAATATTGGAATTCCCACTCTTACTCCCACAAATCAAAATGATAGTGTAATTGAAGGTCAACTTTTTAATATAAAGGGGTAATCCTATTTTTAAAAATGTATAGCTTATACTAAAATTTTAAAAATGGATACCTATTAACTACATAGCTGGGTCATCTATAGATCTATTTTAAAAAATATTCAGATTCTACTAAATTTTTCAAAAATATGGTACGAGTCTAGTAGAAGCTCAAATTGGGCGTGCAATTATACGTATGCCCATCTTTATATATTTTAGGTTAAATGATCAAAAATACCTCTCAACTATGAGGTTGGTTTCAATTATACCCCTAAACTTTGAAAAGTTTCATTTTAACCCTTGAACTTTGAAGTTTGTTTCAAAAAAAGCCTTGAAGATTTTTTTTGTTAAATTTATGAACGAAAAATGACATATTTGCATATGTTTTGATTTTTTTTTAACGTATATGTCCAAATATGTTCACATAAGTAACAAATCAGATGCAAAAACATCATTTTCCATCCATTAATTTAATAAAAAAAAGTCTTCAAGGGTTGTTTTGAAACAAACTTCAAAGTTCAAGGGTTCAAATGAAACTTTTCAAAGTTTAGGGATATAATTGAAATCAATCCTATAGTTCAAGGGTATTTTTGATAATTTAACCTATATTTTATATTTGAAAAACAACCAAAAAGAAAAAAAGAAAATGTCAAAAAATGTCCATATCTGAATCCAACTAAAAGCCAGCCCATCATTTATGGACATGGAAAATAGGCCATATGCCACTAGCTGCTGTCGGCCCAATATTCTAAAAGGCCCGACTTCTTTACATTCACGAGCTTCAGTGTCAGCATTTGTATTTGGGCTGGGGCTTAAAATTTTAAAACTAAAACCCCGTTTGATAACCATTTGATTTTTGGTTTTTGGTTTTTAAAAATTAAGTTTGTTTTCTCCCAATTTCTCTACAATAGTTTTCATCTCAAACATTTAAATTCTTAGCTAAATTCTAAAAACAAAAACAAGTTTTTGAAAACTACTTTTTTCAGTTTTCAAAACATGATTTGGTTTTTGAAAACATAAGTAAAAGGTAGATAACAAAATACGTAAATCCATAGATGAGAATAGTATTTATAAGCTTAATTTTCAAAAACTAAAAATCAAAAACCAAATGATTATCAAACAGGGCCTAATTTTTTTTAGTCCGACAATTGCAGAATGAGGAATCAAACCATAGACTTTTGGAATGGAAATTGATGTCTTACCTACTGAGATATGCTTGGATTGATAACTCTAATATTTTATTAATATTTTTTTTAGTTATAACATGTAGAGATAGAAGTAGGGATTCGAACCTCTAACTTTTTAGTCAAGAATATAATGTTTTAACCAATTGAGATATACTTAAGTTAGGAGATCTGTTTCTATTCAAGTATAAAAGTAATCATATAAATATATAAAATAAAATATCTTTTACAATGTGATATTGTAGGATTTTAATTGTTATTGTAAAATTTTTAAGTCATTAATGATTTATTTCAACAACTTACTTACTCCATTTTCATAATTTAAGTCTTATTTGAAACGACCTAAATAGATAACAACGTATATTTACTAGCACTTGTATACTAAATATCCTTATACAATATATATCTAATCCCTAAAAGGACATTTATCATTGGGTTTGAGTTACAAAATAATATAATGTATTGAATTGTATACTATATTACCTTTTCAGATTCAAAATCAACAATTTTCTACCATGAAAATGTCTTTGTTGTGTATATTCAAACACATTCGATTTCGAACTTTCTAACACATGCACAGTATATTCATTAAATCTCCAAACTCACATGATAAACTATCATAGTAAGATTTAAATGTGAACGAACTCTAACGAAATGTTTGGCTCACAAGCTTGACTTTTGTTTTATAAGTTAAAAAGTCAAGCCTATATTTAGTATGTGAGTTTATTTATAACATCTTATAAATTATAATAAATTCATGAACCACATTAACTCAAACTAATAAATTTTAACCAATTTAAATATATTTCAACTGGTTTAGGCATATGCTTTCAGTTAGACGTTCAAATTTCCCAACTCATATGTTGTTGAACTAAAAAAAATATTTTTTATATTATATGCTACTATTTTAGACGAACCAAACATAGTTTACACAAGCTCGTGCCTTTAATAACTCAATGTTTTCTATCGGCTAAATATAAACTATACGAACTCAAATTCGAAATTTGAAATTCTATAATTTTAAATTTATTAAAATTGGGAATTAAACATATGAAATCCGACTCTCCGTCAATGGTAGCCAATGTCCACCAAAGAACAAACAAGGAGGACGTATAAGAAACACGACCATTGAAAATCGAATGATCATAATTTCATATTGCAAATTAAATGCTTAAAATTGTTTTATGGCCGCTGCCAACCCATGACCCCACTTCCACAATTCTTCTATTCAGTGCATCTCAATTATCCAATTTCAATCACCACGTGGAGTCCAATTTGCGTCTTTGTATTTTATTTTTATTTTTAAAAAATAATGAGGTTATTGTGGTTTTTTTAAGGTTATTATTTTCAAGTATTAAAATTGTTTGAGTTTTTTTTCCCCTTCCATCATAACTTGATAGATGAGATATCTATTTTTTTTTTTTTTTTGAAGCTAAGATAACACACGCAAACTACAACGTCACACCCCTCTCAGTCACGAGGGGCAAAATATCCTCTGGAAAACCATCTTTCCAGACCAAAGAACTTCCCGAAGAAGATTGGGCAGCTTTGTTCTCCTCTCTATGAATTTTACAAAAAGAGATAGGCTTTACATCCTTGGACATGGACAGAATATCCTCAACACAGAAGGAGACCTCAGTCAAATCATGATCATCAAGATTAAGTAAATTGATAACCTCACAAGAGTCAGATTCTATGGTGAGCCTCGGAATGTTCTCTTTCTTTCAATCCAACACCTCCTTCAGACCTTCCAAGATGGCAGTCGCCTCCAGAACCTTGATCGGACGAGAATGGGAGATATCTATTATCTTCTATAAAGTTGAAGATTCGATTTTCACTCCATAATTATTGAACTATCCCCTAGATCACAATTTCTCTTTTCAATCGTCTTCTTCCTCTGATTTAGAGGCAGAGACGTCTTTTTGATTGAAAAATTTCTTGTATTGGGTCTCCTCTATCTTTCATGAGGAGTCATTTGGTGCACCTAACTGTTTGCGTGTTTAATGAAGTTTCTGTTTTAAAAAAAATGTTTTTCTTTGTCAATATATTAAAATGTTAGTGTTACAAGAAGAAAATTGAAGGCTCAATTTTATAGTACTTATAAAAAGATTGATATTGACATTTTTTGTAGTTCAACATGTGGGAGTGAGAATTCAAACTTATGATCTTTTGGTCTTTTGGTCAATAATATATGTTCGAACCAATTGAATTGTGCTAAGATTGGCTTTAATATTGACATATAATATCAAAAATCTTCCAATTTACAATAGGATAATTGTAATGGGTACCAAAAAATATTAGGATATTTGCAAATTTAACCATGATTTTTAGAGATTTGCAAATATAGTAAAATTTCTTAAATCTGATTTTTCGTTTTTTTATTATTCCAATTTTACTCTCATTGATGTATCAACAAGTATATCAATAGTATATTTGATATACTTTATATTTGGTATATCAATAGTCTATCTAATATACTTTACATTTGGTATATCAGTCAACTGATATATACATAAAACAAAGTATATTAATAGTAAATTATTGATATACTACTGATACACTTCTTTTTAGGTATATCAGTTAAATGATATACTTTATATGAAGTACATCAGTAACATATTAATGATATTTTTGCATATTTGGTATATCATTATTATACCTAACATTGAATATATCAGTAGTATATCAGTGATATACTTCATTCAATGATATATATGCTTCATCATTTTAAGTGACGAATAACTATTAATAAAGTCAAAAACTAAAATAGAGTATATCAGTAGTATATCTAACATAATGAATATGTAGTACTGATATACAATTGAAATACTTCATATTAGGTATATCAGTGAAATAATATACCTAAAATGAAGTATATTAACACTATACCATTCACTCACTATTGATATAGTACTACACAAGTGTATCGACTAAAAACTAGTGCATCAATAAAAAAAAAGTAGTGACCAAAATCAATTAATAAAAGTCTAGAACTAAAATCAAATATATCAATAGTATATCACTGATATACTTCATATTATTTATATCATATATGAATTACTGATATACACTTGATATACTTCATATAGATATATATGACATACTGATTATGAATTATCTATATATTATTAATAAATTTTATATTAGGAATGTCATTTCATTTATATACCTAAATAAAGTATATCAGTAGTATATCGTTGTTATACTTCATATTAAGTATATCTTTTTTGCTATACTTACAAATGGGATAAATAGAAGACACGCTTGTAATTGAGCTAATTTTTTTTGCCATTATTACAACTACCCCTTTAAAAGAATTATAGAACTTAGCTTATTTCAGTTACCATCTTTTACCGCGTGAGATCATCTTATTGTATATCCCAGTGCTAGTTTGATGTTCTTATAAATAATGATACAAACCACTAAATGAATTATCTATATATAATTATATAAATAAGTAGGAAAAAATTATTAGAATGTTGGACGAAAAATAAACGTATCTAAATGTCGTTCTTCAAAACTTAATCCATGCAAGTGTCTTAATCAACACTACGTCATTTCAGGTCACCGCCATATTAATTTTTTATCCAATATTTTAATGAATTTAAAATGTTTATGAAATATCAAACATAATAGTTGTGAAACATTTTTAAATAGTCAAATTTAGAGATATTTTTTATAATTAAAAAAAACAAAAAAAAAAAGAGCCGGAAGCAATTAATGACAATGTCTGTTGTTTATATTTATGGGACACGTGTCAGGGCTCCACGTCTGTTAAATTATTTATTTATGTGGTGGGTCCACTTACAATAATCCAAGAGAATAATTGATACGCCCACCTTGGCGGCGGAGTTTTTCAGCCTGCCATTAAATTACAAAGCTAAAGCTAAAGTAAAATAAAACTCATCATCTAATCTAAAATCTCAAAATTTGAAATTTAATACATCGCCGTTCTCATCTCACACGGCTTCTCTACGCCGTTCCGTACGCAGCAGGGCTGCCTGCGCCTTCTAATCGTGTCATGCTTTCTACGCACGTCTCATGCTCTTCAGCCACTCAACTAATTTTTTTTGTTTCTTTTTTAATATTAAATTATAAATTTAGTCTCCATCCGTCCATAATTATTTTGTTTTTTATTTTTTTTAATGATGTCTCTACAATTGCTTTCATCTTTCTTAAGCAAATATTTAATTTCTTAGTCATATTCTAAAAATAAAAAACTACGGCCCCGTTTGATAACCATTTTTAATTTTTAGTTTTTGAAAATTGTGTCTTGTTTTCTCATCATTTCTCTACAATAACTTTCATATTCTCTACAATGGTTTTCATGTTTCTTAAGAAAACACTTGAATTTTTAGCCAAATTCTAAAAACAAAAACAAGTTTTTGAAAACTATTTTTTTTAGTTTTCAAAACTTGGCTTGATTTTTGAAAACACATCTAAAAAGTAGATAATAAAACATGGAAAACTATAGGTGGAAGTAGTATTTATAGGCTTAATTTTCAAAAACCAAATGGTTATCAAACGGGACCTACATTTTTTTAGTTTTCAAAATGTGGCTTGATTTTTAAAAACGTTTGTTGAGGATCCCACATTAGAAAAATGTAGATAGACCTCATAATTTATAATATACATGGGCTACTCCTCTCATCGCCAATTGGTTTTGAATGGAACCCCATGTAATCTTAATAACGTTGATAGAAAGTAAATAACAAAGCAAATAAACTTATAGGTTTGTAGTGCTTATAAGCATATGACTGTAAATTTTTTGTCTATTAAGACCGTAAACTTTCAACTTTGTGTTAGACTATGTTATTCAAATTATATTAGATTTAGTTTAGATTGGCAATTTGAATTAGATTTGTTATTTGGATTAGATTTTCTTATTTGAATCAGGTTATTAGGTTTGCTTTTGATTACTACAAATAGATATTTTAGGTTTCTATTTAATCAATTCAATTGATGCAATTATGTGTGAATAAAATATAGCCATCTTTTGGATTAGCATTTGCATTATTTCTCTATTCTCTCCCTAAATTTAACAATGTCAAGTAGATTTGTAAAATTTTTAAAACATTGAATAGGTCAATGACCTATTAGCAAATTTGAAAAACCATAGATCTATTAACACAAAATTGAAAGTTTAATGACATGTTAGACACATTTTAAAGTTGAATAACCAAACAGACACAAATATGAAAGTTCATAGACTTATTAGATACTTTTTAAAGTTCATAAACTAAATAAGTGCAAATCTGAAAGTTCATAAACCTATTAGACATTTTTTAAAATTCATGGACTAAACTTGTAATTTAACTTTAAAAAAAACATACACTTATAAGTTTTAGGATTGTGTCTAATAAGTTATTGAACTTTAAAACATATCTAATAAGTCTCTAAATTTTCAAATTTATGTCTAATATGTTTTTGAAGTTTAAAAGATGTTTAATAGGTTCTCAAACTTTAAGTTTGTGTCTAATAGGATTTTGTTATGGTTGAATTTTGGTTAAAATACCATTTTGGTCCTTATGCTTTGGTTTCATTCCATTTTAGTCCATGTACTTTCAAATGTTCAATTTTAGTCCTTATACTTTCAATAAATCTTAAAATTAGCTCATGATGTTAGTTTGACATTATTTTTTTTTATCGAAATTGGTTAAATAATAATAATAATTTTCATGCAATAAAAGACACAATATGAACATATTTTCAAAAATTATAGAAGTAAGACTAATAGAGACTGAGGTCATTTAAAAAAAAATAGAGACTTTTTTTTTTTACAAAAGTTAACAATAAATTAACAATAGGGACCAATTTTAAGTTTCATTGGAAGTACATTGACTAAAATTGGACATTTAAAAGTACATGAACTAAAATGAAATGAAACTCAAAATACATAGACAATTAAAAAAATTAAGAACCCATTAAATACTTTTAAACTTAATGAACACAAAATTAAAATTTTGTAGACCTAATAAATATAATCTTCAAAGTTTATAGAATAAATTTGCCATTTAATTAAAAAAAATTGAACTTTAAAAGGGCTAATATGTAGAGATGTCCACGGGGCGGGGCGGGGCCGGGGAATGGATTTCCCGTCCCCGTCCCCGTCCCCGCCCCCCATTTCATTTCCCGTCCCAGCGAAATTCCCCGTTTAATTTTGCGGGGATCGGGGCGGGGATTCACCGCGGGGAATTCGCGGGGATCGGGTTCCCCGCGGGGAATTTTTCCCCGTTCTTTTTTTTTTTTGTTTTTTTTGTTTTTATCTTTTTTATTTTTTAAATTTATTCTCAACCATAATAAAAATTATTTCTAAATGAATAATTTTCAATATAATTCTATTTAAAGTAAATGTTATAAAATTTCCTAATAAAAACAATAATATACTATAAGTAAAAATACTATAATGTCGAAACAACTTAATTTCTAAAAATTCAAATTTCAATATTACAACATAGACTTTAATTTTTTTTTATAACGAAATAGTCTTAAACTAATTCCTACTATAGTTTTTTTTTTTTTAAAAAAATTCTATTTATAGGTAATAATATATATATATATATATATATATTAATCGGGGAATCGGGGCGGGGCGGGGCTGGGAATATATTCCCCGCTCCCTGTCCCCGTTTAGCCAACGGGGAAAAAAACTTCTCCGCTCCCTCCCCCATTCCTCGTGTATTCGGGGATTCCCCGCCCCGTTTGGGGCGGGTCCCCACAGGGCCCCGACCTCGCGGGTTAAATGGACATCCCTACTAATATGTTTCTAAATTTTAAATTTTACATCAAATACGCCTCTATATATTTGATTTTTTTTTAATTAATGGATTTATTAGATATAATATAAAGTTGAATTTCAGTCAAATAATTTCATAAATAAATAAAAAGTCCCATAAATTAAGGATGTATTACTTTAACGTTCCGTACCCAACTGGTCTGCCTTATAAATTATAAATTTATATTTGTGTGATGCAGCTTTAGCGACTTTCGATTTGTGGCATCTCTACGATTTTCCCCTTCGATCTTTACGCACGTCCGATGCGCTTCAGCCACTCAAGAGTCTTTTTCCTTTACTAAAAAGAGAGAAAAAAAAAAGTTATTTATTTGTTATTTTTTCGAATTTTTGTATTTAATAGAGTGAGTTAAATTTCATCTTAAATTTGTTACTTCACAAATTAAATTCACTTTTTTTCTCCCAAAAGTCACTAAATTAATTTCACAACTTAAATTAAATATTCAAACAATACAACTACTAGTTTAGCTTTTATTTTGTTTTCCACAAAATATATATATATATATATATATATATATATATATATATATATATATATATATATATATATAATTGTTACAATCATACTCAACCACTAAAACTTTTAATTGTAAAAAATATCCTTAAAATATAGGAGTTGTTACAATCATACTCTCTAGACTTTCAATTTCATCAATCATTCTTAAATTTATGAAATTATTGCAATTACTTAGGCCTCGCCATTTGATTTTTGAAAATTAAAGTTATAAACAATACTTCCACCTATGAGTTTTTAGATAGATTATCTACTCTTGAGTCTTGACCAATATTTTAAAAATTGAAAAAAAAAAAATTAAAAACTTGTTTTTATTTTTTGAATTTGACTACGAATTCAAACATTTCTTAAAAAATATGAAAACCACTGTAAAGAAATTGTGAAAAAACAAATTTACTTTTCAAAAACCAAAAATTAAATTATTATCAAATGGAACCTTAGATATTGCAAAATGCATAAACCACTTGTAAACTATATGAGTTATTATAATCACACCCTTGAGGTTTCAATTTTAATGATCAATCATTCCCCTACAACTTCTAAAATTATTTTGTTGCAATTAAACTCTTAAATATTGCAAAATACATAAACTCGAACTATAAATATTATTTCAATCAATATCAAAACAAACATTTTTTAATGCTTAATAGTGTAGTTTTTAAATTTCAAAGGGTTAAATTCTACGGTTTGAGTGCTTAATGGTACCAATTCTTTTAGTTTAGATATAGATTGAACATAGTGCAATGTTTAAGAGTTTAATTGCAATAATTTTATAAGTTTAAGAAGTGACTAATAAAATTAAAAGTTTGAAAGTGTAATGGCAACAATCTCTATAGTTCAGGAGTGGTTTTTCAATTTCTTTATTATTTTTGAAGTTTTCGTACACAAGTGTGACTTGTGAGTAAGTGGATGTAATATTTTTTTAAAAACATTGCTTCATAAATGTAGGGATGAAATTTCGACGTACAAAAAACGAAAATTATTAAAGCCTTAGCTATTAAGTTTAATGAATTGTTTTATTGAATATTCATTCTTATACGCCCAAGTGAAATACTGAATTTTGTTTCTTATTTGGTCGTGGAGTTTATTTTATTTTAGTTTTTTTGAAAAGGATTATTTGAATTTATTTAGGTCGATTCGATAAACATTTGATTGTTGAAAATTGTGTTTGTTTTTTCATTATTTATCTACAATAAATTTTATATTTATCAAAAAAAATATTTAAATTCTTAATCAAATTCTAAAAATAAAAACAAGTTTTTAAAAACTATTTTTTTAGCTTTCAAAATTTGGCTTGAATTTTGAAAACATAGGTAAAAATATATATAACAAAACAAGAAAACTCATAAGTGAAATAAAAAGTAGATAACAAAACAAGGAAGCTCATAAGTACAAGTAGTATTTATAGGCTTAATTTTTAGAAACCAAAAATCAAAATTCAAATGGTTATAAAACGAGATCTTAGTGATTTAGTGTAGACTTTTTCTGATTGCATCCCATTTTGGGAGAAAAACCATTGCTCGCTCTCAAAGCATTAGACAATACGTTTTGATCACATAACTTAAAGTTTATTTATTTGTTTATTTTTAGTTTAACATGTGGATGAAGATTCAAATCTATAATCTTCTAATCGAAGATATATGTCTTAATCAGTTAAGTTATGTTCAGATTGTCCTCTGAAAAGTTTAGACCGACTTTTCATATTTAGCCTCTATTATAAATTTGATTATATAAATCTTAAATTTAGATAATTAATAGTGTTACATTAATATAATTTCACGATAACCATTTTGCAATAAATATTAAACAAATTAACATTGGAATTTTAAAAATTGAACAAATATGGTAAGAGGCAGCATCAGGACATGTCTGTGTGCTATGATCCATTATATAATATTCTGATTCCATTTCCAGTGTTTTGTTTTCCAATGAATGAATAAAAAACAAAAATAATACAAACATTTCTATTAAATTTGAATGTATTTGAAAAGGTTGCTTCCCGTTCCCAAAAAGTTCCCAGAGTTTTTTTACAGAAGCAAATGAATATTTTAACTTAAAATATGAAAGCGATAAAATAATAAAGGTTAAATTACAAGTTGAGTCTAAACTTTTAAATTTGTGTTAAATAAATTTTTAAAATTTAAAAAGTATCAAATAGGCTTTGAATTTTTAATATTATGTTTAATAAATCTTAAAACCTGTACTAAAAAGAAAAGTCATTAAACTAAAATAAATGTCTAATAACTATTAAGTCTATCAATTTTTAATTTTGTGTTTAATAGGTATTCAAACTATTTAATATTTTTAAAATTCATAAACTTATTAAACACAAAATTAAAAGTTTAATGTCCTATTAGACACAAAATTCAATCTTACGTCTAATAAACTTGTTGATTTTTTTTTTAAAAAAATGTTAAATATGATAGAGACTTATAATACATAAAATTGAATGTTTATGGATCAATTTGACAATTTTGAAGTTCAAGAATTTATTAGACATAAACTTGAAAGTTTAGAAATTAGATACATACATTTTAAAGTTTAGAGATCTATTAACCACAAATGTAAAAGTTAAAAAGACTAAAATAGTAATTAAACCCAATACTAAAATATGATGCAATACAACTACTACTTATGTGAGGTAAGACTTAAAATTTACCAAAGTAAGCATATCTTAATAATAATTAATATGTACTATCAATCAAGATATCAGAAGTTCTAATTAATTTATCGCTCCCAAATGTTGAATTTCAACTCTTGATCCACAAGTAAACCAAACCAAATGGCCCGGGTTAAAATGCTGGGTTGTTTCTTTTTTGGGCAGGGGCAGAAACGTATTTTCGTAAAAGATGAATTTCCCATAAAAAAAACAAAAAGAAAATGTTGGTTTCGATGTTGAGATTATGATGATGCCAATAAAGTCCATTTTTCATCATGCATGCATCCCAATGCGGTACGTGTTTATAAGAAAAGAATATAAAATAAAATAAATAAATAAAAAGAAGAAGAAGAGAACGAAATCATCTCCACATATTCCGCCGACGCAGGTATCAGCGGTCCCACCACCTGGAACCGCCACCTCACGGCACGGCACTGTTTCAAAAATCAAGAGGCGGTTGCCGTCTCAATCCACCGGTGGGCCCCACCGACTGGGACCCACCGCTGTCTCCCATCTCGCCCGCCTCCACAATTTCTAATCACTTACTTGGAAACCACAAGACTTTCGAAAAAAAAAAAATTAAAAAAGGAAAATTATTAATTCGGACGGCAGAAACCCAGAAAGTACACGTGCCGTCCACCACGATCGTGACATTTAACACCGCCAACACGGAATTCTTTACCCGGACCCATTTAAATTAAAATTTTGTTAAAATACCGTTTTAGTCTCCCAATTTTGAGACTTTTTCCTACTCTATTCCATGTACTTCCAAAATTCAAATAGTTAATTGTCCAAAAAAATAATTATTCCTTAACTCTATGTAATCAATTATCATTAAACTATGTTCATATTAACTTTAATTTACTTTTTATATTTTAATTAAATCTAAATAATTCATAATTAAATCAAACTTTTATCATCTTAGTTGAGTATACATGTCAATTACTACCGAGTTATGTTTAATTTGGCTACTTATAGTATTTTGAACATTTAAAAATATATAACTTTGAATAGAACTAAAATAATATCTTAATCTCAAGAGTTAAATACTATGTTAGTCGAACTTGGTTCATTTTAAAATTTTCATCTATGCACTTTTAATTTTAATACTTTTTAAGATTGTGTTTTGAGTTTTTACTTTTAAAAGATGATCAATTTAATCTATATTTATATAGTTTAAACATATATTTTATACAACCAAAATGACACAATGTTCAACTGACATTAAATTTGTACTATTGACCTTAAAGTTATAAGTTCAATTCCCTCATTTCACATATTATTAACAACTATATATATATATTTATACACAATTAAAAGCTTTTAGTACAAATTTATAGCTACATCTCAATAAATTTTGTGAGTAAATTACCATACTAAGCTATGAAAAAAACAATTAGTGAGTGAATTGGACTAAAATAGTTACTTTTTAAAACCACAAAGATAAGGTTTCAAGACTATCCTAAACAAAAATTAAAATCACGAGAATCAAAAATAAAAATATACTGACTAAAATAGTATTTAATCCTACTTTAGAATTAAAGCCAAAAAAAAAAATCACCTCCCTTCTCGACGCCGGGCGGCTCTGATTTCCGCCGAACCACACGTGTCAGTCCCCCGTAAAAGACTTCCACCGGTGAAAATGCTCGGTTTTAAAAGGAAAAATAGAAACGCGCGTAAATTTCTCGTCTGTTCACCGCTTAATTTTATCAAGGAATTTTCTTTCCACATTTTTTTAAAATTTAGTGCCACCCAATCAGGGAGAAATACTTCAATGAAAATTTAAATGCAGAATTGGGATAGGATTAACGTGATAGTCAAACATATATTTTAGGAAATTTGAATAAATTAATTTCCAAGTAACGTAACAAGGAACAATTTTGATTAGTCCCAGCTTTAAAATTGAAGGTTACAGTCTTCTTACAAGCATTATAACAACAGCACTTGCGAGATCCAGCCATTGGATTACAACTTACATCTCTAAAGCTGCCACAAAAAAAAAAAAAGAAAAAAAAAAGCCCTTTTTTTTCCTTTACACTAACACCACGTCAATTTTCTTTTTCTATTTCTAAAGCTCTAACTAAATTAAAATAAAAAATCCAAAAAAAAGGACTAAAATTAGCGTCGAAATCAAGCGTCCACCGGCGGAGCGAGATTAAGATCGAGATTCAGAATTTCCTTCGCCGGCCGGCAGTCAACCACCGACGATGAGTCCGAATCGCTCTGGATCCCGCCGGCGAACCTCGCCGTCAAATCCACCGTCGCCGGATCGAACCGTATAGGATAGCCATGAGCGACGAACTCCGGTCGACCAAAAGCGTCCATAACCAAAACTGGACGAACTCCGCCGCCGCCGCCGCCAGCGGCGGCAACGGAACCGACCTGATGCAAAAACTGCGGATGAATAAACGGAAAAGTTCGTGCGACACCGACGGGGCCGCCGTAGTTGCGGACGATCTCCGGCGAGGGAGTTTTTTCTTGGCTGAAGGAGGAAGAGGACTCGACGGTGCTGCTAGGGCTAGGGCTTTGGTTGATCTTGTGAGGAGAAACGTCGATCAACTCTTCCGGAAGAGGAAAATTGGTTTTAGCCTTGGCGCCGCGGAACTGGCGGGCGGCGGTGTCGTAAGCACGCGCCGCCTCCTCCGCCGTGTCGAAGGTTCCGAGCCAAACGCGGCTCTTCTTGCCGGGATCTCGGATCTCGGCGGCGTATCGGCCCCAAGGCCTCTTTCGAACGCCTCGGAAATGGAGTTCTTTGCCATTGTTGTTGGTGTTGCAGAGAGAGGGAAGCTTTTTGGCGGTGGATTTCTCTTTGGCAACCATGGCGGTTGAATTTCTTTCGAGTGGTTGAAGGATCTGAGTAGGTTGTTTTGATTGCACTGATTTGGGGATGAAATTCGGTGCGGTGGAAGGGTCTTTTATAGTAGAGCGAACCGGATTGGAAGTGGGCCTGGAGATGGATCAGTTTTTTTCTTTTTTCTTTTTATATATTTATTATTATTATTATTATTATTAAAAAAAGGGTACAAGAAATAAGTGAATTAAGAGGATTTGGTAAAAGTGAAGCACATGTTAGGTGAAATTTATTTTGTTGTTGTGTTGTTACTGTTGCCGACGTTTAAATTAAGTTTTTGTTTTAAAATGTAATTTAATGATTTTATATTAATTATTAGTTTGGATTGTATAAAAAAAAAATAAAGTGGTAAAATACTAATTTTATTTGTCTACTGATTTTTTTTTTTTTTTAATTATCTTAACAAGTGGGAAAAGCATGTTTTCTAGAACTTTCCCTGAAATCTTATTTGAATTTTTAGGGGTTGAACTTATGTGTTGGAATTCAATGTGTTGATGAATTAAAAGTAAGCGATATAAGGTTTTTTGTTTAATGGAATCCTAAGTTTGGATGGAAAATATCGTATATAAATTTGTTGAAAAGTGATTGTCGAAATTAGAGATGTCTACGAGGCAAGCGCAGGGACGAAGATGGCTTCCCGTTCCCGTCTCCGCCCCCATTTGAATCACCATCCTCGCGAAATGCCTCGTTAAATTTTGCAGGGATCGCCAAGAGCCCGTTTGATAACGTTCCTGTTTCCTGTTTCTTGTTCATGTTTCTCATTTTCAAGAAACAGACATGTTTGATAAACGATCATGTTTCTTATTTCTAAATTTTTTAGAAACGTTTCTAAAAAAATGGCAGATTTTGAGAAACTTCAAAAAGTAGTTTCTCAAATTATGTTTCTGTTTCTTTTTTCAGGTTTCATGCATGTATTAATATTTCTCTTTTTACCCGTCTCTCCACTCTCTCTTATTTCTCTCTTTTCCATTCTATTTTTTTTTGTTAATACTTTTTAATATTTTTATTTTTTTTCTTATTTTTTTATTTATTTCTTTCTATTCGTTCTCTCTCTTTCATCATAATTTTTTTTTATAGTTCAATATCTTTTTTTCTTTTTACTTTTCTCTTTTCGTTTATGTTTTTTTCATCTCTCTTATTTTCTTATTTTCTTTTACTTTACATTAACGAGCTTATAGTTATTATTTTCTATTTAATTCTCTATTATTTTTTTGGTACGATTTTATTTTTATTAAATAAATAAACTAATAATGTATTTCATTCTCTCTTTTTTTTGAATTTACTTGCTTGTATTATTGGCTAATGCATTTTTAAAGAAAAATAAAAATAAAATCTATTATTAAATTAAAGAAATGTGAGTATGTTCGATTGTCTGACTTTAGACAATTTATAAATTTGTCTAATTGAACTAACTCTTGTAAGTCAAAATCGTTCAAAGTGAATTGATTGAAGTGAGAAATAACATTGAAAATCAAATTTGAACAACATTTGAAGGATAAAATTTATTATTATTATTATTATTAATTAGGTGTTGGGCCTTAATAAAATACTATAACCTCTTTATAATTATTTTATATTTATTTTAATGCATGTTATATATTTTATTTTTACCAAAAAACAAGAAACAAGAACGTTATCAAACGGGGCCCAAATTTCCCGTTTAGTTTTTTTTTCTTTTTTTAAGAATCAAATAATTTTTTTTAATAAATTTTCAAATAGTTACCTTCCATAGAAAAATATCCATTAATTTTAAATTACATTGTTAATTATTCACGAAAAATATTCATTTAAATGGTTAATTTTCTATTAAACAAAATCTCTATTTTAAGATAAAATTCTTAAACCTCCTAATAAAAACAAAACAACATTTCATATAAATCTATCGAATTAATCCATACATATAATTTAAATGTTTAACTATATAATTCAAACATATCAAATTATCTAAATCATTAACAATAAAATTTTAAATGAGATATATATATATACACGCGCACACACACATATACACTTATACACATATATACATATATATTAAAAAATAAAAATATAAGATATAAAAAACAATTAAACGGGGTGGGGAACAGAGAACGGGGAATACATTCCCCATCCTCGTCCTCGTTTAGCTCGCGAGGAATTTTTTTTCCCACTCCCTTCTCCATTCCTCGCCTAAACAGGGATTTTCCTCCCCATTAAGGTAGGGTCCCATGCCCGCGGGAAAAATGGACATCTTTAGTCTAAATGATGAGTTGAGGTGTTGAGTTGACCTACAAAATAGAATTTCACATGAGTGTCATGCTATGCCCAACACACTCTCACTCTTAAGTTAATACTTAGACTGAAGTAATGTCGAATTGAGCTGGCGTGGTATTGTGTTCCTAAATAATGAGATGAGTTTCATTACATGTCAGGAAGTCATGAGGCGCGTAGGTTTGGCTACCCCATTGTGGACTGTGCGATGGGCAGCTATCCAACGTATTAGACTCAAGAGTGTAAATAAAGCTGGCGTGATTTTATTGAATGGTCACAAAGAATATAAATAGCCAATTGACATGTCAAATAGTTAAGTATCAACTAAAAATAATATTCAATTAACTAACTCAACTAATGAATCTATTATAACTTCTTATTCCTGATACTCCCCCTTAAGATGGACTCATAATATTGATTACTCCCATCTTGGATAGTAGATATGAAAACGAAGAAACTGGTAACACATTTGTAAAGACATTTGCTAACTGAAGATTCGTGCAAATAGGCAAAAGTTTGATACACCAGCAACGATGTTTTCACGAATGAATTGACAATCGAGTTCAATATGTTTCGTTTCTTTCATGAAAAATGGGATTATATACTATATGTATAGCGTCATTATTATCACATAATATTAATGTATAGCATCATTATTACATACTATATGTATAACATCATTATTATCATAGAATATTAATGACGGTGGAGGGGAATTAGTATGCAAATCAATTAACAGCTGTTACAGCCAAACAATCTCACATGTTGGTGGTAGCTAGTGCTTGGCATTCAGCTTCAGCAAACGATCGAGACACAGTACTTTGTTTCTTTGATTTCCAAGAAACAAGTGCATCTCCTAAAGAAATGCAAAAACCTGTTGTCGACTTGCAAGAATCAAGGTAGGATGCGCAATCGGCATCAGAGAAACCACGAAGCTGAAAGGATGGAGAAGATGGAAGGAAAATACCTTGACCATAACAACCCTTCAAATAACGGAGTATAGTGTAAACAACATGTAAATGAGACTGTCTTTGGTGCAACCAATTTGCTACTTGGATCCATTGGCAAAGGAGGAGGCTTAGAGGCTAAAAAGCCAACATCTTTTAGTAGTTGAAGAGTATATTTTTGTTGAGACAAAAAAATACCTTTGGAGGATCGAGTAATTTCTAATCCCAAAAAGTATCGTAACGGTCCCAAATCTTTGAGCCTGAAGATAACATGTAGATGAGGTTTTAAAACCTCAATATCTGATTTGCTTTTAGTTCACCCAAAATGCCTCATACTAGTAGAGATATTGTCCCTTCTTTATATACTTATGATGTTCCCCTTATCTAGTTAATGTGGGACTTTAGTCACACTCTCAATAATCCTGCCCTTGTACAAAGTACCACTGAGTCTCCCTTCAAATAGTCATCTCTATTCGTTTAGCTTTTATCCAGGCCAACTTATTTTCTATGGAGCACACTGCCAGTTCGATAGAGCTCAACCACAGATCTCCACGATGACCATGTCTTCGAGACTTACAACTTCTTTGTTCGACATCCCAAGATTTTACCGACATTGCTAGGTCAGGGACATGACTCTAATACCATATTAGACTCAAATAGTAAATAAAGCTCGCATCATTTTATTGAATGATCGTAAAGCATATAAATCGCCAGTTGTATTACAGATGTCAAATAGCTAAGCATCAACTAAACATAACAGACAATTACCTAACTCAACTAATGAGTAGCTATTATAACTTCTTATTCCTGATACAACGATTGGGTCCCTTACCTCCAAGTATAAATATGGTAGCCCTCTCTTCAAACTATGGTGCTTCGTTCGGTTGTCGAGTCAAGTCATTCATCTCATTAGTTTTTAATAAGTCTCTAAACATGTAGCTTTGTATCTAATAAATTCCTATAGTTTCAGTTTTGTATCTAATAGGTTATCTACCTATCAACATTTTTTCTTTAAAACCTACAATCCTATTGGATACAAAATTGAAAGTTTTAAGTCTTATTCGACGCACAATTAAATTTCATATCTAATAGATCAATTAATTAAAAAAAAAAAACCAAATAATAAATGATCTATCAGACACAAAATAAAAAATATGTTGAATTATCGAATATTTTTAAACTTAAAAAAATCTATTATACGCATTTTAAGTTTATTTACCTATCAGGCATAAACTTAAAAAAACGTTCACAAATGAAACTTTGTAATGAAACCTTGAACGTATTATCATCCATTAAAATATGTGGGAAAGTAAGTAACATCCTTCAAACCCATAATCAAACTGATTTTAATGATGATTGGATATTCACAAATGAACTTAAAATAATAATAATAATAAAGAAAAAAAGAAAAAGAAAAAGTAAAAAAGGTAAGTAAAGTTAAAAAGAAGAGAAGAGGTGGGAGAGTCAATGGGAGATTTGACTGAAGGGAGGGGGCGCCGCCCAAACCACGAGAAAAGGACGAGGAAACATAAAAAGAGGAAAGAGGATAGTGTTATATTTGTGAGTATTATTAGCGTTTACTCACAAATTTATATATATATATATATATATTTTTTAAGTGTATTAGGAGTAACGTGGCACGCGGAAATTTCAAGACTGGTTGCTTTGCAGCTACAAGTTTCATTTCCATGTTTTTTCTTGCCGCCTGCCGCCTTATCGCCAAACGAGCCGTTATTACGCCCTTTACTTTGGGCCCTCCTCTTTCACGCTATTCCTTAGAGCGTCTGCTACACGCTCTATATTTCATTTTGTTTCACAATTTACTTTCATATTTTCAGTCTAAATTTTTACTTTTATTTTATTTTCAAATATTTACTTTTTCGTTATTATCTATTATTTTTTTTTTTTAGTACAATAGGGGTTAGAGGGATTTGAACCACAGACCTCGTGGTCGTTAACACATTCAATATGCCAGTTGAGATGTGCTCTCTTTAGCGTTATTATCTATTGTTTTGTTATCAGTTATTTGTGAATGGATTATTAATGATGACAACAAGGTGTAGTTGAATTGAGTTTAGAATTGAATTTCTCAAAGGGAAATTTCCCTTTTCTAATTTATTGTTTTTGTAGTCAATACATAATTAAATATTAATAAATATATGATATGTATATTTTTAATTTAAATTTGAGGTATATTTATTTTTTATAATGATTTATCATTTTCTATCATTATTTTTTTTACACAAATAGTTAATTATTGTGTTTTGAATCCTTTTTATTTCAAAACTTTCAACCTTATTTTAGCTGTGTCTCTAAATTTTCAAAATATCTATTTAGTTTCTAAACTAAAAAAAATATCCATAAACTCAATGTTGTAATGATGCTATATATATATATATATATATATATATATATATATATATATATATATATATATATTCATTAAATTTTTAAATAATTTGTATCAATGTTATAATGATGCTAATTAATATTTGCCTATTGAATATTTGTATCAACTAAATTGTATGGTCTAATACATGTCTAGTTTAGCATATCAATAAACATATTCAGAGACATTTTATCGTCTAGTAAATATTGGACAAAAAATTAGTTACGTGAACCATGATAGGGTTTTTTTAAAAATTATTTTGATTTTTTTTTGTTAATAAATTTAAAGACTAAAATAAACATTTTAAAATTTTAGTGACAAAAATGAACAATTCCAAAAATTCTACATACCAAAATGAAATCTACCCTTTTATTTTTTATAAATGAATTTAATGAACATACTAAAAAGAAAATAAAAAAGGAGTGGGACACGAGCGCAAAGTCTCAATAGCCGTGTAAGGGAATGCATTTCTTTTTCCATCATTAAGATCAAATTGGGGAAAAAAATTCATTCCAACCAAATTAGGAAGTTTCCACATCTATTAGATGAGAAGAATGTTTTCCTATACACGAGATTTCAATTATGGATATTGATATGCTGGTACAGATGTGTATTACCACATATTTAAATGTACAACATAATTTAACTAATTAAGTCATTACATCTCTAAACATTTTGAGATACATATCTCGTATGTTTTTTTATGCAAAAAATAGAATTACAAATGAAATCTCATAACCAAAACAAAATTCAAATCATAGTCTAGTTAATTTATTATTATTTTTAAAATTATTTCGCTCTCGAAATAAATACTTAAAATAAATAGTCCAAAATTAGTTTTATAAGATAGAACACGAATATTAAAAAGAAAAAAATAAATAAAGAAAAAACGTGGTCCCCACGCGCCATGAATGGATATAGCGCTTTAAACAAATCTGAAAGAAATGGTTCGGCTGCCGATTTTATACAACTGTCACCACACTCTTGTTTGTTCTTTCTCTCTCGCTGTGGGGAAATGCCGGTTAGACCGACAGTTCGTAAACAGTATCGGCACCCACCATTAAAACGCCGCCACGTGTCCACTTTTACTCTTTACGCGTCTTTAAGAACGAGCCGTGTCGTACGCGTTCTATTTATTTGTTTCGGTGCAATCACCTAATCACGTCTGTGTTTCCATTATTTATTTTAACTCTCATTTTACATTCTTAAATTCAAATTTCTTGACATTTTGATCAAAGATACATGTTAATTACTGTTAAACTATACTCACATTGACATTTCTTTGTCGTTCCTTATCAGTTATCTTACGCTAATTTTTTTGGTTAAAATATCATTTTAATCTCTATACTTTGAGTTTCATTCTATTTTAGTCTCGGTATTTTCAAATGTTCAATTTTAGTCTTGTACTTTCAACAAAGTTTAAAATTAATCTATATTGTTAGTTTATTTTAACTTTTCTAAAAGAAATTTAGTTTCTATTAGCATTTATTCTATAAGTTTGGGAAATATGTTCACATTATATATATATATATATGAAAATTGTTATTATTATTTAACCAATCTGAATAAAAATTAACTTCAAACTATGACTAATTTTAAATTTTATTGAAAGTACAAAGACTAAAATTAGACATTTAAAAGTGTAGGAACGAAAATGAAATAGAAATACAAAGTATGTGTCTGGACTAAAATAACTTTTTTTTTTTTTGGGACAACGACCCAACGTGTGAGACATCGTAGGGATTCTGCGAAGGTGACGGCTTCTTATTACAATGTAATCTATCTAATTGAAAATTTTAAACTACGTGGAAATTGCCCAGATTCTCGGCCGTTTCATAACATTTGCCGCTTTCATTTTTTATATATTAATTAATTAATTAATTTCATATGTCCATATGTTTTTTTAATAATTTGGAAAGCATCAACATCAAGTATTATTGTAGACTACGTCCATTTGTACTACCGGAAGCCTGTTTTAGACATTTTATTTTTAATATTAAAGTATTGAATAAAGGACAATGCTGATGATGAATACTGGTAGTATCTAGACAAACATGAATTTGAAATAAAGGTATCTAATCTTGGGGTTAAACATAGTTCAACTGACTAAGACATATACCATCAACCAACTTGTTAATACATATACCTTAATCGAGAGATTAGAGGTTCGAATCTACCCACTTCACATGTCGTTGAACTTTAGAAAAATGTAACAATTTCTTAAGTTCAAGAAGATGATTGATCAACTTTTCAAAAAAGAAAAAAAAAGATTGACCAAATTGAAAGTTCAAAGGTGTGATTGTAACTACTCTTATAAATCATAGTGGTTTTTGCAATTTTTCTTAAATACTATCTATTAGATTTTTTAAAGACAGGTTTTGCTATCGAGTTGGTTTTATATTATTTAAATTCTAGTAGCTAGACCTATATTTAGCATAATTTTACCTAAATTGAATTTACAAATCCATAAATGACATAGCTTGACAAATAAAACACTTATTACTTCTTTTAAGGTTGAAGATTTGATCCCTTCTCACACATTTCTAGCATTTCTTGAGATTGAAAGAAAGAAAAAAACCATAATTGTATAAACCCAAACTTCTAAAACTACAAATGAACTACTAAAAATAAAATTTAAGAAATCAAAAGTACATGTCATGTGAACTTAAATTTCTAAACTTTTGGCCCTGTTTGATACTTTTTTAAAAAAAAAAAAAATTAAACCTATAAATTTTACTTCCACCTCTGAGTTTCCACGTTTTCTCATATAGTTTTTATATATTTTTTCAAAAATCAAGCCAAGTTTTGAAAATTAAAAAAAAAAATAGTTTTCAAAAATTTGTTTTTGTTTTTGAAATTTGGCTAGAAACTCAAATATTTCCTTTAAGAAAGATGGAATCATTATAGAGAAATTGTGAGAAAACAAGTACGATTTACAAAAATCAAATGGTTATCAAACTGGACCTTCATTTCTCTACACAATCTGATAAAAGTTATCCAAACTCAAACTCCTCAAATTCTAAACAACATGAATGTAAATAAATCGATGAAAAACCTAACACACATTAGATCATTTTCTCCTAATAAACAAATGAGAGAGAGGATTTCAAATCTTAAACGAATCTAATTAAAACTTTAAAATTTGAGCTACAAAAATCTAAATAAAACTTTTAAAAATTGATAGGCATATTTTTAGTAATACTTAATTATGTAGGTATAAATCTAAATCTAAAAAGTGGCAAGAGCACTCACAAGCCGTTTCTTCAGAGTTGTGCTGCGCAAGTTAGGTGTAGACGGCTACAATTGGCCATTATTAGGCTTCATCGCAGCCTTTTGGCAGATTCAATTCAGCTAAGCCGATTTAATACGAAACCCATAGTGATGCCACGTGTCTGCCATGATAGGTCACGTGGCCAGCAAAAGCCCCAAATCTCAATAATAGCCCTTAATTTGAGGGTAACTTTGGGGTTTCCAAACTGGGCTACTTCAATTGGGCTTATTTGTAGGCTTCATCGAAACCTTCACATTCCATATTACCGCCCGAATGTTGAGACATCTGACCAATTATAAATAGAGATATCCACGGGGTGAGGACGAGGAAGCTCCAACGTCTCTGCAAAATTTTCCATGGGATTGGAGCAGAGCTTCCCCATGGAAAATTCGTGCGGATTGAATTTCTCACAAAAAATTATTCTCCGTTTATGATTTTTATTTTGATTAAATAAAATATCTTTTTTTTAAAAAAAAATCTATTTAAATTATTAATTCTAAGTGAGAAATTTTTATTTAAAGAGATTTTTTTTTTAATTTTCTTAAAAAAATAAAATAATATCTCATAAATATTTAAATTTAGAGTTTATAATATATATATACATATATAAAGAAATTGGAGCAGGTCCATGCGAGGACGGGAAAATGAACATCTCTAGTTATAGATGATCATTTCATAACAATAGTTTCTTAAAAGGAAAAAAATAAAGAAAATGAGAGAAGCTTTACAAAATTAGGACTCCCTTTTCTTTTCCTATTTACTACAATTATCAATATATGAAAATATTACCCTATTAAGATGGCAAAAGAGGCTGCAGACCTGAGTTATGAACTTAACAAAGCCAATTAGAAGATAGCTCAAATGATTAAGGTACATATATATCTTCAACCAAGAAGTCAGAACTTCTAAAAAAAAGTTGCAAAACAAATTGAAATCTTCTTCAAATCAAAATGCAAAATCTCCAATCCCTATGATAACAAAAATAAAGTAGTTATGTAAAAAAGGAATAGGGTTTTATCATTTTCGTGTGTTTTTATTTGCATTTAGCGAATTAATTATTCATATATGATCATTAATTCTTTGAATTATGTTAAATTAATATACAGAAGAGTGAATGAAAAAAAAAACATTTAAAAAGATCCCTCAAAGCCAAGAGATAAAATGGCAGGTCTGTTAGTGCAAGGAATAAGTCACTAAGTACATAAAAGATTCCAAATTTCTATCATATGCAGCACTTCATCAAATAAAATTCGATCCAAAATTACAATTCTCTAGAATTTCTACATCATAAACTATTTGTTTCTCATGCTGCAGAGAAAATTAAAGTATATTCAAGTAAGATATTGCATTTCTGAACAATTTTGTTGGGAGGCTAAAAGTTAAAGCTTTCTGCCAAAGGCATCCAAATGGTAAACTGACAGTGAAATTCCCACAAATTTCCAAAAATAAGGATTTGATCCAAACTCAAGTTAGAAATTCCATGTTTACCAACCTCATTTCCAGTCAATTTTTTTTGGTAAGTCAGACCAAAACAATGAAAATGCATGTGTAGGGTTTTTAATGGATCAAAACTGGAATCTAGATAAAAGCTCCCTGCCATGTTAGTTTTCATGCTTATGGGTAAATACAATCCATTCACTAAGAAAAATGTTCAAAACTATATGGGGAGGAATATAGCAGATAAGCATGGAAGGCAGAAAATGCAAAGAGACTTTTTTGCTTTAAAGCAAATGAACCGAAAAACTAGGCATATTTGAACGCTAAGGTTGTGGAATAAAGTTTATAGAATCACTTCGAGGGAAAATTGCCCCATCTTTGACGTTGCAGAGCCAAAGATAACGAACTTTTCATTAGAATGTTTCTAGAAAAGATGCCTACTTGTCTGGTTGATTACTACTCAACAAAGGAATGAGAGGAAAGATAAGAAGATGGAGAGAGAGGTTCTGTGATTGAAGCAAAGACTTGAATTCATTTTTGGAACGTAAATATCCAACAATCTTATAGTGTAAAATCAGCAATGAAAATGAAGGTTCCACAGAATAAGATTCCTTTCTTTAATTTCAAAATGAATATTTTTTGCCCCTAATTAAAAAATCTTCAAGCACCTTTATCTGGGAAAGTAAATCTATAATGGAGTGGGAATCTAACTTTAGTCTTTTACGTAAGAATACGATAACCAAGCAAAAAAAAGGACGGATAAAAGATGATGGCATGGAGGAGTATATATTCACTTGGATTAACTATTCATCTTCATTCAGTGAAAGAGATATAAAATCCCAAACACTCAAAACCAACAATTTAATATCTAAAAGATTAAAGAAGAAGAAACTTCCGAAAAATGAGCAGACGTTTTACTAATTTTCCTCCAGGAATTTGGCAGGCTAGAAGGGAATATGATCGCCAGAGATATAACAGAAATGATTCAAACCATATGAACTCCACACCGTCGCACCCTCATCCATTTCAGGTCAGCAGGTTAACAATTCTTTTGTTTTGCAATGAACTGTATTCAAACAGGCCATCAAAGCTTAAGATATTATCCTACGACATGATTTCCAGGCGGAAAAACCGACCTTGTAGATCACATTTTTTAAGAAAAACTTGTAGATTACATCTAAATTCCATGTTAATAGTTCTCCTAGTTTTTCTCAGAAATATATTAGTAGTCGAGAAGTTAAAGAGATGGTAACAATCGTATACGTCATTATTCATATGTTGTCAGAGTTCTTATAGAGAGATAGATCCAGTTCCGTCGCAGCCTACTGGGGAGATTGATCCAGTTCCATGGCGGCCTGCCGGGGAGACAATGATTACAAGAATATTGGACATTGGCGGGTAAATAACTCAAAAGCTTAGTAGTTTTTTAGGTGCTGTTTATTGTTTTGGACTGAATTATATGCAAGCCAAAGAAATCGATATTGCAGATTCATTTCATAAAATGATCTGAAATTAAAAGAATTTAGAGGCCAAGCAAAGTTTGAGGTATATTGCCTGAAAGCTGAAACTAACATGAACTAGTATCTAACTCAGGAAGATAACTTGACAGAGCATTCAGAAGTCCATGAATTTCACTAATGGAAGAAGTTGAGGAAACAAATCATGCAAAATCATGAAGTGTCAGAAATGGGGTTGAGCTCCAGTTTCTTCTCAGTTGGAGATTGGTTCGTTGGAGATTCTTTTACACAAGGGAGTTCAACAACATTCAACACCACACAATGCATTAAGCATAAATTTGTTAAAAAATAATCTCTATTCACAAGTTGCAGGGAAAAAGAAACATGTCATTCTCATTCATTTAATTAAATGGCTTATGATGTATAACAATAGAACTCAATTTCTGTCATGAGGAGCATCCAAATCTGCAATAACACACTAATCCCCTTTGACAGTATCAGTTGGTTTCAGGGGGAATACTTACATTGCTCTTATATCTTGCAAGTAAAATTCATATCCTCCATACTGTGTTGGTAATTCATTCCTTTTTGAGAAATTTCCAGCCCGCCAGAAGAACCACCTGCCGTAGTCAGCATCATTACCCACTCCAGACCGAGGCAGCTCGAGGCCGGTCCAAGACCTGTGGAACTGTACACTCCAACTCCAAGACCCGAAGGGAACTCATCGCTAACATCTGAAGAGCAAAATATGGCACTGAATAAGCTCAAGAAAAAAGTCTACGATCCTCCGAATAACACAAGGAGGAGAATAAGCTTCTATTACAGAGAGAATAACAGAGGAAATTACAATGAGAGGAGCAACAGCAACAGTGATGAAGAAGGCAAGAGGTGCGCCGTTTGCCTTGAAGATTTCCAGCCAAAAGAGGAAGTGATGACGACGCCCTGCAGCCATATGTTTCATGAAGAATGCATAGTGCCATGGGTGAAGAGCCATGGCCAATGTCCGAATTGCAGATTCACCCTGTTCGAACGAACAGGGCGACGAGAAGCTTCGTCCAACAACACTGTATCAATTGCGCCGGCTAGTAGCCTAATCGATGACGAGCTCGTGTACTTAATACAAGCCATGGAAGATGCTCTGATGCTGCGAAATCTGGCCGGATTTTGGGGAGCATGAACCGCCATCTCGGTTTTCCCCTGAAATCAACCTGAAGAATGCCCTAAATTTCAAGAAATGATGAAATACGATCTCTGAAAATTATTGTTGTGCTTTGAATATGAAATAACGCGACGAGAGAGCTCGTTGTAACCATGAAAGCATCATCTCGCCGATTGCATTTTCGATCGATTGAGTTTCTTCTTGATCTTTGGCGGTATAATTCTTCGCGGTCATTGCTGAATGTGATGATCATGAATCATTATATAGCTAATAAAAATAAATAAAATAAAATAAAATCCTTGGCGCCAAATTTCTGTATTCATCTTTGTTATTCCTCCAGTTTCAAAATGTCATGAATTTACCGAACGAAGCATAGTTGGGGCCTGGGGGATAACTTAAATAAAATAAAAATAAAAAAATCATGAATTTAACTTTGATAATAATTTGATTTTTAGTTTTTTATTTTTAAAAATTGTGCTTTTTTTTTTAATCATTTCTCGACAATAACTTGTCAACTTTCTTAAAATAATATTTAAATTCTTAGTCAAATTTCAAAAATAAAAATAAATTTTTGAAAATTATTTTTTTTAGTTTTTAAAACTTGGCTTGATTTTTTAAAATATATGTAAAAAATTGATATCAAAACAAGGAAACGCATGAGTGAAAGTAGTATTTATAGGTTTAATTTTCAAAAACTAAATGATTATTAAACGGGATTTTAATTATTTGTTAAATAACTAGAGTTTTTTAAGTTGTGTCTCATAGATCATTTAATTTTTAAAAGTGCCTATTAAGTTCCTAAACTTTTAATTTAAATCTTAATTTTGTTTAGTTTAACAACATGTGAAAAGTAGAGTTTGGATGTTATAAGTTATAATGTTTTTATCAATTGAACTATAGTCACATTGACAATCCATAAGTTTCAATTTGATTCTAAATACATGAATTTGTAAATATTTATGCACTTGTCATCTAAAATGCATGGAAATTAAAATAGGGTACAAGCTAAAGTTTACCCTACACCTACTTAACCTAGGACACATTTAGACTTATTTGACATGTTTTAAAAGTCACATACTTATTAGGACGTAACATTGAAGAGTAAAGATTCTATTCAACATTTTTAAAATTCTTGTACCTACTAGATACAAAATTGAAAGTTTAGGAAAATCAAATTAAACATATTTTAAAATTCAAAGACCTATTAACACAATTATAAATGTTAAATAAATATTTTATAGTACATCGTTGTTTGGCAATCATCTAATTTTGTGCAAAGTAAATTAGTACACTTACATAGTTCTCATCATTTATCAACTTTCTTTAAGCTTACTGTTGTGGGTAAAATTGGACTAAAAGGTAAACCTGAATTACAAGGAAATTTTGCAATATAAGATTAACCTTTTCAAATCAAATTCCTAAATAGAAGGAGAAACCTTTTATATCATTATCTAAAAAGGAATATGAAAAATAAATGTCCTATAAATACGTCATTATGACTCAAAGAAAGGGAGTTTAACTCAACCCTCATTCTCTAAACTCTAGTTTATTGTTACACTCAAATTCTCCTAGCTAACTTAAGCATTGGAGCTGGTGTGACAAATGTCACATCAGTGCCTAGTTTTTTCTCTTTTGCAGGTCACATCTTTCCCCCAAATTACAAATTCACCGTAGTTGTCACGTGGAGGTCAGGTGAGATTTTCCTGTCCAAAATTTGGCTACAACACTTACTATGTCACCATCCATTTTCTAACTATACAATGTCTTAAGTTGAATCACCACAATATTTTTTCTTAAAAAAAAAAAACAAAAAAAAAAACTCCGCAATCTTTTCCTGTTTTTTTTTAAGCTCAATGTAGCCTCTCTCCAATTGTAAATTCTCAAATAAAGAAAAATCACTGTTATTTTTTCATAAACTATTTAACAAAAGTGTGAATGTTTGATACATCATGCCATGCATTTATTAAGTTAAAATAAGAAGTATTTAAAAAAAAAGTTCAAATAAGAAGTGAAAGTGAATATTTCAACCTCTAATTATATCAGCAATTAGTAAGTTTTGAAAAATATTATATTTTACAATTTTTTTGAATTATTTATGGTTAAATTATACAAAATTCCCCTAAACTTGGAGGTAGGTTTCAATTATGTCCCTAAACTTTGAAAATTTTAATTTTAACCCTTGACTTTGAAATTTGTTTCAAAAAATATCCTTAAACTTTGAAATCGTTCCAAAAAACATCATTTTCCTTAAAATAAATGATGAAAAATGAGGTGATAGTTCATATGTAAAAATTAGAAGGCGTATGTAATATTATTTACAACTATAAAGAAGTTTAAGATTGTTGTTACTATTTATTTCATTTCAAAAGATATTGTTAAAATTATTTACATAATTGATTTTTACACATAAATTGTCGTCAATTTAAGTAAATGATGTGGTAAATGATGTCATGTATGCCTTCTAATTTTTACACATTAGCCGTCACTTCAAGTTTCATCTTATTTGAACTAATAAACTTTCCAATGGTGCTTTTCTGAGTAAATTTTAAAGTTCAAAGATAAAAATGAATTGTTTCAAAGTCTCAAGGGTATAATTAAAATGTAACCCAAAGTTTAGTGGTATTTTATACAATTTTAACCATTATTTTTTGAAAAAAAAAACTATATTTATAATTATTTTTATAAACATACAAACCTATAAATATTTTTAAAAAAACTCATTTAAAACTTCCACAACCTTTGACAAGTCAAATAAGAAATAATTATAATTTATAACAACCACAACTTATACTCTAATTTAAAATCACAGTTCGAAATTTTTTCTTCAATAGGAAAAGGCAAAAAAAAAAAAAAAAAAAAATATCGGAAAGAAACGGCGACAAAGCAACCACAAAGAGAAGACCACGTATCCATTTCTCAAACCACATCCGTTCTCTTTAAGAAGTCCGGCGTCATCTTCC
This sequence comes from Trichosanthes truncata, assembly GCA_033996785.1. Lineage (NCBI taxonomy): Eukaryota > Viridiplantae > Streptophyta > Magnoliopsida > Cucurbitales > Cucurbitaceae > Trichosanthes > Trichosanthes truncata. Next base: position 58,166,000 of record JAWPNB010000010.1, read on the forward strand.
GTCGGATCCCAGTCGTAGAATCCTCCCTGGTCTCCGCCATTCAATTCCAGAGGCCACCATTACATTGAGTAACTCATACTGCTTCGCCACTGTTCATTTTTTTCCCGAAATCCTGTTCTGTGAAGAGTAGTAGGTAAGCTCCTCTTTTTTAGTTTCGTACTTTAATGGTTTTGCTGTGTTATCTCTCGAGCTGAAGGTTTTTGTAATTTGTATCGACGCTTGATTGGTGATTAACAGTGACTGAAGTAATTTTCCGACTCAATTTTCTGGAAATTCACCTTGAAATCATTGTATTGATCGAAATGGTGATTACTGTGATTCGCACCCGAAGTTATGGTTGCTATGTATTAGTACCGTGATTGAAGCATTTGGTTCTATGTTAGTCTTTTGATTTTATAGCTAATGAGCTGTACTAGCTCGTAGAAATAATAGCTTGAAGGTGGAGTCGCGATTTTAACTGTTCCTACTTTCTAGTTCTGTCATGTTTGCATCCTCATCTTTCATGTGCAAACTTTCTACCTTCGTTATTATGGATTTGATAATTAGCACTGGAGTGGCGTTATTATGGTTTATTGTTTGAGATTTGAATGGCTCAGTGTGGGGAAATAGTCGCGAGCTAGAGTATGTGATGAATAAACCTTTTTGGGAAGTTTTAATTAAACATCTTTGTTTTGGACTTATAATACGATGCTGTCTTTCTCCTATCTCCAGATATGGCTGCCTCTTCTGCATCTGCATGTCTTGTGGGAAATGGTATGTCCACCCACTGTTCCAAATCAAATCTACGCAAGTTCTTATATAGCAGGCGGTTAGTCCCTTCTACAAGCCTTCAATCATTGGGTAACAGGGCTAAAGCCGGTGTGGTAAAGGCATCTCTGGAACCAAAACAGAATGAAGGAAGAAGAGACTTCCTAAAGTTATTGCTTGGAAATGTTGGAGTTGGTACATCCGCTTTATTGGGAAGTGGGAAGGCCAATGCTGATGACCAAGGGGTATCTTCATCTAGGATGTCTTATTCTAGGTTTTTGGAGTATCTGGACAAGGATAGAGTGAAGAAAGTAGATCTATTTGAAAATGGAACCATAGCAATTGTTGAGGCTGTCTCCCCTGAATTGGGCAACAGGGTGCAGCGTGTTCGTGTACAACTTCCAGGTCTTAGCCAGGAGCTCCTTCAGAAGTTTAGGGAGAAAAACATTGACTTTGCTGCACATAATGCTCAAGAGGATTCTGGCTCTCTGTTATTCAACTTAATTGGGAATCTAGCTTTCCCACTAATCTTGATTGGAGGACTGTTCCTACTATCAAGGCGTTCATCTGGAGGGATGGGTGGTCCTGGAGGGCCTGGGTTCCCTCTTGCATTTGGTCAATCTAAAGCGAAGTTTCAAATGGAACCAAACACTGGTGTGACTTTCGATGACGTTGCTGGAGTAGATGAGGCCAAGCAGGATTTCATGGAGGTGGTGGAGTTCTTAAAGAAGCCTGAGAGGTTCACTGCTGTTGGAGCTCGCATTCCTAAAGGTGTTCTTCTCGTTGGTCCTCCAGGAACTGGGAAGACTTTGCTAGCCAAGGCTATTGCTGGTGAAGCAGGTGTCCCATTTTTCTCCATTTCAGGTTCTGAGTTCGTTGAGATGTTTGTTGGTATTGGTGCTTCTCGAGTTCGTGATCTCTTCAAGAAGGCCAAGGAAAATGCACCTTGCATTGTGTTTGTCGATGAAATTGATGCCGTTGGACGTCAAAGAGGCACTGGAATTGGTGGTGGGAATGATGAACGAGAACAAACACTTAACCAGCTTTTAACTGAAATGGATGGATTTGAGGGAAACACTGGCATTATTGTAATTGCTGCCACGAACAGGGCAGACATTCTCGACTCCGCCTTATTGAGGCCTGGACGTTTCGACAGACAGGTGAGAATTATTCCATTAGTTGCAGGCATATTTCTAACATTAAAGATCGTGTTTGAGTTAAGACTTATTAGAAGAGAAAATTTGAGTATGGTACTCTAATGCATGCAGGTAACTGTTGACGTCCCTGACGTAAAGGGGAGGACAGAAATTTTAAAGGTTCATGCTAATAACAAGAAGTTCGATGTTGATGTTTCTCTCGATGTTATAGCCATGAGAACACCTGGTTTTAGTGGGGCTGATCTTGCAAACCTCTTGAATGAGGCTGCCATATTGGCTGGACGGCGTGGTAAGACTGCTATTTCATCTAAAGAGGTTGACGATTCAATTGATCGGATTGTGGCTGGTATGGAAGGAACAGTAATGACTGATGGGAAGAGCAAAAGCCTTGTGTCATATCATGAAGTTGGGCACGCCATTTGTGGGTTAGTTATCTATTTCATCATTTCGACAACGAAATCAACTTTGCTATAGCAGCATTAATTGCACAATCCTTCATTTACAACAACCTCATTGATTATACTCTTTTATTTTATTTTATCTACTTGACTTCAAGATGTAACACTATTTTGATCAAAAGCACTATCTCGTACCATGAGGATTGGCCTCAAGATGTCATGTGACTTGAACAAACCTGTTCAGAGTTTTATTTGAGCCATTGTCTACGTTTAAGCAGCCAAATGGGGGTTCTGTTGGCCAAAAGACGTTTGCAAGTGTACAGCAAGTGTACAGCCAGTCCGAGAGGGCTAGCCCTCTCTCCTAATGCAAAACTTACCCAAATTAACGACATGACCAGACATATGCTCCCCTACAGGATCTACGCTCGGACTTTCCCTATCTATCTATTAGATGTATTTTCACTCTTTAACCCCTCCCAATAAATTACTATTCTGCACATTAATTTACTATAATTAGTGTTTCATTCAGCATCTGCACCATTCTATATTTTTAATATTCTGTTCTGAGTTCCCAACCAGTACATGGTGCTTGCATTTCATGCAACTACAGCTTTCCACCCCACTTGTCTTACCTCCCTACTCTTGCTCAACTTTTTTTCCCTTGCTATTCATGTTTCTCAATAAAAGTTTTGTTCCTCATAGAATAAGATTTAAAACTTTTCTCACCTCTTTATGCAGTACTTTGACTCCAGGACATGACCCTGTTCAGAAGGTGACCTTAGTTCCCCGTGGTCAGGCACGTGGTCTTACCTGGTTTATTCCTTCGGATGATCCAACCCTGATCTCCAAGCAGCAACTCTTTGCTAGAATTGTTGGTGGACTAGGCGGCCGGGCTGCGGAGGAAGTGATCTTTGGTGAGCCTGAGGTGACAACAGGTGCAGCAGGTGACCTGCAGCAAATCACTGGTTTGGCCAAACAGGCAAGTTTGAACACATTTACCATGTTAACAGTGCATTATTTTTCAGTTCCTATAGTCATTTTCTTCAAACCGTTCCTGAATGCTGTCTGCTCCTTTGAAAAATGTAATGAGAACCATGGCTTTACATGATCTGTTTGCAGTTTTTCAGTCCCTATAGTCATTTTCTTGAAACCATTTCTGAATGCTGTCTGTTCCATTGAAAAATGTAATGAGAACCATGGCTTTACTTGATTTGTTTGCAGATGGTTGTAACATTTGGAATGTCTGAAATAGGTCCATGGTCTCTCATGGACTCTGCAGCTCAAAGTGCTGATATTATCATGAGAATGATGGCTAGGAACTCCATGTCGGAAAGACTCGCTGAGGACATCGATGCAGCCATCAAGAGAATATCGGATGAAGCTTATGAAATCGCATTGGCTCACATTAGGAACAACCGTGAGGCCATTGACAAGATTGTTGAAGTCCTACTTGAGAAGGAAACAATAACAGGAGACGAATTTCGCGCTATCCTATCGGAATTTGTAGAAATCCCAGTTGAAAACAGGGTTGCTCCTTCTTCAGCATCTACACCAGTTGCTGTTTAAACAACTTCAAAACATACTGTAATTACCATTGACAAGTATTTGTACGTATTGAAGTGTACTATAGTCTTCGGTCACTTGTAATTAAGAGAGTTGAAATAGTCATTTGATCTCTTGAAAACATCAGTAGATTTGTAATTTCGCCTTAGTTTGCATCCAATTTCGTGAGGTTGAGTATTTGCTTCAGGTAACCGATTTCTCATGCAAACTAATTCTCGATGCTACCTAACAGCTTGCCAACAATCTTGATTTTTGTTTTTGTATTTGATAGAAAAAAAAGTATTTTAAAAATTTAGAGTAGGCGAGTATTTACTTGATTTGGGAGTTACGACTCAAAAAAAATATACTACAATAAAATGGTGAGACCTTAACCTAAAAAAATTGATGAAGGTAATAAAGTGTCATAGGTAAAAATACTCTACGTGTTAGCCATATCACATGGACAACCTAGTCAAGATAAGAGTACTTAATACTCTAGCTTCGAAAGTATGACCATAGTCTAGGCTCTCAGTTCAACCCCTTTTAGGCTCATTCGAATGTAACTCCTATTTTCCTCAGGACACGAAAAATAGTAGGCTCACCTTGAGAACACCTCAGATTCGTAAGCATCAAAGTGTGTTTGGCAGAGGACACGAAAAATAGTAGGCTCACCTTGAGAACATCTCAGATTCGTAAGTATCAAAGTGTGTTTGGCAGAACATCACACTGATGGAGTTAAATTTTATTGGTTTCAATTAGTTCGGTTCGATTTTAGTTGGTTTTGGTGCCAATTTCTTTATTTTTCTTAAATCAGTAAGTTGGTGTCCCGTCGATTTAGGCTAAAAACCAACTCTAGCCGTGGATTATAATCTCACTCCATAACCTCGATTTGTACAAACTCAATCCACCGAACTGAGCATCAACAATCGTGGATCATCGGAGGAAACAGCAGATGTGAAGTAAAAACCACGAGTTGCAAGGTAAAGCCAATCGAATCGCTTACTTAAATCTTAGGCTTTGCCATTGCCTTCTAACTTAAGCAACTAAATCACATATATTCTCTCGTTCTTCCCCTGTTTTTAACATTACCATCAGCCACCAAAGACAAGCTGATGCATGGGCAAGCCCAGTCTCAGTTTCGATGCCCTCTTCAACCCCTTACATTCACTTACTGTGCGATCGCTCTCCACGAAAACTTCCTCTGCTTCTTTACAAGAATTTACCAGCCTCTGCAATGGTGGACGCTTAAGACAAGCCTACGAGAGCTTCAAATCCGACATATGGTCAGACCCATCTCTCTTTTCTCATCTGCTCCAATCATGCATAGAACTAGGCTCACTTTTTGGAGGAAAACAGGTTCATTCTTTGGTTATTACATCTGGGTGTTCCAAAGACAAGTTCATATCCAATCACCTTCTAAACTTCTACTCCAAATTAGGACTGTTGAAGACTTCTTTGGTGCTGTTTAGTCATATGCCACGAAGAAATGTAATGTCTTACAACATTTTGATCAATGGGTACTTGCAGCTTGGGGATTTGGAAAGCGCCCAGAAGCTGTTTGATGAAATGTCTGAAAGAAATATTGCTACATGGAATGCGATGATCACAGGTCTGACCCAGTTTGAATTTAATGAGCAGGCTTTAAGTTTGTTTAGAGAAATGTATGGGTTGGGTTTTTTGCCTGATGAGTTCACATTAGGCAGTGTGCTTAGAGGCTGCGCTGGTTTGAGATCCTTACGTGCAGGTCAAGAGGTTCATGCCTGTCTGATGAAATGTGGATTTGAAATGAATTTGGTGGTGGGCAGTTCTCTAGCTCATATGTATATGAAGTCTGATAGTTTATCTGATGGAGAGAAGTTAATCAAATCAATGCCAATTCGTAATGTAGTTGCTTGGAATACTCTTATTGCTGGAAAAGCTCAAAATGGGTGTTCAGAAGAAGTGTTGAATCAGTATAATATGATGAAAATGGCAGGCTTTCGACCGGATAAAATAACATTTGTGAGCGTAATAAGTGTGTGTTCGGAACTGGCGACGTTGGGACAAGGCCAGCAGATCCATGCTGAAGTGATCAAAGCTGGAGCTGGTTCAGTTGTAGCAGTTATCAGCTCATTGATTAGCATGTATTCACGATCTGGGTGTCTAGAGGACTCTGTGAAAGCCTTTTTGGATCGTGAAGATGCTGATGTTGTGTTATGGAGTGCTATGATTGCAGCTTATGGATTCCATGGGAGAGGAGAGAAAGCTATTGAGCTGTTTCACCAAATGGAAGAGTTGGAAATGGAGGCAAATGAAGTGACCTTCTTGAGTTTGCTTTATGCTTGTAGTCACTGTGGATTGAAGGGGAAAGGAACTGAGTATTTAGATTTGATGGTGAAGAAGTATAAACTCAAGCCTAGAATTGAACACTATACGTGCGTCGTTGATCTGCTTGGTCGGGCTGGCCGCTTGGAGGAAGCAGAGGCTATGATAAGATCAATGCCTGTAAAAGCAGATGGCATCATATGGAAAACTTTATTATCAGCCTGCAAACTCCACAAGGAAGCAGAAATGGCCAAACGAATTTCTGAAGAAGTTCTAAAGCTTGATCCTCTGGATGCTGCTTCTTATGTGCTGCTTTCCAACACCCATGCTTCTGCCAGAAATTGGCCCGATGTTTCCGAGATTAGGAAAGCCATGAGAGATAGGAATGTGAGGAAGGAGCCCGGCATAAGTTGGTTAGAACTCAAAAATTCAGTTCATCAATTTAGCATGGCTGACAAATCTCATCCACAATATCTGGAGATCGATACGTATTTGAAAGAACTAATGTCTGAAATGAAACTTCACGGTTACGTGCCAGACATAGGCTCGGTTTTGCATGACATGGACAATGAAGAAAAAGAATACAATTTGGCACATCATAGTGAGAAGTTAGCAATTGCTTTTGCACTGATGAACACTCCCGAGAGCATCCCAATAAGGGTGATGAAGAACTTGCGGGTCTGCGGTGACTGTCACGATGCCATTAAGTGCATATCAAAGATCAGAAACAGAGAGATTATTGTAAGAGATGCAAGTAGATTTCACCATTTCAAGAATGGTGAATGTTCTTGTGGTAATTATTGGTAGGAAAGTTGAACTGCTTAACAAAGTCGAGGTGATTAGTGAGAAGTTAGCAATTGCTTTTGCACTGATGAACACTCCCGAGAGCTTCCCAATAAGGGTGATGAAGAACTTGCGGGTCTGCGGTGACTGTCATGATGCCATTAAGTGCATATCAAAGATCAGAAACAGAGAGATTATTGTAAGAGATGCAAGTAGATTTCACCATTTCAAGGATGGTGAATGTTCTTGTGGTAATTAGTGGGAAAATTGAACTGGTTAACAAAGTCGATGTGATTTCTCGTCTCTTTGCCATACGTAACCGAGAGTTGATTCAATTATTAAGAAGCATTCATTTATACAATGTTTCACATCAGCCTGAACTTGAGTATGCTCATAATGTAGGACAGTAGGAGAAATACCAGTGTCTTGCGAGATACACTTCTGCTTTCTTTTATGTTGGGACTTCACTCCTGTCAGTCAAGCTTATATTTTCAACTGTGACATGAATTCTTTGGACCATTCCTGTAAACGGTTCATGTTTCGAAAGGTTTTCTGCTTCGAATATCATAATAATAACTCGAGACATTGTTTTTCCCTTTCTCCAACTATCCTCAGTTATAATATCTTCTGCCCAGTAAACCACAACGGACTGTCTTATTTTGTAGCAGATGATAAGGTTTTACATTAGGAAATCAACTTAAGAATGACTGTAAGCAGCAAACATTAGGAAGAAATACATGTACACAATGAAATTATATCCTTCATATTAGAAACCCTCTCAAATAAGCTGAGCGAGCTCAACCTCAAGAACCTATACTACCACAACGTCGCAGCTAAATTAGCTACTTATTCTCTCATTTAACTATCCACATAATATTTCCAATGTCAGTACAGTCAACAGAGCATTCCAACCTGACGACTTCTTCCCTTCCAGCAGTTCAAGTTCAAAGCCACGCTGATTGACTTCTTTTCAACAGAACTCTTCCACTGTCTTCAAAAAGCTTGTCGATTTGAAACCAGGGTCAAGATTTCTTCATTTTTAGTTAAAAACTAACACGAAAGCTGAAAGGAGAATGAACACTATAGAAAGTAAATAAAGGACGGGGTGAATAGGGGGTGTTATAAAAGAAGTGTTATGAATTCATCACCCAGCAGCTTGTACAAAATTTCCCACTTAGATCTTCGATCTTCATGTCCCCAAACAGTGACATGGGGTTTCGTTTCAACTTTCAAGAAGCATTTTCACCGTCTTCATCGTCGGAGGATGGCAATGGGCTAGAAGCTTCGGCCAGGTATTCTAGCATGCTTATCACTTCAGCCGTGTCATCTAAATAATATTTGGCTTTGCTTGGCTTTTGTCCAACAGTGCAGGCAAAAACTGATGTCGTTGGAGAAAGAATATTACTGGACAATGCATTACCAATTATTTCAAACATGTCCTCATCAGATCTGTCGTCGCCAATACACAGCACGAAGTCGGCAAGTTTTCCATCTTCCGCCATTGATGAAAAGATCTTTTCAGCCACTAGGCCCTTGGTAACCCCCTGGAGTAAATACAAGAGATCAGCAATGAAAATCAATTCGTATTGGAGCTGGGAGATAGTTCAGTTATTATATATTGCAGGAGAAAGTACGTCTGGGTGCACATAAAATGTTGCACAGCCGATTTTAAGTGAATTTCTATCATAGCAAAGCTGAGGTTTTATCAACTACATGCTTTATCAAGATTATTATCATCCATATATCTTCTTCTGCAGGAGGTAGATAAATGAACAATAACACACCTGCGGTTTCACTTCTATGATGAATTGGCCGCTTTTGACTGCAACAGGTTCGTTTGCCAAAACACTCTCTAAATGATCCAGCATCTCCTTTGCCTGGGAAGATCCAAAACCAGGATCTGCATCTCGATACTGCCAGACCAAAGCACTTTCCTTTCTTTCAATAGAAGAACCATCAGTAGCCTCGGTATATAATTTCATAACAGGTTCGGCAATCTGCATCCATCCAAAATCAGAACTTTGGCCGCAGATCTTCCACTCCTCGTTCTGTGATTGCCTGGTCATTTTGAACAGAGTTGATGATAGAGTTAGAATAGAAAAGAGTTTAGGAATACGACCAAAAAATGAAAACTTTGCAGCCAGTAATAACTTGGCCTTTGAAAACCATGGTAAAGCATCTCTTATAACCTAGCCTCAATTCAACTATGACGAGATGAATTCCAGTGTTGTATCCAGAGGTCAAAAATTTCTCAACCATTATTACCCTCTATACAAATCCAAATAATCAAATATCAGAAAGTATATATGCTCCAACTTTGAGTTGATGTGAAAAAAGAATTAATGCTTTAGATAATTCTCATAGAATGGTACAGAAATCCATAAAGATTGGTACAACTCCTCACTATATTTACTGTGCAATAAATTTCAATGAAAACCCAGTACCCACCATTAACGTGGAGGAGAGGATAGAAAAACATGAGAGAGATCATAGAAGCAAACCTCAAAAAATATCCATGTTCTGCTGCAATTCCAAGCTTCTTGCATGGGCGAAACCACTTGCTTAGGCTGTCCCTCCCTCGTCCACTCACAATGAAGACTACATTTTTTGCATCTGCACAAAGCGTATTAAGGATAGAGATAACCTGCTGACTTGGTGACTTATTTATGGAGTTTTGGGGCATCACAGTGCCATCATAGTCCAAAAGAATGGCCCGACTTTCAGCCCTACTGTAAGCTGATACAATGGCATCTACTGAAAGTTTTCTGAAATTTGGATCAAGAGCTACAACCCTGAAACCAAAACTAAAACCAATTCCCCAACATCGTCTCCTGAAATGTTCTGAGCAAGTTCTCTCCATATCTTGCAAGAAACTACGAGACCAATAAGCCACATCGTGGGTAGCAACATAACGGTAATGCTTCTCATGTCGCAACTGCTTCTCCGTATCAGCCATTGAGATTGCTTCATTCAAAGCCTCTGCTGTTCTTTCAACATTCCACGGATTGACACGAAATGCTCCACTCAGTGAGGGAGAACATCCAATAAATTCGGATATGACGAGCATGCTCTTTTTTGGTCCGCTGAAGTTTAAACATTTTTGGGAGGATATTCCCTGTCTACAGACAACGTACTCATACGGAGTTAAGTTCATCCCATCTCTAACAGCAGTTACAACTACACACTCAGCAATGCTATAATAAGCAACCCTTTCAGTAATTGGCACGTGCCTGTTCAGAAGTACTATTGGCTCATAGCCAGGATGCCCATATTCCTTGTTGATCCTTCTGCAGCTTTCTTTTATCTCATCTTCTATTTCTTGTAAATCTCTGCCCTTGCCTCTGGCAGGATTTACAATTTGGATCAGTACGGCCTTTCCCTGCCACTTTGGATGTTGCTTAAGTACCTGTTCCATGGCTAACAATTTCAGGTTGATACCTTTGAAAATGTCCATATCATCAACACCAAGCAACACCGTTTTCCCTGCAAATTGCTGTGTGAGTTCCCTAGTCTTAACATCCTCATCTGCCAGTTTCATCACCGATTCAATCCGACTCATATGAATACCAACAGGCATTATTTTTATCCCGATCGTCCTGCCATAGTATTCCAATCCAAGATAGCCCCTCTTTGATTGGTATTCCAAACCCATCATTCGGCTGCAACAAGAAAGGAAATGACGAGCATAATCAAAAGTGTGAAATCCAATGATATCAGAGTTAAGTAATGCCTTAAGAATCTCTTCTCTAACAGGAAGGGTACGGTAGATCTCAGATGAAGGAAATGGACTGTGAAGGAAAAATCCCATTTTAACTCTGTTAAAGCGCCTCCTCAAGAAAGTGGGCAATACCATCAAATGGTAATCATGGATCCAGATATAGTCATCATCTGGGTTGATGACCTCAACTACTTTCTGGAAAAATAATTTATTTGCTGATACATAGGCTTCCCACATGGAGCGATCAAATCGACCCTTCTGATCAGCAGAATATGGCAGCATATAATGAAAAAGAGGCCACAAATTCCTCTTGCAGAAACCATCATAAAACTTTTCCAAAATATGAGGAGGCAAAAATGTAGGAATACACTTAAATTTCTCCAACAAAGTTTGGGAAACCTCATCTTGCTCGTCCGGTTGGATATCAACTTTCAGAGAACCAACATAAAGAACCTCCATATCTTCTGGGAAACCATCTTTAAGCTGCAAAAGCAGCGAATCTTCATTCCAACTGAAACTCCAGGAATTATCATCTTCCCTTCGCCTTGCTCTTAAAGGAAGCTGGTTTGCTACAATTATCATCCGATCTGAGGAAATTGATGATGGGTTTTCAGAGGTCACACTGTAGGCCTGATCGTCATCAAGCTCAGCTACGTTACCCGGAACAGTCATGACCCGCGGAAACCGCTTCCTTTTCACTTCCATTGCTGGAAAATTTCCAGAAGCCAAATCTAAAAGATTTGTGTACGATCTCGAAATCATGTTTCTCCCCTTTATCCGCCAGATGAACGCCTATTCTTCTATCACAGAGGCAATTCGAACAACCTAACAAGCGCAGCGCCTAACAATTCCGTAATACGAAACAAAACAATCAAAACCCTAAACGTTCCGAAACGCAATAAAGTTACAAAAAAAAACGCATAACGAATATGCGAGGGTTAATAAAATAGCAGATTATCACCCAATCAAGTAATTAATCCGATTTTTAACAGAAAAAACCCTGATTAAATAGAAAAACGAAAAGAAACGGATTCCAATCCAGTGTACATGTAATCTTCCCCATTATTCTAATCCTACCTAGCCCAAAACCTCAAAGATTCTGTTCCACCCATAGCAGAATCCAACCTCCAAGAAAAAGCAACAGCAACCAATGCCCTCCATTCCCAGAATTACGAAATTAGATCCATTGTTTAATCGAAAGCGACACGGTACAACATTGAAAGAAAGATCAAATGCCAATCGAAAACACAAAGAAACAAATCTAAACCAATGAATTTCGACGCGTACCCGATAAATCTGAGCAACGACCAGATCCCGAACGGCAACAACTACAACAATAAGAGTGAACCAAATCCTAAAAACAAAAATGCTGCAAAATTCGTATAACTTACGAACGCAAGCATTGGTTTAAATTCCAAGATTTGAAGCTGACCCCCCTCTAAGCTAAACGATAATTTCGATCCTTTTTTGTGAAAATGGATTGCGAAACGGCTTAAATATTACTTCGGACCTTCTCAAACGTCTACAATGTATGATCCAGGAGCAAAATGTGGCGATCGTTGGACTCACGACGCAATATAAATCTTTTTCTCCGGAACGTAAAATTCAAAATTTTAAAAAGAAAAAAAAAACACACACACACAAAGAAAATAGAGAAAACGTAAATAAACTTTTGATATAGAAGGAAAATATAGCGTGAAATTAACGAGAAAGTTTGATACGTTTACCATCGGGTGATGAAAGTTACGGAATTAACCAATGAGAGCCAGCATTGGCACGTGCAGGATCGGTAAAAGAGGGTCTCTCGTAGAGGCTAGAGCATGTTAAATTCACAGCCAATAATATCATAGGTCTGTCACTGTTACGTTAAAATATCACATTCATTAAAGAAATTGGATAAGATTCAGCCAGCCGGAGTCTGAATCAGCAGAAGCTGGCATCGTTTGTCACAAGGACACGCGCGTACCACGCGTTATTATGTCAAACGTTTGTACTATGCACGGACCCACTCGCATTTCGCTACAAGCTTTTTCGACGGTGAGGATTGATAATTTTTTACACGTGTACGATCCTGATGGATTCTCCCAGACGTGCTTAGAAGTTAACGAAGTTTTATTTCATTTGCCTGGAAAAAAAATCAAGCGACTAAATTTAATTTTGTAATATGTTCTTATTTGTGAATTAAAAAAAAAAAAAAAACAAAAATGTTCTTATTTGGGACAGCTGCATATGTACCATATGACTCAAAATAATAGCAAATTTAGTGCAAGGTAAAAAAATTTGTAGACATAAAAATAGTTTATCATTAAATATAGTATATTAATGATAAACGTCAATTAACGTACATGATATATCAAAGATAAAAAGAGAATTTCATAAGAATGTGTAAGTGCATTAATTTTTTTAATCGAGGATAAAGTTTGGTCATTGAAATTCGAACTTAATTTTTATTTAGTCCACGAGTTTTTCAAAATCAATATTTTTTGTCTTTGAATTTTGAGTTTAGTTTTTCGTTGATGCTTAAGATTTCAACAATTACACGTTGGCCTCCAAGGTTTGAATTTGATCTATAAGTAAGTCCCTAAAGTTTGAAACTGATTCTAATTGGTCTTTAAGTGGATGGATAGTTAATCTAATGGAATTATAACATGATAGTTAACATATGCTTACTAGACTTTACATATATTCTCATTTAAAAGGTGCACATCAACAAAGTCTATAACTCAACTTATGAATCAATTATAAATCAATCAATGTGACCACTTATGAACCAATTAGAAAATCAATCAATGAGCCAATTAGAAATTAAATTCGATCAATGAGTTTAAGATCAAATAAAAATTACAACAAATAATAAACCTTGAACTTTCATAATTGTATCAATTTACACTCTCCATTAAATTTCGTTTAAAATTTTTTAGTGCACATGTATGAAGACTTGTAATTTTATCGATTAAACTTTTAAACTTTCATAAGTGAATCAATTTAGATCTTCAATTTCAAATGAAGTATCTAAAACTTCTAAGAAGACTACACGAGTGTGAAATTGATACATGTACAACGATTTTCAAATAGACCATGAAGTTTGATACAATTATTAGTTTAGGATTCTAATTAATACAACCCCATAAATTTTTGCCCTAAAATGTCAATGATGCTATATTTTTACTCATGGAAGTGTAATTTCCCATATTTGGGACAGTTATTTTTATGTTATTCGAACTCCCTTACCAAAGGCTTAATGGGCTCGACTTGGGCCTCGCATTGATAAAGACAGCCCAATGGGCCGAGTAGTAACTTATTAAAATTTGGGCTTAAATTTGTAGGGCTTTACCCCGAAGGGAGCCCTTCCAGAAATTCTCGAAGGCCTGGGCCAAACCCAGGCCTAAGAGGGGGTTTGGAAATAGTTTTCAACCAGCAATTGACGCGCCTCGGTTAGAACCTCACTAGCTGCGTCATTGCCCCAAGCGCAAAGATGGGTAGAACATAAATTTTCCTCCCTTTTTATAATAGCCCACCGCAACTTAGCTTTCAACCCTTTCCGATGTGGGATTGCTTAGCTGCACGCTAAGCCACTTTCTTCACTTGGAAGCGAATCAAAATTAGTTAACCATCGTGAAACTTCAAATAGCGAGAGAAAATCTAGAATTCTAAATATGATATAAATAAAAGAAGTTGATGGTAAAATACACTTTTGGTTTATGGATTTAAACTTAGAGCATGTTACGAATGTTAACAAAGTCTCATATTGGATAAGAAATGAAGAGATCCATGGTATACAAGTGAAGATAATTATCTTCATTGATATGAGACTTTTTGGGAGATCAAAAAGCAAAGTCATGAGGGTTTATGCCTAAGTGGACAATATCATACTATTGTAGAGATACAGTCCTCCCCTCGAACAAAGTACCACACTCAAGCCTCCCTTTGAACAAATTTGTCCACCCCCAACTAAGAGCTTGCTCTTCATCTCGAGGCACAACCAATTCATCTCGAGGCAACATCCAAATAGAGCATAAACACGGATCAAACTTGCTCTTATCATGGTGAGAAGGAGAACACCCAGATAGAGCACGATCAAGGCTCACTAATCTTTGTTCCACTTTGAGGATTTCTCCAACACATAAAGGTTTTTATTATGTCTCTGATACCGATTGAAAGGGACAACGACCCTCGACATATCTTTACAATGACATGATATTGTCCACTTTGGACATAAGCTCTCATGACTTTGCTTTTGGTTCTCTCAAAATGCTTCATACCAATGGAGAAGATTGTCCTCGCTCATATACCCATGATATTCCTCTTATCTAGCCAATGTGAGACTTTGTTTGTATTTCCAACAGAGCGTGTTTGGGAGTAATTTTGAAATGGTCAAAATCACTTTTGTTATGTTTAAAATTACTTTGAAGTATGTCTTTAATCATTCAAAATCAATTTAGTGTTTGATTTTACACTTTTAAACACTATTTTCATTTCATAAAAATTGATTTTGAATAATTAAAAGCATGTTTTGAGGTGTTTTTAAATACCCAGAAATGATTTTAACTATTTCAAAATCACTTCCAAACATGTTTTTAGTCTGTATATGATTTTTGGGTCTTTAAAACTAACACTTTTAGTCATTGAAATTAAAACTTTGTTCCTATTTGGTCATTGAGGTTTCAAAAGTGACATGTGAGTTCCCAAAGTTTGAATTTGCTTATAATTAGTTACCAAGTTTGAAATTGGTTTCTAAATGGTCTTTAATAAAGTTGACGTTAATTGACTAATGAAATGATGACGTGATGGTTAACATATACTAACTAACTTTGATGATGGTAGTTAATATATGTTTTATCTTGTATACTTAGAGACCAATTAAAAATTAAATTCAAACTTTGAGGACCAAAACATGTCCCTTTTGAAATTTCAATGATCAAATGGAAAATAGAATTTAAATCTTAATGACCAAAAGTATTAGTTTTGAAAACTTAAACTAAATAGAAACTAAGTTCAAATCTCGATAACAAAAAAGTGTATTTTACCCCAAAAAAAAAAAAAAAAATTAGAAACGCACTTTGTTGTTTGTTCTTGAATTACCGTACAAATACAAAATTCAAATTCACTATTCTATGCCTATGACCCTTTACTTTTCCATAGCTCCCGAAGAAAGACCTCCACTAAAACGAAGAGAATAGTTTACTTTTGTGTATATATATACTTTTAGCTTTCGCTGTGGGAATTCTGATTTTTCTTCGGTTTCGAAGAAGGAAGGGGGAAGTCTAGAAGAAGAATATTATGGCGGGTTATAAAGGTCATGATGAATATGATTACCTGTTTAAGCTGGTTTTGATCGGTGATTCTGGGGTGGGAAAATCAAACCTGCTCTCGAGGTTTACGAGGAACCAATTTAATTTAGAATCGAAGTCGACGATTGGGGTTGAGTTTGCTACCAAGAGTTTGGAAATTGATGGGAAGGTAATCAAGGCTCAGATTTGGGATACTGCTGGACAAGAAAGGTTTGGTTCTTCGTTGTTCTTTTTTGAAGTTCCAATTGATTTTAGTTTTTTAGTCAACTAAATTTTTGGTATCTCTCGAAATTCCGATTACAGTTGCATGGTTTCTTTGTTTCTAATCAGTCGCTTCTCTGTGAGAATATTATCTGTTGTATCAATTGAATATGAATTATGTCAATATATCTTTTAGAGTTACTTGAAATTTGTTGGAATGATTCTTTTTAGACGGCCTTTTACCTTTAATTTGTGATTGAAGAAAGGGCGAGGGTTGGATTATTTGTTGACAAAATCATAAGATATGAGGCAAAGGGAGGCCTCTCCTGATTTTATTGACGTAGTCTAGAATCTGATTTTCATGTAGAAGCTGATTCTATGAAAAGGAAAATTGATATTGAGTGAAGTTTCCTGCGTTGACGAAGTCTTCAGAACTTGTTTCTATTCTTGCAGTCTGTTTGTGATTACTGGAGTTCTATGTAGTTGGTTTGGTGTTGCTTTGATTCTTATAAAGTTAGAATGCTTTTGAACCAAGTAGCACTGATTGAAAATTAGTCTTATCATGAGGGTGGTTTATCCTTGAAATCTGGTGGCTTCAAATGTTTAGTTTATTTTTTCAATGGACTTTCTAATTGCTGTTGAAGAATGAAATTTCCATTGGGAATGATTGCGTTTCTGGGTTTTGTTAACATTTCCATTGGAAATGATTGTGTTTCTGGTTTTGTTAGTACTTGTTCTAGTTTTTGTTTGCTTGTCCATTGGAAGAACTTGTGGTAATAAATGTGCATCCTCGCATGGAAATTTGGGAGCCCTTTCAGATAAACTTTCCAGAAATAAGGAATTGTTCTATTTCCTTCTAGATTGGTATTCGAAGGTCATAATTGTCCTGACCAAATGAAGGTGCTGTAGACTACTTTTCTCGTCTCCCTTCCAAAGACCCTCATCGGTTCAACATCCATACTTCCTTCCTTATAGTTATACAATTTATTCTTGTGCTTCGTCGAGTTGTAGATAGCACGGTCAAAATACATACAATGGTCTAGTGTGATCTTAGAATTGTAGCCTAGTTCAAACTTCAAGGCTTGTCTTTACTGAATTCTACTGCTGCTGGAGCTTAACCGTGACTGGAAACAGATAACATATTTGTATATGCAGAAGCTGGCATCCAGTAGTTACTATATTCATGTGAAGGTTCCGTAGGCACCCTAAGAGTAAAGATCACAAGTAATTGCGTGAAGTGTTCATGATATGCTTGATATATCAAATAAATCAGGGAAGTTTCTTACTGTGCACGTGTGGTGAAGCTGGCATTTAAAGATTAGTCATTACATTAGTATGAGGCTATGAGCTATAGGAGTATTCAGCACAAGTAGTTGTTTGAACTCTGAGGTATTTTTTACTTGCCTGATATATCCTATAAATCATAGGACATGCGTTGCTGTGCTCAATTTACCCTGGTTAATCATTTGTTCTTTTCTTTTCTGCCTCAAATTTTCCTAATTGAGGTTTGAATTCTTTTTGTTCATTATGATTTTTAATTTTTTTACTTTGCCATAGTTTTTTTTTTCCAGTAAGATTGTTTTGCCATAGTTAGGCACGATAGAAGTATGAAACTATAAGTATAACTATTCCTGATTTCCTACTGTTCAAAGACATTAATCCAAATCCAATGGGTTGGTGGGTGTGGATGTTGTTGCTCATTTTGTTTGTTGTATGCATATGAATAGACATATAGACTTGTTATCAATTTGCTTGCCATCACAGAAGGATTAAACAACTTCAACTTGTAATTTTCATCATAAATTTAGTTGCTCAACTAGCCAAAGCTTGGGTCCACTTGACTGAGCCTTGGCTCTATCTCTTCTACTTGGTTTTTTTCCTACTATTTAACTCAGTAGGTGGTTTGGAAATTCTTTGGGATTTTTCCTTCAACTGTTTTATTTTTTATTTTTAATTTTCTTATGGGAATTATTCATCTGGCTACGTTCATGATGCTAAGTTTGTAAGATTTATACACTCATATTTATATAGAAGTTGTTGATGTTGGAGCTGCTTTCGATGTTGATGGGGAAATTATGATATCAGCGTAGTCTCGTAGCTATTTTTCATTTGTTTTGACATTTATATATGGACAATTTTTTGGATTTGTAGTTACCACTTAAAAGCTGTTTTTTGCTTCCTTCGATTTACATCAACTCTTTCTGTGTAGGTACCGAGCGATAACCAGTGCTTACTACCGAGGAGCAGTAGGTGCCTTGCTCGTGTATGATGTCACTCGACGTCCAACATTTGAGAATGCTGCAAGATGGTTAAAGGAATTGAGGGATCACACAGACCCAAACATGGTAGTGATGCTCATTGGCAACAAATGCGATTTACGACACCTCATTCTCGTTCCAACAGAAGATGGAAAATCATTTGCTGAGAGGGAGTCTTTGTACTTCATGGAGACCTCTGCATTGGATGCAACAAACGTCGAAAGCGCTTTCACGGAGGTGCTCTCTCAAATATATCGAATCGTGAGCAAGAGATCAGTCGAGGCAGGTGATAGCGGAAGTGCTTCAACCCTTCCGTCGAAAGGTCAGACGATAGATGTCAAGGATGACTCGTCCGTTCTGAAGAGGATTGGATGTTGCTCCAGCTAAGATAAGCTTCAAACATTTAACTCGGAAATACAGGAAGCGATATTTCTTTTGTATATTTGTATCTCTTTCTGTAGAATAAGAGCTTGGTTGTGGGTGGTGATTGTTTGAAAGGCGCACTTCTTTAAAGAGGAAAATCTCTTCTTGATGTTATAGTTTCTCCATATAAGTGTGGAGTTTGCTCTTCTTTCTATTCGAACATTTAAAACCTGAAATTTTACTGTTGTAGTGTTTCCTCTTTAGTATCAAACGTCCAAAACAGAGATAACTTTGTATATATCTTTTTGGTTAAATTATACCAATGGCCTTTAATTTAGAGGTTGTAATTATGCCCTTGAATTTTCAAAATTTTAAATAACAATTTTATTAAAATAAAGATGAAATTGCAACATGACTCGTAAAATAGTGGTAAATATAGCTAGGTGGCAAGTTTTAATTATGCTTCTAAATTTTATGGTAGGTTTAATATTGCTTCCAACTTTATTTTAAGATGCAACTTTAAAATATGATGTGTATAATTGAAACTTATCTCAAAGATTAGAGGCATAATTAAAATTTTGCATTTGTGACCACTTGTACCACTATTTTACAACTTTCTTTGTATTACATTTTTGTCTTCATTCTAATGAAAAAATTAATGATGGAATGGTTGTTTTGAGATAAATTTAAAGTTTAAAGATAAAGCTGATTTTTTAAAAGTTTAGAAGTATAATTGAAACTTATTTTTAAATTTAGGAACATTTTGATTAACCTATTTTTTTTTAAAACCCTTCAGTAGCAGTAGCAGATAGGCCCAGATGCTGAACTCAAAAGGTAAACAGCATTTCATTATTTTCTCAATATTCTTGACTATTTCACTGTACAACAGAAACCCACCGAACCCATTTTAAAACTAAATTAAAAAGGGGAAAAAAGAAAAAAAGTAATTATATAGAAAAATCCGCTCCCTCTCTCTTTTCTCTCTTTGTAAAGTGTCCAAAGCAATCACCAATTGGCAATTGCAAAGTCGAGCTAAAAGCGAAAGAAAGTGTACGGTCCTGTTCCTGTAAAACAAACGAACCAAATCCTAAAAAATACCCACTAGCAGTTTAAAACTCTGCCACACGTCCGGTTCGGTCCGTCCGGTTGGACCGCTCGCCGCCGGCCGAAAACCACCGAGCCTTCGGGTAATTCCCCAAGATCCGCAAATAACGACTCGTCCACGTCATCTCCTCTCGTCGACAAAACCATTACATCGGCGTCGTCGAATATGTCGCCTCCCCCGCAAAACGGGCCCTCCAGGATTCTATCGTACGCCACGTCAGCAAACCATCCAAAATCGCCGATGCACGGTTTTATCATCAGCGAGTCGCCGCCGAGTTCCAGTTCCGGCTGACTCGCGAAAACCGCCGCCGTCTCCTCGAACTTCGCCGGCGACGTGGGAGTGGCGTTGGTGTGGTCGCCGGAGGAAGTGCAGGACGACGTCGTTGTGCTCCCCGGTGACGAGTCGTCGGCGGCTGCGGCGGCGATGGCGGCGGAGGACGGCGAGGAATTGTGGTGGTGGTGGTGAGATTTGGTGGGCGGGTGTTGGTGGTTGTGGTCGAAAGCGTAGGTAATAACGAGCTTCGTGGGGTCCACACGGCTTCTCTCTACTTGCTTTCTTGCTGGGCAGCCCTTGGAACTACTACATCGGTAATATCCCCTATAATAAAAAATATACAAATTTATGTAAATAATAATTTAAAAAACGTGGGATTAATTATTAATACATATATTCCAAAAGGAAAAGTGTTGTTCTGTTCCAAAAAAAAAAAAAAAGTAAAAGTGTTGTTCAGTAAACGGGAAAAGAAGAAACCCATTAGGGCATGTTTGGGACAAGGATTATAATAACCTGTGTTATAATAACCTGTGGAGTACTCTGCACTCCAAACGCAGACTATTTAACCCCAGACTAAACAACTCTGCATTTTAAACAATATTATATTATTTCACAGATTATTATAACCCACAGACTATTATAACCCATGTTATTATAACCCACTCAGTGCCACAAACAGCCCCTTAGTCAATAACCAATAACCAAACAAATCTCAATAGAGGAATGCAAAAGTTAAAAAAAAAAAAAAAAAATCAGTAATTTATTTTCTTGAGTGAACCTAATTGTGTGAATATAACAATTATTATGGACTTAAAAAAAGATCACAGATATTACTTTAATATTTTTTTCTAATTCAATAATTATGAGGATGGAATCATTAATTTTTAGGATGGTAATTAGTAACTTATCACTGAATTATGTTTGAATTGACTGTATCTTTAAAGTTAGATGGTTTAATTTTCTATGTTGAATTGAGAATAGAATCATTAATTATAAATTTTATTTCCTATTAAAATCTGAAAAATACAACAATTTGATTTATCTATGCCGACTGAAAACAATAAATAATAAAGACCTTTCGTATGGCCGCAACTCACCCGTATGCCCTCGATGTGAAAGGCATCTTTGAATAATGTCGTAATTTCCATTAATTGAAAAAAAATTAAAATTTAAAGATATTTTAAGAACGACATAATTTTAGTAATAATTAAAAATCGTGTAATAATTAGGTAAAAGAAGAAAAAAAATAGGGCAATAATTAAAATTTGAAGACTATTTAAAAAAAAAAAAAATATATATATATATATTTAATACAGCCACCGTGAATTGAATTCGGCGTAAATAGGGCAATAATTAGGTAAAAGAAAAAGAGAAAAAAAAAAGTGAAAAAATTGTGCGTGTTGTACACGCTTTTGTGAGAGCGATTGGATAATGAGTATGATCCCAATTCCCAACTACGACAAATTTTTTAAAAAAAAAAAAAAAAAAAAACAAGCGCATATTAGCAAAAGCCGCCTTTGCGCTATAATGCGCCAATCTCAACCCAGATCCCACCGTCGCCGGCGGTTAGATATTTTTTTGTTGGTTAAAAAACAGCCGGACGGCGGCGGTGGCCACCAAGAAAATTGAAATCTCAACCATTTCTTAAATTTCTGGATTAAATTAGCTCAAACTAATATCTAAATGCATCAAAATGAATGCAATTCCCCTTTCAATTAGAGCTAAATTAATGTAATTAATAGAGATTAAACCAAAAATTACGAAAAAATGCCTCTCAATTTTGTGTTGTATCGTTGTACCTGGGATAGGGAGAGCCTTTGATTGGCTTTTGGCCGTATTTCCTCCAAGCCCACGAATCGGACGGTGGATATGCTTCCCCTTTGCTCTTAGATCCCTCCACGTCACCGATCGGTACGGACACCACTCTTTTCTGCACTCCCCTTCTACTGTTGGTTGCAAAAATATGAAACAAAATCCACGAATTAAATTAAAAATTAAAAATTAAAAGTAGTTTTTGTTTTAAAAAAAGGGAAATTAAATCCATAAACTGACCCCTTTTTGGGCGGGGGGCCGGCGGCGGGTTTAGAGTCATTGCCGTCGGAGGGGGAATCCGGCAGGCCGTCGTCCGACGTGGCTCCAGGATCTTCTTGCTCGGAGAAAAATGGGTTAGTACGAACACGTCGGTCCATGGGCGGAACGGTGACGAAAAGTCGATGAGATTGAGGAACTCCGGCGGCCGGAATTTGTGTGATGACGATCAATCGTACGGCTTAGATTAGAGAGAGAAAAAAGAAATTGGTTTTGGCCGGAGAGATTGGGAGAGGGGAGGAGTGAGAGAATTAGATGAGGCTTAATACAAAGAGTAGTCATGGTGACAGATTGGCAAACTATGTTTGTTTATTAAGGACGTGCAAGCAAATACGCACTAAATTATAATGTTTTAGTTGAGGATTAAGGGAGAGGGTTTAGTTTGGGTACGGTCGGGTGCAGTGTAAGATTTTGTGGAATTATTTAGATGGATTAATTATTCAATCAGAATCGTAAACAAAGCAAAGGGCTTTTGCCATTATTGTATTTGTCTACTTAATTTGTTTGTCGTATTGTGTTAATTTCGTTTTCCAGTTTGAAACCTAATCGGAATCTGGATTACAGTCTCTCACAGTTCACACCGTGACACAGAGAGTTTTAAATAATGTCAATATTGATTTTTAGAATATGTATGTGAATAATTAATTTTTGGTTAAATTATACAAAATACCTCTCAACTTTGAATTAGGTTTCAATTATAGTCCTAGACTTTGGAAAATTTCATTCTTACCCTTCAATTTTGAATTTTGTTTTTTAAAAAAACTACCATTTGAGAATTTTTTTTTAATAAAATTGACGTCACGACTAATGTGTAAGTAGTAAAAGGCATACGTAACATCATTCACAACATCATTTACTTAAATTGATGTGACAATTAATGTGTACAAATTAATTGTGTAAATGATTTTAACAACATCAATTTGCATCCTTTATTTTAACGAAAAAAATATTTTTTTGAACAATTTCAATTTAAGGGTAAAAATGAAACTTTTGTCTAGAGACATAATTGAAATATACTTCAAAGTTAGAGTATTTTAATTTTTTATGGTTTCTCTAAAAAAAAGAAATTAAATTTTATGGCTTAATTAATAGGAAATAGTTTTTTCTTGTTATTTGGTAAAATCTTTATCTGTTTATTTAGAGCCTAGTTTAAGCATTGAGGGCGCAATTCACTGATTTGCGGCGTTGTTGCTCCATGCAGGAATCAAAATATCAAAGAAGATGGTTAGGTAAAGGCGATAAGGATGAGGACGTGATTTTATTTCTTTTTGACAAAAAATAAAGTTGAATTATTTGTTTATTTAGTTTTTAGATTTAAAAAGTGTCAATTGCCTTCATAAATTTTGAATTATATGATCCTAGTCTCCGTCGTTAGTATTATTAGTGTTTTTTTTTTTTTGAAAACAGTACTATTAGTTTTAAGTTTGAACTGAACATATAACATAACATATGATCAATGTATTTAACTATTTTAGGTTAAATTCTACAAAATATTCCTCAACTTTTCAATTAAGTCTTTCAACTTTAAAAATAAAATTTTAACCCTTGAACTTTGAAATTATTTTCAAACAGACTCTTCAAGAGTTTCTACATTAAAATGATGGATGATAATTGATGTGACAATTAATGTATAAAAATTATTTACGTAAATTGACATGACAATTCATATGTAAAAATTGATTATGTGAATGATGTTATAAATGATTCTAATTATATCTTTTAAATTGAAATGAACGTTAACAATGAACTTAATTTTTTAAATAGTTGAAATTGAGTTGTATATGATGTCACGTACACCTTCCAATATTTACACATCAGCTGTCATACAAATTTTCATCATTCATTTTAACATAGAAACTCTTTAAGGGTAAGCATAGTTTAGTAATAATTAGCATATGTACCATCGATCAAAAGATTAGAAGTTTAAAGCGTCTAATTCCAAATGTTGTTGTTGAACTCATATATATATAAACTAACTTATTTGTTAAACATAATATAAACAAATTAATATAAAAGGGGCACACCCGGAAAGTTAAGTACAAAACTTTTGTTTTAGAAAGAAATTTTAATATTAATCTAAAGAAACCACCATTGTCCAACAAAGATCTTCTATTTGAGAGACAAGATCAAAGAGCAGGCAAATAAGAAGAGCCCATGTGAAAAATAGCTTTTGTAGCGACCTCATCAACTACAACATCAAAACAATATGAATAACAAAAATAAATAAAAGAAACTATTAACTGAAGTATGAATATAAGAAACATTAAGGGTCTGTTTGGGGCAATGGTTATAATAACATGTGTTATAATAACCTGTGGAGTACTCTGCACCCCAAACGCAGACTATTATAACCTCATACTAAACAACTATACATTTTAAACAATATTATATTATTTCACAGATTATTATAACTCATGTTATTATAACCCACTCAGTGTCCCAAACAGCTCCTAAAAGACTCTACATTGATGAAAACAAAATCCTCAAGGTCATCAAACAACAACTTAATTAATAGATAGTTTGATTATTCAGTGACAATATTGTTGAACATACCATATTTGTTAGGTGTTAACTTCAAACTTATTTAATGTGTTACACGAGAGAAAAATACATATATTTTTATAACAAAATAAATAGTAAAAAAGTGTGACAATCCCACACGTTAAGTTATACTAAATATATCTATTACTTTTATGAATTTAAGATTGTGGAATTATTCAATAGGCGTTAGTGTTGGGTTAATGTCAAGCTGCAAGCAAACGTGCCTAACGTAATGGGGAAATTTGAAGGGAAAATTAAAAGATGGAGCAATTGTTTTTTGTTTTTTTTGTTTTTTTTTTTTTCAGACTAAAAAATAGATCAATTGTGGCGACTGGCGACCAACGAAAAAAATGGGAATTTGTCATTTAGCATTGGACGCCACTAACTTGCAGAATTTTGCTCGAAGTTCTACAAAACTACGTTTGAACGGTTGGCCAATGACAGAGGAATCTTGGCACATGTTGACTTTTAATAAATTATTAAAATTAAATATTTTATTTTTAATAATTGGGGTACCATTAATTCGTGTATATAAATTAAATATATATATATATATACAAAATAATGAAATCCAAGCAGCCAGCGAAAGTGTCTGGTACGAGTGCCAAGTGGGTTTGGCCAATAGAACTACAATATTTATTACGATTTACGATGTATCTAATCCAACTTTTAGAAAGTATTCATACGAAAGTTTTTTTTTTTTTTTTGAAACAATCATACGAAAGTTGAAATTTTAAAATAGTTACTCTTAAATTTATTAATCCACGTTTTTGTACTTCTCAAAATTTTATATTTTTTGTATTCATACAAGTGATAGTAAAAGAAGAAAAATCTTGTTTAAAATTAGCGCCTAAGTTACATTGGAAATATATATATATATATATATATATATATATATATATATATATATAATTTTCCTCATTTTTAGTTCAATAATTATAAAGAGGATAATAGAATCATCGATCTTTAGAATAATAATCGATGTCTTATCTACTGAATCATACTCGAAGGGACAAAAATTATAGTTTTTTAAAGACTACAATAAATATGTAAATACTCATTATATATAGGTCACATAGACAATTTTATTTTTTATCTAATATGGTGTTACATTATTATTATTTTTTTTTTATATTTTCGTGAGACATCTGTCTTCTAAGTTTAATCATGCAGTTTGAAGAACTTTTAAAATTTAGATACAATGGTAAAAAAAATAAACCTAATTAACACATATGATTTAACCATATATATATTACAAATATGTAGGGTGAGAGATTCAAACATTTGACTTCTTAATCGAAGATACATATTTTATGCCAGTTGAGCTCAGGTTAACAATCATAATTCTATTCGAATAATATTTTCCAACATAAATCCTTGAAAATTAGTTATCCTATATCAAATTACAAAACATTTTTTGCTATTCTTTTAGTTTAATTAAGGGTGAGACTCTTTTTTATTATTATTTTGGGAGGGAGGGGGAGGGAGGGGGGGAGGACTTTCAACTTACCACATTTAGAAAAAATGTTACTGCCTTAATCAATTTAAATTAGGCTTAACTCGCAAAAAATTTGAAGTTGATGCATTAATAGTACATTGTCACATTTTTAAAGGATCTGTGAAGTTTCAACCTTTAAGTGTCATTTTGGATTCATTTTCTCTTTCTAAGTTCAACAATGTAGGGTTGAAAATTCAAACGTCTAACATTTAGAACAAATATAATAATTTAACAATTTAAATTATGCTCAAATTGATATTTCAAATACATATTTAAAAAAATTAAAACTAAATTTGGCATATCTAAAACCTAATCCAATTCACAAAAGGGAAGGCCCCAGGTCATCCTCATATAAATACTGCACTATAACTTCATGGGAGGTAACTCATTCTCAGTCTTCACTCTCTAAAATATCTTGTTTCATTATTTTCCTCTCTGACTTAAGCATCAGAGTGGTTGTGGCAAGCACCACACCGATGTGCACGTTTTTCTTTGTTTTGCAGGTCACCTCGCTCCCCCAAACTACAAATTCACTATTGGCTTCACATGTGAATCAGGTGCGTTCCTTTTGTCCGGATTTGTGCATCAACCACTGCACTAAAATTAACCCAACAATATTAATGTTTACCTAATTCATTTTTACTAGTAAACTATTAAATTATTTATTTACTAAAACTATCAATTAATTAACTATGATATATCAAATTTACTTAATTAAATAATTTAGTAGAAATATTCATTTTGATAATAATTATAGTTAATTATTAAAACAAAATTATTAATTGATTATTTAAAATAAATTATTTTATATTAATGATTTACCATTAATGTTACTTTGTTCATTAATTAATTTGTCATAATTACTTGAATTTTTTAAGATTAATCTAATAAAACAAGAATAGACATGTTTTATTTTTATAAACACCTAATAACATTTCTCAAGCATAACTAAACACAAAATGAATATTTGATTTCCATAATATTATTCTTAGACGTCTTATCCTAGACATTTGTTATCTATGGACATTCAAAGAAACCTTAAACCACTTGTTTCTCAAATAAATAATAATAATAATAAAACTTTAAATCAATTGTTTCCTTAATTGAGTGTCGTGGTTTCTAATCTTTGCCCTCTTATTTATTGATATAATATTCTGAAAACAGTTTACATAGAGTGGATCATCTTTAAATTTTAAAAATTTTGGAAGTACGGGTGGAATAGGTAAATTAGATATAAACTTTTAAAATCTTTTAATTTTTAATATAATTTTTTGTATCAAAGACGATCTACGGGAGACAACTGCCCTCATGTCTCTTTCTTTGGCTCCGCCCGTCTCCATATACAAAACAAAATTTTAATACATTTATTGCAACATTCCTACAAGTTTGAGATTGTCGACATTTAAAGGAGAACCAGATTTTATTCTTGGTTAAACTTATTGCCCATATTAATTATACGTCCTAGGAGTGATATCGGTTCGGTTTTTATCGGTTTTAGGCCAAACTGAGAATCGAACCGATCCAATCGATTTTAGCAAAAGAAGAACCGAACCAATGTCCAATAAAGGACAAAATCATTGGTTCGGTTGTCAATCGATTCGGTTTCTCTTCGGTTCGGTTCTCGGTTTTTTTTGTCTTTTTTTTTTAACAATTTTTTTGCTATTTTACTTCCTAGTTCGAGCCCCTATTTTAGTATTTTTTGCCCTAAAATTTCTCAACACCTCAATAAGAATTCATAAAGTTAACAATTTCATTTTGTTACTTTAAAATTAATGGAAAGAAAACGGATGAAACGACACAAGAATGAAGTGGAATTTGATTTATGGATTTTTTGAGGTATATATACATTAGTTCGGTTAAGTTATTTATGGTTTTCTAGACAAAAACCGAACCAAACTAATATTTTTCGGTTTTGCCAAAATAAAAATCGAGATGTCCAATTTTCTTCTAAAAATTGAACCAAACCATTGAATCGGTTTGGTTCGGTTTGATTTGGTCGATTTTTGGTTAAGACTATCACCCCTAATACGTCCTATTATTCTCTCTCTCGGGAGCCATTTTTTTGCCAATCTAGGTAAAAGTTAAAATAGATTCTTTAAAGTAATTAGATTTTGTTTGGCGGGTAATTTTATTGCTTTCCAATTATTTTTCCATTTATGATTCTATCAAAATGACGTCGTTCAAATCAAAGATTCCCAATCAACGTAAGCATCGAAGAAAAATGTAAATTAAAAATTAAAAATGAATAAATAAACAGGAGAGGAAGAGTAGAGGAGACAGAATAGATGGGTTTTAAGAATTATTTTATTTTGTTTAATATATTATCAAATAAAACCATTATCTGTCTGACTTCTTCTTCCGGGCTAATTTAATGCTCATTAATTATTGGTAATATATAATTAAACAATATTAATTAATTACAACAGATCGAATGGATATTTCTATCCAAATGGAAATAATAAAAAATGGTGGAGATAAGTTAATTTAATTCCTTAATATAATTTTAATGTTTTGGTCAGAGAAATAAGCTGACCAATTCTTATCTTAAATTAACTTTCTTTGTTTTAGATAGACATTTTCACATTGAGCTGTTTGAAGAAACCAACCAATCAAGTGACAATTTATAAACTATGCTTTATTTTGACATAGTTGATATAATTTGGGTTAGAATAATCCAATTTTCTCTGGGTTAACGTAGATCTTAACCTTATGTCTGTTTTAAAAAATAACCAAAAATGTACCCAATTTCAAACTTTTTTTTTTTTTTTTTTTAAAGAATGATGCTAGTATTGGGAAATTTAATTACTTTTTCGATGATATATAGATGGCCATCAAAAGTCAAAGTAGAATTGAATTGAGTTTTGGTGCAATTTTTCTTAATTGATGTTGTTAAAGTTTTTTTGATTGATCAAAGTCATGGATGGTAAATATTAAACTTTAACCTTATTGATTGCCCATCGGCTTGTAAAATAGCATAATATTTTGAAATATTCACCTAACATTACTATTATGTCTTTTCTTTTTCCTATGGCATCTTTACATCCTTAATATGTGTCCTGAGAAAAATCAAGCTTGCCACATGATCACTAAAAGAAACATGTCCGAATGTTAGATTAGACATGCTAATCAGGTGAAGGCATGGACAACGCCAATGTGCATGCTGATCAGATACAAGCTAACCCACATGGGCGACTTGAATGTAGGGATAATATAAGCGCACAATTCATTACCCACTAGGTACAAATCGTCAGAGTGGTAGGGCAAATCCTGACAATTGCTCCCCTATAAAAGGCAGAGACCCTTCATTCACAAAGGCGGAGACCCTTTAGAGTGTATGGGATTGGACACCACACCGATGTGAGATTTCATTTGCAGGTTGACACCACAGTTGATTGGAGTTCAGCTCTTGGACGCTACATCGACAGTTGTACCTTGTCTAGAAACGCACATCAACAATATGGTTGATGACAAAAGAGAAAAAGAAAATAGAAAGTTAATTTTGGTACAATCACATGAAGAACATATGTCCTCAATGATTGTAAAGGTTTCTATCTAAGATGAAATTTTTGACCAGTTGATGTTAGGTCAAGATTTGTGAAAAGCTATTTTGTTGAAGCTACTTAATAATACTTTCAAATTTGTGTCTAATAATTAAGTCCCTAAAGTTTTAAATTTTTTTAATATGTCTCTAAACTTTCAATTTTGTGTCTAATAAGTTTTTTTCCCTATTTTCTATTTTTTAAATTCATAGATAGAGTTTTACATAAAATTCAATTTTATGTCTAATATAATAGATATGTTAATTTTTAACATATCGAATATATCATGAACTTATTGGACACAAAATTACAAATTCAGAGATCTATTAAAAACATTTAGGAGTTGTTTTGGGCGCTAAGTAGGTTAAAGTAGTATAGAGTTGTTTATTATGGGTTAAGTCAGCATGTGTTTGGGGTGCAAAATTGTTTAGTCTGAGTTTAAGAAGTCTGTGTTTAGAGTGCTGACTTGTTTAACATGGAGTTCTAAAGTGATTTGTGTTTACGCTGACTGTTTTTTTTCTATATTTTTTGTTGTATTATACAATTAGAGCTATATTAGATATCAATTTTTAAAATCTTAAATAATAAAGATTTGTTCCCATTAATTCTATTTTTTTTTAGATTTTAAATTATATTATTGTACATATATTTTACCATTTTGTTTAAGTATCAATATTGTATCCATTTTTTTGTCTAAGGTTGAAAGTCATAAAAAAAAATAAATTGTCCTTCCTGTAGCATGCTTTGAGAATTTACCTCTTTTTTTTTTGTCTAAGGTTAGAGGAGGGCATAAAAATTTGTTTTACTATTCTAAAAATTTTAACACATCTTTTTTTTTTTGATAAGTTTGGAAGTTAAAAAAATTATTTTCCTATAACAAACTTTGAGAATAACCCCATTTTTTGGTCTAAAGGTTGGAAGTCATAAAAATTTGTTTTACTATTCTAAAAATTTGAACACAACCATTTTTTTTTGGGTAAGTTTCGAAGTTAAAAAATTGTTTTCTTATAGTATATTTTGAGGATATACCTTTTTTTTTTCTCTAAGATTTGAGGGCATAAAAATTTGTTTTACTATTCTAAAAATTTGAACACATCTACTTTTTTCTTTAGTAAGTATGAAAGTTAAAAAAAAAAGTGTTTTCTTCTAATTGAAAAACAAAAAAAAAAATTGAAGATCATTCTTGTTTTATTAACAAGTATATTTATTTAAAAAAAAATTATTCCATCTTAATTTTTTTAATTTTAATTCAAGAAACAGTTTTTTTTTTTAAAAAAAAATAATTCAGGAATCAGACATTCTCCTTTTGTCCTATATTTGAAAAACATAAAATTGAAGTCAAATACTCAAAAATCTTTTTGTTTTATTACCAAGTAGATTGATCAAATTACAATGTGAATCTTCATTTTTTTTACTTTAATTCGAAATCAGCAAAGACAAATTCTCCAAAAAAAGAAAAAAAAAATACTACCAAGTATATTTTCCATTTTTTGTATTGAATCTTAATTTTATTTTTTTCGTTCTACATCAAACAAGATGTTTTACTATTTTGAAAGGTATATGAAAGTGATAATGGAAAAATCAGTCTATGTGACTATAAAATATTAGAACTATTTAACTATAAAATACATACACATGTTTGGTCAAGAATCACACTTTGGTGATAAATAATTCAATCCAAATATCAGGTGAACATAATGTTATAAAGGAAAGATGAAGGTAAAAAATTCATATTTGCAAGCATAACAACAACTCAAAATAATGTGTCCAAAGTGTCCAATGAATACATAAGCAAATAAAGTGTCCAATGTGCCATACAAATAAATAACCAAATAATTCCGAGCTTTAAATTAACGAACCTCAAACTAAGGTCCAGGAATAATGAAGTACTTCTGATCCTACGAACAGTACAAACAAGGAAAAATTATTACTAATCATTAACCATACTAAACTTAAAGACGTACAAGTGAAAAAATATTATTAAAGTTTAGAGAGAATTAGACATAAAAAAATGTGCTAGTGAAAGAAATGACTTTTGATATGAGGTGATGAGCAAACGAGGTAGAGAATGTGGCTGGATTTCAAAGAAGTAGACCTCTACAACAGTGGAAGAGGATACATTAATAAGGGAAGGAAAGAATATGTAATAATGAAGCATATATATGATGGAAGTAAATAAAGTTTAAGAAGGAACTCACCAAATAGAATACAGAGAAGTAGTGAGAGTGTGGAGTTATCCTCAAAGCTTTACAAAAGTGTGAGGTCGTATATAAAGAGGAGAGGAGAGGAAGAGTGGTTGTTAGCAAAGGGATAGGTGCACTAAATTAATTCAACCAGTGGGAAAAGATAGTAGTATTAATAACACCTATACCATCCATTTAAAAAAAAAAAAACTGTCAGAATTAAAGGAACATTATTTAATAAAGAGGTGGTATGACATTAATAACTGGAGGAAGGACAAAAGGTTGTTGGAATATTTCATATACCTCCACAACATTAAAAACACACAACAACCAACCAACCGAATTTATAACATACCAGAGACATGAATCAGTCATTCAAATTTACCACATATTAGAGCAACTAATATGACCGGATTTAAGAGAAAATAAAACAAAAATTTAAAGAAAACATGATTGAAATGTTAGAGCATACATACACAAAATAACCAAATTAATGAAAAGTAGGAGTAACATTCACAAACCGGTCTCAGAGGTACATTATATTGCACGAAATTCATTGATAGTAATGGAATTTGGGAGAATATAATTGTCCCACAAATAAAAATCGAACATCAAATACAACAAACTAATCAAAAAATAGAGAGTCACTTTATAAGGTGAAAAGCAAAGACGAAAACACATGTGTGGAATTGAATATCAGAGAACAAATTGACCAAAAATAGAGAGCAAAACAGGAAAAAATCATATACGAAAATATAGAGGAATGAGATCAAATTTAGTCAATAAACAAAAAATTTTACAAACAAAAAATAAGGAAAATATGGCAATAGTTAGTAAAAAAACAAAACAGAAAATTTAAGAATGGCAAAAGGGATAGAGAACAAACATTTAGCAGTCAACTCCCCCCACCAAGCTCCATTCGTGTATACGAGTCCCCTACCAAGCAATTCAATGTTTGATTCCATCAAATGAAACATGCAGCCTCCAGACCCAAACAAACGAACGCGTGAATGAGAGGAAGCTATAGAGGATGAGGGAATGACAACGAAAGCGGTAAGGGACCGATGGGGTTGTTCCTGAAGCGGTGAGGGGAGTGAGGTGGTTAAGGTTACAAATCTGGAAAAAAAACACACACACATACACATAGGTGAAATATTATTTATGGATTTGAAAAAAAACACAGAGGATAAGGATGAGGTTTTAGGGTTAGAGATCTGAGAAGAGGACACAAGGATGTGGAGACGTAGCATTGAAGATGGTGGTTAGGGTTTCGAATATGGAAACAAACACAGATCTGCAAATGGTTAGGTTTAGGGTTTCAGCTGTGGAAAAAAAATAAACGAGAGATAAAGTAGATGGTTATGTTTCAATTGTGGAGGAATCAACAAAGATGAAGAAAACGAAACAACTGGAAAAGATGAGATAGAGTTTGCAAACAAGCCTCAGCTGCCACAGAACATTCAAAGATGGTGAAGGAAAACAGACCAAACCAAAAAAAAAAAGATGAAGCAAATGAACAACATCGGAGAGCATTCGGAGAAAGTGAGGGTGAAGGAAACGAAATGAGAAGAAAACGAGAAAAAATAGTTTTGACAAACTTCACAACAATGAAGAGGGAGACGAGAGAACGTGAGAGTGGAGAGAAGGTTGGAAAACGCGTGGAGTTTCTTTGGATTGCATGCGGAGTTGAACAGTAAAGATTGTTCAAAACGATGGCATAGAGTATTTTACCCATCGTTTATAGAAATTGGTGGGCCAAAAGAGAAGTGGGCTAACCATGTTGGTGTTGCAACAACCCTTTAAAATTTAAGAATTTATTAGACATAATTAAAAATTTAGAAATTTATTACACTTTCTAAAGTTCATATATCTATCAGATACTAACTTAAAAGTTGGGAGATTAAATTTATAATTTAACTTATAATTTGTTGGAGGCATATTTTAGAAGAATTCCTTTCAAGGTTCAGTGGTTTTTTTTTAAAATCAAAAAGTAATAATACACAATTATCGAAGTAAATTCATACATTTCACTACCCTCGCTATCTCCGTTGGGTATTCTTCTGGTGGGTAAATGATTTTTTTTTTTTTAATCAGTCCAAGTAAATGATTAGATTTTGAGAATTATGCCAATTAATTCATTGGTATTAATTAATCATCCTACCTAACATGACTAAAGTCTAATGCTTCTATTTTTCTTTTTCTTTTTTTTTTAAAAAAAAAGAGGGAAAAAGAGAAAAACATGACCAATGTCAATGGGCTTTCTTGCATCCACAAAGTGGCCGTAGCCCGTGGCATGTAATGGGCTTTAATGGGCTCAAGGAATGTACTCTTGGAAACCAATGCTGATCACTTGTCGTTCTCGATTTCTCATGATGAACGACAAGTCGAATGACAAACTTCCCACATCCTTCACATGGATTTATTTTTCCAACGTGTTACACTTCAAAAAGAAGAAGTAAAAATAAAATTCCTATTATAGTTTAGGCCCCTTAGTTTTTATTCATTTTTACTTTAATTTTTAAACTTTTAGAACTTTAATGTTGGTCTATAAATTTTTATAACTTTAATGTTCACCATTGTTAGGGGTAGGATCAAACAGTCCAAGAAGAAGCTCATACAGGACCACGTAGGTCTCACGTTAAAAAACATACATGAAGAAGCTCATTGAGCCAAGGAAACACAGTTCGAGAGTTGGAAGACGAAGAAGCCTATCGAGTTTAGTAAGAATCGAGTCAAGGCATGCGCTACCTACTCGTGGAATCTTCTCAATGGAGAACACATCCTGTTATCAAGGTACGCAATATCATGCTAGCTTAATTCAACATCACTCTGGTCTGGACACTGACTTAAGTATTAGAGCGTGTTGGGCATAGCACCACACCAGTGTGAAATTATTTCTTGCAGGTCATCCCTACATCTTGCCTTAGTGCTTGCGTGGACTTGTGGTCATATTCTGACATCAACAGTTATGTGTGTGTGTGTGAATATTAAGGGTGTGTGTAAATATTAAGGGTCTGTTTAGCAGGCAATCTGAAAACAAGGGATTCAATGAAAACATAGTTGTATTTCATGTTTTCAGATATATGTTTGGTAACAGATTTAGAAATTGGATTCTAATTTAAACAATTGTTCAAAATGTGTTCTATAATATATTTATAGACCATAAAACTAGTTGTAGTTGCAAAACTAAATATTAGGTTAAATATAAACCATTATTAATTAATTTGTTGAATATAAACCATTATTAATTAATTTATGAACATGTTTTTTTGTTATAAATTTTGTATAATTATTATTTTACATTATCATATAATTTATAATATACTATATTATACATATTTTAGTTTAACAAAAATAAATTGAGTTTATAAGATGAAATACTATGTTTATTAAAGTTTTTATCATTTTTAATATAATTATGCATTTTAAATTTTCAAATTCAAAACTTGGATACAATGAAAACATAAAAATGTTGTTTTTAGAATTTGTACTATTTTGATCACATAATTCAGAAACAGTTTTCTAAAACACATATGTCAAACGCATATTCACTGAACTCGATGGATTCAAAAACATAAAACATAATCCATATTGCATACCAAATAGG
The DNA here is from genome assembly GCA_033996785.1 of Trichosanthes truncata. Taxonomy (NCBI): domain Eukaryota; kingdom Viridiplantae; phylum Streptophyta; class Magnoliopsida; order Cucurbitales; family Cucurbitaceae; genus Trichosanthes; species Trichosanthes truncata. The sequence goes on from JAWPNB010000010.1 coordinate 58,201,596, forward strand.
CCCTAAATTTTAAGTTGATCGGTGGTTTAACACATTTTAGAGAGGACAATCTACTAAACCTTTTCAATGTACATTCTTCTTCAATTAATATTTATAGTCTATTTATTGAATTTCCCATCAATTTTTTTAGAATATAAAATAATAAATGTGTGGTGAATATTTGAAATTTCGACATATAGATAAGGGTAATAATATGCTTTAACTCTTTTTTTTTTTTTTTTGAATTCAACAAATGTAGGAGCGTGAACTCGAACCTATGACCTCAAGAGGAGGAAGTGGTATCTTAAACTTGAACAATGCTAATATGGGCAATTATTAATATGAACCATACCAATGACATCAAATTATTATTCATATTTTATTTAATAATTTTGATGTAATTTTATTGTTTTCCAATGTTGTTCTTTTCATGACATAATAAGTAAGGGGTATTTTTGTCGTTTTGCTATCATCGATGATGTGGTATGCATTTAGGGGGTGTTTGGTTCCTTGTTTTGCAAGTGGAGAGTATGAGTTTGTTTAAACAAACCCATGTTTGGTTGGTAGTTTTGTTAACCCAAGTTTACTACAATACATACTATTCTACCTCTCGGGTTTGCTACAGTGTTTTACCTTACTCACCAAGTTTGCTAAAGTACTTTATTCATACTCTCCAAATTTGCAACCATACATTATATTCTGTCTTTAATCATGCTTTTAAAATGCATTAAATTTTTAATAAGAATAATTAATTAATGATAACTTTATAATAAATAAGTAAATAATTTTAGTTCAAATTTCAAATAGTAACAATTAATTCATAAACCGATATGTCATCTTTGTTATACTTCATGTTTTAGAACAATTATAACGATAAATTTATAAGAAAGAATTTCTTTGCATTTTGTTCCTACATTGACAAATATTAGAAAAAAAATAATTACAAAACTAACTAAATATTTGTTTTACAAAATAATTATTCAAAAAGTGTTCAGATTAACAATAATATTAAAAAAAAAATTATTCATTGACAAAGTAATACTTCTGTTTACACGTAATTTCAAAATAGAAAGAAATGAGACACGTGTAAATAAACTTGTATTTGTATTAATTTGAATGTAGTGGAGTACAATATCTAATTTGTTCATCTGATTCTTCCTCTCAAATATACATTTATCTCGATGGCTTTGCAGCTTGTTCTCGAATATGGATTTGTCTCGGGGGCTTCGTAGCTTATTCTCGAATGTGAATTTGTTTCGAGGGTTTTTCCAGCTTGATCTCGAATGTGGATTTGTTTCGAGGGTCTTGTAGCTTGTTCTCGAATGTAGATTTGTTTCAAGGGCCTTGTAGCTTTGTTCTCGAATGTGAATTTGTCTCGAGGGATTTTGCAGCTTGTTTCTCAATCTTTAAAGTCTTCTAGTCTTCAAGGCTCTAGTTCAGAGAGTGTTTGATCTTCAAGAGTTTAGGGAGTCTTCTGGTATTTGTTTCTGAATTCTCTCTAAGCTCTCTAGAGAATTTCAACTTCTGAATCTCTCAAATAGAGAAGTGAGCTCTCTATTTATAGAGTTTCCCAAGGCCCCCAAGCGGGCTTGGGCCTGACTGTTGGACTAGGTCTTGTGGACTTTGGGTCAAGTCCTTTAGACTATCCATGGTTGGCTTTGGGCTTGAACTTTGGACTGAGATTGGTTGACCTTGGGCCTAGACTTTGCTGGATTAGGGCCTCCGATTTGGGCTCAGTCTACAATTGGCCCAAATTTCATATAACCCTATTGCATATTGGGATTTGCTTTAATTTAATTTATGAATACTTGCAAATTTAATTAATCCCAAATTAAATAAATAACTTTGTCACTAACTTTAAAGTAATGACATGACAACTTTTGATTGGCCAAAATTTCTATTCCAACAAGTTCCTAATTCAAAAGAAACTTATTACTATATTTTAAATTTTTTATTAACAAATAAATTATAATAAAAATGATTTTATTATAAATTCCAAACTACACACGTTATATAAACCTAAATTTAATACGTCAATTTCCATTTGATTAAAAAAAAAAAATCCATTTCTCTAAATCCACAACTTTTCTAAACTCCTTGTCTTGTGAAAATGTAAAAATCATGTTATCATAGTCAATAACTTATGTATTGGTTAGTGTATCTTGAAGTTAATAACTTTTAAAATAATATTATTTAAAATATTTTAACTTTATAACTTTTAAAATAATATTATTTAAAATATTTTAACTTTATAACCTTATGTATTAGTTAAATATAGAAAGTTAAGTTCAATAGTAATTTTGATAATAAGTAGTAAATAACTTTTGTTAGTACAACAAGTTATAAATCATTAAATAAACAATTGATAACATTTTCTTTATGGTTAATTTTATGTTAGATATATTTGCATAAAAAAATTGTTTAAATTTGTTCACATTTTGGTAAATAGTCTTGAAAATATTTTCATGAACAATTAAATGTTTATTCTATAAAAAAATTATTGGAAGAAAATTGAGTGGACAAATGTATTAAAAATATTTTATTTATTATTAAAATAATACTCTATAATTTCATAATAAAAGTTACATTTAATATATAGTTTTTATTACTTTAATTAAATAATTTCTATTATTTATTACAAATTTTAAATTTACCAACCAAATACACTTTTAATAAACTCATGTTTAACAAATTAGAATTCAAACACAGACTTCATACTATCCAAACACTGGTTTAACAAATCTAGACTTAACAACTCCAAGCTTAATAAATTCAGGTTTAACAAACCACCCAAACTTGCGAACCAAATGACTCCTTAGGGTTTTGGGAGGCTATCTAAAGCGTTACTATTAGGTTGTACAGAGACACAATTAACGATGAATTGAGTTTTAGTTTTGAGCCTTTTATGTCAAGTATAGCCAATAGCTTCTTGATTCTTTTTACAATTCATGGGGCTTGAGTTGCATGCCAAAAACATTCAAGTAGGATTGATCGTCCTATCGTATGGAGCGTTCGACTCTTGGGCTAAGGAACTTATTCTTTATCTCGAGAGTTTTGATCTTAAGGCAATTTGTGTCTAGCATCCTAAAATTTAGGGTTGTAATCGAATAGATTTAGGAGTTTTGGTGTTTGTCAATTAGGGGTTCACATACCTAAAGGATTCCTAATTCCAATTCACTAGAGTTTTGATCATTCCATTTGATATCAAAGCATCTTTTGACATCATATCAATAATGCTCTAATTAATTGAATTTTTTTTTTTAGTTCCACGACATGTGAGAGAGGGGGATCCAAATCTCTAACCTTATAGTCGATGGGATATGCCTTAAGCAGTTGAACTATTCTCATTGAAAACTAAACTATGTTTATGTTGATAATTCTAGGCTAATCCTTGAATTTATTAAAGTTGATTTGTATGCAAAAATACCGTCAAAATTGTACAATATAATATATATATTACATCAAAACATTCTACTTTTGCATGAATATGCAAGAGAGAACAAAGTTAAAAACACCAAACACGTGAATATATATTTCTTTTTCAAACATAAAATATTCGACCATATTATAAAGTTGCCATTACAATTGAGACAAATCTACATGATACGGTTCAGATCCATGAAAATGGCTTGGACTTTGAAGCCTGAATCATCTGGAAATTGGAATGGGGTCAGTTTCAGGTTTGTTTACCAATCCTTTTCACAAGGCACATGTAATTTTAAAAGTTTGCTTTATTTATTTATTTTTCTTGGGACAATTTTGCTTTAATCAAAGTTTTTTCTTTTTTTTGGAGTATGCAAAATGTGTGGATCACGTGCTCGCTTGTAATATTAGTGCGGGGGGACCAATCGGAATCGCCAATAAAATTCACTACAAAAAGTTTATTCTTTCCCATTGGCTGCCAAAACTTTCAAAAAGAATTTCTCATCATCGTTTTGAAATTTATGTTAAATTATACAAAATACCCTTGAATTTTAGTGTAGATCTCAATTATGCACTTAGACTTTAAAAAGTTTTGTTTTTATCTTTGAATTTTGATATTTGTTCCTAAAAAATACCTTTGAACTTTGAAACTAATCCAAAAATATATTTTTCGTTAAAATAAATGAAGAAAATTTACATGACAGTTGATATGTAAAAATTAGAATACTTATGTGACATTGTTTACAACTATATAAAATATTATGATTGTTGTTACCATTTATTTAATCTGTAAAATCATTTATACAATCAATTTGTACACATTAATTGTCACGTCAATTTACATTAATGGTGTCACGTATACCTTTCAATTTTTACACATTAGTCATCGCATGAATTTTTATCTTATTTTAACGAAGAAGCTCTCCAAGGATATTTTTGGAACATATTTCAAAGTTTAAGAGTAAAAACAAACTTTTCAAAGTCTAGAGGCATAATTGAAACCTATCCCAAAATTTAGGGGCATTTGTATAATTCAACCTAAAATTTATATGTAAGTTTCTTTCAATAATTGAAACTAGAAAATTCTTCTAGATAAAATCTCAAAAAAAAATTGAAAAACCTATCTTTGAATGGTAGGAGATGTTACAATCACATACTTGAACTTTCAATTTGATCGATCACCTCCTTACACTTATGAATTTGCTGCAATTAAACTCTTTAATATTATAAAAGGCATAAAATACCTCTAAACTATAATGTTGTTTCAATCAAATCATCAAATTAAAGGATTGCTAAAGTACTCAAACCCAAATCTATCCATTGAATTCTTTTGTTTTTATTTACTGGAAATAGAAACTCAACGTCAATATAAAAACTAAAATTTTTAATGGTTAATATTATAGTTTTCAAATATTGTAGGATTTTTGGAGTAACAATTCTACAACTCATAGAAAATTTCTTTTTGTTAAGGGGTAGTTTTTGCATTATGCCATACTTAAGGGCTTAATTGTAAAATTTTGTAAATTTAGAAAGTGGTTAATCAAATTGAAAGCTTGAAGGTGTGATTATAACAACTCTTATAACTCATAGATGAGTTTTCAAATATTTCTAAATTCTTAATTGAATAAGTAGCAAATGAATGATAGAAGAAATAGACAATTAGATAAAATAGAGTATTACAGTCTAGCCAATTCAAGCATAATTCATTAGATAAAACACTAATTATCATTCTCAAAGGTCGCTAGTTCAATCCACCACCTCTACAATCGTTGAACTCAAAAAAAAGTAGTACGGTCTAAAGATTTGATACGTAGTTTTAAATAAAGTTTGACACGTGTCATTTTATTTTGTCCTAGTATTCTCACTTTTAATTTGTAATTTAATCTTTCATATCATATAAATTTATTTAATATATATCTCGTATGATTATACATTTTATTGTGTTGTTATCTATTACTGGAGAATATATAGAACCATAACTTAATTAATGTTAAAGAAAAAAAGAAATCAAAATTTTAAACAAATTTTAAGAAGTAGATTAAATTACAAATTTAGTTATTGTGGTTTGGAGAAAGTTCAAATTTAATCTTTATAGTTTTAAAAGTTAGAATTTCGTCTCTATGGTATGATAAAACCTCATAAACAGTTCCTATCGTTAGAAGTCACTAACAAATTGAGTACGTGACAGTTAGCTATCCATATGTTAATGAGATGGTCTTTTATATTTTGTTGACTTTGTCAGTTAAGTAGTTGACTTAATAAAAAATGGTTTGGATATTAAATGGATTCGAGTGGGTTGGCAGTTAGCCATCCAACTCTTTTTTTTTTTTTTTTTTATCTAATGAGCTATTTAACCCACATAGTCACCTCAATACAAAAGACACATCATTCATATAATATTAGATAGCTAACTATTACGTATTCAATTCGTTAATGCTTCTAATGATAAGAACTATTTATAAGGTTTTATCAAACCATACGACCAGAGTTCTAACTTTAAAAACCATAACTAAATTCCCACTTTTTCTAAATTATATGTACCAATTTTATAATTTAACCTAAATAGAATCCAATCATTGGCCCCGTTTGATAACCATTTGGTTTTTAAAAATTAAGCCTATAAATGTTACTCTCACCTATGTATATACTTGTTTTGTTATCTACTTTTTACCTATGTTTTCAAAAACCAAGCCATGTTTTGAAAACTAAAAAAAGTAGTTTTCAAAAACTTGTTTTTGTTTTTAGTTTTTGGCTAAGAATTCAAATGCTTCCTTAAGGGAGATGAAAATTATTGTAGAGAAATTGGGAGAAAACAAGCTTAATTTTCAAAAATCAAAAACCAAAAATCAAATGATTATCAAACGGGGCCTAAAATTTACAGGTACAAAATTGTCATATGCATTTCCCATTGCGCTCTCAATTTCTCACGGGGCCAACAATTGCCATCACGTGCCATTGACCAATAGATTCCAATAAATAGAATCAGATCAAGTGGTGGTAATTCTATTTCTAATTTCCACTTAAACCGAAAAAAAAACAAAAAAAAACACATAATTACCAATAACTCCCTCAAGGTTAATTCCTTTAACCATATATATATATATATATATATATATATATTGACAACTCCTTTAACCATATATTATACATTATATTAGACCCTCCAATGATTGTAGCTTTGAATGCAAAATATTAATAATTGAACAAACGTGCTTTATTATTATATCCGCAATATGTGCTTTAATTCAGGGGCAATAATGTAACGCAACAAACAACCATTTCTCTGTTTTAGTTCATTTTTTCTACTTTCTTCCTTATCTATAAAATTGTTAAACCCTCATTTTTCTCCTCAAAATTTTCCCACCAGCAATGGCAGCTGAAGAAATTCTCCCCCTTTTCGATCTACTCTGGTTTCAGCAAGCAGTTTTCGCCGGAAAACCGCTTTCACAGACACTCCCCGAGGAGCCGGAAAACCGCTTTCAGAGCCCCGTAATGCAAGTGATTAAGGTGAGATCTCAAAGCGAGTATCTTCTAAGCACGAATTTCACACCTTCCGAAACCGTTCATTTCTCCAATCAAAAGCTCCAAACCATTCTTTCCGGTATGGTAACGGAGTTTTCCAGCGATGGAGAGGGGAAACCGGCGGAAATTCCGGCGAAGAAGAAATTGGAAGGGAGTGAAAGTAAAAGAAGAAAAAAAAGAGGCAGAGGGTTGAGTAAGAGCTTATCGGACCTTGAATTTGAAGAGTTGAAGGGATTTATGGATTTGGGATTTGTGTTTTCAGAGGACGATAAAAATAATTTGAATTTGGCTTCGATAATTCCAGGGTTACAGAGATTGGGGGAAAAAACAGGGGAAAAAGAGGAAAAAAAAGGGATTGAAAATGGAGTTTCAATTTCAAGGCCATATTTGTCTGAAGCTTGGGAAGCTGTTGAAGAAGAAAAAGAAAAGACGGTTTTGATGAAATGGAGAGTTCCAGGTTTGGGAGCAACTGAAGTGGACATCAAAGATCATCTCAGGTTCTGGGCTCATACAGTTGCTTCAACTGTTGTGTAGATAGATAGATGAAGAAATCTTTCTCTCTCTCTTTTAATTATTGATGTTCAGTTGTTCTTTTGTGTTCTTTCTTACCAGTAGAAACTAAATGAAAATTTGCTTATGTTCAAACTGAAGGAGTTTTTTTTTAAAAATAATAATAATAATAAAACTGAAGGAGTTGAATGTTAATATTAATGAAAACTTCTCTCTCTCTCTCCCAATCTTTGATGTTAATTTGTTCCAGTTGGATCATAGCAGCAGAAAATACTTGAAATGCCTCTCTCTCTCTCTCTCTGTTCTCTCCCTGATTCTGAATGTTAGTTTGTTTCAGAGTTTTTTTTTTTTTTTTTTTTTTAAAGTACAACTGCAGTAGGAAGATTCAAACTTTTGACCAATTGAGAGTATATATCTAAATTAGTTAAGCTAAGCTCCAATTGGCTTTGTTCTAGAAATGTTTATGTGGCAGAAAATAGATGAAATTTTGCTACAAGTTTAAACACAGTTCTTTTTTTCGTTTTTTTTTTCTGTATAATATTAATAAGAGAATCTATTAGATGCCGATATTACGCCTCAAAAAAATGTTGGAAAAAAATTATGAATATAATTATAATAGATAAAAGTTTAGCACGTCTATCACAATTAATATTATAATTCATAATGTCAACCTTTTAATTGTAGTGTTAAAATTTATCGTAGAAGAAAAAAAGGTTGTACCGTCATATCAATGTTAATGTCAAACTCTTATTTTTCAAAAAGTATAAATATGTGGATGAGTTTTTTTCAAAATATGATAATTATAATAATAACTGTTATAATATTTATATATACTATGATCTTTTTCAAAATTTATTTGTAGTACATGAATATATTTATTGATTTTCTACTTAAGATCACAATCTATAATTTATAATATAATACAATATCTTATATTAATTCTCTAATTCCAAACGTGTCCCTTAATTTAATTATTACTCCTTCAATATTTGTATTATTTAAGGGGTTTTAAAATGGTAAATAATGTGTTATTTAAAATTTGGAAGGTTTTGTTTTAGTAATTAAACCTTCTGTTTTTTACCATTAGAATTTGAAAAGTTTTGATTCTTTATTTTTCTAATTTGTTTATTCATTTTTAATATGTCAATAATTAATTTAATAACTAAACCTTATGTTTTTTCCCGAAGAATTTGAAAGGTTTTGATTCTTTATTTTTCTAATTTATCTATTCATTTTTTTAAAAAAAAAATTCTAATTAACTTTTCAAATTCCATAACCAAAAAAAAAACTATTATAATATATATTTTTCCTTTTCTATAAATACTTCAATGCAAGAAGCTCTCATTGCTAAGTAAAAACGATGTTTTTTTTTATACCAATTTGATTGATTCAAGGTATATCCCAATATTTATTTATTTATTATTATTATTTTGCCTTCATTTTATTTTAAGATTCAAAAAGTTCTATGACATTGCATTATCAAGTTGGTTTTTTTAATTTCTTTTTAGACCACAATTAGAATTATAATTGGAGTTTACTAGCTAATACATTATCTGAAATCTTTAAATTATAATTGGAGTTTCAAAGCAAATATTATTCACAAAAAAAAAATTGTTGAAAAGTATCAAGAAAAGAGACTAGATGCATTGAGACTCTTTGTTACAAATGAAGAGGTTCTATATATATATATATATATATATATATATATATATATATATATATATATATATATATATATATATATATTTATTTATTTATTATTTAAGGGGGAAGTTTTCTATAAAAAAAAAGGAGTTTTAAAATTGGTAAATAATGTGTTATTTAAAAAAAAATTTAATTTGGTAAACCTTTTGTTTTTTAACATTTGGAAAGTTTTGTTTTCTATTTTTCTAATTTCTTTATACTTTTTAAATATGTTAGTTAATTTAGTAAACTTCTGTCTTTTTACCGGTAGAATTTAGAAGGTTTTGATTCTTTATTTTTCCAATTTCTTTATACATTTGTTTAATTTGATAATTAACTTTTCAAATTTCATAACCAAAAAAATAAATGATCTATTATAATATATATTTCTTTTCTAAAAATACTTCTATGCATTTGCAAAGAAACTCATTCCTAAGTAACGAGCAATGTTTTTTTTTCTTTTGTACCAAATTAATTGCTTCAAGGTATATCTCAGTCTTTATTTATTATTATTACTATTATTTGCCTTCTTTTTATTTTAAGATTTAAATAGTTCTATGGCATTGCAATTGTGAGGTCATTTTTTTTTCTTTTTAGACCACAATTAGAATTATAATAGTTTGTTTAAATATCATTTAAAATTACTCTTAGTGATATATTATTGTAAAATTGCAGGTGTGATAGAAAATATGCCAATATGTGATTGAAAAAAAATAGAAATTGTAATATTTTATTCAATATAATTTTGCCCCCGATTTTTTTCTCTCCATAATGAAGATTCAAATTACTCAAGTTATTGATGCTACTTTGTATATTTAATATAAGTACAAAACTTATCCAAGATAAAAATAAAAATATGTTTAAATTAAAGAAAAACTAACATTTAAATATAAATACGATTACAATATAATTTTCACACGTGCAACGCACGTTAATGTTTTCTAGTAATAGATAAAAGTTTAGCACTTCTATCACAATTAATATTATAATTCATAATGTCAACCTTTTAATTGTAGTGTTAGAATTTATCGTAGAAGAAAAAAAGGTTGTACCATCATATCAATGTTAATGTCAAACTCTTATTTTTCAAAAAGTATAAATACGTGGATGAGTTTTTTTTTCTATATCCAAGAGTATCATATCAAATGATAAGGGTAATACTTTTTATAACAATTTTATCTCCTTTTGCAAACTTTTCTTTAAAGTAATATAGGTATCCCACTTTTATGATATTATTAAATGTTAATTAATGACAATAACACAATTAAAATTAGTTTTTTTTTTTTTAAGAAAAATGAAGAAAAAAAAGTATTCTTAATAAGAAATGCAATTTCATTCCTATTCTCAGCATTTACTTCTCCCTTGTTTGAAGCAAGTGGAAATACAATACAAACGGCACTTTCTTCATAATAGTGGAATTTAAAGCAAGGCACTGATTAAACAAAAAGATTCCCAGTCTCTAATCCATAATCATAAGCAACCAAACACTTCCACTATAATAAAAATTAAAAATAAAATAAATCCCATTTGCATTATTTTAGTTTTCCAATCAAACACTTCATATTTAAAACAATCGAATCATTGCTTCTCTTTTTCCTCTTTCTAATCATAATTCATAACCCATTCCCATTCAAAAATATTATCTTAGGCCGCACAACATGCAGGACTTCAAAATACAAAATATGCCAAAGTTTGCAAGGAAAATTTCTGAGTTATATTTTAAATTAAAATATCATTTTGGTCAATCAACTTTAGGTCTCATTTTATTTTAGTCCATATACATTCAAATGTCTAAATTTAATCCATGTACTTTTAATAAATCTTAAAATTAGTCTTTATTGTTAGTTTGAAGTTAATTTTATCAAACAAAGTAAAATAATAATAATATTTTCCATTTAAAAAAAGACACTATGTGAATATGTTTCCAAAATTTATAGAAGAAAGACTAATAGAGACTTAATTTTTTTTTTTAAGAAAAGATACCAACAAACTAACCGTGGAAGTTGAACAAAAAAAAAAACATATCTGTAGAGACTAATTTTAAGATTTATTAAAAGTACAATAACTAAATTTGTACATTTAAAACTACAAGGACTAAAATATAACAAGTCCTAAAGTATAGAGATCAAAATATTATTTTAACCTATATTTGATTAATATATGATATTTCATTCTTAAAGTTCACGTATAAACAAATGCTTGCAACATGAATGATATTGTCAACGCAAAGAGTGGATCAATCATGAATCACTTCGTGGATGGATGTTTTTACAACAATTACATAAATGGGGTGATGATTTGATTTTTGTTTTTAATTCCATAGTTACAAAGGAGGAAGGTAATGGCATTTTTTTTTTTTGAAATGATATTTAATTAATTATGTACGACTATAGTCTATAAAAAAGCTATTGGATATATATATTTATTTTTCATTTACCTTGTCAGTTATCGTTGCTGGAGATTGACTCAGGAAGTTTGAAAGTTGGAGGCTTGTCAACACCCCGTCTAGAGTATTCTCTCCATCGTCGAGCAGCAGCTGCAGCTCGTTTTGCCCGTTCGCTTGTTTCTTCTTCTGCAACAATTTAAAACTAATTCTTTTAGTTTATGTTATCTGAAGAAAGGAATTAAATATCCACTAACATATAAGATATCTATATTTCTATAAACCGAAATATTTGAACTTGGATGAAGGGTTGATAAAAAATATCGATAATGTATAGCTAAACTATAAATTTATAGTCTGTTTGATAACCATTTGTTTCTTGGTATTTGAAAATTTCGTTTATTTTTTCAAATTTTTTTACAATGATTTTCATCTTGTTAAGGAAAATTTTGATTTCTTAGCCAAATGCCAAAAACAAAAACAAGTTTTTAAAAACTACTTTTTTTAGTTTCTAAAACTTGACTTGAATTTTGAAAATACTAGTAAACAGTATATAGCAAAGAAAATCATAAATGGAAGTAATGTTTATAAGCTTAATTTTCAAAAACTAAAAATCAAAGAGTTATCAAACGGATCTTAGTCTTTGAACTTTTAGATTTGTGTCTAAATTTAGATTTTGTATCTAATAGATCCCTTTCAAATTTGTGTCTAGTAGATTTCTAAAATTTAGAAAATCTCAAAAACTTTTAAATTTAAGTCTTTCTGTCCTTGAACTTTTAATTTTTAAAAGTGTCTAATAGGTCTCTAAACTTCGAACGTTATTCCTAACAAATCTCAACATTTTTAAAATTAACGAATCAATTAGACATATAATAGATTTTTGTTTATGAACTCTTTAATTTTGTGTTTAATAGGTCCGTAAGCTTTAAAAAATATTGAATATGTCAATAACACATTTTATCAACAATTCCATTTAATGGAGATGCAATATTTCCATCGACACCAATATTTGACCATATGTATGGCCCCACATAAGGAAGCAAACAAACTTAGAAGTTAATGAAGATTACTAACCATTAGCTGAATTACTTTGATCTTTAGGCCTGCCCCAAAGATTGCTCCAGTATGAATCATTGCTATCAGAACTTTTCTTCTTCATCATCCTCACTTTTGCATGTTCCTGAAAAAGAAAGAGATTTGTGAAGCTCGAGATATTAGAAAACAGAAATTAAGAGCTATAAAATCCAGCGCTCATCAGCAAAAAAACCTACCAAGACTTTTGCTTGCCTCTTTTCCCATCGAGTACTTGCCTGCAACATTAGTAGCAATGAGGGAAGTTTAATTCTTGTATTTAGCAAATGGAGGGTTAAATACGTACTTCCATTTTCTTGTATCTTTCATTTTGAGGAGGTTTAAACAAATGAGAACGGTTAAAATACACTTTTGGTCCTTAGGATTTGATTAGTTTCTATTTAGTCCCTCAACTTTCAAAATTAACATTTTTCGTCTTTGAACTTTGAATTTAGTTTCTATTTGATACTTGAGATTTGAAAAGTGACATATTTGGTTCTCGAGATTTGAATATAATTTTTAATTGATCCAAGTTTTAAATTGGTTTCGAAATGGTTACTAAGTAGAGTTGACCGTTAGTTAATATAACAGAATGATGATGTGACAGTTAAAATATGTTGACTAGACTTTGTTGATGTATATTTTTCAAATGTACTGGAAATTTTTTTATTTTTTATTTTTTATACCCATGGACCAATAAGAAACCAATTTGAGACCAATTAAAAATCAAATTTAAATCTCAAAAACCAAATATGTAGGCCATGTTTGATAACCATTTGATTTTTTGTTTTAGTTTTTGAAAATTAAGTCTATAAATACTACTTCCACCTATGGATTTCCATGTTTTCTTATCTACTTCTTCCATATGTTTTCAAAAACCAAGCAAAGTTTTGAAAACTAAAAAATGTAATTTTCAAAAAATTGTTTTTATTTTTGAAATTTGGCTATGCTTCCTTTTATTGTAGAGAATATGAAAACCATTGTAGAGAAATTGTGAGAAAACAAATACAATTTTCAAAAACCAAAAATAAAAAACCAAATAGTTATCAAATGGGGCCGTAATTATTAAAACCCCAAGGACCTAATAGAAACTAAATTCAAATCTCAATGACCAAATGTGTTAACTTTGAAAATTTACGAACCATATAAAAACTAAGTAAAAATTCCAAGGACCAAAAGTGTATTTTACCCACAAGGATTTAAAAGGTTCATACCATTCTAAAAACATCCACGGCTGATGATCCCATCCCAGAAAGCATAAACGCAACCTGGCCACAAACATTCAAATTAGAAATTGAAAATCTAGGACAAAGAAAGTTATGGATATTGCTCTGCATTACTTACATTCACTCTTTCGACCCTGCGCATTTCATCTTCGAGCAGCGATAATTGTGCAGCTGAAGTCCAATGGATGCAATCGACTGGACTGGCAAAGGAGAAGAAAACATTGGTCAATGGTACCATCAGGCAAATTTATAAGCCCGAATACGAAAAAATGGTATTCGAATTAGATCAACGAATGCCCGACAAAAGAAGAGAACATTTCAAATGAGTTGCTGGACTCAAACGGGTGGGAAATAAATTGGTCAAGGCATATGATCTCAAGCACCGTCTTTGAAAGAGGTGTGGGAGGTGGTGAGGTTTAACACGTCTTTATGGGAGTCCATTAATCATATTTTTTGCAATTATTAGTTTGGTTGTATTCTTTCGGATTGGAGTCCTTTCTTGTAGCTGAGGACTACTTTTGTAGACTTATTTTTTGTATGCCCTTGAACATTCTTTCATTTCTCTCCATGAAAGTTCGGTTTCTTAAAATAATAATAATAAATAAATAAATAAGGTCTTCAACTATCATTTCTTAACCAAATTATAGCATGAAATGCTTGTAGTCTAGTTCTGAATTAGGGTACAACTCAAAAATACATCTAATAAAGAGTTCTAACAAATCCCAACCTATCAACAACAAGATTGGGAGAATAAAAAACCAAAGTCAGTTCAGATTCAACCAGCATAAAGTGAACTTACCAACTATCAATTGCTTCTTGAACTCGTTGTGGATTCCCACACTGGCTGTACACGCGAGCTCGTCCGAAATCTTCTTCAATTCCGAAGACATCAGGGGCAACATTGGAACAATTTTTGCATCCTGGAAGTAAGTTAACAAGATCTTAGATGATTCACGGTTATCGTTGCGAAGACCGAAAGAGCAATCTTTTTAGGTAGATTGTAAAAATGTCACTTCTGGTAACCGAATCAGTAGGTTGTAAATAACCTCTAAAGTTTTTAGTGCTTGCATATGCTTCAAAAGGATGGTCTGATGTTTATGGAGAATTAAACCACCCATATCAACAATAACCACAAACAAATCATAATTATTTACAATACAATGCAACTTTAGCTTCAAAAGAGTGAAGTGAAAATACTTCTTCACTAATGGAAAGAAGCACCAATTAAGTGTTTTTCAAAATTACTTTTGATTATCTAACCAAATACCATGAAAATTTTGAAAAGTACTTTTTAGAGACTAAAAGGACTTTTCACCTTTACAAAAATCATCTCAAACCCACCCTAAGTTTCGTTGCAAATTTATGGCCCTTTTACTTACCTATTTGCCTGATGTTAGCAAGTCCATTGTGCCGTGATGCAAACACTTTATGAAAAAAATTAAAGGAACATCAAGAGAAGTACGTCGGTAGAATAAACTACGAGAAAACTCTCACATACCTATACAGCTGAATTCATCAACAAAAGCGAGATCCTTTGTGCTTGAATCATCTATAAAAGGGTTGATTGCAGTCAAGGCATATCCATGAATTTCATCATAAACCATCCGCTGCACTGGGTCACTAAGCACCTGCAATGTAGCAGTTTATCTATGACAGAGATCGGCAAGCAACTTTTTTTTCTAAGAGTTAAACATGGGTCACTCGAATTCTTTATAATCCAACCCAAGAAGCCCGGTATGATGTAACATTTTAAATGAGAAAAAACTACAGGATTTAAACCTATCTAATCTAGTTTAAGAAAATATTTAAAAAGAAGTAAAAAAATCAAAATAATTACAAAATTAGTCTAAATTCTACTATCTGGTTTTCTTTTATCTTCAACTTTCTTTCAATTTTTTGATTTATATTAGTGACAACAAGACACTAAAATGTTATTTGATCTAAACAGAAGTCACTGTTGGATTGATTTTGATATCCAAATTAAACGAAAATGTAAACGGTAGCGACTAAAAAAGCTTAGATTTGTACATTTTTTTCATACTACAACAAAATATGAAATTATTGTTGTAGATAGGTAATTTACTATATATTCAGTGGTGTTGCAAGACTGTAGACCAACATTGACCTCGTTGAAGACAAATTATTCAATAAAGTCGCCACAATGTGGCTGCCTCATAATAAGCATAGGATGTAAATCTAAAAATATGTCTGTCCCTAAAAACCATATATATCTAAAAATATGTTTGCTCCCTAAAAACCATTAGATACAAAAGTGAAGTACTTTATAATTTCTCTCTCATACATTCAATGGTCCAAAACTGACAGCCATATTGTGACAGCCTCATTGAATAATTTCTACTCGTTGACAACGTAGGAGCAATGCCATCCTTATATGAATTTTTGCGTGAATGTATGTATATGTATGTTGTAATGTAAAACACTTGTAACCATTTTTTATTAGGGTAGATTCTTCTACTCTGTTCATAATTATTTTTTATTCCATTTATAGAATTTTTCGTTTTTGTAGTGCCAAGCTTAAAGCATTTAGCATCGTTTGAATTTGAAATCCTACCTCATAGACTTCATTAATGAACATGCAGAAATTCGTGGTGTCTGGATCATCGCCACTCAAGTCTGGATGGCACTCTTTCATGCAATTATAATAGGCCTTTTTAATCTGTTCAGGACTGGCATCTGGAAGCTATAAACAACAATAGGAACGGTTCATTAGACACGTTACACAAGTGATCACAAATTCTTTTGAGCAGAAACGAAAGTAGTTATCCAAGAAATGATTCTAAAGTGATGAACGGAAAATCACTTAATTCGATATTTGTATTTTACGTTATTCAAGAAGTGATTCTAAAGTGATGGACAGAAAATCACTTAATTTAACATTTGTATTTTGTAGAATCACTTAAATATAGTGCAACCAAATAAATTTATAATTAAAGTCACTTTTAAATTTTCCCATATTACTTGAAGACAAGATCAAGAGTGGGTGAGTGGGCGATGACTATCGAAAAAATACTTTAGAAGCATTTTTCTATAAGTATGCTTTTCAGTCAAAGCATATTTTTATAAGTACTTTTTGGAAGTACTGCTAAAAACATGCTTCAGAATTTTCAAAATAACTTTCAAGTATCCAACCAATTAAGCACTGTACAAATTCTGAAGAGTAATTTTAATGTGTTAAAAGCATTTTTCACTCATCAAGCAATCATAAACCACCCTTTAACAGTTTAACCACTTAAATCGCACCAAAATGTAACATCAAGAACAAGAAAATATGAATCCAAAACAAGCAGATAAAAATGCCAACACAATTCTGATCACCAATTCGCACTTAAATCATCACATTCAATCTAAGTAGACTAAATAAATTTCCACACTTCAAGTTCAAACAACATGGAGCGAAATCGAAAGATAATCCAGAGCCTAAGAAACGGCGTTCTTAACTTTCAACACTTCAACACTAAAACAAAATCCAGATCGAAATCGAAGGGCGTACCAGTCCCAAAACGCCATAATAATCATCGGCAACGGCCTCCGTTGCCGCCGAACCCCTCGCTGCGACCTTCAAACTGCCACAGTTCCGTCTCCCAGCGCCGCGGCCAATCGCGCTGCAAGAATCGCTAGGCTTGGCAAAGGAGCGCCATGGGCTCAGAATCGGAGTCTGGACTCTGATGGCCTCTGTGCAAACAGGAGAGAGCAACTGAGCCATTGAAGAGTGAGTTACTTGAAAATGAAGTACATAATAATGAAAAAAAAAAAAAAAAAAAAGAGAACGGGGGTGAAAATGGAAAGAAAAATGGATTTTTTGTGGGGGCGTTTAGGGAATATTTGGAAATTATGAGGAGGAAGAAATTTTGACGTGGAAGGGTGGGTGATGACGTGGCGGATTGTGAGCCAGTTGAGTCCGATGAATGTGGACGAAATTAGATAAATGTAATGGGAGAAGCGGCAGGCAGTGTGCATCACGCAGAAGCAAGGCACGTGTCGGCTTGTGGATTATTGTTGCCTCACGTGCTACGGTGCCGTCTCGAATTGTCGAACACAACGCTAGAGACTACTCTTTTGTCCAAAATTATCCAAATACCCAACTAGTATTTCGTTCTATTTATCTAAAATTAAAAAAAAAAATTATAATAGGTGATAATATTGGTTATGGTATTTGCAAATATGATAACTATTTTTTTTAAAAAAATTGCACCTATCTCGACATTTTGACATGATTTTCCTTTTGCCTCTATTTATTACTTATACTATTTTTGTATACATCACTAATAAATCAATAAAAGTGGTAGCAAAATTATAATAAATGTTTATCACTATACATTTGTCATCGTTTATCAAGACTATTGCTAATAAATTGATAAACATCTATAACTAATAAACATGTGTAGTGGAGATATGTTGATGAGCCTTTTCAACTTTTCAAACGTTTTTATTTAGACTGAGCTTAAAATTGTATTACATTTGCAAATCTTTTATCTTGTGCTATATTAGCTATTATTTTGTGTTAGATTGCTATATATGCAACTGTTGACTAAAAATATCTATAAGCCTCAAAACTTCAACCTATTTCTGAATCGAACCTTCAACCTCTCATGTTGGCCATTAAATCTCTATTTCAATACATAATTTTTTTATGGTCAAGATTGTGTTGAATTGGGTACTTAGGTTAACCAATCTATTCATTTCAAACCAATAATATAAATTTGGATTGAATTGGTTAATAAGTTTGTAAAAAATTTAAACAACATTGTTCTAAAGATTTATTTCATGGAATGTTGTTTTCTAGACCAATTTATCTATTTTAACAAGTTGAGTTAAAAATAGTAGTTCAACGACATAGTTTTGTTTCACGAAATCTGATCCTTTGAAAAGTCTAACTATTTACAAAAAAAACAAAAAACAAACATACAAAATTAACTTATAGCAAGAAAGAAAAGATGGAGAACAAATATCTTAAGACTTATACCAAGGTATTAACATGTACTTATTCATGAACTACATAAAATCAAACTCTCATTACACAAATCTGGTATCGAAACTTAAACTTTAATGAATTCTGAATAATTCAAATATATACCAATACACACAATTACCTTCCTCAGACACACACACGATAGCCCCCCATAATCTTGATATAGGTTGTGTTTAAGCCCTAAAATAGTTGTTCAATGATTCATTAACGTGCAAACTTTTTTTTGAACTTTTAATTAAACAAATAAGGAATGGGAAATACAAGACCATAAAACATTATCCCATCTAGGAAAGCCAAAGTTCAAGGATTTTAGAGATCATTTGGTAATGTTCTATCTCTTGTTTATCATTTTTTAGAAACAAAAACATTTGATAACTGCTATTTCTTGTTTTTCATTTTCCATAATCATTCATTTCTTGTTTTTATTTCCCATTTTTTTCTATAAATAACAGCATTATTTTATTTAAAATTTCAGAAAAATAAATACCAAACATGTTTATGTTTTATTTTTCAATAAAAAAGAATCACACAAACAAACCGTTACAAAACAGAGTAATATTATTCTAATTTATTAAAAAAGAAAAAAGAGAAACAAGAAAGAGAAAACTTAAAACAGAAAACGAGAACATTACCAAACATCCGTAATCCGTAATTTTAAGATTCCACTCACCCATGGAACAAAACAATCACGATTAATAATTTCCTTCCCGTGACAGCCACAACAAAGAACCGTGCTTGAAGCTGAACTTAAACAAATAAGAACCGAAGTAGATTGATATCTCAATTCTCAAGTCACGAAGGATATAATTACTAAAACATGACTACCAACAGCATAAAAAGTTCTCCAAATTGATCCTAATAATCTCCATTAAACCCCAAAAATATTCAAAGAAAAGAAAACAAAGAACTTCAGTCAGGCTAATTTAAAAACCACAAAATTTTATAACTTGCACGCAAATATCTTTCAAACTATTTGGGAAATCCCTCCGAGACTTAACCAGTGATTTGCTGCGATTTGTTAAGAATAACACCCTCATATTTCACCTGGAACCACTTCATGGCATCCTCCTTGGTGACTCTGTGCTGAATCCCGACACGAGACTTGCACCTCCTGCGGCGCCCAACACGGTATCCTGGTCGCTCCAAGACAATGAAGAAGTCCATACCATAGATACCAGTGGATGGATCGTACCTGAAAAATCATAATTGCACACATAATCACGAGATCGGTCACAAGGAAACTTCAAAGATAGTGATAGCAGATTAGTCTAACGAGATCGGGGATGCTCCTACTCCTTATTCAATATCCTACAGAAAATTTCAATCCCCACAAGGCCAGAACCAATCGGTTTAACTTCAAAAATAGTAATGAAATCGTTCAGAACAGGGTCAGGACTGCCCCTACTCCTTATTCCCACCCTGCAGAAAATTCCTATCCCGACAAGACATCATCAAAGATCCTGGATAACATCGTTCAAACCAGTCAGGAGAGCTCCCTCCCAGTTCCTGACACCGACCCTAATCTCAATCCCCATCTTGGGCAGGATAATTACCAACCCCATTGCCAAAAACCCCATCCCAATGAATGTTTCATTTCAAGTAAACAACATTCATACGCAATACAAAACAGAATCACCTACCTAAGCAACCCCCAGATTATTAAGAACTAAGCAGTAAGTTTTATGCAAATTTAGGAACATAATTTAAAAGATATTAAGGTGTAAGAGCTTACTTGATTCCAAGATCAATGTGCTCTTGAATACCAAAGCCAAAGCATCCAGTGTCACTGAAGTTCCTGCGAAGCAACTCGTACTCCTTGACCTTCAACCCACTTTCCAAAAGCTGCATCGCCTTCTCACCTCTAACGGTGACATAGCAAGCAATCTTCTCATTACGTCTGATTCCAAATGATCGTACAGTGTATCTCGCTATTGACCAAAATAACAAGAGAAAAAAGGCACAAATAAATTACATGGTCTATCAGATCCAATATCATGATATGACTTTCAAAGAAAACTTCAGTTTCAATTCTAAATACATAAACTAATAAACTCAACATGATAACTCGTCCAAACAGTTTTGAATCTCATAAACCTAAACTTAGTTTCAGCTAAGGATTCTAAATTTCTCTTCGAATGTGGATTTTCTTATTTTCAAATGAACTATTCCAGAATCTAAGTCAAGAGACTACGAGATGAGAGGGGGGAAAATGTACCTTTAGAGAATACAGGGCTCTGACCGCTCAGTTGCTCAAGCACCTGAGAAAAGGAAATTATTAACGGCGAAACCAAAAACAAGAGGCAACAAAAAAGAACAGAGAAAATGTACAGAACAAAGTAGAACCTTGGCAGCTCTGGTAAGCCGATCTCCGCTCTCACCGACTGAGATATTGAGGACGAGTTTCTGCACCTTAATATCCCTCATGGGGTTCGATAACTTCTTCTCCGAAGCCTGCGCCATGTTAACAGAAGCAAATGATTAAGTCGCAGGAGGAAAACGCGATTACAGAAGCTTTTTAAGAATCTAGAGCTAGAAAACAAGATGAATCTAGAAAAAACACCATTGAAGTGTTCAGGCGGGCGGCTGCGGCTTGTGTGTTGCTGATGGTGTTACTGCTGCTCAATCCGAAGGAGGGGCGAAGAAACCCTAATATGGGTTGAAGTAGCCGAAGCTAGGGTTTCTAATTCGCCCAGGTTATGGGCTTTGGTTGTGGGCCTCTGAAATTGCTATCATATGGGCCTAAAATTGATAAATTTTGTCGTGGCCCACCTTTTGTCAAAATTGCAAAAAATACTTTTTTCGGTTGGTTTGGATTACTTTTTAATTTAAGTGTTTCTTAAAAATGCATTTTTTTAAAAATAATTTTGTATTAAAATAATTCAGAATTAAAACAATCATATATTTAGTTGCATTTTCTCAACAGTATTTTTATACACAAGTTTGTTTAGTTTACTCTACACTCAAAATACTTATACTAATGTCAAATTACCATAAAGAACGACTATTAAACACTATCAACTAAAAATTTCAAATTTGTATTTAAAATACTATGACTGACCGCTGACTATCGTTGATCGACCACCGCTGACCAACACGAAGTAGTCGTCAACCTTGGTCACACATAGTGGTTGTCGACGGTGGTGTAAGAGTATTTTTGTCATTTTTACTTATCATGAAATTTGGGAAGGATTCCAAATTAGACATCTAAACACATTTTTTTATGTGGTTTTAAATGTTCACTCAAAATAACTTATTTCTCAAATTCATTTTTTTAAAAATTATTTTGAGTAGTTGTCAAGCACTACAAATCTTATTAAAATGACTTTTTTAAAAAATAAACACCGGAAAAGATAATCCAAACATGCACTTAATGAAGCATTTATTTTAGAATAATTTCAAATGTTTCTTTGGTTAGAACAACTTTTTTTTCTTCTGAAAAATACATTTTTAGTTGTTGAAGTTTGATTTTTTCGGTCATGGACTCAAAACTTAGCTCCTGAAATTTAGGATTTTTTTTTTTTTTTTTTTTTTTTTTTTTTTTTTTTTTTTTTTTAATCTTGCCAAAGTCTTTCTGTTACCTAACATAAACCCAACGGCACCTTGTTTTTTAAACATTTGTTAAGAACAATTTCAATAAATATTTTAGAAGAAATTAATAAATTTCACCAAAGTGAGATTAGCTCACCCATAATTGATATATACTTATTTCATTGTGATAGAATATTAGTTATATTTTATTATTGTTGGGTCTCTTAGTTACCCTTGTAATAGGCCTTTTATCTTTTATTAAAGCTTATGTATTGTTTAGAGATATATATATGAAAATATCCTCAATATACTTGTAGGGTTTTTTTTCTCCCAAAAATTATCTCAATCGTTTATGGTATCAGAGTCAGAGCTACCTATTTAGTTGTTAATCCTGTTTTACATTAGCGTAAAAAACACATTGAGATCGATCATCACTTTATTCGTGAATGCGTTCTTCGTAAGCAACTCCTAGTTCGGTTTGTTCCTTCATAGGACCAACTAGCCGACATAATGACCAAGCCCCTACCATCTCAGCGTTTTTGTAGTTTGCGGACCAAGCTCACTGTTCACTCTTGTCCAGTTTCGCTTGCGGGGATGATAGAATATTAGTTATATTTTATTATTGTTGGGTCTCTTAGTTACCCTTGTAATAGGCCTTTATCTTTTATTAAAGCTTATGTATTGTTTATATATATATATATATATATGAAAATATCCTTAATATACTTGTAGGGTTTTTTTTCTCCCAAAAATTCTCTCAATCGTTTACATTGAAGTCGATGTTCAAATCACCATACTCCATCATTTGTTGTGCTAAACAAAATACTTATTTTTGCATCTACCATTTTTATGATAATAATTGGCGGTATACTAAATATTATAATTTTGAATAATTCTTGATGATCGCTAGGATCTAACTACGTAGTTAGATGTTAAATAGTCGATATTAAAGAGGAGTCCCGTGAAAATATTAAAAATACATTCAATTATATGATATACATTGAAATATTTTTTAGGTTAAATTATACGAAATGTTACTCAACTTCTAAACGTTTATTTTTTACACTTAAACTTTAAATTTGTCTCAAAACAACTATTTCATCGGCATTTATATTAAAATGAATATGAAAATATGACGCGACATAGACTTGTAAAATGTTTTTTTTTTAGTTCAACAACATTTGGGATAAGGAGACTCGAACCTCTGACTTGTTGGTCGAAGGTACATGTCAATTATGGTTGAGCTATGCTCACTTTGGCATATGAATATGAAAATATGGTGTGACACAGACTTGTAAAATGTGGTACACGGGACAAATGTGGCATGTTTCAATTAGTTTCGAAAGTTCCATTTTAACTATTGACCATTAAAATTGTTTGAAAACAATCATTTCATTACTAAAATGAGCTTAGTTCAATCGGTATAAAGTATGTACTATTGACTAACAAGTCGATGATCAATTGATGAAAATGAAGAGACAAATAAAGAAACCTACGACAATCGCTCTAATGACTGTTGTTTATAAATAGATTTCTTACCTTTGAGGATGAAGATTGTATTCCTTCGTTAGTTAATCACTTTCTTTGTTATCTCTCATCTGACTTTTACGGTGTTTGACTTTTCATAGTTAAGAAGGTTGTTTACTGTTACTAGAACATGAATTTTCTCACAATGGGCAACTTATTTGTCATTCAAACTAAAACTCTATCTACAAATTTTTGTATGTTCCCCTAATCAAATACCACTTTAAATGTTAAAAGAAATTACTCTATTAAAATAATTTCAAAGACTGAGGATTAAAATGGAATGTTTGAAACAATAAGAGCATAACTAAAACCTATCATAAAAAAAAAAAAAAAAAAGACATAATTGAAATATGTTATTTGTGTCATGTGTACCACTATTTGTCAAGTCACTATCATGTCACATTTTCGTATTTAGTTTCACAAAAAAATTGACAAAATGGTTGTTTTGAAACAAATTTAAAGTTTAAGGATAAAAATGAAATTTTTGAAAATTTAGAGGTACTATTAAATCATAGTCTAAAGCCAACATGAGTATAGTTTAACTGATTTATTGTTCTGTTTCTCTTAAAAAAAAAAACTGATTTACTGTTCTCTCATTCTAAAAGTTAGAGGTTTAAATATCTCCATATGATTGAACTTAAAAATAAAACTAAATGAGAATTTAAAAGTATTTCGTATAATTTAACCCTAAAATTACTAACCCGAGCATTACATGACTTAAGCTCACCATCAAGACAAAATATTCAATGAGGCTGCCACAATGTGATTGTCTCATAATAATCGTTGAATTCATATTCAATAATTTTCACACCCCCTAATAACCACTAAATATAAATTTGAGGTGCTTTTCTCTACATGCAACAGACTGATAGTCATATTGTAGCGGTCTCACCCAATAATTTATCCACCGTCACCACTCACATGTAGGTTTGTTTGTTTGTTTGTTTTATTTATTTATTTTTAATAAATAAATAAATAATTCCCGGTTTCAAACCAGCCTTTGATTTCTCCATCTGCGCTATCGAACTCAAGTCTTGTTGGCTAATTCCCGAAATGGCCATTTGTACAATGCCAATGTCATAAACCATCCGGCATCCGAGTGGGAGTAAACGCCCATCTGCTGATTCCATTTTCTCCTTCTCTCCTTTTATGATGTGGGCGACGAGAGAGGCGACATATTTCATCCAAATCTTCTTCGTTGTCTACATTTTCCCAAAGGTTTAGCGGCAATTACTTCTTGCTTTCGCAAGAACAGCGAATTTTTTTGCATTCCGCATTGTTAACTTTCATGTTCTGCTGATGCGCTGAAGTGAATTTTCAGACAAGTCAGTTTTCGCCTGTATGATTTCAATTATCTGCTAATCTCAATTACAGTTTCGCTGATAGTGGATTATATTTGGATTTTACTTTATCGAGGCATCAATTCTTTGATTTCTTTCGATTAGAATGCGCATCTTAGCCAGATTAGTTTTCAAGCTGGAATTGGGCTTCCAAAGATTCAAATGAATTCTTGAAGTTCCTGGTTGTTTTTCTAGCTAGGGTTGCCTTTCACATTTTGGTTGTGATATGCTTTTCTTTGCTTCAATCGTTTTATTTGAGTGTTTTCAAATTTCTACGTGCAAAATGATTCTTATCTCAATCACTTACTCGATTGGCAGGTTCTTGCACTTAAACTGATAAAATCTCAAAAGAATGGTCTGCAAATATTCTACAAAATTTTTGAATATTTGTGTCGCCTCATTTTGTAAATCTCAGCAAATGCAGAAAGCTGAAACTGTCATAATAGACGGTATACGTATAGGAGTTCTCCCTGATGTAGTGACTTACAATACGTTGATCGGTGGATATTGTCGATTTAGTGGCATCGATGCTGCTTATTCTGTTCTTTATAGAATGAGGGAAGCTGGTATAAGTCCAGATGTCATTACTTATAATTCTTTGATAGCTGGTGCAACCAGGAATTGCTCATTAGAACAGTCCCTTGATCTGTTTGAAGAAATGCTTCAATCAGGTATCACTCCTGATATATGGAGTTACAATACTTTGATGCACTGTTTCTTCATATTAGGAAAGCCAGACGAAGCCAATCGAGTTTTTATGGATATTATACTTAAAGACCTTGCTCCTCATCCGGTTACGTTTAATACGATGATTAACGGCCTTTGTAAATATGGATATACAAGTAATGCCATTATGTTATTCCGAAATTTACAGCGCCATGGATTTGTTCCTCAATTAGTTACATATAACATTCTTATTAATGGCCTTTGCAAGGTGGGTAGGTTGAAGGCTGCTAGGAGAATGCTCAATGAGGCCATGGATTCGGGTCTTGAGCCTGACGCTGTAACGTACACTACATTGATGAAAAGCTGCTTTAGATGCAGGCAACATAAACATGGATTGGAGATTTTCTTTGAGATGAAAAACAAAGGATATGCTTTTGATGGCTTTGCTTATTGCACAGTTGTTGGTGCTTTTCTCAAATTAGGTAGGTTTGAAGAGGCATATGTTTGCATAGAACAGATGGTAAAGAAGGGCGTGGGAATTGATTTAGTTTTTTATAACACATTCGTTAATCTGTACTGTAAAGAAGGTAAGTTGGAGGCTGCATATAAGTTGTTGGATGAGTTAGAGTCTCGGGGACTAGAATGTGATGATTACACACATACTATAATAACTGATGGATTGTGCAAGGCTGGTAATATCGAGGGGGCCCAGCGACATTTGAATTACATGTATACGACAGGTTTTGCTTCAAACTTGGTAGCCTTAAATTGTCTAACTGACAGGTTGTGTAAGGCTGGACAGATTGACCATGCAATGAAATTGTTTGAATCAATGGAAACAAGGGATTCTTTTACCTACACCTCCTTGGTGCACAATCTTTGCAAGGCAAGGAGATTCCGTTGTGCGTCAAAGTTATTGATTTCATGCTTAAAAGGTGGCATGAAGGTACTGAAGTCCACGCAACGTGCAGTTATCGATGGTCTTTGTTCTTCAGGATTTACGAGTGAAGCAAGGAAGCTCAGATCAAAAATACATTTGGCTCGGTTCTTTCATTGATCAACTGGATTTGAATGCAATACCAGATCCGAAAATGGCTGTAACTTCGAAAACCAATTTATTTGGTTTGTGGGAAATGCAAGCATCAAGTGCCATAAGGTCACCCTGAAACTGCATGCTTCACTGGTTACCTGTTAAAATCGCATCTCAAACACAATGAATGTTTTAAAAGATCTCAGGACATTGATTACTGTCATGGAAAGTGGGAACACGGAAACTGAGTTATATATTTGACAATTATATTTGATGTGGTTTTTGGAAGGGTATATTGATCTTGATACGACCTTACTTGAACAAGATTTGTTCTATAGGTTGTACAACTGTGTCGTTGAGTTCTAAGGAAGGGTATACCGATCCTGTTAGCCTTGTTCAAAGTTGACTTCAAGTCCCTAAAGTTGTTTTAGTAGGACATCCAGGTAAAGAAATCTTTCTATGATTCTGCGTCTTTTATTTCTATGCTATTTTGGAGTCATTCTCTGTGTGGACTAGTGGCTGAATTTTGCCTTGTGTGAACAGGTTTATTTTATCGCATCATACTGCAAAATTTTCAGCATGTTCTTGAGAAACTATGTGGATAATCTTATGGCCTCCACCTCCTGTTACAAATTCAATATAGGAACTTTTCTGTTTCCTCACAAGTATTTACTTTTTAAAGTTTATTTATCATCACTATTTTTAACCCAGGCACAAGTATTGTTTGCCCATTGTAAATGTTGTTTATATTAAGGAGAACCTGAAGTGAAACTTCAAAGCGGAGAAATTTATCTGGTGTTTGGTATATTTTCTTCACTTTGAAATACTATGGTTTTTCCAACTTAAGCATAGCTCAACTCGTTAAAATGTTATAACCTTGACCAAAAGTTCAGAAGTTCGAATCTCCAATTTTTTCTTTAATCTTCAATTATAATTATCAATCTTATTCTCTAGTTGTTGTAGGCTTCAGCCTTCCATCTTCATTCAATTTCTGAGATCATAAATGCTATTTTGTATGTTTAAGAAACTTTGAATTTCCCATACATATTTTTCATTTCTCATCTTGTATCTTCTTAATTCCTTCATCTGTAGCAATATTTTCAGGAAAACATCATGAGTGCAACAGAAATCTAATTATTTTTCAATTGACTAATGTATTAAATTGTAATATAGCTATTCAAAAAGATGCAAGTTAACTCTATGGTTAGAACTTAGAAACTAGAAAGCAGGAGCCACCATATAAAGATCTTTTTATGGTCTCTAGCCCAAGCGTAGAGAGTCTCTACGCTTGTGTGCATGCCTTCTTTGTTCAATGGCTCGACAAAGACGTGCCTCAAAAAAGAAAATTTTAATATGGAAAAAGTAACTATCTTACTGAATGATAATCATTTTTGTATGTTGCTTGCATTGGTTTTTTTTTTTAGTTCAACAACATTTGGGGGTGGGAGATTCAAACCTTTGACCTATTGGTCGAGAGTACATGTCAATTACTGCTGAGTCAAGCTCACTTTGGCATGTTGCATGCATTGTTTGTGAGGAACGTTAATGTCATGTCATCCACCAACCTGTAAAGATTGCATTTATGAGATATTACACATTTTCATTCAGTCTTCTATGGTTCTGAATATCATTTCTCATTTGTACTCTTCTATATAACTATTTTGTTTGACTTTGATCTCCCTTTTGCCGATTTCTTTAGACATTAAATGCGAGAACTATATATATGTATCTGTAGATTCCTCCCTATGTGAAACTGTTGCTTTTTCTTATTCCCAGGTCCTGGATTGCACGTTTCACCACTTTATTGCTGGTTAATGTGATGATAGGATGTTCGAGAAAAGTCAGCACTCATCATCCGAAGAAATCGAGACGAAAAAACCATGGGAGGAGGAAGGCTAGAACTGTGCATGTTAATAGGAAATTACAGAAGCGCTGCCCCCAGCAACATGATAATGAAACGTCATTGTCCAAGGATACCGCAGACACGGTTGAGCTTGCTACCAACCTCCTTTCATTCCGCTGCATCACGAAACCACTGCTCCTGTTTCCCCTTACATTTGTTGCAGTCTGACCACAGATCTCACACTGTCTATTAGAAAGGGATGAAACTGGATTGGAGTTATAAGTGCAAAATGACTGATATCTGAATGATAGAGAGGAGAGGATGAAGATTAGAGAAATTTTACCTGTTGCCCCTATGTGAAAACCAAATCTCAGCACAGTCACGGTGGGATATTCCAAGGTCGTCTTTGCAGCGACATCCGAGGTTTATTAGATCTGAAGTTATCGACTGGTGTTCGGAGCTCAAATGACATATCCTGCAAACCTTTTCTTCACTAGAATCTTCATCATCCACTGACTCACCATTGCTTTTTATATCAATGATGCAGTTATGGTGGCTCTCAGGCTGTCTAGAGCTCTCTATCGTTTCCTCTCCGTGCCTCTTGCCAGCCCCCTCATTCTCTTGCTCATGGTTCCCGTCCGACCCTCCAATTATTCCTTTTGCTTCATCACGTCTCGATGGCGGTGCGACAGCTGTCTCAAGTTCATCTGGACTCGTTGTCCCACTCGATTCTTCCTCTTGTTTGATCATATCGATGTTTTGTCTTCACGAGAACAAGTTCACATATCATGGAATTTCAAAGCGCCATACTATCAGAACAAAATAGTGAAAATGAAGGGACTTCTTGGAACCAGAGGAGGGAACCCAAAGGTAATTGCTGCTTCAAATGCTTCAGTCAGCTCTAGGTAATTTCGGCTCGGTTCTAGGAAACAAGCATGAAATGAATCATAAAAAATTGCCAGATTAAATGGGCGAGAATTTGACTGTTGTCTTTCTTTAGTATGAAGCAAGGGAGACTGACAACTACACGGAATTTCAACTAACTGTATCAGATAAGCTTTTCTCCTTTGTTGGTTGCTGAGACAAGACAAGAATTTGTGGGAATAGGGCGATTATCCAGTGAGGCACGGCCCCATAACAAGTCCCAGTGTCTAGCAAGGTGACACTTTCATGTTGCGAAAAGTGGACTAAAAAAAGAGACAAAACCAGAGAAGAAAGCAAAGGGAAACAAGGAGGAAATGTCAAATTGCTCCTTCTTTAAGCAATGGAAACCTACCGGATCTCAGAGAGTTGTAAGCTTTCTAACTCTTTATTATGCATTGGCAAAGTTGTTCTTAATCAATTAAATTTGGCTTTATCTTGTTGGTTTATGATTTATTTGATTGATTGATATTTGAAAGTTGCTGAAAAACTCCCACACGTTTACACTTTTGTTTTTAAGGTCTAGATTTTGTAACTACTTTAACTGTAGAGGACACGTTTTCTTAAAAGTTGGAGGAGAAAATAAAATCTTGGACAAGATAGAGTGATGGTTTTGAGAGATTTTATGTTTTTTATACCTTATTTGGAAAATAAGGTAGTTTGGAACTAATTTTAAAAATGTTGTAGCTTTTTAAGGGATAGTTTCTTTATGGTGTAAAAAGATTCTCCCAAGTCTCAATTTTTTTTTTGGGGATGATTTAATTCTAAACTTGGCAAGTTTATCAATTTTTACCTTAAACTTTCAGTTTCATCAAATTGCACTTTAAACTTGGATGAGTGTTGTAATTTCCACCTTGAACTTTTAAAATTGTTGCAATTTATACCTTATGATAGACTTTTGTATTGTGATGTACATCCAATGAACTTTAAAACATATATTTGGTGCAGTGGATGAGATTTAGATAAAAACGACATTAAAGTATTTTTTAAATTGAAAATTGTAAGTTTTAGTGGAGATACATCGATTTTGTGTATTAGTCAAATTTAATTTTGTGCAAGACTTGATTTTCATTAAATTAGTTAGCTTTTGGAGTTTTTTTACCCTTTTTGGGGGTTAAAATTAGTGGGTGAACGAGTAGAATTTGAATAGAGGGTAAAGTTTAGGATTGAAATTGATGAAATTGAAAGTTTACTCTAAGTTTAAAGGTAAAAATGGATTTTTTTTCCTCCTAAACTATAATGATTTTTAGAACTATCTTTTGAGAAGTATGAAATTGTCTTTATTTCATTTAAAATTATTACAAATGTTAAACAAGTTTCCTAACGACTTCTTTTGAAAATCACAATATTTATATATATTCCGAAGTTGGAATTCCATGTTTGTGCCTAACCATATAAGGAAGTACCGTATGTTGTTGATAAAGTTCAATATTTGTGGAATAAATTAAAGTATATGGAATAAACCACTTTAGGACCTATGCCCAACTCCCAAGACAGCTGCCTATAGAGGAGAGGCTTTGAGTCCAGAAAGGTGGATACTCTCTTTTTCTTTTTGAATTTCACCTCGACTTTTTTTTGGGGGGGGGAGGGGGGAGGGGGTTTTAAAAATCAGTTTATTTATTTTTAAATGATATGGACAGATTGAAAATCATAAATAAACAATTTAAAAAAAAAAGATAAATAAACAAAAATTTAATTAATTGAACCATTCTTATTTAGATACAAAAAATTAGGGCATGTTTGGTAGGCAAGCTAGTCTGTTTTATGTTTTTTGATTCACCAAGTTCAGTGATTTATGTGTTTGGCAGATGTGTTTTTGAAAACTGTTTTTGCTTTCTGTGATCTAAATAGTATAAATTTTGAAAACATCATTTTTATGTTTTCATTATATTTAGATTTTGAATTTTTAAAATACAGAATTATATTAAAAAAGATAAAAACTTCAATAAATATAGTTATTCGCACGTGATTTCAACAAAGAGATAAAAATGAGACACGTGTAAATGAACTTATATTTGTATTAATTTGAGTTTAGTGGAATAGAATCTCTAATTTGTTCATCTGATTATTTCTCTCTCATATACAAATATCTTGAGGGCTGAAAACTTGTTCTCGAGCGTGCTTGTTAGTTTTTTTTAATTGGCCTTTAGCTTGTTGACCTTGTTGGATCGGTCTTTGGCTTGTTGATCTTTAGATCGGTTGTTGGCTTGTTGATCGTTGGATCAACCCTTGGCTTATTGATCCTATTGAAGATACGATCGAAGTCTCGGAGTCTTGTATGCTTCAAATGCTTTTGACTTGTCTTCAAAGATATTTTGGTCTTTAAAATGTCTTTAAGTCTTTTGGTCTTCAAAGTGTGTTTGGTTTTTGAAGAGTCTTCAGTCTTCAAGGAACGTTTAGCACCTAAGGACTTGTTTTGGAGGATCTTTGGTCTTCCGAGAGTGCTCAACACCTAGGAACTTGTCTTTGAGGGTATTTGGTTTTTCAAGAGTGTTCAACACTTTAAGGAGTGTTCATCACCTAAGGATTGGTCTTGATGAGTCTTTGGTTTTCAAAGAGGGTTCAACACCTAAGGACTTATCTTGAAGCGTCGGACTTCAGGGAGCATTCAACACCTAAGGACTTTGGCCTTTTTTGCTCTCAATTCTCTCTAAGTTCTTTGAATAATGAAAATTTTGAACCTCCCCTAAGCTTCTTCAGTTCTCTCCCCCCCCCACCCCCCCCCCCCCCCCCCCAAAAAAAAAAAAAAGAAGGAGAGAGCATTTCATGGCATGTGGGCTTGGGCTTTAGTGACCTTTGGGCCCAATCATGGACTTGGGTTTTGGTTGGCTTTGGGTTTAACCATCTGGATTTGGTCTTATTTAACTTTGACCCAAATTCCATATAACCCAATTTGACCAAATTTAATTTAATTGTTTGGTCAAATTATCATAATGAAAAAATGTGACCTTTTAATTTTTAGAATTTGCCAATTTTTGTTGTCAAATTAAATTTGGGACACATGTCAATTTATAATTGGTCCCAAATTTAATTATTTGTAGTTTCGTCATTAATTTGGCATAACAACGTGGCAATTGGAGATCGGTCGAAATTTCTTTGTCAACAATAGTATTTCATGTTATAAACTCAATTTATTTTTGTTAAATTAAAATATATAGAATATAATATATTATAAATTATATGATATTGTAAAATAATAATTATACAAAATTTATAACAAAAAAATATGTTCATAAATTAATTAATAATGGTTTATATTCAACTTAATATTTAGTTTTTTTAACTACAACTAGTTTGCCAAAGTGAGCATAGCTTAGTGGTAATTGACATGTACTCTTGACCAAGAGGTTAATAGTTCATCAAATCTGCTTACTCCCAATTGTTGTTAAACCCAAAAGAAAAAAAAAGTACAACTAGTTTCATGGTTTATAACTATACTATAAAACCCATTTTGTCCAAGCGAATGGATCCAATGCAAACCATCATTAGAAATAATGCTTTTTACGTATGTCAGGCTATATATATATTTTTTGAAACCTGACTAAATATATTTACTAGTCCCTAATTTTTTTAAATAATTCTCACTTTGGTTCTTAATTTATAAAATTGTTACGCTTGTAGTCAAATTTCTATTTGCATTCTGAATATATATATATATATATATATATAAACAAATTGTTAACAAAAAGAAGATGTGCGCTTAATTACTATGTTATTAAGATATTTAAATGTGTGACTTGCGAGTTAGAATAAATGAGTTTTATTGTTGGATGGATTGGATATTATGTGACAAATTAAAGTAGCGTTTGAGTGACATATCTCATGTGTCAAATGTGTTAGTAAGACAATAATGTCCATACATCATATTTTTCTTAATAAATTCTAACAATCCAGTTGATAATATTTTTATGCATTAAAGGCAAAAGTGATAATTTTTAAACATGAAAGTCAAATTGAGAACGATCTAAAAAGTTAAGATAATTGTGTATATTTAATTTGCATATATACGTAATCGAGAATTATGATCTTCACATCTATCATTTTCAAGCTATTGTTTTATTTTATTTTTTTTAAAAAGTTTCTTAAAATATATATTAGAAGCAATATATAATGATAAATATTAAATTAGACAATAATGAAAATAAAAAGGAATGTAAACCTAAATATAGTAGGGTAAGGATTTGAACCGTTGACATTTTTCATCAAAGATATAAGCCTTTAATAAGTTAAATAGGTTGTCAAATAGTTAAGAACTTAGGATATTCATACGTGCTAGTTATGGTTATTGGTTCCAATTTCACCTTGTATTCGTAATATAATACTTGAGAATAAAAAAAAGTTTAATGTTTTTTTTTCTTTAATGAGATTGATTTCAAAAGGTAGAATATTATCTTTATGAATTTTGAAGATAAGTACTTTCTTTCGAATAAATTGCTTTTATTTTTTATTTTTAACTATGTTGGTATGATTTATTGATTTTAAATAAGTTTATCTTTTGTTCGAAAATTGTATTTAGAAAAGTGCTATTTGTTTAAATATAAACTTTTATAATTTCAATTTTTTTTTTATTTTGATATTTATGGTTTCCACAAATTTCTTCTAATCAGACTTGAAATTTCGATTGTAAATGAGTTTTAAAGATGAAAATATATTTGTTTGTAGGTATGGTTGATTTTATTAAATTTATTTTGTTTAAAAAAATGAAGATTTTGATTTGATCTAATTTTCTTAAGTCAAATTTTCTGAATAATGGTGGAGAGTTTTATGAAAAAAAACGTAAATAATAAATTTGACGATGTTTCTCTCTAAAATCAGTAAGTTTTCTACAGTAAAAAAGAATCAGTACGTTTTCTCCCTGATACTTTTCACTAATTTGTTCAATTTTGGGAGTGGTTGTTACAATTAGAAGATGAGATTTTTTCGTTTTAATATAGTTTTTGACGAGTTTTTAATATAAAATTTCGGATTTCAACTAATTTTTTGTATTCTTGACCTGGTTTTGTGTTATTTTGACCACAATAAAGTTTAATAAAGGTGTTTTTTTTTATTGTTTTAAAGCACGTTTTATATATGATTTTTGGAGCAAAATTCAATTTTCTTATAAGGTGTTACAAGAATTCGAATAAGAAAAGTTAGTAGATTTGAAGGGGCATAGACCTAGATTAATTGCTGTGATGGAGATTTAGGTTTTTGAAAAACGTTGGTTATGTTAAAGCGTATAAGATGATTACATATTTTAATAATTCTCTTATTGTTGCGAATTGTGATATGAAAGCTTGTAAATAGTTCTAACTCTTATTTAAAAACTTGTAAGAAAATCTTCCATTCTTAAATTTTGTAACTTATTTATATATTGAAAGTTGGATTTATGAAAGTTGTTCTGTTTTTTTTTTTTTTTTTTTTGGGGGGGGGGGGGGGGGGGGGGGGGGGCTCAAGTTTTTGTGGTTGATTTTTAAGTCTTCATGATTTGTTAAAAACAAAAAATAATTGTAAGAACCAAAATTATTACTTTTTTTTTTTTTAAGTATGCCTCAAGGATTAAAATGGACAAAATTACTAAAATATAATAAAGTATTAAAAAAAGTTGTGGTCCTTAAACTTTCATGTAAGTGATAATTTAAGTCTCTAAAGTTTATTATGTAACAATTTATTCTATGTACTTTTAAATTTGTAACAATTTGATCCCACATTTGAATCATATCATAATTTTTTTTATCAAAATTAAATGTTGATTTTTATTATTTAATGATGTAGACTTTGTAGCATATAAATATATTGAGTTTCTAATTAGTTCATTGATCTACCCATATAAGAAATATCATTAAATCTTAACAATAATTTTCACTGTATGGACTAAATAGTTACAAATTTTAACATATAAAGACTAAATTGTTATATGCTAAAGTTGAAGGACTAAATTGTTACAAAATTGAAAGTACAAAAACTCGTTTGATAACCATTTGATTTTTGAAAATCGTACTTGTTTTCTCATCATTTTTTTAGTCATTTTTATCTCTCTCTCTCTTAAATAGATTTTGTAGTAATTTCTCTATAAATGAGTTTGAAAATATTTGAATTCTTAGCCAAATTTCAAAAATAAAAAAAAAAGTTTTTTTTTTTAGTTTTCAAAACTTAGCTTGACTCTTGAAAACATATGTAAGAAGTAGGTAACAAAATAAGGAAACTTAGGTGGAAGTAGTATTTATAAGTTTAATTTTCAAAATTCAAAAACCAAAAACTAAGGTCCTGTTTAATAACCATTTGACTTTTAGTTTTTAGTTTTTGAAAATTGTGTTTGTTTTCTAACAATTTCTATACAATGGTTTCCATCTTTCCATACAATAGTTTTAGATCTTAGCCAAATTTAAAAAACAAAAACAAGTTTTTGAAAACTACTTTTTTTAGTTTTCAAATTTTGGCTTGGTTTTTGAAAACATATGTAAAAAGTAGATAACAAACCAATGAAACCTATAGGTGGAAGTAGTATTTATAGGCTTAATTTTCAAAAACCAAAAACCAAATGGTTATCAAACGAGGCCTAAATGATTATTATCAAACGATGCCTAAATTATTACAAATCAAAATTCATGAACCAAAAATAATTTTTTACCTAGAATAAATTTGAAAGTGTAAAAATCAAAATAAACCTTTTAAAAATTTAAAGAAGATAATAAAATAAATTGAATAGTTATTTAAACCTAGGATTTAACCTTTTTTAGAAAAACTAAATTATAAAAAATACCTCTAAATTTTTTCATTTGTTTTACTCATATTCTTTCAAAAGTTGTAATATTACTCTTGATTTTTCATAAATGTTCAAAACTACCATTGGAGTAGAAATCTATTAAAATGTTGGACGGACAATTGATGTGGTAGTGACATGGAATGAAGTGACAATGACTAAGACGCTAATTTGGATTAAATTTAAAAGAACGACATTCAAATATATCAACTTTTTATCCAATATTCTAACGATTTCTCTTCTTCAAAGATAGTTTTGAAATATTTATAAAAGATTAAAATAATATTACAGCTTTTAAAAGAATAGAGATATTTTTTAAACAACTTAGAAAAGTTAAATGTTAATTTTTATAATTTAACATTCTAGAAAATATAAAACGTTTGTCGAGATTTTATTGGCGTTCTGTCACCCTGACCTGACCGTGAGTATGCGATTTTCGAAGACGCCATAAAAATCACATCCTGTTCTGGTTCTGGTAACAAAATTGGGAAATTAAAAATAAATAAATAAAAAGAAAATAAAGCGCTCTTAAAAAAAAAAAAAAGAAAATAAAGCGCAGTTAAGTAAACGTCAGTCATCAAAAGTTAGATGAATATATTTAAAGCTCCGGGCTGCGCTTTTCGAGGTTCTCATGTCTATTTGTTCCGTTGAAGCCTGAAGCCGGAAACCGCTCTGTTTTCGCGCCTCCACAAAATCTCCGCCACTTTTCCAGCATTTCGTCGGAGTTTTGTAGAGAGAACAGCGAGAGAGAGAGCTAGCAGTTTACTGTTGGTGTTCATGGCGTTGCAAGCAGCGATTTCGAGGAAGGTTTTAGACCGGAGCTTGAGCAGCTTCGGCGTCGGAGCTAGATCGATGTCGTCTTGGTGGAAGAGCGTAGAACCGGCTCCGAAAGATCCGATTCTAGGCGTTACTGAAGCTTTCTTGGCCGATCCGAGTCCTAGCAAAGTCAATGTTGGAGTAGTGAGTTTCTTCTTCCTCTTGCCTTGTTCGCCTTGGATTTTGCTTCGATTACTGTTTGATTGCTGGTGTAGTTTTGGTTATGATTTGTGCTTGTTATGTTTCTCTCGAGTTTTTTTAGTACTAAGATCACAGCGTCGGAATGATAAATCGAAGTTTCCGATGCGAGCGATTCAAAATTTTCGTCATCTGAGAGGAAATCGTCTTCCATTTGTTGATATAAACTACTTTCTCCATCTGTCTTCTGCATATTTCTTGAATTTCATTTGAACTGTACTGTTCGCGCGCGCATGCGATTTGCTTTCGAATTAAGCTTTTAGTTCGTCGTCCTGTTTTTCGTGGTTGAAAGTTTTGTATTGCTCAAAGCGAGAACCAAGTCGTTAAATATTGGGGGATTCCATGTGCGAGTGCGAGAACTGTTTAAGTTTGATTGTTGAATCTAGAAACAGGAGATTTGTTTTTCTCAGCTATTATTTTAATAATTCTGCTACCTACGAGATTAGTTCAAAATTTTGATGGCCATCTCGATTGATCCAAAACATTCTTCAAGTTCTCGGATCGAAAAGTTCCCTATATTTTTTAATTATTATTTTACAGGCAAATTATTGTCTCTTTTGATATTGTGCTGTCTTTTTCAAATAAATTAATTAATTTCAGGGTGCATATCGAGATGATAACGGAAAGCCAGTGGTCCTCGAATGTGTGAGGGAAGGTGAACGGAGGGTTGCAGGAAACCTGAATATGTAAGACGGCGTCTCGTTAATCGAAGTTTGGATACACTCGTATAATAGTATTTCTTATGTTATAATTTAATTAACAACTTGCTGCTCTGTTTGCAACTTTTTACTGTCGTCATCCTCCTCAACTAGATGAGATGAATTCCCTTTTTATTCCATGGTCCATACTGTGTGGTATCTTTGCCTTTGTTACCTGTACCTTTTCATTTCCACTCTTTTCTAGTGGATTCAGATTTTGCCATTTCAATGTCTGTGAGTTGAGATGTCGTGCTTAAATGTTGACTATACACTGCATGCATTTGGATTCTCACAGATAACTGCTGGAACCGTCTCGTCCATAATTGTAATGACTGTGGGAACAGAAGTGATGATAATAACTCTTGCATGGGCATCGAGTTTTTTAGAGTAATTGACGATAAGATAACTACAATGGTTCTTAATTCTTCTTTGCCTAATAATGAACTAGGTTCTGCACACTACAATTTGAAGGGTAAGGGCATTACACGAGACTTGATTTAATTTGGCGATGTACATATTTGTGAGAATAATCAGAAGGAAATTTGGATGTTTAATTAAATTTGAACTACCTAGGTTTTGATAGTTCTATTTTGTTGTGGTTGTGTCTGGAAATGTTGTCTGTTGCCCTTCTTGATTATTATGCCCTGTAGATCTGTGATACAATTATATGAGAGCTAACCTCTTTTGGATTATTCATTTTAGGAGATGGTGATAAAGGATATCATAACAGAATACTACGAGGAGCCTATTGGCATTACAATTGGGCATTCCCTTTTCTATTAAAAAAAATTGAGTGCCTCTTTATTCTTTTTGTTTAGACAAATAAACAGTCTTGAATCACTATGCTCACTGACAAAGCCAAAGCTCTTCTTATTCACCTGAAAACAACTTCCATTGGTGTATGCCAGCGTGGATTTCCTCGTACATTACATCATAGCAACAGAGATTTTACTGTTAAATGTATTTTTATCTTTGCTTATGTTTTTCATTTGTAATTTTCATGGTGACTGCGACTTGTTTTTATATGAACAACAGTTTATTTCAGTGTTTGATTAATTTTTAATGCATACGTCTAGATTTTTTGTGCACAAACAAGGCATGTCACCTGCTTGAGTGTCCACACTGGAAATTAATTAATTTATTTGAATCCTTAAAAATAATGGTCACATCTTCTCTGTTCTACCAGGGAGTATCTTCCAATGGGAGGGAGTATAAAGATGGTGGAAGAAACACTGAAGCTGGCTTATGGAGAGAATTCTGACTTCATCAAAGATAAGAGGATAGCAGCTATACAATCTCTCTCTGGAACTGGAGCATGTCGTATTTTTGCTGACTTTCAAAAACGCTTCCTTCCTGATTCCCAAATCTATATACCAGTCCCTACATGGTCCAAGTAAGAATTGTTGCTAAATCTGCCGCAAATCATTTAAATTACCCCACCAACTCCATAGGGAGAAAAATATAGGCTACTTCATTGGTACGCTGTTTCTTACTTAAAGATTTTCAACAGCCACCATAACATCTGGAGAGATGCACAAGTTCCTCAAAGGACATACCATTACTATCATCCAGAGTCTAGGGGATTAGACTTTGCAGCATTGATGGATGACATAAAGGTAATTAAAGCATGTTGACATTTCCATGCCGTCTTATCTAACCTTACTACTCTAGTATTCATGTTAGTAGTGCCTCATGGGCCCACTGCATTCTGTTGATATCATTCTGCTGATGCCTTTTTTTTTGGTTTAATTTGCACACAACTCTGTTTAGAATGCTCCAAATGGCTCATTCTTTCTACTTCACGCTTGTGCTCACAATCCTACTGGAGTGGATCCCACGGAGGAACAATGGAGAGAGATTTCATACCAGATTAAGGTTAGAATTTTTGGGATGATTGTTTCATAAATCGTATTTTACAGTCACTGCCTCTTTGCCAGATATTGAGCATTGTGATTTTTTTCAGGCCAAAGGTCATTTTGCCTTTTTTGACATGGCGTACCAAGGTTTTGCTAGTGGTGATCCAGAAAAAGATGCAAAGTCCATCAGGATCTTTCTCGAGGATGGCCATCATATTGGAATTGCTCAGTCATACGCTAAAAATATGGGACTCTATGGCCAGAGAGTAGGATGTCTTAGGTATGTGCCTCTCAACATCAAGGTTTCACTTCCACTTTTTCTTCCTATAATGTCTACACCTGGTGCATTTTTGTTGAGTGGTTAACTTTGATGTGATTTTAATCTCCTGTAGCTATCAATTTCCTTGGTCATATATGGGTTTGTTTGGAATACTTTCTAATTCAAGCACTTTTTAAAAAAATATTTTCAATAAATTTTTTTATATCTTACCTTTTCTAAAAAGTGCTTTAAATAGTAATTTTTTTGGATTGCACTATATTAAAAAATGATTTTGTTACAAATATGTTTTTTTTTTCTTACTACAAATTTGGAAGATTTTTGGTTAATCACTTAAAAGTTATTTTTGGATAATCTATCTCTTAGGTGTTTCTTCCTAAATAATTTTTAAATTATTCCATTCTAAAGTACTTTTCATTTATTAAGATTTTAAAAAAAAACTTTTGACCATCTAAAATCATTCAAGAAGCTATATTAAACACACTTTGAATTATTAGTTTTTTCTAAAAGTGCTTATAGAAATATTGATTTTGCTTAAACAACATTTTTTTTCAAAAGTTATTCCAAACAACCTAATTGTCGGCGTTAGCACTTTATGGTTATGCATTACAGATTAGAAGATGCATAAAAGAAGTTATTAGAAGCCAAGCGTGTGCGACCAGTTTGTTGAATAATCAATAATGTATTAATACAGTTCATAAAGAATTCCTTGTTTAATGAATTGAGTCTTTAAGTTGATAAATTACTATCATGCCTGTTACCATGCATTTTACTCTAGATTTTAAGCTATATAAATCCTTCGTTATTTGCTGGCATGAATGCTATATTGAATTGATTGCAGTGTGCTCTGCGAAGATGAAAAACAAGCAGTTGCTGTGAAAAGTCAGCTGCAGCAGCTTGCCCGACCCATGTACAGCAATCCACCTGTTCATGGTGCCCTGATAGTTTCAACCATCCTTGGGGATCCAGAATTGAAAAACTTATGGCTGAAGGAAGTTAAGGTAACTATGATTGATTGATAATATCCTTATGTTTATGCTCTGCGTCGTCATGTAACTTTTCTGTATTCTACTTCGATTTCATTTCAAAATAAAATCAAGAGTGCATATATCTGTCCTGTAATTTGAGATAAACATGTAGGTTCTGATTTTCATACTTCTCATTTTCCAAGTGTTTGATAATTTGGATAATTTATAATCCCCATGAATTACTAGTAACCTTCTTTTGGTCATTCAATGTCTTTTATTTGGAGATAAGTCATGATATTGTATTTTGTCCAAAAAGCGTCAATCATGATTCAATGCCAAAATCTATGTAAAGAAGTTTTTACATTTCATGAATTTCCCACAAGGCATTTCTGAGTTAAGTAGAGTTTAATATGTAGAATTTCAAATTACACCATAACATTTATTATTCTTCCATCAGGTTTGGATGGTGTATCTTTCTTATTGAGCAAATTCGAAGTGAAAACTTTAATAATGTTTTCTTGGCTATATTAGATTACATGGGGTTCCATTTCAAAATCAATTGGTAATGAGAGGAGTAGCCCATGTATCTTATAAATTGTGAGGTATATCTTCATTTTTCCAATGTGGGGTCTTCAACAAGCTAGTTATATATTACAAATCTTCAGAGATGGAAGATTTTCATTCAGATGAAACTTAACTGTCTTAGGAAATATCGTGGTTGACGCCAATCTATTCAATTATTTTTTTTAAAAAAAAAAACTCAATTCAACAATTATTCATTTCCCCAATTGAGATTATGTTCTCATCTTCATCTTATTTTCTTTATTCAGGTCATGGCAGATCGAATCATTGGTATGCGAAGTGCTCTACGAGAAAACCTAGAAAAGTTGGGATCACCATTATCATGGGAACATATAACCAAACAGGTATTTTAACATTTTCAAATTTCCAATACTAATCGCTTGTTTTTGCTTCGTCAATTTCATCTCATTTTAATCTAATCTTATTCGTTTTGCTGTTCCATTGCAACAGATTGGCATGTTCTGTTACAGTGGATTGGCCCCCGAACAGGTTGACCGTTTGACAAATGAATATCACATTTACATGACTCGAAATGGCCGCATAAGGTAATTTCGTTTGACACATGCATAGCCCGTTGCTTCTTTCTTTTATTGCCCGTTTGATAATATGATTTCAGTTTTAATTTTCAGTTTTTTTTTTTTTTTCCTTTTTTAAAATGATGCTGGTTTCTTTGATATTGTTTTCACCTCTCTTTTAACTCTAAGTTAAATTTAAAAGACAAAAACAAGTCTTTTAATAATTGTTCTGTTAAGTTTTCAAAAATTGGCTCAGATTTTGAAATGGTTTTAAAAAAATAGATAACAAAAGAAAATGTTAAAATTTTATTTGTCTCTGAACTTTTAAGTTTGTTAAGAATTAATGATGTAGCTTCGAATATTTGTACTAATATGTTAAATATGAGCTTGATTTCAAGTTAAATAAATTAGAGATGAACGTTGGGCAAAGTAGATTTAAGGTAGAAAAGTAACATAGCAAGGACAAAAATGAATATTTTTTGAGAGTTTAGGGTCTAAAATATATAGTTTGAGAGTTTAGGGACCAAAAGAATAAATTTGAAATTTCATGGACTAAAATAAGATTTAAAGAAAAAAAACCCATATTTGTCGAACTTTGGGAGTAGCGTTTATAAATTGAATTTTTAAAAGCAAAATAGTTATAGTGGGAGCACTCGTTTGATAACTATTTGATTTTTGAAAATTAAGCTTATAAATACTACTTCCACATGTGAATTTCCTTGTTTTGTTATCTACTTTTTACATATGTTTTAAAAAATCTAGTGAAGTTTTGAAAACTAAAAAAAAAAAAAAAAGTTTTCAAAAACTTGTTTTTGTTTTTGAAATTTAGTTAAAAATTCTAATGTTTTCGTAAGAAAGATGAAATTCATTGTAAAGAAATGATGAGAAAACGAACACAATTTTCAAAAATAAAAAACCATAGTGATCTGTTTTTTTTTTTTTTTTTTGGGAGTACAATAGGAGTTGAGGGGATTTGAACCACAAGATCTCAAGGTCATTAACACTTTCAATATACCAGTTGAGTTATGCTCTCTTTGGCAACCATAGTGATCTGTTTAATCTTTGTATAAACAGCATGGCAGGTGTTACAACCGGTAATGTACCATATATGGCAAACGCCATTCATGAGGTGACAAAATCAGCTTGATTGCGACTCACAAAACTTCTTTCTAATGAATACTACTAGTCTACAGGAGAATCTCTGCTTGCTTGGTGAATAAAAGGTATATTATTACAAACTGTTTACAAATTCCTTCCATCTTCCCCTTTTATGAATTGGGGAAGTAGCCACACAGAGTAAACATTGATTTTTGTCATCGTAAATTACGTTTCCTTTATTTTTTTATCAAGCATTGCTAGAGGAATTGGATTTTCAAAATGTAATTCATCTTGCATTCACAAGTCATTAAGTATGACAATGTCTTGTTTGCATTGTCAAATTGGTCACAATATATATTTACTTTCCATTTCCAGCTAAATAATAAATAATTTATCCATTTGCTTTGCTTCACTTCTATAACTTCAGTGGAGTGCAGCACTGTTAGGGTTCTTTGAGTTTGAGTTTACTTTCCATTGCCTTTTCTTGTGAAATATTGTTCTATTAAA
The DNA here is from genome assembly GCA_033996785.1 of Trichosanthes truncata. Lineage (NCBI taxonomy): Eukaryota > Viridiplantae > Streptophyta > Magnoliopsida > Cucurbitales > Cucurbitaceae > Trichosanthes > Trichosanthes truncata. Next base: position 58,245,495 of record JAWPNB010000010.1, read on the forward strand.
TTCATATGAATCCAAACAGATCTTCTGGTGCAATTTGATTCATTTTAATATGATATTCGTGGTCTCTAATAATGTATTTTTGTTTTCGGTTTTTCTAATTTTTTTAGTAGAAACTAAATGTACTTTGACAATTACTTTTAGGTGTCATTTCTAGCCGTTTTTTGTTTTTCATTTATCATTTTTAAGAAACTGCAATTTGATTGCAGCTTTTCAATTCTGAAACTTGAAAAATGTTTATGAAATTGTAAGTATTTTTTAAAAAAGCGTTTTTTCCCCCTCTTCAAAATCTCATTTTTCGTTGGACACTTCAGCTTTCTCCGACCTTTCGATAATTTTCTTTTTCCCCAACAATTTCTTTCTAGAATTCATCTTTGTTTCTCTAACATCTCTCTAAAATTTTCTTAATCATAACTTTTCCCTCCCTTTATCTTTTTCTAACTTATCTCTAAAATTTTGTCCTACATTTCTATATCTTTTATAACTTCTCTCTTGATTTTTCTTTTGCTCAAGATTTAGGCTCCTTTTTGAAGATACAGAAAATCCTTCATCGTTCAAAAGGAAGAAAAAAAAAAACCTTATCCTTTCTTATTCTTTTTTTAAACAAAATAATAATAATATTATAAAAATCAAAATGAGTGTCAACTTTTTTTTTTCTTTGTTTAAAGAAAGCAGAAAAAATTAGAAATAATAAGGAATTTTTTTAATGAAGCCTCCCTCAGCTTGCTTCAACATATTTTGTTATCTATTTTCTAAAAAAAAATATATAGTTTTCAAAAACTTCATTATATTTTTCGAATTTGACTAAGAATTCAAATGTTTCTTCAAGAAATGTGAAAATCATAGTAAAGAAATTATAAAGAAACAAGTAAAATCAAAATTAGAAATAATAAGGAATTTTTTTAATGAAGCCTCCCTCAGCTTGCTTCAACATATTTTGTAATCTATTTTCTAAAAAAAAATATATAGTTCTTAAAAACTTCATTATATTTTTAGAATTTGACTAATAATTCAAATGTTTCTTCAAGAAATGTGAAAATCATAGTAAAGAAATTATAAAGAAACAAATATAAATTTAAAAAAACTAAAAATCAAATGATAATCAAACAAAAACTTGATTTTTATTTTTAGAATTTGGCTAAAAATTCATATATTTGTTTAAAAACGATAGAAACTATTGTAAAGAAATTGTGAAAAAATAAGCACAATTTTCAAATATTAATAATCAAATAGTTGTCAAAGAAGCCTAAAATTTTGAGATCTACAAATTCAAGATTTTGCAAAATAACATATCTCGTGAGGGAAAGAGAAGACGAAACTTTAAAAACCCAAACTTTGGCGAAAGAGGGGCAAATGAGAAGAAAAAAAAAAAAAAAAAATCCAAAATCATTATTCTATATCCACTCCACGTCCATTACCTAACTTACTCTAAATTTTTGTTAGTCAAATGGATTAATGATGAACCTCGAAAAATAGAATGAAAGTGGCAAAATTACCAAAAATATTCTTACGGAAAATGTCGGCCGCAACTTTCCATGCTTGGTCTTATTGGTTCATCGACAGATCCGATTGGATTGCTTTTCTTCAGGCCTGCAGTAAAACAGTGCAGTTTCTTTTTCCTTTCTATTCCCCATCCGGCAACAAATCTACACTCAAAAGCTTAGAAAGGTACCGTACTACATAATGATATAAAAGTAATCAAAAAGAAGAAATAATAATAATAAGCACCTATACTAAATAAATACAAACAAAGAGCGTAACTGTAGAGATAAGATTTATAAGCTAACTGTATTACAATCTATATAAAGCCACTTGAGCTTGTAATGGGATTTTGCATCCCCTAATACCTAGCAAGACGTGATACAATACAATACAAGTACTTTTTCTATATACTCTCAGCTATCTAGAATTTGTGCGGTAAAAATAATGTACAGACGTAGCAAATATATATTATTATATTAGCCAGAGTAAAAGTAATTGATATTTTACCACTTCCACCATGGATAATTTTCCAGAATGATTGTTTTTTTTTTCAGACCGCAAGCATTTTTAGCTTCACATCTTTTTGCTAGAAAAACTTGTCCTTTCATGGCTTCGAGTTAATCTATGTACCTGCTTGATGTGGGAATAGCAGTCCAGCCTGCCGCCGAACATGCTCTGGTATGAGCCTCTTTATCAATTCAGGCGAGGCTCCGGAAAGCTGAAAAATAAATTCAATTATGTAAAAATAATCAATAAAAATAACTAGGAGAAAAGAGTCTTCTTGAGGTGGATGAATGTTCTCAAGTCCTCAAACGGTTACATGAATGATAAGTTTCAGGAAGTCGGTGAATTACATGCATAAATTTTAAGGGTGAATTTGGAATACCTTCTAATTTAAACATTTTCGTAAATAATATATATATTTTTTATTGCAACACTTCTTATAAAAAGGAATTTAATTGAAGTCCTCTTTGTTTAGCAACATTTTTTAAAAGTGATTTTAATTACAATTTGGTTGGTTGCACTACACCTAAAAGTGATTTTTTTTTTATAAATAATCCTAAAAGTGATAATAATAATAATAATTCAAAAAAAGGAAAAAAGTGCTTCAGGAGACTCCAAGCATACACTAAATGTCAAAACTTATTAACATTTTGTTATTCTACCATGTAATTGAGATTTTTCTATATAAACTCCATTTTTTTCCCTTTTTTTTTGTTGGACACCCTTGCACGGGGTGTTAACTCTCAAAACAGCCCTTTAATTGAAGTCCTTGTTTGTTTGGCAACATTTTTTAAAAGTGATTTAATTACAATTTGGTTAGTTGCACTACACCTAAAAGTGATTTTTTTTTTTAATTATAAATAATCATAAAAGTGATAATCATAATAATAATAATAATTCAAAAAGAAACAAGGGAAAAAAGTGCTTAGGGAGTTAATTCTGGCATACACTAAATGTCAAAACTTATTAAAATCTTGTTATTCTACCATATAATTGAGATTTTTCTATATAAACTCCATTTTTTTCTTTTTTTTTTTTGTCGGACACCCTTGCACGGGGTGTTAACTCTCAAAACAGCCCAAAACTCATTTTCTACTCAAATTGCAAGCTATTAGGCTCTCTTTATCCTTTTACTTGACGTGAAGTATTAATTAGATGCAGTTATATGGATAGGCTAATATAATTTACTGCCAACGTAAATGAAGTAGAGACATACTTCCTGTTTAAAGTTGAAGAGCGGGGGCAAGTGACGACCATTGGGAAGGCGGGCATTAGGCTCCCGAAGCTCATCAAAGAAGGGATGCGCACATGCTTCAAGCTGCCCACGGGGAATTACATGGATGGTCAGGAAAACAACATAATGTACAAATCAAGACGGCAGAATTCGAGAATTCAGCCAATAGCATGACCAAAAATACCAAAATGGTAGAATAATTCATGGATATATGAGCAAGTAGATTGCTAATTAAGTGAGTGGTACGATATATTATTATTAGATTAGATATCAACAGTAGAGCACGAAAAGTAGGAACTCACTGCAGTGCACCGGAGACCGGGCGAATATTGGAGAAGTCTTGAAGCAAGGTCAATAGCTTCAGGTGGCATTCGTTTGTGGAAGACCTAAATGGATATTGTGTAAATGTATTAATTATAGGAGCAGAGAAAATTGTATTAGAGAGACAAATCAATCACAAATGGATTCAATCAGAAAAAAGTTTATGCACGAGTGATATATATATATATATTCGAAATAAGACTGCGTGAATACTTTGAGAGAACCTTGAGACATGCACGTGCTAATAAAATACCTTGTGCCACGGATGGGCTTTGATCTGAGGAAACCTAAAATCTGTATAATTTGGATTCATGCATCGAATTTCTTCCCGAGTTGGAGTGCCGAGAACCTGCAAGTTGGTAAAAAGAAATGAACAAGTTATAACAATCATACTTCCCATGGCCATGAGAAATATGTCCAATGAATCGGAAATTAGGCTTCACCTTGATTATCTCAACCAGTTGATCTACTGCACTTTCCCCAGGAAACAATGGCTAGAAAGAGAGAACAAAAATTAAATTAAATGAATTTCATAACCTCTCTCTCATAGACGTAGCAAATAAATAATCAGAAAATGACACAAGATGTCAACCTGGCCTAGAAGCAGCTCGGCAAGAACACAACCAGCTGACCATATGTCGATAGATGTAGAGTATTCTGTTGCACCAAATATGAGCTCTGGAGCTCGATAGTAACGGGAGCATATGTAAGAGATGTTTGTTTCACCTTTAACCTGAGGACAGAAATATAATAAAGATATTCTTGACAGAAAATGGTATATAGAAGAAAGAGTAATAAATTAATCGTGAACGCATTGTCAAGACTATAACTTGATTGCTCAGCATAATAAGCAAATCTCAAAATAAGATGTCATAATTTTAGACCACTTCCTGAGTAACTACGCATACAGAAATCGTACTGATAACTCAACCTTGAGCCAATAGGCATTTTTTCTCTCAAATAAAATCATTTGACTAATAGCATAGCCTTGTTCAATATTTAAAGATATAAGATAGAAATAATGAAAACTATACCAGGACTTTTGCGCTTCCAAAATCACAAAGCTTGACCTGATGCGTGAGAGGATCAACCTGTAAAGTTTATTCTACTTTAGAAGGAAACTTGAATTAACATGCAAATTGTAAGCTAAGAGGCTAATCTATTAGCTCAAGTATGAAACTACTTTTAGCTCACAAATAATAAGAGAAATAGATCACATACCAAAAGATTATGAGGCTTTACATCTCGATGGCAAACCCCAGGAACAGTGTGTATATAAGCTAGCCCCCTGAAGATCTAATAAACACTTTAATTTAGTTTCAGAATGAAGATGAAAAAGGACAGAGAAAAAATGTTGAATAGTCTCTGGGTGAGTGAGTTCATACTTGATAAGTGTAAAGTTTCACATAGATGAGTGGCATCCTCTGGTTCATACTGCAGTAGTGCCTCAGTACTCGATACATAGTCTCAGGAACGTATTCCATGACCAGATTTAAGAAGAGTTCATCTTTACTAGTTGTAGAAAAAAAACAATGCTTCAAGGAAACAACATTTGGATGATCCATCAAGCGCATCAACTGCAGCTCACGATTTTTATAACGTCTGTCCTGCAAGACTTTCTTTATTGCAAAAGTCTCCCCAGTTTCCAAGCATTTAGCCTAAGAAGAGTATTAAATAATTTTAATAGAACCAAGGAACGGAAAGGAAAGTAAAATTTGACAGAAGTTTTATCAATTTTCTATATACCTGGAAAACAATTCCAAACGATCCGGAACCTACCACACGTTCTGCCATGTAGCTAATAGTCTAAAGCAATGTGCAAATCAAGGAAACAAAAGTAAGCAGTTTAGCCACTAAAAACATTGGAGAACATTAAAATGCTAGAAGTGTTTCTAAGCACCAAGTTACAAGTCTTGGTTGCCGTACAAGATGAGCAAAAATGACCTACCAAAATTATATTATAATAACGAAGTTGAAAAAAATGAAGCCAATATTCGCAATTGAAAATTTCTATAGATACGTATGTGATTAACAATAAGTTAATAAGTTAAAAAAAAAAAAAAATTATAACCTGTTTTGGCTCGCCATTTTTCCCTCCAATAGTAGTGGAGATTATGTGACCAGTTACTGCATCCTTGCTCTCTACAATAGTCGATGACATTTCCTGCAATTTTGTAGCGACATATAACAAAAGATGAGTTAAGTGCCTAAACTATAAGGATGACTAACATTTGAATACTTGGCAAATAACACCTCCAAACTTAAAATTGATATTAGCTACCGTTGAATGGCGTTGATAAAAACACAAAAGCATCAACAGTGCCTCTCGATTTTTTTTTAATCAGAAACTGACTATTTTTCTGATCGTATTTAATATTAGTTCTCTTTTTTTTTTTTTTTCCAGTGAAATGATTTCCAATGGGTGCAAAATATCATAAAAGTATTGAAACACCAAAATACAAGAATGTTTATTGCCAAGGATTTCGAATTATCCGCATTTGCCGATGCTAGTATTTGAATGCTTATCAATATTATGGTGTTTCAGGAAAACTATGAAAAAGAAGCCAGTTCAAAAAAAAAAAAGTTCGACATCTTCAAAATATGGAATAATGAAAAGTTGAAACACAAATATCTCAAGAAACGCAATAGGATCCCCTTCTCCCCAAGGAAGACTAAAGAAAATAAAAAATGTCAAGAATTTGTTGTGTGTCTAAACATTGAACAATGCAAAGTAGAGAGAATCAAGTATCATCAACATCCTCAAGCAAACTGCAAACGTTTAAAACACAAGCAACCAAAGGTAAAAGGCTCAAATAGTTGAAATATTACATACTCTACTGTACCTGAAGGCTAGTACAATACTCAAACCGATAAATGCTTACATTCGAGGATCATGAATTGATCATCTATGGAGAAATTATATTATCTCTTTAAGGCAATAAAACATATCAAACAAATTCAAGATAGAACACAGTCTAACCAAGCAACTGCAGGTCGCGTCAGATTGAGCTGTCATTATAACAGTGCAAAATCGAGGGACGGAAAGAGAACGAAGCACTGTCAGCAACTAAGAAGGCAAAATTTGAAAGGAAAAATACGCAAAGAGATCCGTATTCGGTTTTCGACAACGCACATTTACTGTTCTTTGACGAGGTCCAGAGAAACGAAAGGAGCTAACAAGATAAATGCGCGTTTTATCTACTCTTAATTTTAGCAGTCAAACAAAAAGAAGCTGAGCGGAGAAGATTAAGCTCGAAATCAGGAGGATGTCGGTCAAACGTTCCGAAATAGAAGAATGCAGCACCAATAGCATACAGTTTCAAATAAACATAAAAGCAGTTCAAGAACTCGATCCACAAAATCTCTCCGATCGCATTCTCAGTCAAAAAACAGAAAACAATAGCATCCGTCGAACTCCTCCGATCAGAGACCATAAGCATTACGAAATCAACAAGATCGCTAACAAATTGTTCAGAGGCGAACAAAAGAACACGAGATCAAACGCGATTCATGAACCATCGCCAGAAAAACCACAACAAACAAGATACAAGAACAAGAGAGAAAAACCTCGAAACAAAATAAAGAAAGCAAAAATTACCTTATCGGAGTCCATTCCAGAATCACGGAGAGTGTAGTCTGAAGAGCTTCAGAGGATCATTCGTAAGCCAAGACCGTCGCCGCACAAACTCCGGTAGCCGACGATGAATTGCGATAAGCCCTACGAATCAGGAGGCAATGCGAGAATGAGAGAACGCCGAACCCTCGCCATTTCAATTTCTACATGGAATTTCTTGGTCTGTTCATCGTCTTTACAGTGGGAGAGTTTGAGAAGAGAGAGAGAGAAAATGGGAGACCCACTCGAGAGACCCACTCGATTAAGAGAGTGGCGAATGGTCCAGTCAGAAAACTTTATGGAATTGGTATCTTATGATCTTATCTACGTCCGGAGCCAGTGCCGGTGGTTCTGTGTGAGAGGCCCCATGGTAACTAATGTGGACCTGCGCGGCCTCAGGGACAGGTTCGACAAGGATCACATGATGTGGAACCCAATGATTCACCTTTCAAAAGCAAATTCCTATTATATCACTTATTAATAACATTAATCGAGTGGGTCAAAAATTCCTATATTGTTTTTTTTAGTACAAAAAATTTGGAGCACTGAGATTCCAACCTGCGATCTTAAAGGAAGTAGTATATATGTCAATTACCATTAAATTATACTCACTTTAGTAATTATGTCTATATTGTATATCAATATGATATGAGATATATAAAAAAAATAAATGGTTAAATTATACAAAATATTCATGAACTTTGGGGTATGTTTCAATCATACTCCTAAATTTTGAAAAGTTGATTTTTACTTTTGAACTTTGAAAATTGTTCTAAAAAGTTAATACTCTTGGAGTTTTTTTTTTCTTCATTAAAATAAGATGAAAATCGATGCAACTGCTAATGTGTAAAAATTAAAAGACATACGTGACATCATTTACAACATTATTCACGTAAACTGACGTGATAGTTGTTGTGTTCAAATTGATTATACAAACAATTTTTTAATGATATCATTTGATAATAAATAAATGGTAACAACAATCTTAAATTTCTAGATAATTGTAAATAATATTGCATACGTCTTCTAGTTTTTACATATCTACTATCACGTCAATTTCCATAATTTATTTTTATAGGAATGGTATTTTTGTGGACCAATTTTAAAGTTCAAGGATGTTATGTATAAAAAATAACACTTATTATCAACATGAGCCATATGTCTTATCTATCGATCATTGAGACGGTAATTAGCCGTTGACACTTTATCCACCAAGCTATCATTAAATGGACAAAAAATTAAAAAAAATATTGTTATATAAAGTTTTGAGAATAAAATATATTGTAGATTACGACAAAAAGAGTTTAAAAGGTAAAATATAATTTAAACCAATTATAAGCGTTTAGTTGACTGGAAGTCCTTTAAAAGGCGTGAAAAGAACTTTTGCAAAAACTATGGGCCGAAAGGCAAATTTGAAAAGGCTAGTCTAGGACAAATACTGTTCAAAGATTTTTAACACCCTCCGTAACCATCGAATTGCCGTACTATATATGTGATTTCTTTAATAAACACTATTTATTTAAAATATAAAATAAATATTTTGTAAGGTTTTCAATTTTGGTTGACATATCAATCTTTCTATATATTCATTGGTTGGATATCAACATAACATTTTTATTATATTATAGAAACATCAATGGAAGTGTATATATATATATATATATATATATATATATATATATATATATATATAGCAACATTGTTATTAAACACCTGATATTAATAATACAAAATTTAAACTTCTTCTTCTTATTACTGTTTTTTAATAAAAATTTAAACTTATTTAAAAATGGTGAAATACTTATTTGCTAATTTAAATATTTTTATTGAATTTTTTATATTTACAATTCTTCCAGAAATATTAATTGACATCAATATTTTATTGATATTTCCATCAACACATTTCCATAAAATTGAGATCTCGACATTTTTGTCGATATAAACATTTAAAACCTTGATCGTAACAAGTTTCTTATATTCAATCAAGAGCAAGACTTGGGTGTATCCTAGGTTGCACTCATCTTTTTACAACCTACTCCAACCATACAATAGAAAAAGTTCAAAAATATAATTAAAAAAAAAAAAGAGTTCAAACTATGGATTGACACTGGGTGGGTTGCAAAAAGATGGATGCACCCAAATTTTCTTCTTCAGTAAATACTTCTAGTACAATAGGTATCTAGCTTATCTATTAAGTTAGACTCGGATTGATAATATATTGCAACAAAAGTGATTTAATAATACATGCACTTATAATAAAATATATACACATTTATATGTATATATTTTGATAATAAAGGTATTTCTAAATTATAAGAATAACACAAACAATTAACTATTTTTATAGGGGTAATATAATATATAGTACGTATTAATTAAATTTATTTCGATCGATTAAGTTTTTTAAAAAAATAATAATAAAAGATTTCTTCAAAGCTTTTTCCAATCTTGAATCTCTTTGACTGTTTTTTTTTGTTAATCTGTTTGACTAATTAATCATATGCAAATACTCATCAAGATGTTACCAAGATCTTGGACAATATTTTTACATTTTTTTTTCAATTCACAATAACATGTGATAGTCGAATCTTTAATTTTTTTTTCCAACTCTTTTTTTTTTTAGTAAAAAACTTTCCAACTCATGAATTTGTTTTTTTGAACTGTACTCATGAATTTGTTATCAATGTTACATAAATTATTTAAATATACTTGTCAATTTTATCCTTACGCGCGGTCGAAATTATTTAAATATACTTGTCAATTTTATCCTTAATTGGATTATGTAACGTATATAACATTATTTAGAATATTACATTACATAATCCAACTCAGGAATGGAGTTTTCTAGGCAAAATCCATAAAGAAGTTTACTAGTATATGTTTTTTTTTTTTTTTTTTAAATAAAAACAAACCAAAAAAAACATATATATGTTTACTAATATATGTTTTGACCAATGAAATTAGCAATAATTATGTCACCTTAAATATATGCAATACTCATCAAAATATTAATCTGTTTGACTAATTGATCATATGCAATTAATACTCATCAAGATGTTACAAGATCTTGGACAATATTTTTATATATTTTTTTTCAATTCAACAACGTGTAGTGATAATCGAATATTTAACTTTTTAATTTGTTAATGATATATATCTTAACCATTTAAGTTATGCTCAAGTTCGCAACAATATTTTTACATTACAATGGCCATTTTAAACATAAACTTGCATATAGTTTTAATGTTAGAGTCCAGTACTGAAAAGATTTTTGATTATTTAAGGATACTAAGCTTATTTATATGTTCGAGAGAATACGGATCCTATGCTCACATCGACACACAAAAACTTTCCAACTCTTTTTTCTTTTAGTAAAAAACTTTCCAACTCATGAATTTGTGTTTTTTGAACAGTATTCATGAATTTGTTATCAATATTATATAAATTATTTAAATATACTTGTCAATTTTATCCTTAATTGGATTATGTAATGTCGTATATAATATTATTTAGAATCTTACATTACATAATTCAATTAAGGAATGGAGTTTTCTAGGCAAAATCCATAAAGAAGTTTACTAATATATGTTTTTTTTTTTTAAATAAAAACAAACCAAAAAAACATATATATGTTTTGACCCATGAAAACATATATATGTTTACTAATATATGTTTTGACCAATGAAATTAGCAATAATTATGTCACCTTAAATATATAGTTCTATCATTAATATTGAGTTGCACATATATGTCAATATATGTATGTATATGTACGCCAAAGTAATTAAATAGGGACAAGGACTATGAAAGCAAAATTAAATTTCATCAAGTGGCGTTAATCCCCTTCGAAAGCCAGAAATATTCTACAACACGTAGAAACCAAGGTGAAACAGAAAAGACAACAGAAATTAGAGAAAAATACCTAATTTTTATCCTATCCCTTTGGCAAACAGCATCTTTCTTATTTGTAGCTATATATCATATTTTTGTTCTTACTTCTTAGTTTACAATTAATTAAGATTAATTAATTCACCACCCTGCAATTTAGTCTAATTTCAGTGTCTAACCCAGCCGGAGGACTGAGATTCCCCATCTTAATCATCGCCTTTACAAAATCCATGTTAAAGGCAGCTTTATTATTACTGTAATCCAGAACCAACGCGTCTTGTGAACCGCCGTTGAAGAGCTGTTGGTCGGAATGAAACAGGCCGCGCTTTTTCGTCAGGTCTTTGTAATATTGGTTGTCGAACGTTTCGTTGGACGAGTCGAGAGGGGCCAAATTGGTGTCGCCGCCGGAGAACGGACAGTTGGCACTCCGCTGTTTGGCGAAGGCGGGATCGATGTCAGTGTCGTTGTAGATGCGCTTTCGGAAGAATTGACAATTGCTCATGCCGATGGTGTGGGCGCCGGAGAGGGCGGTCATATCACGAGCGTTCAAGCCCTTGGCATCGAACATCGAGATGAGTGTTGAGAGGTTGGCGGTTGGCCCCGGAAGGTTGCTGTTAGCTCCGCTCTCGCTCGCCGTCCTCGAGTCCTTCCGACCAAGTAGTACATCCCAATCAGGACCTCCAAGCTACAAATTAAAAAAAAAATAAGTGAACACTTTTAAAAGTGAGTTTGAAATGACTTAAAAAAAAAAAAGTATAAATACTATCTATAATAAATTAAGAAAAACCACTAATTTAAGGCTTTTCTTAATTCTTGTCAGGTATGATCATAAATATTTCTTTTTAAACTTCTGATTATCAAAACACTAGGAAAATTTAAAAAAAAAATATATTTTTTGATTAGCTAAAAAACACTTTGCACCCCTCCAAAGTGTTAGAGTTTGATATAATTAAATTTACCATAACCCATTAGCTTAAGCTTTTGGGTTGATTGGTGATTTAACATGGTATCAGAGCAGGAGGCCCTGAATTCGAACCCCTGTAAACACAAAGTAATCAAAAACTCACTCTAATTTTGTTTCACTATTGGCGAAATTATACAATCTCTGTCTTTCTCTTTTCTTGTAGAAACAAAAATATGTGATCTAATCTTATTTTGTACGTACTGCATGTAAAATCATGCAGCGAAAAGTCAACAAGAAATTAATATTTCAAATATATATAGTGCGCAAATAAGATGATTAATTGAATTCTGCTTGCAAAAAGAAAGAAAGAAGAAGAAGATTAATGGAATTCCACATCAAGATGCAGTATGGATACATAGGAAAAAGTTATCATATTGTTTAAAATATTTTTACGACGTACTATAATAAATTCGAAAAAAATAGCTGGAATCTTACGTAAAACGGTTTTAGACTTTTAGGCAAGATTACAGCTATTAAAACTAAAAGAAAAATAAAACATCAGCATAATTTTTTTTTTAAAAAAGGCCAAAATTACCAAATCGACCCCATCGCGAGCGGCAAGAGCAAGAATATCAGCACAAGAAACGGTGCCCTTGCAAGCAGCTTCGACCCGAGTTTTAATGTCGTCAATCACTTCGAACCCTCTAGCTGAGTTTATGTTTGGAAATGCATTCTTTTCGCCCTTAAATGTTTCTGTATCATCAAGCAATATTCCACCGTCACAACCCTGCATTTAAAAAGTAAAAACCATTTTTAGATCACTGATCACGGTAAAACCTAAAAGATGGCACAATTCGTCCAAAATCACTTAGAAAATCATGTGAAAATGGACTCTTGACAGAGATTAATTAGTTATCTTATAATATTGTATACTAAAAATCAGACTTTCTGTTGAGAATTATACATTGGAAAAATGAAGATATCTCATAATCCTTATAAAATATATGAGTTACTCATCTCATTATCAATATGAAGAGATTTCACAATTTTTATAAGATAATGAGTTACTACTCAAAAAGTAGGATCCAACCCAAGAACTAATTAATTTTGAGATGAAACCTATATTTATCAAATAAGAAAAAGAGATGGGTTTTATTGGTCATACATTAACGAAGCAGTCGTGGAAGAACAAGCGAAGGATTGAAGCTCCGAGACGTCTTTCTCTGGCAACAGCTTTGTTCATAACCAAACGAACAATTCCTTCGAGTTTGGGACAGCTTCTTGAGTAGAATTTGGCTGAAAGCTGAGCATTGGCTGAGAAGGCTAAAAGGGAAAGAACAATAAAAAGATAGGAAATGGACGCCATTAGAACGAGAAGAAGAAGAAGAAGCTTTTTTCTCTGGTGTGAGTGTGAGGGTTTTGCTTTGCAGAGTTGATTTATTTATAGACAAGAAATATTCGAAATGGTTTCTTTTTTTTTTTTTCTTTTTTTTTTAATAATAAAAAAAAGGAATTAAAATGGTGTATCGTGCATGTGAGAGAGACGTGGGATTGTGAAGGTATAAAATTCAAAGTTTGCTGCAAATAAAACGCGGTTCTCCACTTTGTTTAATTAATTTGTTTGCTTGTGAGGGCAAGCTGCAGCGCAACAGAGAATCTTTCAATCACGGGGAAGAGAAAAATATCAATATTAGTCAAAGCAACCAAGTTAAGTGTGTTAACTTGTATTTTATTTTATTTTTTAACAAAGGAAAATTTGGTAGAACAGCCTTATTTGCTCAATCATGTAGAAACCTAACTGTATGTATTTTTGTCAACTCAAAAGTAAAATTAATGTAAATTTTAAACTTTATGTTAATTGTAAAAAATAAAGGTATTTTGTATATATAAAAAAATAAGTTATTATTCTTCGTAAATTAGGGATTTGTATAATAAAAAGAAAATTAGGGATTTATAATTAAGTAGTGATGTTCCCTTGAAGGAGTGTATATAGATTGCAACTCTACAGGGGTGAATGAGATTGGTTATTATTATTATTATCTTTTAAAGTTTTATAATTATTTTAAGATTAAATTTCATTTTTTATTCTTAAGGTTTTTTATAACTATTTTGTTTTTAGTTTTATGTTTTTAAAAATTATGCCTATTTCCTCACAATTTTTTTTAAGCTTTTCACCTAATTTCTTAAAAATACATTTAAATTTTAAGTCAAATTTCAATCGCAAAATCAAGCTTTCTATTTTAGGGCCTCGTTTGATAACAAATTTATATTTTTTGTTTTATGTTTTTTAAAATTAAGCTTATAAATACTACTGCCACATATAGTTTTCTTGCTTTATCACCCATTTAAAAAAAACATTTTAAAAAACCAAGTCAAATTTTGAAAACTAAAAAATAGTTTTTAAAAACTTGATTTTGTTTCTGAATTTTGGCTTAGAATTCAAATACGTTTTTAAGGAATGTGAAAAACTTAATTACCACAAAAATTGTGAGGAAACAAACATATAAACTTTTCAAAAACATAAAACCAAAAACACAATGGTTATTAAACAGGGTCTAAAAACTATTTTTAGTTTTCCAAATTTGGCTTGATTTTGGAAAACATTTTTAAAAAGTAGGTAATAAAGCAAAAAAACTATACGTAAAAGTAGTAGTGCTTATAAGCTTCGTCTTCAAAAACAAATAACAAAAAACAAAATAGTTATCAAACAAGCTGATTTTATTTTAGTCCATTATGTTTTTAAATGTCTATTTTATTCATTGAACTTTTTAAACTCTCAAAATTGTCTATTTTAATTTTTGAAATTTCAAAAAATAACTATTTTAATGCTACTATTATTTTGTCATCTAACCCTATGAGCTTCAATATATGTCTACTTTTGCACGACACTGTTCATATATGAAAGTTACGTTTTCCATTTGTCAAAATATATATTAATAGCAAAATAATGACGAACATTGAAATGAATTTTTTTTTTTTTTTTTGTAGTATAAAGATATACATTTTTTTTTTAAAAAAAAATTGGGGTTTAGAACAAAATACATCTAAAAGTTTAAGACGAAAATAGACATTTTATAGTTTCATGATGGATAAAAATAGAAGAAAAACTGAAGCTTCAAGACCAAAATAAAAGTTATTATTATTATTTTTTTATATAAAAAGAAGTGGAACCAATTTAACAAAATAATATGCCTTTTATGTAATATATTTTGTCAACTATTTTCTTGGACACGTCAAAAGTAAGCATAGCTTAACAGTAGTTGACATGTATCCTCGATCAAGAGGTTATAGGTTCAAATCTCCCATTTAGGTATCAACTATTTTCTTGGACACATCAAAAGTAAGCATAACTTAACAATAATTGACATGTATTCTCGATCAAGAGGTTAGAGGTTCAAATCTCTCATCACTAAATGTGTTGTTGAACTAATATATATATATATATATATATATATATATATATATATATATATATATATATATATATCAACGACAATTAATTTTAAGAACAAAATAAACTCATTTTCATATATTAATAAATAAATTCCACACTCAAACTTTTTAAAAAAATGTATTTTTTTATTTGAATTTTTTTTTATGTATTGTTCTCGCCACCCAAAGTTAAAGAACGCATTCAATGCCGTTGAGCAATTCTCATTTTGGCCATCTTGGCCATTTTACCTGCTTAGTGATATATATATATATATATATATATATATATTGAAATGAACTTAGTGAATCCAATTGAAACATAGGAATAACCAGCAACAAATACATAATACACAGACAATTTTTTATTATTACTCTCACTAATAGAAATAAGCAAATAAATTGACTAAAATAAATAATAAACTTTTATATAACACTTTTATTTCAAATAAAAATAATAATAGATGGTCAACTTTAGCATAGTTCAATGGTTAAGACATAATTAGTCTTTTCTATAAGTTGAAAGATGTTATAAAGAAGCGATGATGGCCAACTTGAGTTTAGTTCAATTTTTCCATCTCACACATGTTGAACTAAAAAAAATGATAATGATGAGTAATAAATGTACCAACTAAATTATATACAACCCTAAATAGTGTTTTACAAAAACAAAAAATAACAATTAAAAGTATCAATAAATTCTAATAATTAATTTGGTCCAATAAATAATAACAAAAAATAAATGCAAAAATTAAATATTAGACAGTTGGAGAAACGACACTAAAAGTTTATTAAAGTTTGGCCGAACTTAACCTATGTTACACCATTATTAATGTTACCATGAGTGCAAGTATCAAGGTATTCAAAAAAAAAAGTGTCAAAATGTTATCAAATACAAATCTAAACTCTCAAGATTCGTTAGAAATTAATAAGAGACTTTAAATTGATACGTGTAAAACACAATTTTTTAGCTAAAAAATCTCACACTAAAAAAAAAAAAAAGAAGAAAAAAAACCCTTCCATCGAGGTAATTCACGAACGGCCGGTTGACTACTAAACACAAATTCACAAATACCATATTAAAATACTAAAATTAATTAGGTAAATATATTTATTATTACCATAATATTAATCAATTGAAATTATATCTGAAAAAGTCAACTATTTTAATATACTAAACAGTTACAAAAGCTGTTGAGGGAATGGAGAACTAATTGAACAATACGTGGGCTAGAAATTTGAACTTTTAAGGCTCTGTTGAATAACTATTTTTAGTTTTCTATTTTTAAAAATTATTTCTTCTTCATCTCAATTTTTATGGCATATTTTTTTACTATTCTTGTAAACACATTTGAATTCCTAACCAAATTTCAAAATACAAAAATAAGTTTTTAAAAATTACTGCCTCGTTTGATAACCAACTGATATTTAGCTTTTTGTTTTTAGAAATTGTGCTTATTTTCTCATTAATTTTCTATAATTGGGTTTATTTTCTTAAGAAAACATTTGAATTCTTAGTCGAATTCTAAAAATAAAAACAAGTTTTCAAAAACTTTTTTTTTTAGTTTTTAAAATTTGACTTGATTATTGAAAACATATGTAAAAACTAGATAACAAAACAAGAGAATCATAGGTGGAAGTAATATTTATAGACTTAATTTTTTAAAAACTAAAAACTATATGGTTATCAAACGGGGCATATTTTTTTTAGTTTTAAAAAATTGGTTTGGATTTTGAAAACAACTTTAAAAAGTAGATTTTTAAGCCTAATTTTCAAAAACTAAAAACTAAAAATAAAATGGTTACCAAATGAGACTTAAAAATTTTGCTATGGAGATCAAATTTTTATATACATTCATACAAGTCATTGTCATTAAATTCTGGTTTTGTTTTTGTATTGAATTAAAAAAAAAATTGTTTTGTATATGAAATTAAAAAAAAAAACTTTAGGTTGTTAGAGTGTTGATATATTAAATTTACCATAATCCATCAGCTTAAGCTTTTGGGTTGATTGGTGATTTAACATGGTATCAGAGCAGGAGGTTCTGTGTTTGAACCCCTGTGAAGTCGTTTCCTCCCCAATTAATATTGATTTCCACTTGCTTTTGGATTGATTGGTGATTTAACATAGGTCACATAATTTATATTAACCTTTTCTCAGGATGCTATCATGGAATGTGTTGGCATGGTTTATTTGACAATAATATTTGAAAATAAAATAATTTCTCTCTCTATATGTAAGAAAAATGATAATGAAGTGGTTTTTTTTAAAAAAAAGAATAGTTGATTTTAATTTTTATTTTTTGAAAAAAGAACAAAAATATTTTTAATTTTTTTTTAAAAGTTTAATAATATGTAGAATAGAAGGTTCGAGCACTGACCTCTTAATTGAGAACACATGTCTTAACCAATTGCACTAGGTTTTAGATTATACTAATTTTGAGAATATTGTCAAATAGAATAAAAAATTAGAAAGACTTTTGATTATTTAAGAATATTCTTTTTTACAGACAACAAATAAACGCCAAGCAATATTATTTCCATATTTAAAATCCTCGGCGTTGCCCCCAGTTTTATATTAAACTGTAGTGAGTCTGTTTTTTTTTGTAAAGTTAATCGTAAATCGTAATAACTTTTAGACTTCGTTTTTTATTCTTGACATTTTTCAGGAAAATAGCATTTAGACTTTAGATGATTGATTTTCTGTGTCCTTATATATATCATAATATCAAGAATGTTTACTCCAGCTTTTCAAAAAAAAAAAAAAAAAAAAAGAAAAGAATGTTTACTCCGTTTCCCTTTTTCTACTTTTTATTTTAAAAAAAAAAACTTTCTCGAACATACCAATATTTTATTGACATTTTTTCAAAATCGATATTAATTAATGTCGATCGCTAATCTGAACATAACTCAACTAGTTATGCATATATCTTTGACTAAGAGATTAGAATTTCAAATATTTCCATATATATCGAACGAGAGAGAGAGGCTTTAATTGGGTTAGTAACTTGTGTGGACTTCATGCAAAAGAACAAATTAAATATCAAAGAAAGAGGCATTCAGAAATTTAGGGACAAATAACTAGTCGTCATATTAAAGATAAGGCGAATTTGGATTCTTATTATTTTGTTGAACTATTGCGCTCTGACTATAAAGTTTTCTGCTTGTGTCTAAATTTATATATTTGAATTAGGTTTCTTGCTTTATGTATGTATATATATATGTCCAGACTGTACATATTAAGCCGAGGATATAAGAACAAGATCGTCACTGACTAAAAAGACTACTAATTTATAAATTTTGATTAATTAATTATTATTATTATTATTTTGCATAGTCATAGCTAAATAATAAATATGTTGTACATTGATTTTAGATAACAAAAGTCAAATTTCTCTCTCTCTCTCTCTCTCTCTCTCTCTCTCTCTCTCAATTAAATGAAAGGAACTTTGTTTTTTAAAGGTTAGTTTGATATATACCTTCTAATTTACGCTTTTTTTAAAAATATATATATATATTTTAAACACTTTTTTTATAAAAAAAAAATATTTGTAAACATCTTTTTTATAAAAATGGTTTCGATTAAATTTTTTTAGTATATGATTACATTTTCTTTAATAATTTATATTTTTGTTTAGTTGCATTATATCTTAAAGTGATTATACAAAAGTCAAATTACTACAAAGTGATTATCCAAAGAATGATTTCAAACCAATTTGATTATTTCAAAAGTGAAAAAAAAAAAAGAAAAAAAAAACTCCACTCTTTTGAAGTTTATCCAAACACACAAAAAGTAGGGTTGATGAAAATTCAGAGATAGCTCGTGGAAATGATAGTCAAATTTGCATTTGTTTGCTGGTGGGTGAGAATATATTAAATTATTACATTTATTGTAGTTATTAATATAAGTTTTTAGATTTACTAATAATTTTATATGGCCTAAAAATATGTTTTTTTGAAATTTAAATCTTTATAATAACTTTTTAAAGAATATATTAAAAAAGTTAAATTTATATGACTATTCATTAAGTTTTTGAATGGTCATGAGTTTTAACTCGACATATATCCACGCCTAAAAGTTTATTTTTAATTTTACACATGTTGAATTTCAAAAAGCTTATGAAAGTAGTCATAAAATCATTTCAAGAGAAGAAAAAATATTAAAAACTAAAATTATTTTTTCCTTTTTGACTAATTGGATCCTCCTAAAATTGAATTAGAACTCTTGGAAACTCCAGTCTACAAGTTAATCAAAGAAAAAGGACATACTTATTTATTAGTTTATTTTTTTGGAAATCAGAAAGAAAGAGTTGCATGTCGTGCTTGTGCTTCGACAAATCGCAAGACTCCAAATTAATTAAGCAGTATAAAA
Organism: Trichosanthes truncata; assembly: GCA_033996785.1. Lineage (NCBI taxonomy): Eukaryota > Viridiplantae > Streptophyta > Magnoliopsida > Cucurbitales > Cucurbitaceae > Trichosanthes > Trichosanthes truncata. The sequence continues at coordinate 58,265,239 of JAWPNB010000010.1, forward strand.
ATAGGACAAGATTATGGTAATAAAATTTTGGTGTCTTGTCTGAGGGCTTGTTGATTGGTTGGTTGCTGCTATTGCCTTTTTTTTTTTTTTTTTTTTTTTTTGGGTAACCAGTAGTATCAGAGTCATGTCCTTACAATCAGAGTCGGTAGAATCCTTCGAGTGCCAAACAAAAAAGTGGTGAGTCTCTCAGAGAAACATAGTCATGTAGAATTGTGGATGAGACATCAACAAACGTGTGGTTTGAGGAGAGGATTGCTAAGGGTGCGATAAGGAAGTGGTCGACACCATGTAACCCACAATGTGATCTGTGGTGGAACTCAGGGGCGGATCCACAAAGGGGCCAGGGGGGGCACGTGCCCCCCCTCAACTTGAAATAATTATTCTATATATATAAAAGTTAGCCTCCAAAGATCAAAAATTCCCTTTGGCTCGTTGGCTCTTGCCTTTGTTTCTGTTTGGTGCCCTTTGCACTTGGTTCTGTGTTCGAGCCCAAGTTTTTGCAAAATTTATTTTGGTAGGTTAGACTTATATTATGTGATTTGTAGATTGGTTTTGATGAATAAAATATATTTTTTTCATTTTCAAAAATAAAAAAAATATATTTTGTTTTTGCAAATTAAATAATTTAGACTCTTTATAGTAAAAAATAAGATTTTTTTTTCTTGGAAGCTAGTAAAGATAAGATTGTTATGTTCCTGTTTAGACTTTTTATCACCAAGCTTACCTAATAACAAGATTTTCAATCCTCAAAATAAGAAAAAAAAATAAAATAAACAAGATTTTCATTCCTTTAATAAATTTAAATTCATCTACGAGATAAAAAGAAGGTTCAAATATTATCTTGATCTTTGTACTTTAGGATTCATTCTATTTTAGTCATGTATTTTCAAATATTCAAATTTATCCCTTGTATATTCAATAAATCTTTAAATTAGTTCTCATTATTTAATTTGAAGATATTTTTCATAGAACTTGTTAAAATAATAATAATAATTTTCACTCCATAAAAGACATCATGTTAATAAGTTTTCAAAATTTATAAAACGAAAGCTAATAGAGACTAAATTTATTTTGAGAAAGTTAATCATAAACTAACAATAGAAATTGATATTAAAATTATTAAAAGTACAATGATTTTATTTGAACATTTGAAGTATATGGACTACAATAGAATAAATGCTAAAGTTCAAGGACCAAATTGATATTTTAACCTAAAAAGAATATTAAATAAGTTTTTGATAAATATATAACAATGGGATAGAAATAGTTAAAAATATTTTTAAATTTTTGATAAATTGTTTTTAGAAAATTAATTTCATATAAAGAAATTTAACTCAATTTTAGAAAAATTTTACTACCTATTTCAAGTTTCATTGTTTTTTCTAGTATATTTATTTTGATAATTCAATTATATAATTTTTTAGCTTAAATTTATTTATATATAAAGTGATATTTTTAGTCTCTATATTAAATCATACCCAATGGTTTATTATAATCTAGTAATCGATATTACATGATTTGAATATTGCAAGCAACGCATCTAAAATTACATTTATATGAACTTGTGCCCCCCCTAACATAAAATCCTGGATCCGCCACTGGTGGAACTCTATCGATTAGGCGGTGTACTCCAGAGAAGATGAGCGTCTTGGATAAGAGCAAACTCTCGGTGAAGCTAGAGAGTTGGACGGATGGAATGACTATTGAGGGGAGACTCGATGGTACTTTGTTTGAGGGCAAGGTTGTTGGGAATGTAGCCAAATTCTCACATTGGCTAGATAAGCAGAAGATCATGAGTATATAAGTGAGAACAACCATTTCCATTGTTATGAGATCTTTTGGGTAAATTCAAAAGTAAAACTATGAAGGTTTAATTCCAAAGTAGACAATATCATACTAGTATGGACATAGATAGAAGGTCGTTGTCCTTAATAAGAATTTAATCAAAATGGTATATTTTTTAGTTTTTTTTTGAGATAGCATATTCTTTTTTTTACTTTCCCTCATATCCCGATGGTAATGTTTTAAAACATTTTAACGAACATTGTATATTTATAAATATATCTCACTCCGTACATCAACATCCATATTATTTCACCCCCACATCTTTAAATGATTATCTAAATAGTCAATTCAAATGTTGACACACTTATTTTGTTTTGTCTCTTTATAAATAAGGTAAGAGTTTCCCTTCCTTAATCATTTTGACTTGTTCAATTGTTACCATTCATTTTCAATTGTCCTAAGCAAAAGTACAATCCAATTAAGTCTTGTTCAATTGTTACCGTTCATTTTCAATTGTCCTAAGAAAAAGTACAATCCAATTAAGTGTGTATATATACACATATAGAAATTAACTTAATTTTTATATTATTAAATATTTAATCATACATGAGTATATGATATAATAAGTTGGTACTCTCAATTAAGAAGTCAAAAGTTCGAATTCTCATATATATTTAAAAAACTTTCAAAGCTTTTTGTTTAATGTTGGTTGGATAACTATTATAGAATAGTTTTAAAATGCAATGAGTCCAAATAAATTAAAAAATGGTTGGATAACTATTATATATAAAATAGTTTTAAAATGCAATGAGTCCAAACAAATTAAAAAATTATTAAAATATAAAAATCAAGACGCTTATCTTTTTGAATCAATTAATTTGAAGGAAAAAAATAAGAAATAAACCTTCAATATAAGCTCCCTTTTGATAACCTACTAATAACTAATAAATCTAATATCTTAGCATCCAAAAACTAAATAATTATTAAACGAGCTTAAATTACTTGATCAATCAATCAAATTACTTCGGTGGGTATTTTTGGGGTGCATCTACTATGTTAGTATTGTGATTTCAATTTTATGTGTGGCTAACTTAAAAGGTTATTATCATTATTTTTTTTATTAAAAAAAAAAAAAAAAAGCAAGCTTGACCGTGAACTTAATTTTCTATTTTTTTTTAATTTTTATCTTAAAATATATGCACAAATTAATCTAGATTAAAATATTTAACTCACATATTGAATTTAAATATCTTGAGATTGTGAAGTCAAGTCTACATTTAATATAATGAATTTGTATATTTTAGACTATAATTTTGTTAATCTCATATAAATTATACAAATTTAGGCTTCTAAAACTGGCATAAAGGTACACATCAATTTTTGCAAACCAAATATCGACTATACTTATAGTAAATTCTTTATGCAATTTGAACATATAGACTCTTATAAATCATGCTATACAAATTCAAATTTGCTAATTAAAATTTTCAACTTGGGTCTATGATGTAACGCTCGATTAATTAGAATATTAATAACCTTCGTTTAAATCATCAACCAGACATTTACTCTAACAACATGAGTCGAAAATCTTCAAAACCAAAACAATGGAAAGAAGTTTTCCCTTCATTGATTGGGGGAGGCAAAGACTTTGTACATTAATAAATAATAGCATTGAAAATTTTTATGCATACACAAGTGACGAAAAAGTCTTAATTTGCAAGCTTTATTCAAAGATACCCAATATAGAATTGAGCTGGAATGTGCCATTCTTCTAGAAATGATCTAAATAACTAAGACCCTATGTAATATCAATTGCGTTTTTAATTTTCTATTTTTAAAAATTTTAGTTGTTTTCTCATCATTTCTTTGCTATTATTTTCATCAATCTTAAAAGAAACGTTTGAACTTTTAGCCAAATTCCAAAAATAAAAACTATTTTTTAAAAACTAGTTTTAGATCTCGTTTGATAACCATTTAGTTTTTTAAAATTGGGCATGTTGTCTTACCATTTCTTTATAATGATTTTCATCTTTCTTAAAAAAACATTTGAATTCTTAACTAAATCCCAAAAACAAAAATTACTTTTTAAAAACTACTTTTTTTTTTTTTAGTTTTCAAAACTTGACTTAGATTTTAAAAAGTAGATAACACAACAAAGAAACTTGTAGGTGCGAGAATGGTTTATAAGCTTGTTTTTTTATTTTTGAAATTTGTGTTTGTTTTCTCACAATTTCTCTACAATGATTTTTATTTTTGTTAAGAAAACATTTGAATTCTTAGTCAAATTCCAAAAACAAAAATCAGTCTTAGGCTCCGTTTGATAACCATTTGGTTTTTTGTTTTTAGTTTTTGAAAATTGTGCTTGTTTTTTTACAATTTCTCTACAATGGTTTCTATCTTTTTTAAGGAAGCATTTGAGTTTCTAGCTAAATTCCAAAAACAAAAACAAGTTTTTGAAAACTACTTTTTTTAGTTTTCAAAACTTGGCTTGGTTTTTTAAAACATATGTAAAAAGTAGATAAGAAAACATGAAAATCCATAGGTAGAAGTAGGATTTATAGGTTTAATTTTGAAAAACCAAAAACCAAAAACTAAATAGTTATCAAACGGTGCCTTAGTTTTCAAAACTTTACTTGGATTTTAAAAACATGTGTAAAAAGTAGATAACAAAACAAAGAAATCCATAGGTGAAAGTAGTATTTATAAGCTTAATTTTCAAAAACCAAAAACCAAATGGTTATCAAACGGGGCATTAATCTTTTGTTTTTAGTTTTTGAGAATTAAGCTTAAAAACACTACTTTCACCTATAAGTTTCTTTATTTTTTTATCTACTTTTTACACATGTTTTCAAAATCGAAGCCAAATTTTAAAAACTAAAAAAAGTAGTTTTTAAAAACTTGTTTATGTTTTTAGAATTTGACTAGGAATTCTAATGTTTCTTTAAGAATGGTGAAAACCATATTGTAGAAATGGTAAGGAAACATGCATCAGTTTTTAGTTTTTAATTTTTGAAAATTAAGCTTAAAAACACTACTTTCACTTATGAGTTTCTTTATTTTATTATCTACTTTTTACACATGTTTTCAAAATTGAAGCCAAATTTTGAAAACTAAAAAAAAAAGTTTTTAAAAACTTATTTTTGTTTTTATAATTTGACTAGAAATTCTAATGTTTCTTTAAGAATGGTGAAAACCATATTGTAGAAATGGTAAGAAAACAAGCAGAATTTTCAAAAACAAAAAACTAAAAACGAAATCGCTATCCAATGAAAGTTTAGTTTTCAAAACTTGGCTAGGATTTTGAAAGCCTATTTAAAAATTAAATAACAAAATAAAGAAATTCATGAGTGAAAGTAATATTTATAAATTTATTTTTAAAAGTAAAAAGCCAAATAGATATCAGAACTGCAAAGTGACAATATAATGTAATTAGCTTACGAAGTTTGACCTAACAAATGGCTTTAAGGGAAGAGTGAGGGATGAAAGAGGGGATAAATGTCCCTTTGTTTGTTTTTAATTCAAAAAATTTTACAAAAAATTAAGATTTATTTTGTTTTTATTCCAAGTTGTTCTCTAAAATTTTAAAATAGAAAGGTAAAATTTCGACTTTTTTTTTCTAATGAAAAATTCTGGTTGGACCTTAGATTAAGCTTTAAAGTGATTGGTTAATGTTTTGAGGATTATATATTATTTTAAAGGTAAACTAATAATTGAAGATTAGAACTCCAGATTGGATGAAACGTGGGACTTTCTTCCAATTTTATTTTTATTTGTGATTTCGTCCAACTTTATCATTTGATGCAAGCTGCAATCGTCAATTTGAAACCGAATATAAAAAGAGGAAGAGAGTTTTCAATTTGGATTCAACCAAATAGAAGATATAAGGCAAAAGAACCGGTTAAGGATAATATATATTATATACAATATTTTAGGGAAGATAATATATATACTTGAATCTTAGGGACATAGAAGTTTGACCAATTGAGTAAAATATTTGTATTGAATATTTCAAACGACATTCCTATAAATTAAAAGAATTGATACATTAATATTGAAAGATCGATTAATATTTTTAAACAAACATATGAGATATTTGTATATTGAGAAATCGACTAATATTTCAAACGACATTGTTATAAAATCGATTAACACAAACATATTACATATATATATATATATATATATATATATATATATATATATATATATATATATATATATGAGCATTTGTATTTCTATCAACAATTCAATTCTATATATTTAAAGAGTTCATATCACAATATTAAGAGTCTAAATATTTTTCATAGGATATTTAGAAATATTTTTCATATGTCAATATTTTTATCTGTATTTCACAAAATTCAGAATTTAATATTGTCATAGCATCATTTTTTTTCTTTAGTTTGACATTTCTATATATATTAAAACTTTATGGACATTTTTATAAAATTCAATGGTCAACAATTTAGATTTGTTTACAATAATATTAAATGAATAGATTATACAACACTTTGGAGAAGTCGAAATGAACATTTTTTTAAAACTAGACTTAACTTATTAACAAAGGGTTTAATGATGAGCATAGCTCGTAGAAGTCGTACATTCGGTCCTCACCTTCTTATTTGTAAGGTAACATTTAAAATAAAGAGGTTAAATTATAAGTTTAGACATGAAACTTTTAAGATTGTGTCTAATTAGTATTTAGTCCATATACTTTTAAAAGTTTCTAATATTTTCATCAAGTTTTAAGAAAATTTCAAATATATCATCAAACTTTTGGTTCTGTTTCTAATAGATTTCTATCGTTAAACCTGCCAATTTAATATTTTTGTGGGATGTTTGACTACATTATTTAAGAATTATCTGATAGGCTGATTTCGAGCAAGATCAAGTGTTTAGGGACGTAGTCATTAAACTAAAAGAGTTAACACAAAAAACTATTGTACATAACATTTCAAAAAAAAAAAGTATCATACATAAAATTGAAAGTGGAGGTATTAATAACTTTTCAAAACAAAAATACCATATTGACAACTTTGAAAGTGTAACAGACCTATTAGATATTTTTTTAGAGACCATATTGACAGGATTTTAAAATTTTAAAGACACATTAAAACTTTTTTAAAATATAGATACTCAATCACCATAACTTATAATTTAACCAAGGTTAAATTACAAGTTTAGTTTATGAAATTTCATGTTTATGTCTAATAGGCCATTGAAATTTGAAAAGTATCTAGTCTAATAAATCTTTAAACTTTCAATTTTGTGTCTAATAGATTATTAATATATTCAATATTTTTTAAAATTCTTGAATTTATTAGTCACAAAACTTAATGTTTAGAGTTTTAGACAAAAATTCAATTTTATGTCTAGTAAATCAATCAATTTTAAAAAATTTTAAATATATCAATGAATTATTAGATAGAAAATTAAAAGTTCATAAGACCTATAAGATACTTAGATATAAAATTAAAAGTTTAATAACCTATTAACATAAACCTAAAAGTTCAAGTAACTTGTAATTTAACTTTTAACCCCCCAAAACAAAACGTCTTCGAAGAAAATTAAAAAACCAATTATGTGCCACAAAAATTGGATATTTGTATGATTGCTGGCCGAAAAGGTTGAGGTTGAGACTCGAGGGAGCTGTAATAATTTTGGCAGCAATGCCTTGCAACCGGGAACCGGTCCAATGGAGAGTGGTCGTATTGATCCAAAACCGGCCAACCTTCCACCTTTTGCTTGTCTGTTTTACGGCCCTTGATGATGACAACAGCTGACTTTGTCTTCCCCAACGAGGTAGATCGTGGGTGGTCCCTACTATTGGGGCTATCTTTAAATTCTTGTTTTCTTTATTTTTTTTTAATAAAGATTTTTTTAAAACATTTTAATAAAAATTAAATTACATATTTCGTCCATGTAAATTTGATATAGTTTCGATGATTTTTTTGGTTTAAATTTACTTTATATGGTTTATATTAAATTTCCAATATAATTGTCTCGACAGTAATTTGCATGTACTATTGACCAAAAGGTCAGATATTTGAATCTCCCTCCTCCGAATGTTGTTGAACCCAAAATAAAAATTTTCATTCTGATTTTTTTGATTTAGTCAAACCTTAAAAATCATTCCATGTTGTCAATATATTCACATGTTTTTACGTATTATAAACTAGTATTTTTATAAGTTATAGGTGAAATTAGACCCACGTCCTTGGGCGACCACTCCTACGCTTGACCTAGGAGATCCAACATGTCAGGAAACACGAGGAAGAAGACTAGTTTGGACCCGATTTACCTCTTTGACTTAAGATAGACTTGAAAACCCTAGGTCAACTCCATATAAATAAAAATTATGAACTCCTATGAGGTAAGTTAAGATTACCCTACACTCTTACTGACAAAAACTCTCTAATTTAACTTACGCCCAGCATGCAGACTGTTTTGTAGGTATTTAATTCCTAAATTTTTCGTGTGGTGGATTCGTTTTTGCTAGATTCAGATATCAACAAGTTGTACTTTTCTCTTTTTTTTTTTCTTTTTTTTTTTCATGAAGTAAACATGTTTTTTTATTTAAAAAAAAATAATAGTTTCTAAGATAAAAACTTAAAATTGTGAGGGTTATAAAATAATCTTAATATCTACCTGTCACACACAATGATAGTTTCTAAGATAAAATAGACAATTGATTTGAAAAGAATTTTTCCACCAAATCCATATTAAAAAAACAAGAGACTAAAATCAAAAGACAAAATGCTTATCATATCACCGTTTTGATATTGTCACTAATTTATTTTCAAAATAAAAATAATGAGAAGGTAGTGAATTTTTATTTGTCAGTGATCATTAGACTTTTTCTTCCATCTCTGGCTATAAACAAAGCACAATAAAATGAAGTTGATTTCTTGTTGGATTATAAAACTTTGCATGCCCGACACAAATATTTTAACAAAATCCTCACGATAAATGAAGTTGTTTAAAAAATGTCTCGGTGGCCATATAATTGAGATGTGGCCCTCTTTCTTTTTTCCCTATTTGTGGTGGTCTTTGTGGAGTGTGGAGAGCAAATTAAACATATTTTTACTTTTCAAAAGTTGACTAATAATTTTTTTTTTCCTTTTAAGGCTAACTCTATCTTTTACTCCTTAGTATATTAGATATTTTTTCAATTGAGTCAATATGATTAGAAATTTTCAATTTAGTCCCTATATTTTAACATTTTTTAAGTTAGCCTCTCACTATTGGAAAATAATATTAGAGTAGAAATCAATTTATACTCTTAAACTTTGGGGATTGTATCAATAAAAACTCTAAACTAATAATTGTATCAATTTAAATCCTAAATTTTCATAAGTGTATCAATTTACATCATCTGTCAGCTTTTGTTTGAAAACGTTAGTTTATACATTTGAAAACTTATAATTATATCAATTAAACTTCTAAATTTCATAAGTGAATCAATTTAGACTTTTCGTTTCAAATAATTGGCGATTTTCAAATGGAAGGTTTGGATTTTTTAAGAAGTCTACACACCTGTGAAAATTGATGCATGGACGATTTTCAAATTGATTCACTTATGAAAATTTAGGAGTTTAGTTGATAGAATTATAAGTTTGTATTGTTGAGGATCCCACATCGAAAAGGTGAAAAGAAACCTCACAATTTATAAGAGACATGAGTCACTCCTCTCATTGCTATTTGATTTTAAGATGGAACCTCGTGTTTATCTAATATGATATCAAAGCTCATAAAACTCATCGATGATCTCACATTGAAAAGATGTATACGTGTAAACTAATATTTTTCAAATGGAATTTAAATTGAAAAATCTTAATACATAAGATACTAAATCAAAACTTGTAAAAAAAAAAAACCTTAAAATATGAGAGACAAACAAAGATTTAGCCTTACAAACAATTTTAAAAAAATGGTTTACGTAATGGATTTTAAATGTATTCATGGAATGGGGATTGGAATTGGATCTGAATTTGAAAGTCCTACGTCAGAGTCAAAACTGAAGCAGTTAGGTGGCTGCATGTAGATCGTCGCACGATCTCCGGCTGTGCATGGGATGCAATGCGGATGCAATGCACCTGATTCAAGCAAGCGAGGGATGCGGCAAGCTTGCTATTTGCTTTGGGCACCCGCGGCCAAGGGCTGTCCTCATCGTCATGTACTTTTGACCAATCTCATTATGAGAAAACCTTTCTTTGGAGGCAAACATTAGCTGTCGTTTGGGGCGCAACTTCGGTATCCGAAGTCGGTAGGTTTAGGAAGTCTAAGTTTAAAAAATTTGCTTAAGAACCAACTAGGTATGAATAGTTTGTTGAACTAGATCAGAGTTAACATCTTAAACATAATTAGACTTAGGAAGCTAAATTGATCCTATGCTTAATCTATACGTACCCTAATCAACTCCTAAAATGTAGATTTTATATTTATTTTAGTTCAATATATGTGAGTGGGAGAATGTATTTTATCAATTAAGTTATAGTTGGATAAACCTCTAAAATGTTCATAGTGACATAAAGGTCAAAGTTTCAAATTTAATATCAAATGGATATTTTAGAAACATAAAAATTTATAAAAATTATTTTAATTAATAAATAAGTATCATACTATCATGCACATATTAAATAAGTTGTGAATCTTATTGTAAAAGTGAGCATTAACATGTACTCTTTTATTTGAGGTTTTGAAGTTCAAACTTCAAATGCTCATAATCTCCTACATTTGTTGTACTAAAAAAAAGTCGTGAATCTTATTATTAGTAAAATTAAACACAAATCTTATTATAAGTATTTGTGTCTATATTGGTGATCTTTTGTTGATATTTTTAGGAAAAAAATCAATTTATACCATAAACTTGTTAAGTTGTATCAATTTTTACTCTAAACTTTCAATTTCATCGAATTGCACCTCAAATTTAGACTTTAAAATTGTTGTAATTTTTAAGTTAAAAAATATATTCTCATATGTGTTCAATGAATTATAAAGCATATATGTACAGTATAGAGCTTAATTTTTGTTGAAATTTGTGAGTTTTGACAAAGTTATTCGATAGTTAATTCGTGTATTGATCACACTTAATTTTGTGCAAAACTCAATTTGATTGAAATTAGTGATATTATGGATATTTTTACATTGTTTTTTTGTTAAATTAGCTAGTGAATTAATGAAAAATGAAAAGTTTAGGGTGAAAATTGATGCAACATGATCAAGCTTCAGGGTAAAATTTGAATTTTTCTCATATTTTTAATATTCCATTGATAATTATATGATATTTAAAAAAGGAGAATTGTAATGGGTAGCAAAAAATATTAGGATATTTGTAAATCTAGCCATGGTTTTTTAGATTTGCCAATGTAGAAAAAAAATTTAAAATCTAATTTCTATTTTTTTATATTCCAATTTTACCCTCATTGGTGTATCATAAGAGTATATCAGTAGTATATAAGTAGTATATCTAATATACTTTATATTTGATATTTCAGTCAACCGATATATACCTAAAATGAAGTATATTAGTAGTATATTACTGATATACTACTGATACACTTCTTTTTACGTATATCAGTTAAATGATATACTCTATATTTATCCGTAGAATATCATGGATATTTTTCATATTTGGTATATCACTGATATGCTTCATTTTAGGTATGTTCATTTCACTAATATACCTAACATTGAGTATATCAATAGTATATTAGTGATATACTTCATTTTAGGTATATATGATATACTAAATATGAATTTCTTATATACTGCTAGTCAAGTGTATCAATTAAACAAGTTCATTGACTAAAAACTAGTGTATCAACAAAAAAAACTAGTGAATATAAACCATTAATAAAGTAAATAACTAAAATAAAGTATATCAGTAGTATATCAATGATATACTCTATATTATGTATATATCATATATGGCATACTTATACACTCTTGATAAACTTCATATAAGTATATCAGTAGTTTATCGGTGATATACTTTATATTAGATATATCAGCAGTATATCACTGATAGACTACTAATATACTTTATACTGAAAAAACACGCAGAAAATATAGGAGTATTTTTGACTTTTTGCATGATTTGTTTGGACAAGACCATTTTTTTTTTTTGCTATTTTTGCAAATTTAATACACAATAGGCACGACTGCAATTGTTAGTAATTTTTTTTTTTACTATTCATGCAAGTGGCCCTTTAAAAAATAGCAAACCCTAAAATTTACCGATATATTTGATCCAACGTTTGATTCCTTATCTAGAGATACACAAGTATGAACGGATTACGACTTGTGTGTGATATATTTTTAACTTTCTTTTTATTTTCTAGGATAAAAATTCAGTTTAACAAGCTTGATTAACTATTCACACACACACAAATATATATATATATATATATATATATATATATATATATATATATATATATGACCATTTCTAAAAGCAACTAGCCCTTTTTTTTGGGTAAAAAAACCATAAACTTAATGAAAACTGTACAAGAACTTTCATTTCTAAGCCCTTCAATAACAGATCTTTAAAACAGTTTTCAAAAATAGATTATTCATACGCAATTTTGCTAATAATAGTGAGTAATCAATCATTAACGTCAATGGTCGATAAAAGGGTAAAAAAGAACAGCAGATCTGCAACAAATATACAGTCCCCCGCCCCCCCAACCCAAAAAAAAAAAAAAACCTTCCTCTTCTTCTTACTTGAGAAAAAATTAAAAAAAAAAAAAAAAAAAATCAACCCAACGTAATTCTGTTTACTTAGCCATCAACAACAAAATAAATAATAAGCTTTTATATTCAAGTCACAAGGGCCAGGTAGCCTACAAATACAATCTAAACACACCCTTCCCCATTTTCAAAACGTTAATTACATCACAAATACAACTACTGGGGAATCAATTGCACATCCTATGACTTCGGATTCTTCCATGAGAGACACCGACGCAGTCTGTAACTGCCTTCAGCTAAGACAATAAACAGTTAGCATATGATATGAATTTCTTACAACTCAAAACTGGTCTAAGATCTATGTTAGCTAACAAGAAACAATCATTGAGAGACAACCTGTTCTTTCATTCAGTCTCCCGAACTAGTATTGTCGTGCGCAACAGGCGACTTGGTAGCGCTGGAACTAGAACTGCTACCGATCTTTGAAGCTGTCCTGTAATTTCTCACCAGTGGAACCAGTGACTGGACAACATCGGCCATCAGCGGCCTGTAATCCCCCTCCGGTTGAACACACATTGCTGCAATTGCTGCGACTTGAACAACATCCTTCATGGAGTACTGACCCTCCAATGCAGGGTCCATTATATGCATCACTTTCTCCCTATCAGTCAGCCTCGGCAAAGCCTGCGTCAATCGTCCAGAATGTAACAAGAAATGAGTATTAAAGTTTGAGAAATTAGAAACCAAAATTCCACGTCATTGAGCTTAGTTTGAGAACTTGGTCAAATATCTATTTCTTCTTTGGTCATAAGCATAATTTCATCACAGAGAAATTTGCAAAAATTGAAGTGGTTAAGAATCTCACCCAAGAAACAAGGGAAGCTTCCCCAGGAGTTCTCTTCATATCAACAGGAACTCTGCCTGTAAGCAGCTCCAAGAGGACAACTCCATAACTATAGACATCTGACTTTGTTGTTAAATGCCCTGTTAGCGCATACCTGCACGAAAAAGTGACCTTGAACTTCAAAAAAGCTGAAATATAATACAACTTATAAGAAGGCAATTCATGAGTGCTTGAAAAAGCATCAACGGTTTTTTGCGAAAAACAACAACACAAACAAAAATAATCAAGTGTAATTCATCTATGGAAGTGTGTTGCAGCTGGGATGAAAAGAGCTTACTCAGGGGCAACATATCCTTGTGTCCCCAATACTCGAGTGGAGACGTGTCCCCCAGCTTTGTCTGAGCCGATCTTTGCCAATCCAAAATCAGAAACCTTGGCATGAAAATTTTTGTCCAACAGTACATTGCTACTCTTGAAATCCCTATGAATTACCGGGGGACTTACGTGTTCATGTAAATACTCCAAACCTTTGGCAGCTTCAAGCGCAACTCTCAACCGTGTTTCCCAAACCAACTTAACGCTGACGGAATTGGAACCTGGACTTAAAATTTCACCAATGAAAATAAAAAAATAGCAAAATTGTGTTCTACATTATCAACTAATGGTTGAAGCTCAAACGCATTAAAGGAACCGTTAAATTGAGCTTATGCTGTTGAAAGAATCAAATTGAAAATAAATCTATTACTTACTGCTAACAGGGTATAGATGTTCTTGCAGACCGCCATTTGCCATGAACTCATATACCAGCAATTTATGATTGCTATCTGAACAATACCCGAGCAACGCCAACAAATATGGCGAATGAAGCCGACTTAACAATTCCACCTATTGGCAAGGTTATAACCGATCATTAATCAATTTCTAAAGCCCAAAGAACAAGGCCCATGTCTTGTTTAATGTACCAAAAGCATGTGACAATCAGGGTAAAAGAAAATTTTTATCTACTTAGTCCTACAAAGTTTATCAATATAATTTTTATGGTCTTTTGCAAATAAAGAGAAACTGAGCCCATTTCTTAATTCTTCTAAACAAAAAGAGCCAAAGCATACGAAATGAGTCCATAGGAATTACCTCCACTTTAAATTCGTCCTCTCCCTGCTTCCCTGCTTGATCCATAAGCTTAATTGCAACCTTTCTCCCATCATTGAGGACTCCTCGATATACATACCCAAAGCTACCATGCCCAACCACATTTGACTTGCTAAAACCACTGGTTGCTGAGTGTAGCTGCTTGAAGGTGAACACTTGGAGGCCTTTGTCCGTGGAAAATTCTTTAACATTATCAAAACTACCTCCATCTTCAAGATCAGCCCCTTCAAGAATTGAATTACGAGCACATATCAACTAATACCTCATCATTTTTCTGATATATGCAGAAAAATTAAAGTTTAAAAGCTAAAACCAAGTTCAACAAGGAATCAGATTATTTGAAGCATGGACGGAAAAACTCAGCCTAACTGAAGTCCGTATAGTAGGCAACATAGTGCTAGTGATTGCAATGGGTTGCCATTCTGGTTTTGATGAGGAATAAAAAAAATTTCTTTTCTTCTTGAGTTCAACCACACGTGGGGATGAGAATTCGAGCCCTCTAACATTTTGGTCGAGATATAATGTCTTAACCAATTGAGCTATGCTCAAGATGACAACAAGGAATAAGGTTCAAAGAATATTCTTTAACACAATCACCATTAAGTATATTTGAGGCTTAATATAGCAAACGCTACGTAACTAATAATCTATGAAAAACCAAACAGTTACAAGTATATGCTCTTATGCAATAGATGTAGATGACCCTTAGTCAAAAGAAACAAATAAAAATGACCTTAAAGGTAACTTAATGATGGTATTTCGAACCATATCGCGATTTCTTGACCCAGCCCAAATAAATTTATTACATGGGCAAACTTCCAAAACTTTTATCCCAAAGCATTTCCAAAAACAAGATGAAATTATATACTTCTATGTTTGTGTCAATTCCATCTACATATTTTCAAAAGTTACAATTTCCTTATACTACATTAACTCATTGATCACAACCATCCTTGCTATTAATGAATGAAGTTAAAGGAAATACACAATTGTCGTAACACTGATATACCAACAGACGATTAGAATCAATGCATTAATTACACAACATTAAAGTGGACCACATGAAATAATATCCTCCTCAGTCATCAGTCATTACTGTTGTGCCGACAAGTTTTATTCACAAAGGAAAGGGCAATTTCAGAAACAGAAAAGAAAAAGCTCTTAATCTCCACAGTTCAATAAAAAGACGTTTCCATTGAAACAACATGATTTACCTAATCAACAAGATGCTTGAGGAAATTGAAATTATCCATTTCCAAATTGGAAGCGTTGTCTAAAACAGAACAGCAAAAAAACGAGGGGGGAAAGAAAAAGAAAATGGTACCAAATGAAAAGGAAGCGTACTTTTGCGGATCTTGAGGCGTTTAGAGACCTTATTGCTGATATAGCAGTAATAGCTGAAAGCGACGAGCAAAGAAACGAGAGCGAGAGAGGCAAGTACAACAATTGCGACAAGAACGAGTTGCGCTTTTCTTCTGTAGTCGTCTTCAACTTCCATTTCTCAGATCCAAACAAACACAGCGAACCCTAGCCCTTCGGAGGAAGTGAGATTTTAGAATTTGGAGCAATGGTGGTGGGGGAAAGGAGGAGGAAGAAACAGTGCCTTAATTTTGGAGGTTTTCGAAGTTTGGAGTGTGAAAATACTGACACTGACTCGACTCTCCTCCCTCCACTCTCTCTGTTTCCGTGCCTTTTTTGTGTTCTTTTGTTTTGTGGCAAGGAGAATGGTAAATTTTTTTAGGTTTTTGCATTTAGGTCCCTGTTTTTTGTCATATTACGACTGGCCCCCTTTTTTAATTTTCTTTTTTGGGTGCATTTTTTTCTTCTCACTTCCCTAGGTTTCTTTGTAATTATGCTATGCATTCATGAAAGTTGGGTTAAAAAAATACTTTTTGTTCATGTACTCGAGTACACTTTAATTTGTAATAATTTAGTTTTTATATTTTCGAATTTGTAATAATTTTGTACCTGAACCTTTGATATGAAACAATTTAGTTCTCGTACTTTTAAATTTATAATAATTTTAACTATATTATACTTTTAACTAACTGGTCAGTAAATTATTACATTTTTTGTTCGAGATGTTATAATATTAAAATTCGAATAAAGTAGTGAGATTTGAATTTCTTAAAAGAGACTAATAATGTTCTTGTTGTATCTGGAAAGAAGGGAAAAAAAGAGAGAGTAATATCTTGACTCAAGCTTTAGAGTTATAATTTAGAAACTTTTAAAAAGTTTTACTTCCCTTTCTAATTTTGTCTTCTTTATAATTACTAGGACAAATTTTATTGTCTTGAGTTGAAAAATGTCAAACTCTTTTTTTGTAACTATGAGTATCAGTATCTAAATTAATTTAGACACTTTGTGATTTATCTTTATTTTCATCATGGATAGAACTATAAATCTTCTTAGAGAGATAAAATTTTACAATATAACTTTTTATATATAGAATCTTTCCATTTTAAAATTTTAGAAGGCCAAATTAGAGGAAAACTACATAATCTTAAGTATTTTTTTAATACTTTCTGAATTTATGACCAACTAAGATAATAGTAATCTAAAGGAAAAGCTAGTTTTTACTATAATTGTTAAAAAAAAAAGTGACCCTTTTTTCGCTATTAAAAAGAAATCATTGAAAAGAACCAAATCACAGAGAAGACATGAAAAAGCAAACCATCGTTGGATTACATGAAGCAAGCTTTTTGTCCTTCAAATTAAAATGATTCGCACGCCTTTTTCATTTTCACCATACTTGTTCAAAAAGCATCATACAAGAATATGTAATACAATTATTATAAATAAAACAAAAACTAAATTTAGATATTCTCTTCTCATTTATATGATTCTAAAAATAACTTCCAAAAACTAGTGACAGCACAATGCTTTCAACAACAGATTCAAATGAGAGGATTCCTTTAAAGGCCATACCAATGAAAATAAACAAAATTTCAAAATATTTAACACGAAAGACAATAAGTTCTAATTATTTAGTTCTTATGTGTAATTTGAATGTCGTGAATAGAGATATCAAAGGCTAAAAAGTGAGTGAAGATCATGTACACAATTGTTAGGTAAAAGCACAATAGTTTCAAAAACAGACTCAAATGAGAGGATCACTCTAATGTCCTAGCTAATGAAAATAAACAAGATTGCAAAATATTTAACACGAAAGACAATAAGTTCCAATTATTTAGTTCATGTGTGTAATTCGAATGTCGTAAATAAAGATATCATAGGCTAAAAAGTGATTGAAGAGCATGTATACAATTGTTAGGTAAGAGGTAAAATATAATGTAACTAACTGAACGATGGGACTCCTTGGGAGACAAGGCTGAAAAAAGAAAATACCCTCAGCAATGAGAAATGACAGAACTGGAATGGAAGTTTCAAAGACTCAAAATTCAAAGGGATCAAACGTAGGCCGAGTCACCAAGCAATAAATCAAACATGTCATCGGGAGTGAGGAAGGTTGTTCCACCAACGACCAGTTCTATATCTGGTCTACCACAGTCAGACAATGCCTCATGAGCTTCACGAACCTGAAAAAAAGAATAAAGTTCATGTTTGCTTAGGAAGAGTTGACATCAAATCTTCTATTATCATCCATTTTCCACTACTACAAATGATCCAACTTGAAACCCATCAATGAAACAGATAGTTGCTTTTTTTTTCTTTCTTTTTTTGAGTTCAACATGTGTGGGTGAAATTTGAACTTCTGATTTTTTGGTTGATGATATGTCTTAATCAGTTAAACTATACTCATATTGGCAAAATAAATGAGTACTTGATATTTGTGAGGGAGAATGCTTGTGTGTGAGTGAGACGATGAGTGTGTTTGAGAGAGGAGTGCCAGGGAGGAAAAAAATATTCAATCTGGTTGTCCTCCCTCCATTGAAAGTAGGATCAGAATACAATTTTTAATTTCTTTTATACATCTAACAATATAAAATTGCCGCTAACTTGAGTATAGCTCAACTGTTTAAGACATATATATTCTCAACTAAAAGGTTAGAGGTTCGAATTCTCACTCTCACATGTTGTTGAACTAATATATATATATATATATATATAAAACTGCTAGCTACAATATTCCAACCTCTCAAATAATTTCTCTAAGAGAGAGAGAGAGAGTATGCGTGTGAGAGAAATAGCGCAAGAGAGAGATGCTACCTCAAGACCATTAATGCCCCCAAGAACAAAAACCAGGATGACATTTTGATCCGCAAGGCTGGGTTTTGCCTGAAAAACAAACAAACTCAACATTTAGCCCATTTGAATCAGAAAGATTTAGTTTTAATAATTCTGCGAACCAAAACTTACTTGTCCAAGACCAAATCTTCCAAACCCACTTTTGAAAAGTCGCCCCATCGTGGAGGAATGGTATTCTAAATTAGGTAAATCATGCTTGTTTAAGATCCTAACCAGAAGCTTATAAAGTACTCCTTTATTTGCATACTGATCACCGTTGAGAATGTTTTCTGAATTTAACGTCTCCTTCAACAGTAAATTCCTCTTCTTTGTACCAGACAACTTGTGAAGTGTCTTGAAAAGACTATCCACCCGATCGCGCAACTCTAACTTCAGCTGCATATCATCATATACTTCCTCATTAGTAGTGTTAATACCAGCATCTTCATCACCCCAGCTCTCCCACTGATCATCAAATTCATCATCTTTTATTTTGCTCGATGACATCTCTTTTATTCCCTTCAATTTGATCCTTTCTCGGTTCATTTCAAGCTCTTCTATTAAACCATGGAGAAACTTCAATTTTCCATCCACTGGGTTTTCTAAAATTGCATCAATAATAGCTTCTTTCATGAAATGCTCCTCTTGCCAAGAGAATGGACCATCGGATCCAGATGTCGGGAAATTCTCGCCAGCCAATATATAACCAGTAATTGTAAGGAGCAAAGCATCTTGAAATGAAAGAACACCCTTTGAAGATTCTGATTTACCCACCAAGATACTTTTGTTTATAAGATCAACAATTTGTGCAGCCAAACCCTGGCTAGTGTCTTCAGCACTTGCACGCAATATTTTTTCGGCACTTAGAAAGACATCCCACTGAGTGCTGTTTAATTCCTCGATTGTAACTGTTGCAGCAGCTGCTAGCTGAAGAACTCCTTTATTTCTCAACAAACAAGTCTGGCTTTTAGCCAGTGCCTTAATCATAGATTCCAACTCCAATTTGGTAGGAAACCCAGGTCGAATTTTACCATTCATGACAACACTCTCCTTGCGCATAGTTTCTTGTAGCCACTTCTTTATTAGCACAGTTCCATCTTTTGTTTTCCTATCTAGTATCGCTTCCAAGTATGGAGTTCCTCGAAAATTCTCAGAAGAAACAAAACAGCCACTAAGTAGTTCAGGGTCATAAACTAGTGATTGAACATTTTGGTCTCTGTTGCTTTCACCACTCTTATCAAAATTTTGGGATGTTGGGTTTCCAGAATTCCATCCAGACATAAAAAATTTAATCCTTTCTCCAAGCCGAAATTTATCAGCTTTACTTCCACCTTCGGTAAGAATTTCTGCAAATGGTATCCGAACATCAAGAGGTGCTCGTCTACAGATACGTGAACCATGTTTGAGGGAAGTTTCTGGACCTTTGACATGGGTAAAGGGTGCCATTCTTTTTCTGCGGTGCAGTGACAAAAACATCCGATCTACAAGTGAGTCTCCATGACAACATGGAGTAAGAAGATCAAGCGTTCGGTCGACTAATAAGAGGCCAGCTGATTTCTTGCGTCGGCCTACATCATAAAGACTAGACATATCTGTCAAAATCTTCCCAACGGTTTTTGACAGATCACCAATGGAAAATATTTCCATCTTCAAGTCCATCTACATTATTAAGAAAGAAGAATCATGGCCACTATTATAAGGGAAAAAAATTAAGGAAAAAAAATAAACTGATCATTCATGTCTACATAATAAGAAACCAGAAAAAAAAAAATTCCAGTATACGTGTGTTGAATTTCTATTGTATATATGAGAATAAACATGTATATGAGAAGGCATCTAATTCTAAATTGCAAAAGTTTAGGCACAAATAGTAAACATAAAATTCAGCTGGATGTAATAAGGAAGGACATCAACAAGATTTTTTCTTCAACTTCAATGGTAATTAGTAGTTCAGCCTTTTTCATGTGGATCGACGAAAAACAGAGAGAACATACTTTCATAGAAGCTCAGGACATGAAAACCATGAAGATGAACATGTATACGGAACATTTTCACTCAACCATGTGCAGAATCATTACCTTGGCAGCAAAATGGTAAAGAAAATGTGCAGTAAGAGTTGCCCCAGGAAGATCATCACCATCAGGAGGCAGTCCAGTATACAAAGGAGGTAAACCAGGACTAAGGGAATCCACACTTTCTGCTGATAAGCATGCTTCAGCAATTAATCCCTCTGAAGGCAAGACAAAAACTCTTGGTGAAAATGGACACAAAATCATTGGGAAGTGATGCACAGAAACAACGAGCTTTTGCCCTACATCTTCGCGGTGACTCATCAAAATATCTTCATATGAATCTCTTCCACTTGAACTAGCTTCCACGTGAGTGATGTCCTCTTCACTTGAAGTGAGTCGCGACCATCCTTCATCTTCCAAAGATATATGTTTTTCCACGTTCCTGTCCTCTGACTGCACAGCTTTTTTTTCACCTTCCTTAACAAGCTCCTCATAATCTTGGATAAGTAAAGATTCATACTCATGGTATGCATCTGGTCCCAGAGGTGAATCAGGGTATACAGAGTGAGCAATCTGCAAAGTATTTCATTACAGTGAACAACAGCTATTAATCAAATTTACTTATTTGGATCTGATTGTTAACTTGAAAGTCTTCACAGTTATAGAGCTTACTTCTACATCATATTCAAAGGAAATACAAGATAATTGTAAGGGAAATGAAGCACAATAAGCAATTTAAAAGAAGCACCTCTGAGATAGATGTAAATATGGTACAATGGCGAACACCTTGATGTGCAGTCAGGCAGCGTAGAATATAACGATGTGCATCACTTAGAAGCCGGGATGTAATCACCACAAGTTTCTTTGCAGAAGCCAGGTTCCAATCAATCACCTAAAAGAAGTTCCCAAGATCAAGATTTATGATAAAACTACATTGGGATATCAGAACATTTACATAATCAAATAGATGCAACATATATAGTTCATTTGCATCAACGACTAAGTTCCTGTTTGTCAAATTATTAATCTTCAAAGTTTTATGTCTACCTTTTAATTTCAGGGCGAGATAATAAAAAATAAAAAAATATCAATAAACACAAGATGAGCAACATTTAACCTTTTGTAAAACCTCAAGAACAACTATCTTACAGCATCAAGAGAAGTCATATTTTCCAAGCTACAGACAACATGGACACCATGGTCAAGTAATAAAGGGAATCCCCCAAGAATTTGGAAACTCTCCACACACCCAGCATCGAGATAAAGTATGGAACCCTCAAGGTGATCTGATATCTGCAAAACAGTAAGATAACATTATATAAACTGGTAGAAAGAAGACACATTGAACCCCATCAAGCACGGTTAATCTGCAAACAAGAAACTCCACCATGTAATTTTCACATCCTAACAATTAGCACGTGAAAGCAAACAATTCTAAAGTGCTAGCATCAAAAAGTATCATTTGCTTCAGTAGAAAGGACTGTGCAAGAAGGGCGATGATACAAATAATCACAGTGAAGAAAACGGACATCCAGGATGCAAGAATTATAATCAAATATCCACATATAAATGAACGTTAGATCCCACACATTTCCTTAGAAAAAAAATGCATCAAGTACGACTTAATAATCAATAAATAAAGATAATCAAATATTCGTTTCTTATCAAGAAAAAAAAAATCAATACATAAAGATAAATATACAACTCCTTCATTGTATAGAAGGAGAAATGCAAGCTTCCAAAACACACACTCGACCACAAATAAGGGGAAGCTGAAATAGCGCCACTGACTCAAAGATTACTAGAAATGAAGGTTTGCAGAAGTTAGAAATTAAAGAGAATGAACCCACGGTTTTTATTATAATTAGATTTACCTCGCTAATGGAATCAAGACATGACCTTGTGACATCAAGCAAAGCCATGCGTCAGGCTAGAAGTCTTCAGTAGAATATGCGAAAACACAGAAACGATATCCAGTCAAACAAATCAAACAGATATTCAGCTTATAGCCATGCGGACAGAACAAAAGTTGAGAAGCTGTCCTCCAACTGTTTCAATGCATCGAAGGTGAGTATCAATCAGATAAGGACCTGCTCATCAAAATCAGCCAAAAAAAAAATGAGCTCAAATTTTGAGTTCAAGTAGAACCAAATTCCAGTACGCTATTGAAAAAGAACAAATTATTTATACAAATCTCGGCATCATAAATGGCGTTCTCCAAACATTGAAAAGCTAAAATTCAGAAGAATACATATGTCATAAAGAAATACATTCAACAATTAGTTCGAATTTTCCATAGGAATTGAGTATAATTTAGACCTACAAACCTCAGAAAGAGAAATGGAATTTCTGCAGATTCAAGCAAGAGGAGTTTTGCAACCTGCAGGATCCAAAAACTTCAATTATTCTTGTTCTGCCTTCATTGCATACATTCTATTAATAAGAAACCGAGCAAAGTCTTCCCGATATAAAATCGAATTACGCGCCGGAAGAAACATTTACCTGCGATTTAGCTTCCGATCGGAGACGGAAAGAAGAAATCCCGGGAGAAACCTCTGTGGTTAGAACTTCGAAGTTGGAACTGGACCAGGACCGGGACCCGTACCACTGTATACGGCACCCGGGTGATCTTTTTCTCCTCCTATCTTATTTAAAGGGAAATTCTATATGACCTTAAAATCTTTTTCACAATAACAATTTAACAATTATAAATATTTCAATTTTTTTTAGAATAGTTGAATATTTCACATTTTGAGAAATCCATTATTATTATTTTTCTTTTTTTCGTTTTTTTGATAGTATATTAATATTTTTTCCTTTTGATCATAATTATTAATTTAAATATTAAATGAAGTACATCATTGTAATTTTTCTAAGTAGGAGTTATTTTGTATATTTTTTTTTAGTTTAAGAGCATGTTGGCGAGGGATTTAAACATATAATTTTTTGGTCAAGAATATTATATAATGTCTTAACCAATTGAGGTATGGTCATGTTGAATTGTTTTGTATCTTCAATGGTTAGATGTTAATTAATATAAATTGTAGTAATAAAACAATTAACATACATTTTTTTTTATTATTGTTAATTAATATAAATTATATTAATAAAAAAATTAACATACATTTTTTATTATTATTATTATCATTATTAGTTTAGTTTAAGTTTAACAACATGTGGGGTGAGAATTCAACCTCTAACATTTTAAACGATAATATAATGTCTTAATCAGTTGAGCTATGTTCTTTACGATATTAAATCTATTATGTTAAACTTTTATTCTTTTACTTATCTTATATGTAACCTATGTACAAACTCATGTCTCCATGCTCCATTTGAGCTATATTCAAAATAGCTACTAACATTTTTTTAGTTCAACAACATAAGAATGAAGATTTACATGTGACCTTCAAGAGAGAAATATAACATCTTAACTAGCTTTTTTTAAATGATGTCTTAACTAGTTAAGACATACTTAAGTCGACAACTACTCACATTTCTTGGATTTGTTGGACACTCTCTTGAGAAAAGAGGTATATGAATGTACATCTTTTTTATAAAAATAACATAATCCTTGGTTTACATAATTAATAATCTACATAAGTATTACCTTAAACTTTTTTATTGTCTCCTGTCATAATCTTCATTTGGCATATGTTGTACTTTGATTGGTTACTTTTGCAATATTTAATCTTGACTAGATATACAAGATAGTCCCTATTCTTTCCGTCAATTTTCAATTTGATCTTCAATCTTTTAGAATTCTCAATTTTATCGTTATGTATTACAAAATCTCAATTGAGTCCTTCCACAAAAAAAAAAGTTGTTAAATCTATTAACAAAAGTTTGATAAATCATTAAATTATTATTGAATTAACATAATTAAACACATAAACATGTCACTCGAATGCTATAGAAGCATACCATCCACCATAGAAAATTTGTTTTTGGATTTTCCTTGGGTGCAGCTATATATCTTCCTGATAAGTGCGAGTTTTGAAGGAACTGAATTCAAAACATTGAATTCAATATGCCAATAATTTGGGAGGGGGATTCATTATGCATGTTGACTCCTTCCCTCAACATTAGACCCGTAGAAATAACAAGGCCGAGCAAGAGGAAGAAGAAAGATATTAGCCGAGCGACGAAACAAAAGTAACAGCCAGAGCAAGCGAAAACCTTCATCTTGAACGATTCTATTTCGATTCAAGAGGCGATTTACCGAGTCGTGAGAGCAAGAGATGGGGAGATATATGGAAAACCATGCAATGTATAATCCCAAAAAACGACTCGAAAATGTAAGAGCGTTCATTAGAAGTCAAAGTAGATACAAGAGACAAACATGCTAAATTAATTCACATTACATACTCAGATCATCATCAAAGAGCATCTACACAATATAAGTCATTATCTCAAGCCAAAAGCTCTTATAGCCAAATTCACCACTTACATTACCCAAAAGGAGGCCTCCTATTTTTTTCCTCGAAGCTTAGTTCCAAGAGCTCTCTCAAGCTTGATGATTATTTGTTGATTTGGAATGGCTTTCCCAGACTCATACTCCTGAATGATTTGTGGCTTCTCATTGATCAACTAATCAAAAAATAAATAAAAACAAAAGTTCGTCACGTCTTCGTTAGCAAGCTCAAAGAAGAATATGGCCAGTAGCATACCTTGCCCTGCACGGGGCAGGGGTCAGTAAGATTCATAAAGTGAATACAAATGAAGTGGGTAAAAGCTTGTAAAGGAAAGATACATACTTGAGCAAGCTGAGACTGGGTAAGCTTCTTATCGGTTCGGGCCTGCATAATGGCCTTCTTGAGCTCAGTCGGTACCCTTTCATCTGTGGTTTAAGAAATAACATGTTAACAGTAGGGAAATACAAAAGAGAAGAACATATAAATTCCTGAGTCAACCCCACCCTCCACCAACAAACAATAAGAATTATAGCAAGACAGTTGGCCGGAATCGTTACCAAATAAAAGAAAAACCAGGCAAATGACTATATTGTAGAAGTATGCAAGAAAATTAATCTTTCACACACTTTCATCCAAGTTTCGGTGTTTTTTTCGAAAAAGTTTTAACGAACTGTCACTGTCTAGTTAGTCAAATTATAATAGATTGAGTGAAACAATAACTCCAGAGCAGGTGAGAGGAGAATTGTATCTATGGCAAATATTAAACTAGCACGAGAATGCTGACATTCAAAATGGGAGAGACATGGTTTGAAATTGCAGTATCTCGACTTGAGGTTCTAGAAGTAACTATGTATTATTTGCCATAAGCAAAAGGAGATGCAGCTTGGAAAATGCTAAAAGGACAACTAAAAGAAAATCAAAGCATATATTGAATAAGATTGAATGCAAACTAGGAGGGCAAAAGTGTCCTTTAACAATACTCACTAATTTATATGTATATTTCATTCGTGTAACATGATCTTGATACATGATAAAAGGTAAAAAAAAAATTATAATTATTTTCTTCTGATAAGAAAATGATATTTCATTGATATGATGAAATATACAAAAAGAGGGCGGGAGAGTATCATGAAGCTACTGGAAAATACATAAAAGCCTTCCAATTAGCCAAAAGATCAAATAAGCTACAATTATAAAAGGAAAATGACAGTGCTTCATAATTCTACATCTCCCTGCCTGTATCTTCCTTTCCCGTCATGTTTTTAAGTGGATTTTAGAAGATCCTAAACTTCTCTATATAATATTGTACCATTAAATATCAAGATAGATATGTCTTAATTAATTATGGAACCATGAAGGGTGGAGGGGAAGCTTCGCTTGGTCCCTAAGTGTTATGGTTACAATTTGAAGAACAAGAAATTGCTTGGATGGTAGATTGATCTTTTACCGACAGGGTTAACAAACAATTGCTTCTTTTCATGACAGTGTTAAAAGGGATACGAGGACTTCACCATAAATTCCAAAAATATTTTCCCTTTTACAAGACTTAAATTCTAAGTTTTATTTTCTTTTTTCTGTTCAGACAAGCCTACGAAACATCCAATTTTTAATCCACTATCCTCATGTACAACTATAATTTATCAATCAGCCAAAGCTCAACAAACAACCAGTATGGTCAGAATAAACCATCAAGAACTTCAAAGTTAAAATATAAAAAAATAATAATAAATAATAGAGCCAGCCCCAAAGGATCGAAGTATTTACATTCTAATCAACAAATGATACTTTACATAATTCAAGGTTACATAATTTGCAGATATTCAAGTCAGCTGAGACAGCTTGAAAAGTGAAAAGTAACATAACATTCCTAACTACTATCCTAAAAGTGTCCCTAACAGTTTGTAATTCACATACAGCTCTCTAAACACATTAAATATTCTTTTGAAGCACCAACAGAGATACATAATGAACTCAATAAAAATAATAACAAAAAAATCTGAACACTAGCAAGAAATATTATAGTCAGGTAAGGGTGGGCAACGAATAGTCCACGAGTTTTAAGGTTGATTAATCGTTTTCCATTTAGATTAATGTACTCACGAGTGAGATTAACATAATAGTCCTACATTTATCTCTAAAAGGCATTAGGATGTAATGTACTCACGAGTGAGATTTTCTGTCTCATCATCCAACTTCCTGGTATTCAAACTGGTACTGCTGGAGGCAGCTTTATTTGTTCCAGCATTAGCTGCAGAAAAGAAAAAAAATCACAAGACAATCTAAGATTAAATTAGATATATCGTTGATGAAGTTACAGGGTGATAATAGAACATCCAAGAAACAATTAAGGAAATGAATAAAAAGCAATATATATATATATATATATATATATATATATATATATATATATGGTGGGGGGTGAAACATTATAGACGCTGACGGTAAAAATGGCTAAAAGTTAATGTTTTCATGAAAAGATTAAAAGAGAAAAGGGAATAAGTGACTGAATACAAACTTCTGTACTTGATCTTATATGACCTTTGAAGATAATAATGTCTGTAACAAATCCCATGAAGAAATTCATCTGAAATAAGTGAATTGATTTTCTTTATTTTTTATGTTCTTATGGGAACATTTGTGAAATGAATTTATTCTAGAATGTTTCTAATATTACATTCAATAAGAAGCTTTATAACACATGAACCAAGTCTAATGAAGAGGGAGGAAGGTTGGGACTTAGCGCATTTAATAATTAAATTAATTAGTCAATTAATGTCATAAGCATCACATATACATAGACCGAAAGAACCAAAATTACCCACGACACAAAGTACAATCATTATTTAAACAACGAAGACAACCTCAAATTTCAACAAACAAATCAAAAATGGAATTAGTTCATCGTCTATAAATGCGAGCAAACATCAAAATACAATAAACAAATTTCCATCTCAATTCATTCAGATGTTATATAGCCATATTACACAAACCAAACGCCAAACGTTCGCAGGTGTCGCACTTCCATAATCCTAACCCCGGTTAAAGCAATGCTTCCACACGCCAACAACAATCGACCACCATTTCAGTCAAAAAGAACACGACAGTGACATCTCAAATTCAAGATCAAAAACCATGCCAAAAACAACGAAAGAGAAGAGGAATGTCGCAGGATTAACGCTCAATATGAGAAAGAAAACAGAAGTGAGAGATGGAAATAGGAGCAAACATTTCTTTAGGGTTTCGATCTCAGCACCGGCGCGGCGGGCGGCATTTACGGCTTTTTCGTCCTTCTTGGCGGCGGCGTTGGGAGCCTTCTTCCTGATGACAACAGGTTCCCAGTCCTGCGAAATCGGTCCAATTCCAGACATTTTCCTCTCGTCTTCCTGTTCCTGCAACTCTCTCTGCTGTCGGAAACGATTTGCCGCGGTAGCTTAGGGTTCGAAGATACGTGGGAAAAGTGAAATAGAAATGAAAACTCGATTCTCCCAAACGACCCGCTGGCGGTAATATATATACAGAGTCCTAGATATTTTCCCCCTCATTTCCAGAAAATAAAAAAAAAATATTTTTATCATTGTGATTGTCATTACTTCAAAAAAAAATATTTTTCAAATAACAATGCGCGTGTAAGTAGGAATTTAGACCTTTGATCTTAAAAATTGGAGTAAATATCTTAACTGATGAGTTTCATTTATGTTACTTTTTCCTATGAAGAAACCACCTCGTTCCTAGCCAAATCTAATTATATATATTTAATGACTTCATAAAAAATAAAAAATAAACTGGTAATAATCTTCACTATGAGTTCTCTGTTTTGATCACCACGAAACTTAACTAGAAATTTAGCAGGATCTGTAAATGGAATGGGTGGCAAGGGTAGGGACGAGTAAGTCATCTTTATCTTTGGGAGTATAGAGTCGAATGATCATTTTAAATAATTTTATCTCAAATTATTTAATTGATAATTTTAATAATGTTAGTAATATGACTTTTAAAAAATTTATTCGACAATTAACAATATTTTTATTGTTAAATAGAGTTTGTAACATTTTCAAACAAAAAAATTGTCAATTTCTTTAGTATATTAGCATGTGTGACCATTGAAAAATATTTTAGAATTATTTATCCTTTAAAAGTAACTTTTTGAAACAAAATATAAATGCATTGTAATTGAAGTTTTAGAGTTCAAAAACATATTAAAATTTCAAAAAGAAAAAATGTTAAAATATATCAAACTATGTGATAATTGATTTTATTCTTAATCTTTTAGGCCATGTTTGATAACCATTTGATTTTTTGTGCTTTTTATTTTTGAAAATTAAGTCTATAAATACTACATCCCCTATGAGTTTTCTTTGTTTTATTATCTACTTTTTACATACATTTTAAAAAATCAAGCAAAGTTTTGAAACAACAAAAAATTGTTTTCAAAGAATTGTTTTTGTTTTTAGAATTTGGCTAAGAGTTTGAATATTTTCAGATAAAACCTATTGTAGAGATGATAAGAAAACTAGTACAATTTTCAAAAACCAACAACTAAAAATCAAATGGTTATCAAACGAGAATTGTATTAAAATAAAATTCAATGAAGTATTTTGGTTAAAATTTGTTAATAGAAAAGTGATGAGTCATTGTGTACATATCACTTAAAACTTTTAAAAAACAAAATCTGTTGATGGGTAGGTTTATTAATATATTAACATACTTGTCCACGTATCTAAATAGGTTAGCAAAGTACTAATTAATAATATATTAACCCATTGAAAATTTTTTAATGCACTAAAAAGTTACTTTGAGTTTTAAGAAATTAAGGCCACAAAGTAGGAAACTTTTTAAGAACGCAAATTAGGATCATTCAGTAGATTTAGTCAATTAAAAATTATATAAATTCAAAGGTTAAAATATCCTTTTTTTTTTTTTAAACAGGTTAAAGCATCCTTTTGATCCATGTAATTTGACACTTGTTCTATTTTAGTTCATGTACTTTCAAACATCCAAATTTAGTTTTCATATTTTCAACAAATCTTTAAATTAGTCCCTAGTTTATTATTAACTTTTAAAGGAAAATTTGAGCTACTATTAACCTTTCATCCATAAATTTTAAAAATGTATTCACATATTGTCTTTTTTGATTGGAAACTATTATTATTATTTTACTAAGTTAGATAAAAATTAACTTCAAATTAATAATGAGAATTAATTTACGATTTATTAGAAGTATAGAAACTAAATTTAAATATTTGAAAGCACATGAACTAACAAGAAATGAGTCTATAAGTAAAAACTAAAATGACATTACTTATGTATGAAATTTGATCCCTTGCATTACGAACAAATGAAGAATATATTTGAAATTGGAAGTTTTTTTTTCTTTTTTTTAGTTCAACAACAAGAGTAGAAATTTGAACTTTTAACCTTTTGTTCAAAGATATATGTCTTAACCAATTGATTTATATTCAAATTAACATTTGAAATTGAAAGGTTGAAGAAAGATTGAATTGAGGTGCCAAATAAGTACATGGGATCAAAATGTATCTAAAATTTATTGAGTCAGTAAGTACAATTTTTAACCTTTTGCCTCACATCTCGTTTTCACCCAAACAAATTTAACATCTCTTCCTTTTTAAAAAAAACAAATTTACTATTTCTTTAAAATATATCTAAAATTAAAATTTTCAAAACTATTTCTAACAAATATTATATATATTTTTTAAAATTATTTTGACAAATATTGAACACTCCAAGTCCTCCTAGGTTTAATTTTGGGTGACTAACATTATTACAGTTTTTTCTTTTTGTTAAAGGATGCATTTGGTTGGTGATCTAAAAACAAAAAACTGAAAATAATGGGCTTAATGAAAATAAATAGGCGTTTGGAGCACCATTTCAGAATAAGAACCCTTGAAATTGGAACCTTGAGAGGTTTGTTCTGGGTTTTGCAATCTTGGGAATCCAAAAACAGTGTTTGGGGTGCAATATTCTGAAATCTGAGAATTAAAAAATAGTGTTTGGAGTGTATTGTTCAAAACTGTGGGGCTCTCTAAAAATTTTATATTTTATGTTTTCAATATTTTTGAATCTCCGTTTAGAAGCAAATTTGGTAACAAATATCTAAAATTAGATATTGCGTCAGTAAGTACAATTTTTAACCTTTTGCCTCTCATCTTTTTTCACCTGAACAGATTTAACATATTTTCCTTTTTTTTTTAAACAACAAATTTACTATTTCTTTAAAATATATCTAAAATTAAAATTTTCAAAACTATTTCTGACAAATATTATAATTTTTTTTAAAATTATTTTGACAAATATTGAACACTCCAAGTCTTCGTAGAGTCGTAGGTTCAATTTTAGGTGACTAACATTATTATAATTTTTTTTCTTTTTTTTTTAAGGATGCATTTGGTTGGTAATCTGAAAACAAAAAACTGAAAACAATGGACTCAGGGAAAATAAAAGTTCTGCATTTCATATTTTCAATGTTGGTGATCTGAAAACAAAAAACTAAAAACAATGGACTCAAGGAAAATAAGAATTTTGTATTTGATGTTTTCAATATTTTTGAATCTATGTTTAGCAGCAAATTTGATAACAAATATCTAAAATTAGATATTGCGTCAGTAAGTACTATTTTTAACCTTTTGCCTCTCATCGAACAATTTTAACATCTTTTCCTTTTTCTAAACAACAAATTTACTATTTCTTTAAAATATATCTAAAATTAAAATTTTCAAAATTATTTCGGACAAATATTGAACACTCCCAATCCTCGTGGGTTTAATTTTGGGTGACTAACATTATTGTAGTTTTTTCTTTTTCTTTTATAAGGATGTGTTTGGTTGGTGATTTGAAAACAAAAAATTGAAAACAATGGACTCAATAAAAACAAGAGCTTTGTATTTCATGTTTTCAATGTTTTTAAATATCTGTTTGGTAGCAAATTTAGAAACTGGATCTCAATTTTATAATGGTTCAAAATGTGTTTGATAATATATTTACAAACCATAAAAATAGTTATAATTCTCAACTAAATATTACGCTAATCTCAACTATTATTAATTAATCTATGATCATGTTTTATGTTATAAATTTTGTATAATTATTATTTTACAATATTATATAATTTATAATATATTATATTATATATTTTTTAATTCAAAAATAAAATGATTTTATAATACGTAATACTATATTTATCAAAGTTTTTACTTTGTAAATGTAATTCTACATTTAAAAACTTTTAAACTCAAAATTTGGGTACACTAAAAACATAAAAATGTTGTTTTCAAAATTTTTACTACTTTGAATCACACAATTAAAAAACGAATCTGTCAAACACATATTCACTAAATCAATGAATCTAAAGATATAAAACAGAATTCAAATTTCATATCGCCCTAAACTTTATGTGGTCCATCTTTTCATGACTAACATTATTGTAGTTTTTTCCTCTCTTTTCATTTTTTCTTTTCTCCAACCAAACTTTCTTGTTTGGCGTATGTTTTTCTTCCCTCTTCTATTTTATTGTATTTTTTAAAGCTAAATATATTTTAAAATTTTTTAATCTTAATTTTGGAATGAGATAAACTCTAATGTGCTTGTCTATCTCAATCCCATCTTGTTTAATTTTACCACGTTATGTGGAAGGAGGATTTTAGACTAGATTTGAAAATGCCCCAAAATTCCTAACAAGCTACCGCAAGACTCAATTTTGTAATGGTTCCACCAAATCGAATACTTGAATGAATTTCCTACCACAGTCAATCCTCTCTGACATCACCAAGATCTTCATTTTCATAGTCCACATAAACACAACTCAACGGTTGACTTTCATCAAGTCAAGAGTTCAAATCTCCGATTCACAATTGTAATGTTATATTCTATTTTAAAAACAATAATAATTAAAAAAAAGTTAAATTATAAGTTTAATCTTTGATAACCGTTTAGTTTTTGAAAATTAAGCCTATAAATACTATTTCAATCTATAGATTTTCATGTTTTCTTTTTTTACATATATTTTCAAAAACCAAGCCAAGTTTTGAAAACTAAAAAGAAAAGTTTCCAAAAACTTATTTTTGGAATTTGGAATTTGGTTACAAACTCAAATGTTTCCTTAAGAAAGATGAAAATCATAGAAATTGTGAGAAAACAAGCACGAAAGAAGAAAACCATTATAGAGAAGATGAAAACCATTGTAGAAAAAATGTGAGAAAACAAGCACAATTTTCAAAAACCAAAAACTAAAAATTAAAGCTCCCGTTTGATAACCATTTGATTTTTGAAAATTAAGTCTATAAATACTACTTTCACCTATAGATTTCCTTATTTTATTATCTACTTTTTACCTATGCTTTCAAAAATGAAGTTAAGTTTTGAAAACTAAAAAAAAGTAGTTTTCAAAAACTTGTTTTTGTTTTTGGAATTTGGCTAGAAATTCATATGTTTTCCGTAAGAAGATGAAATCCATTGTAGAGAAATGATGAAAAAATAAGCACAATTTTCAAAAACCAAATGATTATCAAAAGGGGCTAAATGATTATCAAACGGGGCCTGAATTTTCAAGTTTGTGTCTATTTGGTTCCTGAGTCCCTAAACTTTCAATTTTGTGTCCAATAGGTTTCTAAACTTTAAAAAGTATATAATAGATCTTTGAACTTTCAATTTTATGTCCAATAAGTTCCAAAATTTTAAATTTTCAATCTAATAATTCATTAACCTATGCATCATTTTTAAAAATTCACGAACTTACTATACACAAATTTGAAAATTTAGAGTCCCATTAGACATAATATATCAGTTAAGTTGTTATTTAAATTTTGGATCATGTCGAATTTTATGTCTAATATATCAATTAATTTTTAAAATTTTTTAATATGTCAAAGGCCTTTTAGACAAAATTGAAAGTTTAAGGACGCATTAGACATTTTAAAAATTAAGAACCTATTTAACACAAAATTGAAAGTTCAATGTCCTTTTTAAAGTTCAGAGACTAAATAAACACAAACCTAAAAGTTTAGGTTCCGTTTGATAACCATTTGGTTTTTAGTTTTTGGTTTTTGAAAATTAAGCCTATAAATACTACTCTCATCCATGAATTTACTTGTTTCGTTATCTACCTTTTACCTATGTTTTCAAAAACCAAGCCATGTTTTGAAAAAAAAATAAAAAATTCAAAAACTTGTTTTTGTTTTTAGAATTTGGCTAAGAATTAAAATACTTCCTCAAGGGAGATGAAAACCATCGTAGAGAAATTGGGAGAAAACAATCTTAATTTTCAAAAACCAAAAACCAAAAACTAAATGGTTATCAAACGGGACCTTAGGGACTAAACTTGTAATTTAACCATGGAAAAAAAAAAAAAGAACTCATTATCCCTCTACGAATGTGAAATAGGCAGATATGACCAATCCTATTTTTCATTACTATTGTTATCATCATTTTTGAGAATACGGTCAATCATATTCTCCTCCACTTCCAATCGATTCATTCCTTGCCCCAATTTCCACTTTTTGCACCCCGTTGCAAGTCCCCTATTGGTACATTTCCTTTATACTTTCTCTTCTCATCCATCCAATGTTTTTGCATATTTTCATCTGCAAATTCCACATTGGGATATCTCACCTACGTCATTTCAACATTGAAAGGATTGATCATAAGTGCATTAAATGTATCCTTCAAAACTTCCCTTATATCAAACCATTCATCATGGGAAAAAAAAAAGATCTAGTACTAACAATTGGCTTTCTCCCAACAAATCTGTGTAAATGAGAATTTTGTTTAACCTACCCACTTCCTTGGGTGATTATATTTGTCCTCAAAATACACCAACAAATCCAGAGAATCCCTCCCTCTCAACAAATGTAGAGAATCCCTCCCTCTCTCTCCCTATATGGATGTATATGTACATGTACAAGTGCGTTGAACACGACCTTACTTGAACAGAATTTGTTCTATGGGTTGTACAATTGTGTCCTTGACTTCTAAGGAGATATGTGCATGTACAAGTGTGTTGACATGTGTGGTTCATATAAATGATGCATGAATAGTATATTTTAAGTTAAATTACAAGTTTAGCCCTTGAATTTTCATGTTTGTATCTAATAGATCTCCGACCTTTAAAAAGTATCTAATAAGTCTTGAACTTTCAATTTTGTGTCCAATAGATCCTTGGCATATTCAACATTTTTTCAAATTATCAAATCTATTAGACATAAATTGAATTTTGTATCTAATAGGATATTAAACTTTCAATTGTGTGTCCAATAGGTTTATAAATTTCAAGAAATGTCAAATAGGTAAAGGGCCTATTAGACATAAAATTGAAAGTTCAAGAACTTATAATTAAATACAAAATCGAATGTTTTAGTTCAAAGACCTATTAAACACA
This sequence comes from Trichosanthes truncata, assembly GCA_033996785.1. Classification (NCBI taxonomy): domain Eukaryota; kingdom Viridiplantae; phylum Streptophyta; class Magnoliopsida; order Cucurbitales; family Cucurbitaceae; genus Trichosanthes; species Trichosanthes truncata. The sequence goes on from JAWPNB010000010.1 coordinate 58,300,711, forward strand.
AAATTAAAAGTTAGAAACTATTAAAAAGTTCAGAAAACTATCTGATACAAACCTAAAAATTCAGAGACTAAACGTGTAACTTAACGTTTATTAACTTTGAGAAATACATTGCTATGATCACTATTTGATAAAACAGCTTCATAATTTATGGCGTTTTAAGGTAAAAGTCGAGCAGAATTGACATCTAAGCCCAAGCACAAAATCTACTTTATTTGGGCCAATGGGTATGCTACGCGAGGCAAGAAGATGTGGCAGTTGGGACTTGGGAACAAGAAAGTCATTTCAGAATTCAGATATTGCAAAACAAGAAGGCCTGTGGGAGTACTTGATACCGACACTTCGTTCTGTCGTCCATCCCAATTTGCAAATAGATGAATATGTCATTTTACCAGAATATACATTCTTCCTACCACCTCCAAAATCCCAAAGTCCATTTCGGGTCCCAAACAATACCAAGAACCTAATCCTAATAGAATCCCACGCTCCTCAGGATAAGGTTGCAAAAATTTCTTCCAAGTTCCAACTACCCTTTCAAAGCAGTCTTTCAAGCGAATGAATGAATGCCATTTTTTATATTATATTTCTGCCCCAGTTATTGGGCCACGTGTCACAAGATGATTTATTATATAGTTAAAGCGAATTGGATAAGTATAATGAACTGTACAGCAGATTATGGTATAAAGGAATAATTACCGTACAATAATCTGGCACATTCGTTCACAGGCAAAGGGGAGCGACGTCAATCAGTGGTCAAATCTCCAACTCTAGGAAGTGAAGGTGAAGAGCATTTTACCACTTCAAGAAGAAAAAGAAAATATATAAATTATACCGTTTATCATTATCATTACATAAAATTCTAAATTCCATTCTAGAAATGACACAAAATCATGTAACAATGAACATATATTCAAATTTAATCATCATTAAATTTCCACGATCTTTATAATAATAATTCATTTGATAATGACATCATTAGACCGTGACTCGAGCTGAACTGTGTAAATATCACTAAGTTGGGTAGTATAAGCAAGTCGGGGACTGAGTTTTCAACGTCAAGATAAAATCACAAAGCCAATTGGGGGAGGTGTTAGAACCAGTGGGCGACCTCCTCACGTATCACGTCTGTTACATCAGTCGCACGACCCCCTGTGTATGTTTGTATAATCTTGTCCTATCCTATCTCACTAAACATTGACAAAAAGAAGGGGAAAAAAATCTAGTTTCCACTTTCCAGACTGATCTTAATAACAGTTTCTGAAAATAAAAACGAAGACTATTTTGTCCAAACAATCCCTCATTCAATTATCAATATTGACTAAATCATTGAAAAACAATAAATTGCTGGTACTCGTTGCTACTCGCAAGCAGTTAAATTCACCCAAAAGCTATCGAGAAAATCAAGTATAAATGCACTTTTCTAATTAATGAAGTAAAGTAAGTTTCATGTGCAGTAAATATGGAAAAAGAAGCAACTACGATTTGACAAAGGAGAAAGTAATCATGTCACTTGCAGTCCTGTTTTGATAGGGATGAGTCATTGCTCAAGATATATTTTTTACATTAAAAAAAAAAAAAAAAAAGTATCAATCGCAGGGGCAAGCTTACCAGCATAAAATAGATAATCCAATCCACAGAAAGATATGTAAGGCCCACACCTTTATCTGGAGGCGCACAAAACCAACTTCAGTAGTCAATTTCCAAAGCAATGAGGATGCCCACAAATCACACACATATACCACATATTATCAATTGGATAACATAAAATAATATTAAGAATCCAGCAATGACCACCCAACATGAGATTTATTCGAATGACCGTCCCAATTTAGTCTACGCTAAAAGCCAATCATTCAAATTACTTTTCCCAGTTATGGATGAGTATAGAATTCATTATGACCTGTTTAAGATGCTTTATAAAGAGAACTTTAGATGCACCGCTCCTCCCAGGCCAAAAGCAATATTGCGGCAACGAAGCACCTTTTTAGTCCATGATCTTTATCCTGCACATTCCATCAGACATACAGATATTAATATAAGTCCGTACATAAAACAAAATGCGCATCCAAGTAACCAAGCCCAACATAGGGATAGGGCTAAAGTATGATACATGTAAGTGAAGTTAAAGGTCAATTGATGATTGCGCCCTACTATCATATTCTTAACGATCCAATGCTAATCTTATAAAGTTTCACCAACAAGAACTATCGGATGTCCCCAAAGGGACTCACCAACAAGAACTATAAATTTTTAAAATTTGAACGCTTCATTTCGTACCCAGTTACCAACAATTTTGTTATAAACAGACACATTTTGTGCTTGATTTTGTCCTCTAGCCGTTTATGTCCTACTTTGTCATCGAGTGTAAACAATTATTGATTTTTCGTACAAGAACAATTACAACGATGTATAAATACTTCTTTCTTTTTTGAAAAATCAACCAAATTTTAATTTGTTCGTGATACTAGATGGAAGATAGATGCTCTCCAATAATGACATAGACATCATAGAAAGAAATGGTGGGGGAGGGAGAGGAGAGAGAGGGATGCGTTATGAGTAAGTAGAGGTGACAAATTGAGAATGTGCTCGTTGTCGAGAAATAAATCAATTAAAACTAATGAAAAATGTAAGAATGATTTGATTGCAACCATCATGGTCCAAGAAATGAAGAAAAAAAAAAGTTATGGATCCAAATTTCATGACATCCATCTATCTAATGTACCAAAAACTTTCGAGTTCTTTGACAACTAAATATTGTCACAACAATCCATGAAATTAAACAAAGATGCACAAATCGCCCAATATTAAGGAGGGAGAGAATTGTTTGATTGCAAAAATTTTTAAATACAAATAATAGAGGAGAAACTGATCAATTTATTTTGAACAAAGGTCCAGAGTTATGAGTATATTTGGAATTAACCCTAGATATTCATCAACATACACATCAAGTTAATGAATATTCAACTCCTTTCGATATAATGATACTTGTCGGTAATATTATATGTCCCTAAGCCTTCAAATTTTCCATGAATTTATTCTTAAACTACCACATTTTATGCATAGCATCAATTTCCCCCTAATTTAGGGGTACAGGAACCCCATGCTTCCAAACATGGGTCCTTTCCGGGCCGAGTTAACAAGGCCTTATTTGATAGCAATCTTTAAGTGACAGTAATAAAATGACTGTACATGGATGGAAAACGGACAATTTACATGCTGATGTAGGGACAATAAGGAAAACCCCAAAATAATTACTGGCAGCAGATGGCTCATGTGCTGCTCCTGTACTTGGTTGACTAAGACGTACGGAAAAAGTTAATGTTGGAAATTTCCAGAATTTCTGAAAGCAGAATTATATGGTTTCTAAATAGTGAACTTTCAACTTAAAATGTAGCAGTTAGAAGGTTCCCTCATTTACATGCTATCTGAAGTACGCATGTAAAAAGCCAATTGCACCCTGAGTTTCAAGCAAAAAGTAACTTGGGACTTGAGACGTTACCAGGTTGCAGTACTTGCTATTTCTATATATCAGATGCTTGCTGTTCGTTGCCTGTTCCATACAATTGGCCAATGGCACGGAGAACAATCCAAATCCCAGAAGGCAATAGCTAACTTCCAATCATCATGATTGTGCAAACGAACCCCACCCTGGTGTTTTAAATGAAATCAAGTAGTAAAAAGGAATGAAAAAAAAGGTATCAAATTCAAAAGTAGCAGTTGAAAGCAACTGTAGGATTCAAAGTTCCTGGCAAGGAATAGAATGAGAAATTGCAAGTGCAATATCAAATTTTGCAAGTAACGTTTTTCTCCAAAGAATGAATGACTTTTTCCTCAAAAGGTATATATTTGGGCACTAACAAAAACAAAAGGTGGGAATTGTATGAAAGTGGGCGATCCTGACTGTGAAGGATAATGGAATTTAAGTTACAGTTGATGGGGAGTACACAGCAGTAGGCATAATTCAAAATGGACTAATTGATTGGGTACTAAAAGATTTGTTTTCAAGTCTAAGAGATTACTCTTAAAAGACAATCTTTTAGGACAATGGAACTATTTAATTCCAATTTCCACCACAAATTATGCAAAGAACTTTAGAATAGCATAAACCATAAGTTCATTAAAATGTCGGATGTTGTAAGAAGAGAGATTTTCAAAAAAATAAAATTTAAAAATTAACAATTATTTCCTTTCAACTTTCAAGCTTGAAGGTCTGATTCGGGGGGAGTCTATGACAGGGAGGTCCCATCCATACCTGGATACAGGGGAGACACACAAGATAAAATGTCCAACTGGACGAATTTACCCTCCATAGTTCACGCACGCGCCAGGGAAGATCGTGAAGAACCACTTCCTGATCCAGATACATCGTATTCACGTGGCTCTCCGTTGCAACTTGCAAAACAAATCCACCAGTTTCGATTACTGTATCTCCCCTCGTCACTCCCTCCCAGACGAAGGTGCGAAAAAAAGGGGGAAGGTGCGGAAAATCGCCAGGAAAGAAGAGACTTAAGCAATCCAAGAGCGATGCTTTCATAAACGAGCCGCAACCATATCAGCGAGGGAGTCAAAAGCACACGACTAGGAAAGCCCATCGACTGAAATGGCCGGGGCTTCGATAAATGACTTACCGGACGCTCTCCTATCGAACATACTGGCGTTGGTCTCCGATACCCGGGCGAGGAACTCGCTATCTCTTGTATGCCGGAAATTCTTGTCTTTAGAGAGGGCAACGCGCTTTTCACTCTCACTGAGGGGGAACGCTCAAGACCTCTACGGGATCCCGACGTGCTTCAGATCTGTAACCCACTTGGACTTCTCGCTTCTCTCGCCGTGGGGACACGCGTTCCTCTGCTCGTCGCCTGATCCCCATCTTCTCGCCCACCGCCTCCGTGGCCTCTTTCCATTAGTCACCTCTCTCACCGTCTATGCGCGATCCCCAACTACTCTTCAGATTCTCGCCCGTCAATGGCCAGGATTGCGCCACGTTAAGTTGGTTCGGTGGCATCAGCGACCTCAATCGGTCCCCGGGGAGGACCTAGCCCCCATATTCGAACATTGTCGATCTCTAACCACACTGGACCTATCGGAATTCTACTACTGGATCGAGGACATTCCTCCGGTTCTCCTAGCCAATCCCCTGACAGCTAGATCAATTTCGAAGCTAAATTTGATGACAACGTCGCTCACTGATGGTTTCAAATCGACGGATATACAAACCATTACCGAGGCTTGCCCCGACCTCAGCCAGCTTCTCATGGCATGCACGTTTGATCCCAGGTATTTTGGGTTTGTAGGAGATGAAACTCTGTCCGCTATAGCTACTAATTGTCCAGGACTTAGCCTTCTTCACCTTGCGGATACTTCGACAATGTCGAATGCCCGAGGAGACCCTTCCGCCGATGGTTTCACGCCAGAAGACGCGAGGATTAGCACAGCTACTCTAATAGAGCTATTCTCCGGGTTGCCATTGCTCGAGGACTTGCTTCTGGATGTTGCTAAGAATGTCAGGGATAGTGGACCGGCACTAGAGGTTCTTAACACTAGGTGCCGGAAATTGAGAAGTCTTAAGCTTGGGCAGTTCCACGGAATCTGTATGGCGGTGGGTTCGCGGCTCGATGGGATTGCCCTTTGTCAAGGGCTTGAATCGCTGTCGGTCAAGAACTGTGCGGATTTGACTGATATGGGTTTGATAGAAATTGGTAGGGGGTGTGTGAGGTTGTCCAAGTTTGAAGTGGAGGGATGTAAGAAAATTACAGTGAAGGGTTTGAGGACAATGGTGAGCTTGCTCAAAAGGACTCTCGTGGACGTAAAAATTTCTTGTTGTGAGAATCTTCATACCAGAGCGTCTTTGCGAGCTCTAGAGCCAATTCAAGATCGGATTAGTTGTCTTCATGTCGATTGTGTGTGGGAAGGCTCTGGAGAAGATTGCGAACTTGAAAACGAAGCTGCAAGTAGTTGGAACTTCGACCTCGACGAAGTTGATGAACTTACCATGCCTAGCAATAATGATGACACTAGCTGTTCCACGGATAGTCTCTTTGAGGACGAAGACAATGGTGGATATACAAGGAAGAGGAAGAGATCCAGGTACTCCACTGACGCTGATTGTTCCTTCTTCATGCAGTGCAATGGTAGTGATTTGTGGAAGAGATGGGATAGTTTGGAGTACCTGTCCCTTTGGATTGGAGTTGGTGATTTTCTGAGTCCATTGCAATCAGCTGGTCTAGATGATTGCCCAGTTTTGCAAGAGATTCAGATCAAAGTCGAGGGAGACTGTCGGGGACGGCACAAACCATTGGATACATTTGGGTTAAGCATCCTTGGACAATATCCTCAGCTTACGAAGATGAAGTTGGATTGCAGTGACACAACAGGCTACGCGCTAACCTGCCCTTCAGGCCAGATGGATCTCACCTTGTGGGAGAGATTCTTTCTAAATGGAATTGGTGGCCTAGGACTTACTGAGCTTGATTATTGGCCACCTCAGGACCGGAGTTTCAACCAGAGGAGCCTATCACATACAGCCGCAGGGTTGATAGCAGAGTGTCTCACTCTGAGGAAGCTATTTATACACGGAACAGCTTATGAACACTTCATGCATTTTCTGCTTAACATTCCATATCTGCGAGACGTACAGCTAAGGTTGGATTACTACCCAGCACCGGAGAATGATATGAGTACAGAGATGAGAGCTGGCTCTTGCAGTCGCTTTGAAGCTGCACTTAACAGCCGCCAAATCCCAGATTGATATCAACACGTGGTCGATACTTGTTCTAGTAGAAGCAACCGTGTGGCTAGTCCCTGTTTTAGGAATCAAGATACATCACATCTTTCTAATCACTGCTTACTTTGAGATTAGCTGTATCACTTTCACTTGTGATTTCCCACTCGTTCATGTGAGGAATCCATTAAACTTAGTTCCAATGTAGATGTGCGAGAAATAAACAAACTCTTTAGTCTGAAGATGTGGACTTTTTAATTTTGCATCAATTAATAAAGATGCGATAGATTTAAGAAATGAATTATTGCAACAATCTCAGGAACTGAACTAGTTCAATCTAGAAGCCTCTATCATAATCTCCGTAAAACAAGTATAACGCGGGAGTCAAAACGAGAATATCTAATCACCTTCAGCAGTTTATGAGGATGTTCTAGTTCTACAAAATGACGACTTGGATGTGTAGTAAGGACGAGTTTTTAGCTAGGTGAGCTATAGATACAAAGCCAGGCCGAAGATTCCATGTCCCTATATGCCAACATTAATCAAGGTTTCATTGTAACCTGACCTTAGCTCATAACCTTTGAGGTCGAGTAGTCTACCTAGAATACTTCGTTGCCAACAGACTAACTTGCCTAGACAGAGAACTTGGATCATTGGATGTTATTCAAATGCAAACCCTGCTCTCTTTAGTCGCCACTTGAGCATCCCCAGATACTGATTATCTCGCTTGTCCTCGACCGGAAACAGCTCAAGACAACCATTTAATCCTTTGGGAGTTCGATGACTCCCCATCACTCTTGCAGAAGTCGAGCAATTGACACTGGGAAAGCCAGTTGAACCTCCTCTATCTACTGTCTGTGCGTCACAACAGTCTCTCCGCAGTACACAGAGTAGTCAGATGAAGAGGAAAAAAAACGTTCATAGGTAGGAAATATTCTTAGTGTCGTGATGCATGCAATGCCTCTACATTACTACAACTACTTTCTACCTAAACAACTAATGTTTAATTAAAGGACCGAGTATACTTTTCGAGAAGAATTTAAAGGACTGAGTACTTCTAAATACAATAAAAATTAAATTAATCATGACATGACCAAGTATTAAAAATAAAAGAGCACAACTTGGGTGCATCTGTCTTGTGCTGTAGCCCACTTCAAAAAAAAAAAAAAAACTGAGGTGTTGAAGTCACATGAAAGGCTGCACCCAAAGTTTTTCCAAAATAAAATTCTTAAAAAATAATAACATAGATTCAAGAGTTTTTGGATGAAATTTGTCATTATTGGACCAACTTTTAGTAATATATATACTTATTTTTTTAAATATAATATAAATAAACTAATGAAAATGTATGACCTAAAAAGGTGAGTAGTAACAGATATTTATTAGAGGGAATTCAAGCTTCCTTCATCTTTACAATGGCCCAAGTATGTTACGTAAAACGTCCAAGCCTCTACCTACTGACACAAAATTCTTAACAACGAATTGAGTGCATTTTCCAAATTTCGTTATATGGCTTCAAATAAATAAATTATCTTTTTTTGCTGTTTTATATTCATTAGTATTTCGAATTTAAGGTCTTCAAAAGAAACAGAAATTTATGCCAGATGTTTTTTCATTTTTTCCATTCAAGAGTTCGTGCTATCTACCAAGTGTGATGTGATAAAGGTGGAGATCAAAACTGTGAACCATTGGTGCGGTCATTATCATCTTGTTGTACAGACTTGTGAGTCCACTAGAGCAGTTACATGGTCTTTTCCAAAAAGACAGGTGACACAAATTAAAATGAGAGACAAGCTCCAACTGAAAAAACAGATGTATGCAAAATAAAAAGAGAAAAATCTCACTGTTTAGCTAATGAAACGAATCAGAAGTACAAGGTGTTGATTTTACGCATTCTAAAACCATTTACAACAATGGCTTCATTCATACCCAGATAAAAATTAACTTCAGAAAGCAGAATGAATCAGTAACCGATTAAAACAGGAGCCACCGGAAATTTTAAGTTACATCTACAACATGGAAACTATGAATGACTATGATACATTCCAAATCCAAGAACTCAGCTCTTGTTCAGTACATCATTCAGAATTTGCAGGATAACCATCAATTGAGCACTCTACAATAAATATATTGAAGAAAACAGATATGAGTTCGGGAAAGGGAACTAACGGTCAGAATGAATTAAATGCCCAGAAACAACACGCATGAAGCACCAAATCAGAAACTTACACGGATTGGAAAAGTGAAGATACACGTCCAGAGTTTCTAGACAGATGACATACCTCTAAACGGATGCTATTACAGAACTCTTCATTACTTTGATGAGACATTCCCCAAGGAAGAACTTGTTCCAAGTTCCAAAACCTGTACCAGTTGTTCAAGGTAAACAGAGTACACAGTTATTCATAAAGGTGCCGACTATGTCAAATAATGACAATACAATTTCCCCAGTCAATTCAGAGAAATCGACACATAAATTTTAAGTAATGTACTGGGGGTTGTAAAGAGGGGATGTTCAAGAACATACTTCCATTGTGAAAACAACCAATAAAAGATCAGAGTTCCAAGCAAACAAACAGTTTCAAATGGTTAGTGACATATGCTTCATTTAGACAAAAACTTTAACAACCACAGATTCCTTGGTCCAGGGTAAGTATGAGTATAGTGGACCGGCTATTCCTTCCCTTTTGGATTTCAATGGTAATGACACAGTAGTAATAAACACCCACAGCCGCCAATATTCAAACAAAAATATGAATGTCGATAAACTTCAATCACATAAAATTTAGTGGAAACTTCTTGATTTCCAATCTGGCTAACTGCCATCGCCTTCAATTCTCGAATGCTAAAATCCTTCATTAAACAATACGATTTGACTTAACAAATTTCAAACTCATACCTCCAACCATATTTAACTTTCTGCGAAGTGCCGACTCCGAAGTTTGCCACCATTCACCACCAACCAGGCATCAACGGATCGATACTTTTGAATCGGAATCCTCTCTTCACTGCAAATAGTGAATTGAATAAGACATTAAACCGCGCACAGCCTCGATCGTCGCTCTCATCATATCCCTCAGGCTTCCGGCGATTGAAACCAGGACGAAGTAGCTGATCGACGCCTATGGCAATGCTTTTTACTCGCAGAGCGGCGGAGATTGCAGTTCTGCGCGGAATCCCCCACCTCCACGAGGACGATCAGAAGCGCATTTGGGTACGATAACTTCCCCCGCGCGGAACTAAAATCGTCTTTCATTTTTTGGCCTCGCGGTTTTTTTCCTCCGCGTTCCAAAAGTAGTGTGCAAATATAAATTTCAATTTGATCGGTTTAGATAGCTTCTTCCATTTGAACCTAGTTTGGTTTGTTTACCATTTTTTATCCACTCAACAAATTACTTTATCTTCCTCTATATTTTATCCAACTTTAAACCCTAATATAAGGGGTGAAATTTAAAAGACTAATCCAATGTCGAATAAATAAGAAAAATAAGATAAAATACACTTTTAGTTTCTGAATTCATTCGATCTTTAATTGACGGAATAACATGTTGACTTTACACGCTGGAAAATTTTATAAATGAAAAATAATAGTGTAAAGTTAACAATGAGTAGTTACTCTTGTAATACTAAAATTTGTCTCGATTGAACTTTAATGATGGATGATTTTGTTGGTTGGACTGCTAAAGTGACTATCTCTTTCATCTCTCATTTTCTCCCTTTTCCTTTATTCTTCAATAGACCTTGTTGTCATCGTTAGTTACTTGTCATTGTGCCGCCATCTTTGTCTACAATGCAAGGAATGGACGCAAATCTACTTTGTTTCAAATCTAAGAAACGAATGAATTATTCATTCATATATGAAATGAACAGTGTTGATTCAAAGTTGAGGAATGTTGTTTGTTCCCACAAATATGGAACAAACTAATTTGTTCTTATCTTGAATGAATAACTTCCAAATCTAGGTGAGCAAGTGAATTGTTTGCTCTATGGTGAATGATGATGACGGCATGGCAAAGAGCAGTGGTAATGTCTGCCAAAGAATAAGGGGAGAAGGAGAATGTGAGGAGAAAGGAGAAGAAGGAGGAAGGAGACGACCATGTAAGCAATCCAATCAACAAAATTGTAGTTGTACCATTTAGAATTGTTTTTCAAACCGCAATGACTAAAATCTTTGGGACCAACTAGACTTCAACCCAAACTTCAATAAGTAAAAATGTAGTTCGCCAAAAAAAATATTAAAAAAAAAGTTTGCCAGAAAAAAAAATCATATATTCAATATGGTAGTATCATTGACGATTTGTGATATTTGACTAAAAATTGCCAACATGAGCATCGTTTAGGACATAAAGTATCACTTATTTTATGAGGTTAAAGGTTTAAATTTCCACACCAACATGAGCATAGCTCAACGCTAATTAACATGTATTCATTCCCTTAAGATCGAATGTTCAAATATACCCTACATTTATTGTACTAAAAAAAATAGTTTAAATCTCCACTTCCACCTTTATTCTTGTACTAAACAAACACTAAACCATACGCACGCCAATTTGAAATTAAATTGAACTCATATAACTAAATTAAAACTTTTTACACCATATGGACAAAATTAAAGCTTGTGAATACCAAATTCATATTGTAACGACCCTATAGGCTCAACACGCTACCTAAGAGTCATTACTAAGTCACGTCGCTATATTACCGAAAATTTCGGCAGCATAACGACGTAACTACGCGAAAACCAAAAATTGGACCCTTACCTGATAAGACATAGAAAAACACACTTCTAAGATTTTCTAACAACCTCCTAGCATCCAACAAACTTCTCAATATGATGCTAGGGTTCAGACAGCATAGACCAAGTGAATTCAAACATAGAAAGCCAAATACACGTGCACGATTTACAAAGGAAGGTTAAAAGACTTTGAAACATCCTCCTAAACATTTAAAAACTCGACATGAGTTCTATGTACATCCTGAAACATAAAAGAAGCGGAATAGCAATCGCTCGGCTCCCATGACTCGAGTAGCTGATCTCCGGTCACGCGCTAGGGCCGATCTTAGCCTTACCTGAAAACATTTTTTAAAAGGAAAAGGGTGAGTATTAACGAATAATACTCAGTAAGTAACTCATAGTTTCAAAGCAAGAGTTTCAATCGCATGCAACATGTCATTTTAAATCATAAAACCATCGTAAACCATCGCTTTAGTAGGGGACCTAAAATTCGTTTTATAAACCATGTACTTTTCCTCGCGGCTCTCGTGAACGATTAAATTCTCCCGAGGGCCTCGTGAACAGTCCGAAGACATAGTTTTTCCATCGAATAGAGTCCTCCCTAACTCTGAGAGTTGAGCTCGAAAGCTAACATACATCGTGGAGTCCGAAGACTCAGCCCGAAGGCTACCATCGTGGAGCCCGAAGACTCAAGCCCGTCGGCTACCATCGTGGGGCACTCTCGAACCCCGGGAGCATAGAGAGTCCGAAGACTCGGGTTCCCTCATAACCCACATAAAACTTTTGGGAGAATTATCGTCACGGCCTTACATAAATCTTTTCATGAGCACACAACACATGCATGAGGTCCCATTCGTTTTAGAACATAGTTATGAATGCATGAATCAAGACAATCGCATTTCAAAGACAGACATATCATTTCCATTCTTTTTAACATGAAAACATAAACTTCAAAGTAAATATAGAGCTAGCTCTCGGTTTCGAAAACTTCTTTCGTTGTGAGATCCCTTACCTTAAGTCTTTACTTACTAAAATACTCTTTCTTCACTAGTAATGAGCTTCTCGAGTCCCCACTCCAAGTACAATCCAAGGTCCTCGACAAATCACCTAAAAAGTTTCCTAAACGTGTCTTAAACCATCCGAATTACGCTAAAACACATTCTAACATTAATAACTCGACGAAACGGACCAAATGGCGAAATTTACCCAACTCCGGCGAGCGGTGGCGCGTGGGCTTCACGGCGGCAGCGCGTGGGTCAACCTATCGGCGCGTGGAGGTCCGTTTCTGGTGTGTTGCAGCCCGATCTACAAGAATCCGAGGTCGTTTTGCTGAAAATCAATCAAACTCGAGCTCAAAATGCCAAACTTCTCACGGAAACGAAAACCCATCTTGAAAACGCCGCTGAAAAGGTGTTTTCCGGCAAGCTTAGAGTTCAAAACCACCGACGATTGCAGGCGTAAGGGCCCTCGTCGACCGGCGTGCGCGTGGAGGAGCTTTCGTCGATCGGAGCCTTCGCGCGAGCTGATCGGAAGACAGACGAAAACGCGGCGGCAAGCTTCGCGCGGTAGCTTGCTCGCGAGCAGCGGCGGGCAGCGGTCGTGCCGCGGGGTTCGTGGCTGCCGGCGACGGAGTGCGGCGGCGGCGTGCGGCGGGGCTGGAGCTTCGGCGAGAGAGAGAGAGAGAGAGTTACCGTGAGGGAGAGAGTAATCGGAGAGGGAGGGAGGACGACGGGAAGAGAAAGAGAGAGAGAATTTCGGGAAGGGGAAGAAGGAAAAGAAAAAAAATAATAAAAATAATAAAAATAAAATAAATAATAATAATAAAATAATATTAAAAAATCAAAAATATCTTCTTCTCTATAAATGACCATAATACCCTTTCCTTTTCTAAAAATCACCAAAATACCCTCAAAGCAATTAAATTCTTAATAAATCTTTACCAAAACAACATTTTAAACTTACCCAAAACGTCTCGGGTGTTACACATATTTTAACCTATATTTAAATATATCTTCCAAACTATGATTTTGTTTTTGTTTTTCACGTTTTATTATAAAATAACAATAAAGTGACGACCATTTCATCCATTTATTTAGGCCCCATTTGATAACTATTGGTTTTTTATTTTTAGTTTTAAGTCTATAAATACTACTTCCACCTGTAAATTTCCTTGTTTTGTTATCTACTTCTTACATATGTTTTAAAAAATTAAGCCAAATCTTAAAAACTAAGGCTCATTTGATAACCATTTTATTTTTTATTTTTTATTTTCAGTTTTTGAAAATTTTGCTTGTTTTCTCACAATTTCTTTACAATGATTTTTATCTTCTATACAATGGTTTCTATCTTTATTAAGGAAACATTTGAGTTTATAGTCAACTTCTAAAAACAAAAACAAGTTTTTGAAAACTACATTTTTTTTAGTTTTCAAAACTTTGGCTTAGTTTTTGAAAATATATGTACAAAGTAGATAAAAAGACATGGAAATCCATAGGTGAAAATAGTATTTATAAGCTTAATTTTCAAAAATCAAAAACCAAAAACTAAGGCTCCATTTGATAACCATTTGGTATTTTAGTTTTTGGTTTTTGAAAATTAAGCCTATAAATACTAATTTCATCTGTAGATTTCATTATTTTGTTATCTATTTCCTACATATGTTTTCAAAAACCAAGCCAAGATTTGAAAACTAAACAAAGTAGTTTTCAATTTTTTTTTTTAGAATTTAACTAAGAATTCAAATATTTTTTTTTAAGAAATATGAAACTCATTGTAGATAAATGATGAGAAAACAAACACAATTTTTAAAAATCAAAAATTTATCAAACCTGGCCTAAAAAAAATAGTTTTCAAAAACTTATTTTTGTTTATGGGATTTGGTTAAGAATTCTAATGTTTTCTTAAGAAATTTGAACTCTATTGTAGAGAAATGATAAGAAAACAAACACAGTTTTCAAAAACTAAATGGTTATTAAACGGGGTAGTTAGTAAACATGTTTTTATTAAAGAAAAAACAAAACATGTTTTTATGACTCAAACAACGTGTTTCATTTTAACTAATGAGCATAACTAGTTTAGGCATATACCATCAACCAATAAATTAGAGGTTCAAATCCCTTACTCCACGTGTTGTTGAACTTAAAAAAAAAACAACAAAAAAAAACAAGCATAATTTATAAGAAGTATTATCACACTTAGTTCCATTTCCATTCTCATTATTTTTTATTTACTTCGGATCAAGGTTTTATTTTCCAAGCTGTTGGTTAATCTATAAACAAAATGCATATTATAATGTCTTTCAAATTTCAAATATGAAAGTTAATCATTCAATGAGCCACAAAATAGACGGATGATTAAGAAGTTTAACTTTTACTCGAGTCAAATATATATTGATGACAAAACATATAAAAACAGTTTAAAATGATATTGACATGACATGAATAAGCACATGTCTCGTACAATAAAGAATGCTCATTTTTAGGTGAAGCATTTGTGTACATTATTTTTGGATGACTCTAAAAAAAAGTTGATTTTATTTATGTGTATTGTTATGGGTGAAATTGGACCAACAAGAATGGGTTGGCTAAAGGGCTGCAACTAAGGGCCAAACAAGAAAAGAGGCCCAATACGAAGTCGAAATGGACCGAAACCGACAATGGACTCACATAGAATGAGTGGGAGAAGAAACGGGCTTGGGCTTCGGCCCAAGCCCGTGGTCGGCCAGGCCGGCCGGCCGAGGCCGACCAGGCTAGCCGAGGCCGACCAGGCCGGCCAAGCCCATGGTCGGCCCGGCCGAGGCCGACCAGGCTAGCAAGGCCCAATTTTGGGCCTTGCCTCGGTCCCTCATGCCACGTGTGCCCTTGGTCCAGCCCAATTCAATCTTTCCTTTCCCCATTCGAAGACGGAAACCCACAAAAAACCCTAGGAAGGAAGCTATTTAAGCTCTCCCTCAGGGGGAGAGCAAGGTAAGTTCATTCCAGCTTACAACACTCTCCTACAACTCTCAAAACTCTCTCTGACTTAAGCATCGGAGCCTGTGTGGTCTACACCACACCGGTGTCCAGGTTTTTCTTGTCTTGCAGGCCGCGTTCTTCCCCCAAGAATACAAATTCACCGTCGTTGTCACGTGGAGGTCAGGTGATATTTCTCCTGTCCAAAATTTGGCAACAACAGTTGGCGCCGTCTGTGGGGAACAACAACGCTTGCTGGAGAAATCTTGTGCCTAAGTCAACCCTACGAGAAGATGAGTAGAATGACAGAAAACAAACACTGGAATGAAGACAGAGACGATTCCGATCAGGATCGTCACCTGCGACGAATGCAAAAAAACCAGCCTCTTCGGCCTCAAAACGAGGCCGAGGCCGACCAGAAAAAGGCCGAGGCCGACCCTAAGCAAGCCGAGGCCAACCTGCTCGTTCAAGCTACATGGCAGCGTGGACCAGATGGATGGCATCAAGAAGCCAGCCTGTATTTTTTGGCCGAGGCCGACCAGATCGTTCAAGCTACTTCGATTGAAAAGCGACTAGATGAACACGACCAACAAGGAAGCAAGGTAAGCCGAACAAACGGAACGAAATCCGTCGTATACTCGACATCAAAAGGCCAAGGTAAAAGGGTTCAAAACCGAGGCCGAGGCCGAGGTGAGAATAAAACCCTAACCATGGAGCAATACGAAGATAAGACGGATTTAAGAAACATAATCGAGGAAAAAAAGCGACAGAGAGCCTTGTCCGAGGCCGAGGCCGAGGCGAGCAATCTTTCAGCTACTGAAGCGACCGATCTGAGAAGTGTCATCGAATGGAAAAAACAACAGAGAGTCGAGGCCGAGGCTGAGGCAAAATTTTGGAACTGGGGCTGAGGCCAAGGCCAATTTTCGAGCCGAGGCTAATTCTGGAACCGAGGCCGAGGTTGAGGCCAATGTTGACACTAATGCCGAGGCAAGTTCCAGGGCCAAAGATGAAGCGAATAGTTTGCCATGGAGGGCAGAATTATTAAAGATTCAAAGCGAGCTGGACCATATCCAAGGGAATATGCACAAGGTAAAAAATATAGAGTTTGATATTGACACTTTGATAGAACAGGTAGATCCACCTTTCACTGATGAAATCATGAATGTGAAACTACCTCCCACATTCAAAGTTCCAAAGATCAAACCCTATAATGGAAACAAGGACCCTATAGTTCATCTAGATGTGTACAGATCATGGATGGAACTTCATGGAGTAGAAGATGCAATCAGATGCAGAGCCTTCTCATTCACTTTAGTGGGACCAGCAAGACATTGGTTTCGCAACATAAAAAGAGGATCTATTAGTTCGTTCAAGGAATTAGCTCGAGCATTCGTGACGCAATTCTTGGGAGGAAGAGATCAGCGCAAGCCAGCAACTCACCTACTTTCCATCAAACAAGGATCCAAGGAAACCCTGCAGGAATATATTGCCCGGTTCAATAGTGAAGCTTTATGTGTTGAGGATTACACTGACGGAGCAGCATTGATGGCAATAATTAATGGACTCAGAGATCGAAGACTCATACGATCCTTGGGAAAGAGAAAACCAACATCGTATGTACAGCTCATAACTCGAGCTCAAAAGTACGTACGTGCAGAAGAATTGCTTCGTACGAAGAAGAAAACTGATGAGCTTGAAAGAAGACCCGATCAATTAAATGATAGGAAAAGGCCAAGTGAAATATTACACCAAAAGGCCAAGAGACAGAAGATCGATGACCAGAAATCACTTCGACTTGGCCACCCATCCAGAAAGTTCGAAAAGTACACTCCAACATCAATTCCCATTGAGCAGATTCTAATGGAGGTACGCCATTCAAACTTATTAAAGCAACCTGAAAGGATGAAAACTGGATCAAACAAGAGAGATAGACAAAAATATTGTCTCTACCATGAAGATCATGGACATATGACCAGAGATTGCTTCCAGCTAAAGGAAGACATCGAGGCTCTAATTCGAAATGACTTCTTGAAGGAATACATCGATGTACGTGCAGGAAAAAGGTCAAGGCCGACCTCATAGGCGGCCGAGGACGACCCTAAATCCTCTTCATACATAGTTAGTTTAGCTTCTATTTTCTTTAATTAAACCATGTTTGTTGAGTTTAGATTCATTAAATTCAATTGATAGGTTAGCAAGTCTCATGTAATAGGCTAGGTTTATTATTGCTCATTTTAAGTTGATCAATACAAGTTATGTTTTGAAAAAGAATTTGTACTCAAACAAAAGAGATCTTCCTACAAGTAATATCCTCCTTCAGTGGGGGCTACTAAGGGGATATGCTTCCCTATTAAACAAAAAGCAAAGAAGCTACATAGGAGATATACCTCTCTGATGAACAAAAGGCAGAAGCTACTAAAGAGATATGTCTCTCTAATTGAACAAAAGGCAGAAGCTACTAAAGAGATATGCCTCTCTAATTGAACAAAAAGCAGAAGCTACACCAAACGAGCCAGAAAAGTCAACAACTTCAGAGAAACTAAAGTGGAGGCCGACCTCATAGGCCGAGGCCGACCTCATAATCTGATGTCGAGCAAGATGCCAAAATTACTTCAGTTACAAGAATCATCTGACTATGAGAAGATGAATGGATCTTTCTTAAAAGAAGCATACCGTGGAAGCGTATTTGAAAAAACATAAGCAACGAAATCACGAGTTAACTAAAACACATGAGACAGAAGCTAAAATATAAGAATTGAGGTTTAATAAGCATGGCCGAGGCCGACCAGGGAGGCCGAGGCGACCACAATGGCCGAGGCCGACCACCTTGGCCAAGACCAACCTCTTCCCAGCACAATGATTACAATGAAGAATTTGAGGAAAGACAAGGACAAGCTGACTCCCAGAAAAAATGACGAGGAGGATAGTAAGGCCGAGGTGTACACGGCTGAAAGTACCTACCCGCAAGGAGCTGCAAACACGCGTTTAGACCAGACCGGAAGAGGCCGACCAGACCGACCGAGGCCGACCATACCAGTCTTGCCTCAAATTCTCACTCCATGGCTTATGTCATCTTCTCCTCTTATGATATCAGCTTGAATTGAAGCTACAATTGGCATGAGAATTGCTTTTAAATAAGCAAGAAGCTACAAAAGATCATCTCCAGATATAGTAAATTGAAGCCAAAATCTAAGAGTCTACTCTAAGATACGGCCAATCATGTCATGCAATTAGAGCATGAAACACGCAAAACTCTTAAGCACTTAGGTGCAGAGGAAGCGGCCCAGAAGGTTGATTGAACCACAAAAAGGGTTTGGTTGATTGATCTTGGCAACCCAAAAATCTGAGAAAAATCTCACGATGGGTCCCTAGTGAGCACGACAAAGCAGGCTTTATAAAGCCAAGCATAGCGTGATGAATGCAAAACTCCGCTTAGGTGTGGAGGACGCAAGCCCAGAAGATTGATTGGGTCCCTAAAAGGGACTTGATTAGTTAACCTGGGCAGCCTAAAAATCCGAGATGAGTCTCGCGATAGGTTTTTTTTTTAAAAAAAATAACAAATGAGAAGAATTTGGTTACAGAAAACCAAGTGCAGAAATTACAGACAAGACAGGACTACAAAGCCCAATTCAGATCACAACGAGCTGAAGCCAAATAGGAGAAACCGAAACTCTAAAAGACTGAATATCCTCACAAGGATGGACAGCAATAATTAGGGAAAATTCGAGGCATGCCTCGAAATGTCAACAATGACTCCAAAAGTTAATAAGTTACTCCCAAGTCAGGCTCCATACAATTACTTCACACGCTCATAATCTCGAATCCTAACTAGGGAGTGGGGGCTAATGTTATGGGTGAAATTGGACCAACAAGAATGGGCTGGCTAAAGGGCTGCAACGAAGGGTCAAACAAGAAAAGAGGCCCAATACGAAGTCGAAATGGACCGAAACCGACAATGGACTCACATAGAATGAGTGGGAGAAGAAACGGGCTTGGGCTTCGGCCCAAGCCCGTGGTCGGCCAGGCCGGCCGGCCGAGGCCGACCAGGCTGGCCGAGGCCGACCAGGCCGGCCAAGCCCATGGTCGGCCCGGCCGAGGCCGACCAGACCGGCAGAGGCCGACCAGGCTGGCAAGGCCCAATTTTGGGCCTTGCCTCGGTCCCTCATGCCACGTGTGCCCTCGGTCCAGCCCAATTCGATCTTTCCTTTCCCCATTCGAAGACGGAAACCCACAAAAAACCCTAGGAAGGAAGCTATTTAAGCTCTCCCTCAGGGGGAGAGCAAGGTAAGTTCATTCCAGCTTACAACACTCTCCTACAACTCTCAAAACTCTCTCTGACTTAAGCATCGGAGCTGGTCTACACCACACCGGTGTCCAGGTTTTTCTTGTCTTGCAGGCCGCGTTCTTCCCCCAAGAATACAAATTCACCGTCGTTGTCACGTGGAGGTCAGATGATATTTCTCTTGTCCAAAATTTGGCAACAACATGTATGATTATTTATTAAAATTGGAGTTTGTCTAGTAAAACAATCACCATAAATATAAAACTTTTGAAATAGTTGCGACAAACTTAAAAAGTCAAATGAATTTTTGGATGCCTATTTTGAGAAGATTATCTAAGACTGGTCAAGTCAATGTCATATAAAGTTGTTGATAAATAATCCACAAATATTATATTACATTCGAACCATATGTTACCTATTTAATCTATCTTGTAGTCGATAGATAATTTATTACACTATACATTTTGGAGTTATAAACTACCAATTAACTTTATTATAAAAAGTATATGAGCACAGTTTATTGGATAAGATACCAATTACGATCTCGAAGATCGATGATTCTATTTCTTTTTCAATTTCTACAATCATTGACTAAAAAAAACACGCGCACACACCATATAATTTTAAACAGTTGACACAAAATGAACACATTAGTGTGTCCAATATGGTAAATCCTCATCGTAATTCATAGTTTATTTGAAATGATTTTCATTTTTTTTTAGTTAAAAAACAAGTGAGAGTGGGAGGACTCAATCTTTCGACCTCTTGATTGAAAACATATGCTTTTATGTCAGTTAAGCTATATTTAGTTTGACTTTTCAAGTATTTAAAAATATGTTTTTAATATTTAAAAAGTTATTCCAACCAAATCCTCATTTTGGTATTTTGAAGATTAGAAAGATAATATTACTACAATACTTTATAAAAATAGTATTTTATTAAAATTTTCTGAAATAAAATAATGTAGGACCTTGACTTTACAGTTTTTCATCTTGGTTCAAACTTCACACGGGCACATCCCAATGATACCATGTGAGAATGACCTCTCAAACGCGTTTCTCTTTTTTAATATTGTACGAATTAAGTGTCATCACATGACACTGAGCAACTTGCTCATAAAAATCCTTTTCAAAAAAAGAAAAAAATTGTTCATAAAAATACCTTCTAGACCGACATTATATAACACCAAAAAAAAAAAAGCCATTTCTGATTTCACATTCAAAATAAAAAGTTAAATTACAAATTTAATCTTTAGAAAAAGTTAGAATTTAGTCTATTTTTTGTTTCTATAATTTAATAAAACTTTATAAATAATTTTTATTGTTAGAAGTCACTAACAAATGTATATGAGATTATGTATTTAGCTAATTGAATAAAAAAAATTAAAAATTGACAACTAAATGTATTTTCTTTAAAAATAGATAACTCATTTTTTATCCAATTAACTACTTGATCTATAGAGTCACCAAAATACAAAATAATACCTCATTAAACACATGAATAACTAAAGTACTTAATCTATTGAAGAAATTTATGAGGACGAAGTTCTAGCTTTTAAAATTATAGGTACTAAAGTTCAACTTTTTCAAAACTATAGTACCAAATTTAAAATTTAATCAAAATAAAACTTTCCCCACACAATACTTTTATATTCTTTTTACGAACAAATTGTCTTCTTCCATTAAATACAGGTAAATTCAACTCTGCCATGGCCATCCTCTGTAAGTTCCACACTGACCCACATACTAATTTACTTCCTCTCTATTTGTCCCTTTCTCTTTATTATTGTCTCTTTAATTTTTTAAAATTTCATGCATGGTTTGGTTCAGATTCTTGGACAAAATTTCTCTCTCTGTCGTTTCATTTCTTTTGCAAATACAGCTTGTATTCATTCGCTGTCTGGACTGCAAGCAGTAGATCGAACTGGTTTTTGGGTCGGTGCTAACTTAAAGAAGGTTCTCTATCTTCATCTGTAATTGCGGTTAGTTTGTTTTGCTATTCCATAGCTTCTTTAATTCGAAATATAGCAACAGAGAGTGCGGCTTGTTTGTTAAATGACATTTTTATGTTTGATGTTACTGTTCTTGTGTAATCTGGATGAAATATCTAATTCAGATTGTATATCTGATTCTTGATTTGAAATCTCATTTTCTGGGTGAGTGTACTTTTTATCGTTAAGTTAGTGAGAGGGTTGATTGAAGGGTGCTTTCCGAATGAATATAAGGTGTTTGATGAAAGGATTCAGCGAGTTCCAAGTTTCATTCGAAGTGGATTTTTTATGGGTTTCGAATTAGTGATGGTAGTGCATCAGACAAATTCCAAACATCCTTTAATTTTTTTTTTTTTATAATCCCAACCCCAACCCCAAGACCTCTGTCCTCTGTTTCTATTTGTTTTCATTAGATTATTGAGCAATTTTTACTTTCTTGTATCATATTGATTAGTAGATCAGATAAAGATCTTAGCTGGGGTTGTTTTTGAGCACCTTCAAAACAGCTTTGTTACTTTGTGTAGCGTTTTAATATAATCGCGGTCTTCTTCAGGAACTACCACATGATTTCATTAAGGAATTTGATGGAAGAGAAACAACTGGATTTTAATCAACCTCTTCTTTCTGTGAGGCGTTTTACATCTGCAGGAACATCACCAGAGACTAATGAAAAAACCAGACCTGAACCCAAAATTCCTCCTCTTCCTGTGTATAAATCAGAATTGAAATCTGGTCCAGTGAGGAATCCTGGAACTGTTCCTTTTATATGGGAGCGAACTCCAGGTAAACCCAAGGATGAAAGTACTACGAAAACTCAAATTTCGAAACGGCCTCCACTTGTTCCAAAACTCCCACCCGGAAGAGTCCCAAAAGTAAAGCAAGAAGTTCATACTCCTATAAATGCTTCATTAGATGAAAATGACAGAGAAACAGTTGAAGAGATGGCCAGTTGTAAGTCAGGAATTGATGAAGAAGAAGAAGACGAGGTTTACAGGGATGCAAATGATAGATTTTCTCGATCCGAATCCTTCTTCTTGAATTGTAGTATTAGTGGAGTGAGTGGACTGGATGATTCAGGAATTAAACCTTCAGGGGCCTACTCCATGGATCCACATACTCGGAATTTCATGATGGACCGATTTCTGCCTGCAGCAAAGGCAATGGTATCAGAAACACCTCCACATACTATCAGAAAACAAACCGTTACCATCGAGCAGCCGAGGGAAATAAAGATGGTGACAAATGGGAATAGGCAGAGTCGGCCAAACTTGCACGTGCAGACAAAACATGTCAAAGAAATATTCATGGAAGAAAGTGAAGATGAAGAGGATGATTATGATTATGAAGAGTCTGGATATGCATCCACTCGGGGATGTGGTTTTCTTCCTCGGTTTTGCTTAAAGGGTTCATTTGTCCTTTTGAATCCAGTACCTGGAATGAGAATGCAAGCCACTTCGGTGCGTAGAATTCGTAATAGCTCAATCGAGGTATCTTCTTCTTCTCTAATTATTTTCATTTGCCTTCCATGTCAAAGTTCTAACTGTTGAATCTGTATTATTTGAAATCCACAGAGTTCCAAGGATGCTGTAAATGAGAAACGATCAAGTCATGGTCAAGGAATAACTCGGCTGCAGCTGGAAGAAAATGCAAGTAAATCCAGCAAAAGTAATACTCAGGAGGGCGATACATTTTTTTTATACAGTCATTTGCAGGGTAAGGGCATATCCAACTACCCAAATGATCCTTCCCGAGCTGTTCATTCAAATGTAAGTCCTTCTCTTGGTTACACTGAAAAAGCTACCAATTCCGCGACAAATGAATATGACGAACCATGTAGAAGAAGGCTAAATAGCTCTCAAGCATTACTGGGGGACGAAACGGGTTCAGCTAGTCCTGTTGAGAAAACTCTCTACATAGACTCAGTACATAAGTTTAAATCTCCCGATTCAAGTTCAAATTCTTTGGATATGAAAGGGATAAGTTACAGTGGAGATATGATTGATGATGCTTCTATAAAAACTACCGAAACGAAAGAACTGTATATACTGGATTCTGCAACCCAAGGTGTCAAGAAGTTGAATGCTGTAGGTGAAAAAAATATTCCGAGACCTGACAGTTTGAAATCTGCCGATTCCTGCTTGCCCACTTCCTCGGATAGATCATTGTTTGAGATAAAAGTGGATTCAAATTACTCCAGGCCCAAACCAGAACATACTCCAGATGCTGCAAAGTTGACAAGCTCACAATTGGTTAACAACGAGAAGTTTGATCTGGACAACCAATTTCCCTTGAAACCAAGTAAACGAAGTGATTCCAATAGTCTTGCCAATGATACCACTACATTGACAAGCTCAGATAGAACTCACAATGAGAAGATTCATTTAGACAGGAAACAACCTGAGAAATCAAGTTATGGAAGCAATAATCTTAATATTCCAGAATATGGAAAGAAGCACGAGTCGGATGGCAAAAAGCTTATAGAAACCGGCATTCATGAAAGTTTCGATGGGGCTCAGGACTTCCCTGATCTGATGACTTCAGAAGGTGCTGCTAATGGAAATAAGGATTCAAGAAATCAATTTCTCAAAAGGGCAGGTAATGAAGATGGTTCTCACGTCGGCTACTCGCAGTCACGGTTGCCTTTTGCTCCACCTCCACCAAAATCTCCATCAGACTCTTGGCTAAAGCGTACTTTGCCAAATTCTGCGAGAAACACTTCGTTTTTGCAGTCTTCTCTTGCAATGCGACTAAACCCCGTTTCCACAACCCTGTCTCCCGATCCCAAGGCGGAGTCTACTGTTAAAAGCTCCGATACAAACCGTCTGCATCTGCAGTTCTCAAAGGTAATGGAGTAACACTGCCTCTGATGTTTTAAACATGTTGTTAGTTAACTGCTTGAGAGTTGTAAATTATAATGCTCACAATTTTATTTGCATCAGGAACTGCTGTCATCTATACCTGAAGTTTAGAACAATGGAAGAAGCCTCCTCCAAATTTCACTTGGCTGTGAGTATGCTTTACTTTCAACTGGGTTTGATGGGTTTCAAGGTTCCAGAAAATATCTTCCCTCACTTGAGTCTTATGTTTTTCTTTTTTCTTTTTCTTTCTTTTTTCCATGCTTCAGATCAGTGTAAAAAATAACTGTAAATTGGGCATTTTCACTGTTAGGCAAAATTGATCTGTTGCATGCTGTAAATGTTACTCATTCCTGTAAAGAAACAATGATGATCCATAATTTACATGGAGAATAAAGGAGCCATATGATACTTTTACAGATTGCACTATAGTACGAAATGTTTTATGAAAAACTGTTATTTGTGGACCCGCTTGTTCTTGTTCATGTGCTGCTGTCTCAACCTGTGTTTTTCAGAACCTTGTTTCTCCAAATTCATTCAATTAAAACTGACTCATAAATGAATAAAATACACCGAAACCATCCTGGGTGCGGTCAATAAAGGGCTTAGTTCTGATGAAATGAGTTGGGCTAGGGTAGCTACCTATTTAGAATTTAATGTCTTACGAATTTATTTGACAATCAAATGTAGTAGAGTCGGGTGTTGTCCCGTTCTAAGAGAATAGAGTCGGGTGTTGTCCCGTTCTAAGAGAATAGTTGAAGTGTGTGTAAGTTGATCTATATAGTCACAAGTACTTTATTTAAAAAATATCATATTGCTTGAATTCTTTGAGGTGAATAAAATTTCATGTAATTTAAAAACGGGATAGAGCCTGAAAATAAATTTGTATTTAAGTTTTAAATTAATATTACATATCAATGTAATGGTATGGAGGATATATTGTCTTGTAATTTTTGTGGTTAGAACTCTAATATGATGATTTGCTGTATCTATGACAACCTGAGTATAGCTCAACTAATTCAAACATATATAATCGACCAATAGGTTTTTGGTTTGAATTCCCACCCCAACATGTTCAATTCATTAAAAAAAAAAAGACGACTATCTAGTAAGATCAACTAATTGTTAAACTTACGAGTGACATGTACAAAATGTCGATGATTTGTTGTTGAAGATTAAATATCATTTTTTATTAGTTCAACAATATGTAGGGGTGGTGACTTGAACTTCTGATGTGTTTGTCAAATATATGTATCTCAACTAGTTGAGCTATACTCAAGGTAGTAAGATTTAATGTCTACTGGCTTGTAATAGGTAACTATTTCATTTTCAAAGTCTTGGTTGTTTTTTAGAGTCAAATGATATATTTTGTTATCGAATTTTATAGGTTCATACGTATTAGATTTGTTTGTATATTTTAAAAATTGAAATTCACCTATGTTGTTTAATTTATAAGTTATAATGATCGTTACAATTGTCAACTCGAGCATAGTTCAACTAATTTGGGTATAAAGTAAAGTTATAGGTTTGAATATTCCACCTCCAAATATTATTGAACTCAGGAAAAAAAAAAATTGTTACAATTAACTGAGTGATGCTAATTTGAAAGGAAAAATGGTTGAAGCAGTATTAATACGAAATTCAACCTCATCAAACAACTCGTGACTCATGGGTTGGGCCAAGCCCAACATAGGCCCGATTAAATAATAGTCTATGTTAAAACTTCTTTGACGATATATATATATATTAAATAACTTCTTTGAAGATATTGCGCATGGCATAACATGACATGTCCTTGAATTTAAAAAAAAAAAAAAGTAAAATTAAAACAACAAATTTGATTAAAAAAAAAGAAGAAGTGTATTTTCCGAAGAAAAAAAATTGTTAAATTATAAGAATAGTCTTTGATTTGTGCTATTTAGTCTTCATATTTTGATAGATTCTTGAACTTCTATATTTATATTTAAAAGAGATTTCAATATATTCTCGGACTTTTGATTTTGTATGTAATAATAAGTTATTATGTTAATTTCATTTTTTTTCGTTTAACAACATGTGAGGTGGAGACACATCTCTAATCTTATTGAGAATATATACTTTAATTAATTGAGTTTTGCTTAAATTGATATTATATTGACTTCATTATTATGAGATTTATGCCACCATATTTTAAGAATTCGTGTAAATCTTACCACATCAACATTCCAAGTAGATATTAAATTGTCAAAATTAACAATAATTGACCAATAAGTATAAGAAACTATTAGAAAGTTTGTAGGTAAGGGATTCAATAAAATATAACTTTGAAAGTTAAAAAATAATTAGAAATCTTTTGAAAGTACAAAATAACTTGATACATCGATTAATAGGATCTCTTATTGACTCTTTCATGTGGTGTATTTTCTTCGGTTTGTTTTTGTTGCATTTAATTAAAAAGTGTGGAATGATTAATGTGTTTGAGGCACTAAAAATATATCACAAAAGAGAGTTGATATGAACTAGAACTATTATTGAGCAGTGTGTAGGTAAGCATTTTTCCTTTTACAAAATTTAAGGTTAAAAAATAATTTAGGTCTTTAAACTTTTATGAAAGTAACAATTTAGTTCATAAACTTTAGTCTGTAACAATTTAATTCATTTACTTTCAAGTTTGTAACAATCTAGTCTTTGAACTTTAAAATTTGTAACAACTTAATAATCCTTAATATGAAAAACTCCATTGGAACTATGTGTCAATTTTTATTATAGAATGACTTGGTTTTTGTAGTTTATAACCACATTTTTCACAATAACGACTAAATCATTACAAATTTTAAAGTATTTTTCACAATAACGACTAAATCGTTACAAATTTTAAAGTATACAAAAGATTAAATTATTACAAAGATGAAAGTAAAGAGACAAAATTGTTGCAAATAAAAATTTAGGGACTAAATTGTTATTTCTAACCGGTTAGGGAGTAAGAGTGATACAAAGGAATAATTAAACAATTTTCCAAAAGGAAAGGAAGTGCAATGTATACAATTCAAACATTCACTGTAGCGCGCTCAAGGCCCAAAAACCAAACAAAGCATGGGGAAGGGAGATCGCGCCAATGGATCCAAGTGCCGCCCAAAGGAATTGCTTGGACACGTTCGCTTTCCACCACTCCTCACCGCTTTCCTTTCTCCCCCATTGCACTGTTTTCCTTCCCGCATGCAAACCCCAAGTCGGCAACGACCAATTTTGAATCTCTGCCAACTCCCACCGACCGGACTCGCCGCCGGCAACCGTCTCTGGATTCTTCCTCGCCCCTAATGGTTCTGTCACAGCCGTCGCCGTCGGCTTCCGCGTTTCCAGTTCGAGAAGACGGTTGGACTTTGGACGATACTTCCACTCTCATCGAAGCCTGGGGCGAACGTCATCTCGACTTGAACCGCGGCAGCCTTCGGCATAAACACTGGAAAGAGGTCGCCGACGCTATCAACTCCAGTCATGAGAGGAAGTCCATTCGTACGGCTGTTCAGTGCAAAAACCGCATCCATACGCTTAAGAGGAAGTACAAGATCGAGAAGGCGAGAATTCGAGAATCCGGTGGAACTTACGTCTGCACTTGGCCGTTCTTCTCTTGCCTCGACGATCTTATTGGCAACGGCCATAAGTCTTCGACGCCGGTCGCCGTATCTAACTGTATAGCCTCGACAGTAACGACTCCCGGGCTGTCGCTGTTCTCGAAGGTTCCGGTTGGTCCTCGATCCGGAACTAAGAAACGTCGTTCGACTCACGTCTATAGGAGTTTCTGCAATTCGCACCTTCGCCGGGATGTAAATTCGAAAGAGGATGAAGGAAAGGACGGTTTGGATTCCGAGAATTCGCTATCGAGTCCGAGGTTCAAGGACAGAGACGCAGGGTACAGAAAACTGGCTGACGCAATAGGGACGATTACTGATATATATGAAAGAGTGGAGGTAGCAAAACAGAGGCACATGGTAGAATTGGAGATGCAACGGATGCAATTCGTGAAGGATTTGGAGTATCAGAGAATGCAACTACTTATGGAGATGCACCTTCAGATGCAAAAGATCAAGCGCGCCAGGCGAGCTTCAGGAGCCGGTGAGTTCTTAGCTTCTAACTCCATTAATCACTTTCTCTATCTCTTCTTGCTTTAGTTGCTGTATTGAGTGAACTTCAGGTTGAGATGCTTTCCCATTAGGTTTGAATATCCTTTTATGTTTGCTGGATTGCTTTAGATTAGAAATCTGCATTGCTGATGAAAGGGCCGTCCGTATGTTTTTTGGCGTATTACTTGTAGAATAAGAATTGGTGGATTAGATTATTTCTTGGCTATGGAGAAGAGCAATAGTTGTTTGAATCAAAATTTTTAAGATAATCGCCTTATATATTTGATTGGTTATTGTGAGAAAAATCGAGTCAAAATTTGACATCACTTGCGCATAAATTTTAGATTAGTAACCGTTTAACTTTCTGAGGTTAGGTTGAGTTTGTTTTCTTTTCAGAATGGGATAAATTGTCTTAAATTTTACAGTTATATCATATTGGTTCTCATACTTTAAACTGGTTTGAGTCTCAAGCTTCCATAAAAATTTACTTTGATTGTTGCTGTTAAATTCTGTCATGTAAGGTTTTTGTCAAGTGCACACGGTAGAAACTTAGTGGCAATGATCAAAGTAGTTCTTTATGTAAAATTAAAGGACCAAGTAGAACATTTGAGGTTAGAACAAGGATGAAACTGAAAGTTAAAGGAAAAAAGTAGGATTTAAAGAGATTTAAACTTGCAATTCCACAGCCAGGGGATATTATGATGAATCTTATGGGCATTCGCCCTTTCATTTGTATTTAGGAGAATGAAGGTGTCGTGTCTTATCGGAGCTCTGTATGGGGATTCTTGTGATACCTACTATATGCATTAGTTCAATCTATTTCATGTTATCATCTAATGACCTCGTAGTTAAAATGAATTCCGTTCCCTATAATGTACCCACCTCCCCTCCTACCCCTCTTCTCTCTCCACTAATTTGGGTGCATCCATGAAATCAATCCTTTCCTTTCCATGTGCACCATGGAAGCTTAGCTGCTGGGAATCCATGGCTACACAGAGGGAGGGAGGGAGGGAATTCTTATAGTCTATTGGGTTAGGAAAGTGAGTTAGAATGGAGAGATGGGTTATACGTAAATATAGCCAGCTTTCTCGGTACTACTAGAGCGTTCCTTATCCTTGAGACTGCCAAGAGGAGAAAGTGAGGGCTGCTCTTTCTGCTCAGCTTTGTCATGTTACAAGTCTGGGAGAGCGAAGAGAAGACTCGTTTCGCCACTGCAATGGAAATTTGTTTTGGGTGTCTCTTGCCGTATGGCAGGTTATTGATCTACCTTGATAAAGACCTAGTAGAAAGAGATATTTTTGGTTTGGCTCAGAATAAAATTTGCCATCTGGCTTGTAAGTTCTGGCCTTTATGATGAAAACAAGAGAGAAACCATTACACTTTAAATGTTATTGTGCCGTTCTTACATTACAGACGAGTCTGCATCAAGCATGTCACAAAAACAGTAGTAAGGAAAAAAGTTGAATTTTATGTATTATTAACCGTGATTGTTAAAGCCTCACTACTAAACATAGACATTTGAACGAGCATCAGTAGTTTGATGCTTCAGCTGCTCTTAATTTCTCCTTGTGGGGGAAAAAAAACTTGTTTAGTACTAATTTGTAGATTTTATTCTCTCAGTCTGATATCAATAAACTTTTTCGTCATGGACTGCTGGTTTATTAGATTATATGGGGTTTTATATCAAAACTAATTGGCAATGAGAGGAGTAACCTAGTCATCTTATTAAGAATGTGAAGTCTCCCAATCTTTCCAATGTGGGATCTTCAATATGTCCCCTCAAGATGGTGCCTCTTTGGGTTCACCATTCTTGGATCATATCCCAATTTTAATTTTTGGACCGAATACCCGTTTTGGTGTAATGGGCTTTGATACCATATTAGATTATATGGGGTTCCATCTCAAAACCAATTGACAATGAGAGGAGTAACTCATGCATCTTATTAAGAATGTGAAGTCTCCCAATCTTTCCAATGTGGGATCTTCAATATGTTTCTTCCTTGAGAGTTAATCCAAATTAACATGAAGCATGTGTTAAAAGCAAAAATGCAAAATACTTTATGGAGAAGATTAAATATATTGACGTTTGATATTAGCGATATTGCATCTCTCCCTCTGGATGGCAAAAGGGAAGAAGATTCTAAATCAGTTCATTCTTAAATCGTAA
This sequence comes from Trichosanthes truncata, assembly GCA_033996785.1. Classification (NCBI taxonomy): domain Eukaryota; kingdom Viridiplantae; phylum Streptophyta; class Magnoliopsida; order Cucurbitales; family Cucurbitaceae; genus Trichosanthes; species Trichosanthes truncata. Next base: position 58,331,508 of record JAWPNB010000010.1, read on the forward strand.
TATACTCTCTGTTTGTTTTATTAAAAAAAATTATGCATATTACTGATGAAAATTGCTTCTCCATAGGGTGCACACATACAGAAATTGCTCATATCATTACAATTCAATTTTTTTGCTCATGTTTTGCTTGCACGGCTTACTTTATATATATATATATATCATACAAATGGGTTAACTAATCTTGTGTCAATCCCTTATTTTTTTTTTTTAACAGATTGCTACTCGTAGCCAACAAAGTAGCAAAAACTTCTTTCATTTGTTCTCAATGAAAGTTGTTCTTTTCATCCAAAGGGAGGGAAAAAAAGTAGTACAGACTTGGGCTGTTTATTTCTTTTTTGATAAGCATACATCGACACCCTTGGTGTGGGTTCCAAACTCATGATTTCAGCTTGTTTTGGCCGGAAGATTTTGTGGGGCTGCTTGGAAGTGGATCTGAGGTTTGGAACAAGTTTTTGGATTAACCAGCATTTCCTCCCTTTTTGTGAAGTTTCCAACATCTTACGTGTGAGTAACAATCACTCTAATCACCTGTTAATTATGTTCATCTGAATCAGCTAATGAAATATATAGTTTTGTTTTTATAACTTTTATTTGTTAGTGAGTAATCAATATTTCTCCCAATAAGCTTTATCTTATTTTATGTTTGATATTGTTTCCATGAAAGTTCAGGATGAAGGAAAAAGAAAATGGTACTATGAACCTCCTGTTACACGTGCAAATACAGGGTATTCTGGTAAATTCAGGAAATATTCTCACGTGGGAAAGTGGCATGTTTTATGGTTTGCTTTTGACCTGTGCATGCATGCGAAAGTAAAACCATTATTGTTCTGTTGAAATATTTGGTTAGGAATATTGACAGAAATCATGCATCCAGGTTTCCAGTCGCCACTTTACAGTTTTAAAAACAAAGCTTACCATTAAATAATATATCCAAGGGTTTCCTGTGATGATTTTTTCAAGATCTTTTTTTTTTTTTTTGTTCTTAAAATTGCTGTAAAGTTTAATAATTAGATGACTAATTAAGTTTATTGTATATTTGAAACTACTTTTTACGAGTATGAGGTAAAAAAGAAAAGTTTAGGTGATGTTTGGTAACCAATTGGTTTTTTGTTTTTAGTTTTTGAAAATTAAGCTCATAAACACTCTTTGTACTCATGCTTTGTTTTGTTATCTACTTTGTACAAATGTTTTCAAATTCCAAGCCAAAACTAAAAGAAATAGTTTTTAAAAACTTGTTTTTGTTTTTGGAATTTGACTAAGAATTTATATGTTTCTTTAAGAATGATGAAAATTGTTGTAAGGAAGTTGTGAGAAAACAAACATAATTTTCAAGAACTAAATGATTATTAAACGGGCGTTTTAGTGCGTTAGTTGGAACAAGTTAAGTAGAAATCAGTGTCATGGAGAAGTATAGGGTATCTTAGTGATATCCAAGTGAATGACCTGGAATTTTAAAGAGTTATTTAAATATAATTTTACTGTATTTTTATTCTAGAAAATAAAAATGATTTTGAAAGTAGTGTTTCAAAACAAATCTCAAGTCCTGAAATATTGTTCTAATTTCTGCGGTTTTCCCCTCAAAAGAATCCCTGTTTGGTTAAGATGAATTTGATTATTCAATGTAATTTCATGACAAGCGAAAGAAGTAAAACAATCTGTTGAACTCTTTGTTGGATTGATTTGCAGACTGGCTAAAGTAAACTACTTTTTACTTTCCTATAATCGGTAATGGTGTCACAACTGATTCAGAGCTTGCAGAAGAACAAAGAAAGAGGAAATGGAAAGTGAAACAAAAGGAAAGGAAAATAAGGGCCTGTTTGGTATGCAATCCGGATTCTGTTTTATGTTTTCAGATTCACTGAGTTCAGTGAATATGCGTTTGGCAGACTTGTTTTCGAAAACTGTTTCCGGATTCTGTGATTCAAATAGTGAAAATTCTGAAAACAACTTTTTTATGTTTTCATTGTATCCAGATTTTGAATTTGAAAATTTAAAATGCAGAATTACATTAGAAAATACCAAAACTTTAATAAATATAGTTTTTGATGTTATAAACTCAATTTATTTTTGGTAAATTAAAATATGTATAATTTAATATATTATAAGTTATATGATATTGTAAAATAATAATTGTACAAATTTTATAATAAAAATCATGTTCATAAATTAATTAATAATGGATTATATTCAATCTAATATTTAGTTTTGCAACTACAACTAGTTAATGGTCTATAAATATATTATAGAACACATTTTGAACAATTGTTTAAATTGGAATCAAATTTCTAAATCTGCTACCAAACACATATCTGAAAACATGAAATACAACTCTGTTTTTATTGAATCCCTTGTTTTCAAAATTCTGTTTTCAGATTGCATACCAAACAGGCCCTAAGTGTTTGGTTTATCCAGGAATTATTGGACGAGGTCATCACAATATGACAGGTAGTTTTGCTCTGTTAGATGTATGAGAGAAACTCCAAAAACACTTCGAATCTGTATCTAGTGGTTATTAGGGATATGTAGATTTTTAAATTCAAATCCAACGATTATAAATAGATAGTTATATTGTGGTAGTTTTATTGAATAATTTTTCTCGTTTCATGAGTAAGTATACAAATATGCATAATAATTAAAGTTTTTTTTTTCTCTTCAAATTATGAATTGATGTAGTTTGATCAACAAACCTAATAAGCAAACTTAGTTAAGGTATACAAATTCAAGTGCTCTCAAATACTTTTTTTTTTTTAGTTCAACAATATTTGGAGGTGGAGAGATTCAAACTTCTGACCTCTTGGAGGATACATATTAATTACTATTGAACTATGCTCACTTTGACACTCTCAAATACATCTGGATGATGACAATTTTAAATCACTAGACAAAGTTTGAGTGATCTAGCTGGAATATTCAATTAACGATAGTGGGTTAGAATATAATTAATTATGAGTCGTTTTCAAAGAAAAGCCTAAAATGCTTTAGGCTTCAAAGTCCAATTTGTTGGTTTCCATAGGCCTCCATCTCTTTTCCACAAAGCTTTATTGAAGACGAGACAGTGGCATTGTTTCTATGTCATTTTCTCTTTAAATTTCTTTTTAATAAAATATCAGCTGATTCGATATAGAAAGTATTTGCATTAGGTTTTATTTTTGAAAACTAAGCTTATTTGCTAATAATCTCAAACTAAGAACATGTTTGTGATAATTTTGTGTTTAGAAATTAAGTTTATTTACCAACGGTTTCTTTGTTTTGTAATCTATATGTATGTGCAATTTTTTAGAACTAAAAAAAGTTATATATATTAAAAAATAAGTTTGTTTGATAATATTTCTTTTATACATGATTTACCTTTAAAGATATTTTTACAATCGCATTCAAATTTCTTAAAGATATACATAGTTTTCAAATACCAACTTTTCTTCAAACTTTTTTTTTTCGAGGTTTTATCAAGACTTAAATTTTGAATTTTAGAAACAGAAAATAGTCCTTTTTTTTAAAATAAAAAAAGATAAGAAAAAAAATTATTTGTCGTCTATTTCACCTCGTGGAAGGGCGAGCTTAGCATTAAAACTTCTATAGATTAGACAATTGAAAGAGTAACATTGACATGGTTGGACTTTTATGTCATTAATGTTTTTATTTCATTACATATGCTATATTTCAAAACCAAAATGTATATAGAAGGTTAACTTGAGTGAAGAAAATTTTACCCACTTTTTAAAAGATCATAGATTTGAATCTCTATTTGTGATGCAATATCACGACGATGATAATAATGAATAATAATAATATTGATAATAAGCAAATTCATAAGCAAGCAAACATACATAAACATAAAAGCAACACGCCAAAGCGAGTTTAGCTTAACGGTAATTGACATATACCATCGACTAAGAAGTCTGAGTTTCAAATCTTCTTACCCTCAATGTTGTTGAATTCAAAAATAATAATAATAATAAAAGCAACACAAAAATAAAGAAGTTTTTATTAGGACTAATTAATATAATTCAAATTAATGCTAATTAAGCATCTTTTGCATTACAAGTTGCGCAGAAAGAGGCAGACAAAGCACATATATTGAAGCATAAACAAGTACAAATCAGGCTTGCACACATATTACAAAGCTCAGCAAATTACGTACATTTAGAGTTTTGTGATATCAAAGGCTTTTTTAAAGGCTGAAAATTCAAAAGGCAAAAGGAAATGAAAACTCTCTGATATCATAAGTACTATTGGCTTTAATGGAATTTGATAGAGATTCTATCCCCTCCACAATATATATATATAACTTCTCTGAAGAAGAAAAAGAAGATATAATCTTATTGATCATTTCTTCTCTCATTTGTGAAAGACTTCACATTTTTTTTGTCCCTTAATTCGTGTAATATTAGTCCCTGCAAATATATCATAATAAAGTAGTTAGACAGTTGAAAAAAAGTCCCCCCCGAAAAAAAAAAACTTTCCAAAGATATTCTTCATGAGCACTTTGTACTAAATAATAATTTAGGTAGGTTATGCCAACATGAACATAGTTCAACGATAACTGACATATACTCTTTTCTTTGAGGTCGGAGGTTCAAATTTCCATACTCTTACATTTGTTGTACTAATTAAAAAAAGGTAAATTATGAACTTCTATTAGAAAAATGTCAATTATATAGATGAAATGCTGAAACCATTGCACATTGAAGCAAAAGTCAATAACCCTTGGTCTTTGGTGAAATTATTTAACTAATGATATATACATATATATATATATATATATATATATATATACACATATGGGAAAAATTAGCTGCTGACTGTTTATTCAATAGAGAATGAGCTAAAAATGAAAAAGAAGGCAAAAAATTTGGCTCATGTGGCTAAATACTATTTGCAATAAACATATTAACACAAAACTTTTGTATGAATAAATAACCTAAGTGAAAGTGAAAGGTAAACTAAATCATATTCATTGATCTTTCTGAATCTAATTCTCTCTCTACATTATGAGATATGATAATGATCAGGTGTTTCATAATGCTTCCAAGTCATTTAATTATCCACCCACCATCAAGCAAAACAAATATAACCTCACTTTCAATATATATATATATAACCTTATTATATTTGAAATATAAAATCTATATAAATGAATTCACTTTCCAATATGCAACAATAACAGGTTTATAATTAGGAAACATATGTCAACCTGAACATAACTCAACTAGTTAAAATATAATATTTTTAGTCAAATTGTTAGAGTTCGATTTCCTATCTTCACATGTTGTTGAACTCAAAAAAAAAGAAAAAAAGAATGCATGCTTAATTAGAGCTAACATTTTTATGGCATGAAACAAATAAAGAGAAGAAAATTTAAGAACTTTTGATCGAAAACTTTAAATCAACTATATTATATAAGCGAATGAAATACCATTAATGGGTTTGCATTCAATTAAAATAAAACCCTAGTTTATAACCCTAGTTGTTTTTGTATACTAATTAATTTGTATAAAGTATGAAGAAAATTAATTTAAGCAAACTTTTGGGAAAAAGAAAAGGAGGGAAATTAAATAAGGAATATTAAAAGACTTTCAAGTCCAAACATTTCGATGATGGAATATAACTCAGTGTCCCACAAAATCTAATATTGGACAAGAAGCAAATCTAGACATAGTACGAAGGGTAAAACTATAAAATAAAATTAAAAAAAAAAAAATTGATCTTTCATGGGTCTTCGGAAAAAAACCAAAAAGCAATTAGATGGGTCACTAATTAAGCAATTAAAATAATAAATAGCATGGTATCTCACATAATGCAAATAGAGATTTGGTAATGGCTTTATATTAGAAGAGATAAGTATAAGAAGGTATTTACAAAACCCTACAAAAAAGCAAACATGAAAATCTATCACTATGGAAAATACATTATATATAATTAAGGACATTATCTCTGTTACAAGACATGAAAATTACCTTAATCATTTTCTTTCAACAATCTTAAAGCAAGAACATTTATAAAAAGCATGTGAAAAAACATCGCTTCACACACTTGCAACATTCATTAGAGAAAAAAATCTTCACAATCCTTGAAGAAAACACCTAATAAGGCTTAGAAATCTATGAGTTGAAGAATTTCTATAGAGTGTCCAAGTACAAAAAGAGAAGGATCTAAAATAACCTTAAATCAATTGAAATTATTAGTCACTAGAACTATCACTAATAGTTTACTCTAAGTTCCAATATGTTTGGATTTTCCCTCTCTGTGACACAGAGTTGTCTATCTATCCTAATTAAGATTATTCGTGAGAACCTAGAATCATTTATAGCACATATATAGTTGTTTCAGAGTCATCCTAATTAAAAAATTATGATAACACAAGTGAACAATTTGAGCATAACTCAACTGATTAAGACATTATACATTTATCCTAAAAGTTAGATGTTCTAATTCCTACGTCCTACCCTGCATGATTAAACTAAAAAAAAAAACAAAAAGAAAGGATAACATTAGTGCATATAAAGAATTTAGGGCTTATATCATGACAATTGATGGGAGTTAATTAATTACCACAATCATCAAGGCACAAAGTGCATCATAGAGCTTGATTCTTCAGCTCCTTTGCTTTGATTAGTAGTAGTACTCTTCTTCTTCTTCTTCTTGTAAGGAATTCCTCTTGCTTTAGCTTGAGACTCCCTCACATCCCTAAGATAAACCCTAATTGCACCACTTGCAAAAGGATTAGTCTCTGGGGAGCCACCATTTTCTTCATAAGCAGCCCTCAATCTCCCAATAAGGGCATCCAAACTTCCCCAAGCTTGCCTTAAAGGACAAGTACAAGGGGCAGGTGGCTCAGGCTGCCCATAAAACATGCAACCTTGAAGATGAACTTTTGTCTTACCAAACTGATCAAGGTACCTTAAAAATTCCAAAACATGGTTGCAACTACAATGAGAAAGAGGAACTGGTGGCCTTTGATTCTTCAAATATTGGCAAAATGTGTTCCAATCCCTTCTTTTTTGGGACTCATATCTACTTGGAGTTGATCCACCAGGCTGTGGGGAAGAACTTGATGAAGATCCTTCAGAAAAATCTTTGCTTGCTCCTTCAATAGACATTTTTTTTTTGTTCCTTTGGTGATGAATTGAATGGGATCAAAAAGATGAACTTAATTTTGCTAAATAAGGCAAATTTTTTTAGGGGAATTGAACTTTGGTGGTGAAATGAATAGAGTGTGGGAGAGAGTGGAAGAAGATGCAAATCAAATCATGGAGCTATTGAATAGACATGTTATGGGCCATATTTACTTGCTTTTTCTTGCCTTCATCTTTTTCGTCATATACTTCAAATTTGTTCTCTTCTCTCTCTTATTATTCATTTACTTGATATTTCGACGGAAGAATGCTAGTTTTACTTATCATATATCACATGTAAGATAAATATCTTATGTTTTGTTCCCTAAAAGACAAGGCATGTGACATTCAATTAATTAAATTTAGCATTAAATCAAATGGGGTTTTTAAAAATTTTGATTTTTAGAGATTCTTGGTTGGCATGATTTGCGAGGAAGAAAAAACCCCCAAATTGCAGGTCTTGTTGATTGTTGATGGAGATAATTAATGGCCAACCAATTTCATCAGGACCCACCATCAAAGATACTTTCTCTGATCAAATTCTGCAAGTTTAATCCAACAAAAGATCTCAGCCGTCAAACGGTTACCTGATGGTACGATTTTATTCTGACCAAATTTTACCTCATTCTAACATCCTCATCAATAAAGTTTATGATTTTATTGCTTTCCCCTGTGTGTGTTTCTAGCACCTTGTTTCAAAAGTGTATTCCGTATATCATTGTTAACTTCTATTTCCTCCATTTAGAGAAGGAATTAGGTTACTTATTAACATAACGTCCGTCGGTCTTCTTCTTTGTCTTCTTAAAACTCGAGGATTCAATTGTATAACCTATGTAACAAATCCTATTCAAATACGGTTGTCTTCTTCTATTGATATTGTCTATTTTTAAGTTCGAGTGTGTCTACATACATTGTTTACTTTAATTTAAACCTACATTCGCATGATTTTGTTTCTAGGTTTCAATTGAAAAACCTTATATTAATAGAGATATTGTATTGTACCATAGGGGCAAAGTTAGAATTTTCATAGAGTGATGTAGAATTTTACCTTCTAACTTTTTTTTATATATTATATTATATATTTTCAATCATGAGAATTTAGGAGATATGTAGAGGGTTTGCGGTCTCTAATAATTATTTAGTAGCTCCTTTTGAAATAGGTTTAACCTTTACAAACTACTGTTAAATATATCCATGGACAAAAGCAAGAGATGACTTGGTGAACTTAAACATCTTAATAGCCAGGAGAAAAGAAAGCAAAAGTAATTCTCGTAGTAGCAGTGAATTTCAAAGGTGTTAAATATTCTTAATTATATATTCACTATATTCTAGAATATGTAAATGTAGGTTTAAATCATAGTATAGCCTATGAACTTATTTAATGGTTAAATTTTGGTTCCTTAAACTTTAATTTCAAATATCTATCCTAAAAAAACAGGTATGCTAAGACCATATTATGTAAGAAAGGGTTGTAAAATAAGAAATTAAAGTGTCAATGATTCCCAAGTAAAGACAAGACTATCATTATTTACAAGAAGGATTGTAAAATAAGAAAGTTTGGATTCCCAAATAACTGCAAAATCACTAATCATTATGTAACAAGGATTGTAAAACAAGAAAGTTATGGATTCTCATTGAAGAAGATAGAAAAATAGAGACATCAAAAATTAAAGTTGGTAGGAAAGAAGAAATTATAATTATTGAAAGCTCAAGTTTGGTAATACATCAGTAATTTTGGCCTTATTTCTCTATCTTCAAATCATATTCAAATTCAATTACTCTTGGTTATAGGCACTTTAATTTCAATCTTCTTCGATAATTCGATTGATAAGTATAAGATAAGCTTTAGAGTTTATTTTAAACAATTATTGCCAGTCATTTTCTCAATATCGCAGGCTATTTTTTTTTTATGCTTTTTTGGAGCCAAAATGTGGACGAAAAAAAAAAAAACAAAGGAAGAGAGAGAGATGATTCATGATTGGCCAAAGACTACAACACGACAATCTCCATATTTGTTTCATCTTCCTCGCATAATTGCTATCGACCTTCCCTTCTTCTTCTTCACCCAAATAATAATATTCTTTTCACTTCTTTTTCTCTTCTCCCTCCATTATTATTCCACTTCTACTCTCCAATCTCTTACTAAATAAAATGAGGTTTAATCTATCAGCTTAAGTTTTGTGTAGGATGGTGTTTTAATAAGTTCTTTCAAAATATTATATTATTTCTATAAGTGACGTCAACACATCTTCATAATTTGAAGGATTCGATATCCAATATGTGGATATCCTCCTTACATTACTTGAATGTTTTTAGACATTTGATCTTTGTGAATCTTCTATCATAGTTGTTAAGAATGCGAATATAAGTTCCACGTTGATTTTAAGTGAAGAAGATTGATCTACAATATACAAGGGTGGAGGCTTGGAGTAATGAAGGAATTACCCCCTTTTAGTTTGGTCTTATTTAAATATATATATATATATAAAAGAATTTTCTTTTTAGTTTAATATATACGTGAGAGCGAGAATTCGAATATCTAATCTTTTGGTCAATGTTATAATATCTTAATTAGTTGAGCTATATTCAAGTTGACAACTATATATATAAAGAAGTTACGATTTTAAAGCTCTCTCCTAATTTATCCCCCCTCACAATAATATGATATTATCTACTTTGGGTATAAGCTATTTGGTTGCATTCTTATAACAATCTTAATCCCCTCAAACAAAGTAACTAATGAGCCTCCTTTCAAATAGTCATCTATTCGTCTAACTCTTAACCAAGTTAACTCCTTCTCTAGAGCACATTGCCAACCCTATAGAACTCAACACATGAATCTTTACATGACTATGTCATAGAGACTCACCATACCTTTGTTTAATTAGCACACAAGGATTTTATTGATATAACTAAGTTTTGAGACATGGCTCTGATACCAATTGTTGGAGACAAAAGATCCTTCACATATCTATAATGGTATGATATTGATCACTTTGGTTATAAGCCCTCGTGATACTTTGCTTTTTGTTTCACCCAAAAATTTTCATACCAATGGAAATACTATTCTTCACTGATATATCCATGATTTTTCCTTGTAGGACTCTAGTCGCATTCCCTACCATAATAGTCTCATTTGTTTATCGTTATACGTGTAAGTTTTCCATTGTGGTCTATCCTATTTTGATACTCAAATTGAATCAAGGATCTAAATTTCGTGGATGAATTCATTAGAGAGAAATTAGGTAGGTTTAAAATTGGAAAATATGGATGATTTATGAAAAGTATAGCACAATATTTGTAGTTAGCCTAAAAAATTGGAGACTGTCTGTGCTGGAGTGTGACAAGCTACAAAACAAAGGGGTGGTTGTTCGTATGAAAGGATGGAATTTTACGGATTTCTTTCTTTGATCTATCATACTTCATAGTCTCTTATAATACTTATCAATGTCCTTTATATTATATGCATGTTAAGTCAATGTCCCATTATTCACAAAAGACCAATTGTACAACATTTTTCTCTAAAGTAATCATGTATTCCTTTTTTTTTTTGTTCGAGGAATCGAGAATCATTTTCATCTCTATATTTAATTTAGTTGAGACTTAATTTGGATCATGTTTGATAATGATTTTAGTTCACTGTTTTTAATGCACTTTTGAATTCTTAGCTAAATTTTAAAAATAAAATGAAGACTTTCAACCCAATAGAACATCTAAAGTTAATGCCATAAAAATACCCCAACCCCACCCATAAAATCAATTAGCAAAAGAAAAAAAAAGTTCAAGCTTTGTGACAAAATGCTGAAATTCATCCAAATAAAACATCAAGCTTAGTTTAAATTAACAAATAATTAACACCTAAAATATTCCAGAATAGTCTGGTTAAAACCATAAATATGCTCAAACATAGTTATAAATCTCCACCGACGAAGAGGAAATTGATTCATCATTGAAGTCAATATAAGAGGTTGGGATTCGAATTTCTGACCCCTTTGTTGAGAGTGTATATACCTTAACTTTTTTTTTTTAGTTAAACAACATATGGGAGGTGGGAGGATACGAACCTCTAACCTCTGGTCGATGATATATGTCTTAACTAGTTGACCTATAATTAAATTGGCTCCTTTTATTTAATTATTTTTTATTTGTTGAGTTCAACAACATATGAGCTGTGTAGGAAGATTCGAACATTTGACCCCTTAGTTGAAAGTATATGCCTAAACCAGTTTTAATCAGTTAAACTATGCTAAGCTTCTTTAAGGTTAAATTATTAAAAATACCTCTGAACTATGAGGTTGGTTTCAATTATACCCCCAAATTTTAAAAAGTTTCATTTTAACCATTGAAGTTTGAAGCTTGTTTCAAAACGACCTTTGAAGACTTTTTTCGTTAAATTCAGAGTCAAAAAATGACGTGTTTGCATGTGTCTTTATTTTTTTTTCCACGTATATGTTCAAATCTATTCATACAAACAACAATACAGATGCAAACACATCATTTTTTGTCCATAAATTTAACGAAAAAAGTCTTCAATGGTTGTTTTGAAACAAACTTCAAACTTCAAGGGACTGTTTGGAGCGTGAGTTATAATAACATGTGTTATAATAACCTGTGGAGTACTCTACATCCCAAACACATACTATTAGAACTCAAGACTAAAGAACTCTGCATTTTAAAAAATAGTATATAATTCCACAGACTATTATAACTCATGTTATTATAACTCACTCAGTACCCAAAATAGCTCCAAGGGTTAAAATAAAAATTTTCAAAATTTGGAGGTATAATTGAAACCAACTCTATAGTTCAAGGGTATTTACGTGGTCAACTTTTGGTTTTAGCTTTAGTGTGTGCCACATGATTCCCAATTCCTCGCCTGTTACTTTTGACAATGCTTGAAAAAGAAAAGAAGTAAAAACTGAAATTGGATATAAGAATTTCCCCAAGCCGCCGCACTGAATAACGTTTTAATCACTTATCATGCTTTAAACTCAAAAAAATGATATCTAAAAAAAGAAAAAAAAATGACTTATCATGTTTTCTTTATTTCAATTAATCAATTAGTCAATTAGTCAATTAATCTGCAAAAGAAAGAAAATTCTCAAGGATTGATAACAGGAGAAAATTCTGGGCGCCTACAGTAATTCGATTTTTTTAAAAAAAGAAATTAATTTTTTTTTTTAAATAAAACCTTTATTTGAGATTTACTTCTGCTCAAGGTTTTAAATGACGTGTCGACGTAAATATTGCGGTCTCATTTTATGAAAATGTAAAAACATTGATAAAATGTCAAAGAAAATGAATATTTCTAGAAAATTTGTAAAAATAAAAAAAATCATAAAAAATATTTAAATTAACACAAAAGTATTTTGCCTATTTTAAATAAGTTAAAATTTTTTATTATTAATATTATGCTCATATTATTGATATTTTAATATTTTTTAATATTCTACCGATTTTTTTACGATATAATGAAAACATTAATTCACTCCTTACATTGACGTCGAACTCATTAATATATAAAAATATTGATGGAAATGTGGACAAAAATTCAAGACCCAATTTCTACTTGAACAATTTTCAAAATGTCCTCTTTCCTTAAAAATTACAATGCGGACTTTGCGGTAATTGCAATTAAAACATAATTTACGTAAAATATTAAAAAATAGCACAAACAAAAATAATTTCAAATATATAGTAATCATAATACACGTCTATGTTTTTCTTTTTTAGTTCAACAACATTTGGAGCAGAGAGATTCGAACCTCTGACCTCATGATCGAGGGTATGTCAAAGCTAAGCTCACTTTAACATAATACACATGTATCATTGATTTAACGATAATTAATCTATATAGAATAATCAATGATTTATATATAATATTATAATTGTGCTAATTTGAGTATGGTTTAGTGGATAAAGACACCAATTACCGTTCCAAAGATTGACGGCCCAATCTCCCTATCTCTCCAATTGTTGAACTAAAAAATAAAAATAAAAATGTATGTATGTATTATAATTGTTAATTCAACCATAGCTCTCCTAAATATATAGAACACTTATTATTTTGCTCTAAAGTTAAAGATTTGATCCCTACCCATATTTTTTAACTGGAAAACGAAAGCACAAATTATAATGAAACAATAATAAGTGATAGACTAGAATTCCAGTTAATTAATATTTATACTCATTTATCTCTTCAAAAAAAAATTATAATCATTTAAGTTAATAATTATTTTTTAAAAAATGATATATTTCTTTTTTTTTTTAAATGTGTATTTACAAATATTTTCTAAAAATGCTACCCATTAAAATTTCCTATCCAATCCCATTATAGATTCTACCAGTTGCCAAATTGAGCATAGCAGCTCAACTGGTTATGAGCTATGTTCACTCAACTATTCATCATCTTATCTATTTAGCGTCAAATGTTCAAATTGATTCTCACCTCTACCGTTAATCTATAAAAAAAACTAGTAAAATTCAATTAATTTAAAGTATTTGTCAAAATATTAATAAATAAGCTTGCTTTATATTAAGCGAAATATCTAACAGGAAAATTATTTTCACATCAAGCCTGAATATTTGTTTTTTTCTATAAAATAAGAAAATGCCACTTCGTTATGTCAACCACGTGTCATGAGTCTTAATTATATATAAAAAAAATTCCAATATTACAGTTGTCAGTTGTATTAGGAAAAAAAATTTGAGTGTATATCAATTACTATCCCAAATATCGATAGTTCGATCTTCTACCTCGTAATTGTTGAAAAGAAAAAAAAAAGTTAAATTACAAATTTAATCCCTATAGTTTAGGGAAAGTTAGAATTTAATCTTTAGTTTTTCCGTTAGAAGTCACTAACGAATTTAGTACGTGACAGTTAGTTATCTTGCGACAAACTTAATTCATTAATTAGTAGCTTCTAACGACCACGTATTCAATCTGTTAGTGACTTCTAACGGTAGAGACTATTGTGAGGTTTTATCAAATTATAGGAATGAAATATTCTAACTTTTAAAACCATAGAAATTCAATTCTAACTTTCTCCAAAATTTGTAATTTAACAAAAAAAAAAAAAACTTCCATAACATGGTTACTTATATATTCAATATTTTCTTGAATAAAATAATATGACAAATAAAACATATACACAATCATCCTTATTAATCTATATGGATTAAAACCTATCAAATCATAAGATAAAAGTAACTCGATATTAAGAGAGAAATTTTGTGAAGACGTGCATGCTATATATATCAAATCAATCTATCAAATATGCGCTTCGAGTACCAATAGTATATACTTCAAGAACCATAGAAATTGGTATAAAAAGCCATGATACACGTAGTGAAAAAGAGGTGAATAATGTTTGTGGTTCATGTTGCAAATCCCTTGAAGAAGGGTGCCTGCAGATTCTTCCTTAATTTACTCGATGGTATTTCGATTCACATTTTGAAGAGCAATCAAATATATATTATATATGACTCTTTTTTTTTTTTTGAAGGGTTTGAGGACAGAATTAGATTCTTTCCAAAAAAGAAAAAAAAAAAAAAAAGAAAGAAGAAGAAGAAAAGAAAGGCATCCATCTCTTCAAATAATGCATACCTTCTTCCCAATTATCTCACAACAGAAATTGATGGAAATATAAATGAAAATTATGCGAGACATGTTTGCTATTTAGGTGACACCAAAACGTGCAATATATTAGAAATCATGTATTGGAAATTCACATTTGGTTATATTCTCTTGTAGAGTAATTCATATATTTTAATCTTTAAAGACTGTTACCAAATGAAGCTTATAATTAAAGATGAAGTTATCTCTAGTGGTATGATTGTCTTTTGGAATAATTTAAGTTATTGCAAATTTATAAAGGGGAATAATTAGCCGATGAATTAAAGTTTAGTGGTAAGGCTTAAAGATTTAGTCTCTATTTGATTTTTAATAAATAATGGACGATTAATGTGTCTCGAAGGTTAATGGAATAGTGAGTATGTGTATCGATCTTGAAAGAAAATCACTTAAAAGAAGTTTTCTCTTTTTTTATATCCTAAATTCTCTATTTTCAATGAGGAATTTGTGAATAAACTCTCTGATTCTATAGATGTTGCCTCCCTCAATTACTTATCGTCTCTAAATATCTTGATGTATCGATGTGGGGGCAAGGAGTAGTGTCACTTTGTTCCAACAAGTGATTTACAAAAATATATATATTGGGCCATGTAACATGTGGATAAAAATTATTGGTCAAACTTCAAAAATTTTAGTCGTATAGATGAAATTTTAGAGATTGAATAATAAAATTAATGTCTTAGTTATCTCGCAAAAGTGAATATAGCTTAACGATAATTGACATGTACCATCAACTAAGAGGTAAGAAGTTTGAATTCATCGACCTCCAAATGTTGTTAGACTTAAAAAAAAAAAAAAATTTGAAATTGGTTTCTAAATGGTCCCTAGCTAATAAAGTTGGCATGAGTTGGATCTAATGGAATAGTTAACATATGCTAACTAGACTTTGATTATATATATATTTTTAAATGAGTTTAATATATATATTATCAATTAGAAATCAAATTCAAATCTTGAGAACCAATCATGCTGGACTAAATAGAAACTGAATTCAAATTTCAAGGATCAAAAGTATATTTTACAATAATAATAATAATAATAACACATCCTTTAATAAAGAAAGATCTTTTGAGATAGATTGTATTAAATAACCATTTAACCCAAAAACTAAACAAATCTTAGCGTTACTGTAAATTTAATCATTGATTCGTATTCCTAACATATATTGATATCACATGTCAATATAGAAAATAAAGAGATAGTCCAATTGTCCAAATTATTCATTTCTTTCACAATTTCTAATGTTTTAATCATTGTCATTGTATATCAAACCTAGCTAGGACAGAACTTTGGTAAAGATCAAAGTAGATTTTCATCCCACATGCTACGGATTAATAGTATGGTTATTATACATTAAAAAAAAAAAAAACTAATCAAAGTACAAAAACAAAATCAAAACTTTTCAAAAGCATAGAAAACAAAACATGGGGTTAAGAAGATGACACACATGCAAAGAAAAAACAGTCGTTATTAGGGGTGGGTTTTTTTTTTTTTTTTTTTTTTTTTTTTTTTTTTTTTTTTTAAAGTTAAAATTTTTGGGCATGTCAGAAAATGGGAATATGTGGTTATTGTCCTTAATTTGAAAGCCATTTGGGTGTTGGCAGGCACTAGGACGAAGTTGGTGAAGGACAACCAACCCTACAAATCTCTTCCCTTTTTAATTGATTTCCTTTCAACTAAACCCATTGAATCAATCCTCCCTTATTGCTTTTCCTTTTCTCAGTTTCATCTCTCAAATGGGCGCTTCCCTCTGTTCCTGTTTACTTCTGCTAGCTGCTTTGTCTTCTTCCCTTCTAGGGTTTTTTTTTTCCCTCCCATTCAAACTCTCATTTTCAACATCATTGGGATTTCCTAAATATGTGGATTCGATATGAAATTTCTATTTAGGGTTTGAATCCTGAATCTTGTATTATTTATCCTTGTTCAATGAATGTATCTTTTTTTAAAAGATCTTTATTATACCTCTTTAATTAAGAGAACTCGTGAATAATGAGCGTGTAATTTTGAAAAAACGTATCTTTTCAAGAGATCTTTTTTGATACATCTTTTTTATTAAGAGAAGTTGTGAATCGACGTGTAATTTTGATAAAAAAGTGAATTCTTTTTAGTTAAAGGTAAAGTGCTATATTTTTTTCAATATAATTAAAAGATAATAAGATATTTATAGTATCAATATATGATACGTGCATTATTGTCCCAAAGCTTGAAAGGTACTTTTATTTTTTTTAATATTATCAATCAAGGAGTGAACTGAAGATTGAATGTATGAGTAATGGAGGTTATCGGTTATTAATATACTTTGATAATTAATAACTGATAACCGTACTAAAAAAAAAACCGTACTAAAAAAAAAGGAGATATAACCTTCAATCTTAGAGAGTTAAAGGAAGAATTAAAATTTTTTATTTTTTAAATAAGAATTTTCCTCCTTTAAATTAATGTTAATTTATTAAGTATTATGTCATATAACAATATAAGTCTACCATCAACTAATTTTAATATTACCAACAGTAAGGGAATAAATAAAAAAAATGTTAAAATATAAAGGTCTAGATTAAATATGTTTAAAAGATAGAGATTAAATTGAAAACACATTCAAACATTAAAAATGAAAACATATATTTCGACAAAATCCAAAGATCCTCAAAAATTATCAAAATAAAATAAATCTTTGAGAGTAAAATGATTTTTTTTTTGTAAGCTCAATTGGGTAAGATATATATCCTTGACTAAAGGTTTTTTTTTAAAAAAATTCAACAATTTTGGGAATTGGAGATCGAATCATCGATTTTTAGGAAGGTAATTGATGTTTTATCTACTAAGCTATGCTCAACTCATTGACCAAAAAGTTAACAGGTTTGAATTCTCTTGTCCATGTGTAATATATTGAACTCAAAAAAGAAAAAGAAAAAATAATAAAATATTCTTTTCTCTCTCGTACATTTTTTTTTTTTTTTTTAGTTTAACAACATTTGGGGTGAGGGATTCGAACCTCTGACCTATTGGTCGCCACATGTCAATTATTGCTACGCTATGCTCACTTTGGCCCTTTCATACATTTCAACGATTGCAAAAGTGGCAGCCCCCATTAAATAATTTTTACCCTAGAAAGTGCTGGTGACATAATAAAGAAAAAAAAAAAGCAGTGCATCAATCTAATAATCCAAATCTAAATTTTGTCCTTTAATATTTAGACAAATTCAGGGCCATTTCAATCATGTCACATGCTATAGCTCTCTGCTTGATAAAAAGTAAAAATATTATATGTTTACATTGTCGTTTCTATCATCTGGACATGACGGTAAAAACTTTCGGTCAGAGTTAATTCTAAAAGATTTTTTGTTTTTTTGAACAAGAGTTAATTCTAAAAGTTACTTTTTATGTTTGGGGTAAATTTTCCATATATTCGTACATATATTGCTTGTCAGAACCAGATTCTTCCGACGGGTCGGGTTGTATAAGAGACCGAGAGACTGCGACGACATGTCGTTTGTATATAATAAATGTGCAAGTAAACAAGACGTTTGTTATGATTCTATGAGACGGCCCAAAATGAAGATGGACAAGGGTCTAACTTTAATCATTGGGCTTCCCAATTATTTTGTTGAGGCCCAAAATATTTCCTATAGAGACGGCCCATTGGGCGGTCCATCCATCTAGCCGTCTCCAAGTTCCTTTAGATTCTCTCTCTTTTCAATTGCTAATTATTCATTTCATTATAGTGATTGACCTTTTTTAAGTTTTTTTTTGTTTTTTTTTAGTTCATTATAGTGACTGATTACACCTTGAAATTAAAGGAGGAGAGAGAGAGATTGTAAGTGTTAAAATATAGATATTTAAAGCTAATAAAGTTTTTTTTTTAATAAGTGAGATTTAGATTAAAGATAGATTAGATACTAGTACTACTAACCAAAATTAGTTTGTTGGAATAAATAAAGAAGTTTGAAAACCTAAAAGTTTGAGCTTTAATATAACTAATTAATTTTTTTTATATATAATTAACATCATGGGCATACACATAAAAGTCTAGAGTTTGAATGTATGAATATGCATAGTCTAGCTTTAGATTATATATGTGAATAATTTTATAAATTTGAGTTTTCATAATATGTATTTGAGTTTATAATTATTCATTTGATTACAGTTATCAACCTTGAAATTAAGAGAAGATCATCCCCCTTCGTGATTTTTTAAATTCATATTTCTTTAAAACAATAAAGGGAAGGGTTGAGAGAGATTGTAAGTATTAAAATATAGATTTCTAAAGCACTTACATAGATTAAATGAGTCTTTTTTAAGTGAGATTCAGATCAAAGGAAAAGTAGGTGCTAATACTAATTAAAATTAATTCGTTAGAATAAATAAAGAAGCTAAAAACATAAAAGTTCGAGGTTTTGATATAATTAGTTGATAATTTTAATAATTAATATCGTGGGCATAAAAGTTTAGAGTTGGGATGTGTATGAATTTGCTCAGTCTAGGCTTTAGACTATATATGAGAGTAATTTTATAAATTTGAGTTTACATAATATATATTTAAGTTTATAATTATTCATTGTATTACAATGATTAACCTTCAAATTAAGAGATAATCAATCCTCTACATGATTTTTTTTACCAATTTATATTTCTTTAAAAAAATTAGGGGGAGAGAGGAAAATATAGATATCTTAAGCATCAATTAAATAAGTTTGTTTGTTTTTTTCTTTTTAAATAAAATTTAGATCAAATGTAGATTAGGTATCCGTACTAACTAAAATTAGTTCAATAGAATAAATAAAGTTATAGCTTTAACTAACTGAAAAGTTTTGTTTTTTGTTTTTTTTTGTTTTAATTAACATCATGGTACAAAAGTTTAGAGTTGGAAAATATGAATTAAGATAGTCTAACTTCACACGATATAGGAGAATAATTTTATAAATTTGACTTTACCTAAAATATATTTGATTTATAAATTAGTAAATAATTAGATATGAGTTTTAAAATTTTCGATTGAAGTAACTCATAAGATGAAAATTTAAACATTCTAACTAATAAAAATGATTACTAATACCTTAACCAGATGAAGTAGATGCTCGAATTGAAACAAAAAATGCATATTTATTTTAAATATAAGTTTGAATTTTAAATTCTTGATTAAACAAATACGATCGGTGATCGAGACACTCTAAATAAATTATTTTAAAAGAGGGTGGTTTGTTGCCACTTGAACCAAACCCATGGGCGCCGTTTGCGTTGGCAATTGTTATTTGGTAAGTGAGTGACAAACCAAAATGCATATGCATGCTCGCAGACATTTTTTGGCGCATGCTTCATGCACTCAGCAGCAATATTTTTTACACGTATTTAAAATTTGATCCTTTTTTTTAATTATATTTTCTAAATGAAATAAAATAATGTTGCCTATTATATTTTGAGAAAGAGCAAGGACGGACAGTAGAAGGAAGAAGGACAAGGACATGACGAAGAAGAATGTATAAAAAAAATTGACTTTTTAAGGTTGTTTGATAACTATTTAGTTTTTAGTTTTTAATTTTTAAAAATTAAGCTTATAAACACTACTTTATCTATGAGTTTCTTTGTCTTATTATCTACTTTTTACATATATTTTCAAAATTTAAGTCAAGTTTTAAAAATTAAAAGTGTAGGATTCGAATCTCTGACCTTTTGATCGAAAGTATATGTCAAATATCGCTGAGCTATGCTCATTTTGACATTTATATTTATATTCATAAACAAAGAAAAGAAATCAAGTTTCATAAGCTTTTTTTAATGGCGAGTGGGCATGCTTGGTGAGTGCTGACGAATATTGCATGATTTTATTTAGTTTATTTCCATTTTTCAAATTATTAAAATTAAAACAATAAAATAGAAATTCCAACCTACAATACAAAAAAAAATAGTTTATCTTGATTACCTGAATCATGTTGAAATCAACAATTATAATTTATTTATTTAGCATAAAATCAAGAGTTTTTTTTTTCTTTATAAATTTGTTGCTATTGACATTAATTAATACGATTCAAATGAAAAAAAAAATTAAAAAATCAAAACGCACCACAATAGAATTCATGCATGCAAATGATTGGAATATCTTCCCCATTACTATTAATTTTTAGCTACAAATTTAAAATTTAAAGATTTTGACATTTTCTAACTAAAAGCGACTCAAATAAATTAGTGAATTTAACTTCATATTTTATATGCATTTGAAATTTTAAACAATTATATATCAGGCATAGTGGAAAATAAATATTCAAGCTCTTAGCGTCAGTTACTTTCATGTTATCAGCAATATTATAAACCATATATATATTAATGAATGTAGACGGTCACTAAACAACGACATTTAATTATTTTATGTTACGTCTAAGTTATTTATATAATATGAATAAATAATGAAATTATTGAATTAAAAACCTATAGTTCTGTGCTAGGACATCAGTTCTTTTAAGGGTTTGACTTGAAACTCGAGCCAAAAGAAAGTGTAGTCAACTTAGTATAGATCGACTACTCAGTCAATCTGTTGTCTGCATGTCTGATAAGTTGTAATCATGTTATAAATTCGTGTTCTATAAGGTAATCCAATCCATGAGTTTTTTTTCCCATAAAAAATTATTATATATGTAAACCTTTATGAAATAAATGATTTAAAGTATCCATATAAATACTATTTTGGTCTATGCACTTATGAATTATAATTTTGGTAATTTTGGTTAATATGAGTATAACTCAACTATCATAAAGTATACGTTCTCAAATCTCGACTAAAAGATCAGAGGTTCAAATCTCGTACTCCATAAACTGTGGTACTAAAAAAAAAACTTTGGTTATTTTGGTCTCAATACTTTCAAAGCCCTCATTTTAGTTTTTGTGGTTTCAGTTTTTGTCTAGTTCAGTCTTTGCACTTTTAAAAAAATAATAATTTTGATCATTTTTTAAAATCTTTTTTTATTACAATTTTAGCACAATACTAATACATTCAATAAGTTTGTTGAATGTAACCATAAGAGTTCCCATAATGTATAAAATTTGAGTTAAAATTTTACAAATAGAAATCAAAATGGTCACTTTTTAAAAGCATAAAAACTAAAATAAACTTTTTGAAAATTGATAATCTCATGAAATGGGAGTAAATTATCACAATTTTCACTCTTAGACCCCGCTAAAAATCGAGTTATTTGCAGTCCGTTGTCAGTTTTGTAGCAATTATGTGGGTACTACTTTAAGCAAGCAAGAATGTTGGAAAATCTTCTTTTATTCCCTTCTTTGGTTAAGTATTTTCTGATTTTGGGCAGGTTTTCCCGAGTTGGTGAGCAAATTTTGTGGGCTGGAATGCTGAATTGTGGTTGCCAATGCTACAGCATTGTAGCCCACATTCCTAATGAGGTTGCTAGTGCTGCAGCATCGTGAGCCACATCGGGACACAGTTTTTACAGAAAATTTACTGCTTGCATCACCATATAAGTCAGTATTTACTAAAAACCAAGCCAATAGCCTGCTGCCACGTGGATGAAGAGAGCTAAATCAGCCCTTTTAGGGAAAAGGAGAGGAGAATGCTCGGGGAAGAGAGTTGGAGAGGCCGAAAAGGGGAGAAAAACCCAGAAAAACAGAAGAAGAGAAGAAGATAGCTGCTGTTTTGGGCTGTTTTCCAGAAGAAGAAGGAGATTCGTCATCTTCTACTCTCTCTTTCTCGTTTCCTTTCTAGTTTCTACCTTATAGTGGATGATTTTTGTATTGCCCTAACTTTTTATCAAGCTTTTAGCTACATTAACGTATTTTTGTACCCATTTTGGAGATAACTCTTAGATTAGTTGCAAGATGTTGCTGATTTCTGAGTTTTACTGGTTTATTCTTTGTTTTAAGGTCATGGGCTAAGTATTTTTAGGGCTGGAATTTAGGGAATGATGTGGTTGGTTGAAACCTTTTGATTCAATGCTTTTCTATGAAGTTATACTTCCATTTGTGGTGTTTATTGTAAGTTCTTACTTGAGTTTGATCACCTTAGGTAAGACATAAACTAGTTCTTAATACTGAAAGGGTTAAGAATGGGTGGATTAGCATAAATGGAGCAAGTAAATTCTTGGTAGAATTTGTGGGGTGTAGACATACATTCCAAGCTTGTGATTTTGGGGAATTTGGGTGTCATTAGTGTTATCTAGCATTGGGTTTGCATAGACACATGTTTAACTCAAGGTTAAAGATAAGAAAATCGAGTTCAAGTTGTTTTTGGGTCGGTTGTGAGTGAAAATTCCTTTCTGTATAACAATGTGGTGTTTAATGCTGTAGCATTGATGACCTCATTGGGTAAAAAACTGCTACTGCACCCTTAAATTCCAGCCCATTGTTTTCATCATTTTAGTACTTGTGTAGCCTCTCTAATCTTGGTTTAAAGTTATACTTTGCATTTCTAAGTCTCTCTTAGTTTAGTAGTTGGTTTTGTGCTCGTGTTTAGTCAATTTGCAAGTTTAGTTGCACTCTTTAGCTAGTTTTTGTTGGTAAGTTTTGTGCTTAATTCCAATAAATTTACTTGCATAAGTCCTCGTGGGATCGACCTTGTTTACCATTTACTACCTACGATTGTGTATGCTTGTGTAGTGAGTTGTTGCACAACAAAAATACAAAAACAGAAAATGAACCAAAGTTGAAAGTCTAAAATAAACCAAAGTTGAGCAAAGTATAAGCTCCAAAATAGCATTTAAACCTAAAATCCCTTGACTATAAGGTTTTTTTTAATGAAATTATATGATTAGTTTTAATTAGGCCTATATTATTTCAAAAGTATAAAATTGATTATATATTTTTCTATATATACTTTACATCTCTCTTACAATCATTGATCAACCAACAAAAATTGAATGCTTTTCTATCTCTATATCGAGTGACACAAATTAGGACTTCACATTGAGAATGTTGATGAATATCAACAACTCACACTATATATTATTGGGAAGACAATTGTGCTATTGCAAATGAATGCACTATTTTTCTAGAGTTTTAAGAAAATAAAGTAATGCATTGACTGGTTGAGTTGTGTCCACATTTTTTTTTTTGACTTCAACAACATTTGAGATTCGAACTTCTGACCTCTTGGTCGAGGACACTTGTCAATTATCACTAAGCTAAGCTCACTTTGGCAAGTTATGACCATGTTTAGTGCAAAAATGGCGATCTCATTAATGAATAAAGAGACTTTTTCATTAGGAAAAAATTAAAAGCTTAATCCTTTGTTTGGAACCCCCAAGATTTGGAAAGGATTTGAAATCATTTATGTTGTTTGGAATACATTAAAAAAAAAAATTGAAATTCAAGGTGATTTGAAATCTTGTTTTGATCCAAAAAAAAAAACATCCAAAATAGGTTGAATTTGCCAAGATTTTAAATTAAAATTGTCATCATTCTAAATTTTCCCTTCGTTGAAATATAGCGAGTAAAAAGAAAGTCGAGAAAAAAAAACTTCGAGAGTTGTTGTGAAAAAAAGGTAGGTTGGCATGAGGTTGCAATAGAGAAGGATCTAAAGAGGAGTGAGAAAGAAAGTGGCGCCGACGACCGATAATGGTAATGGTGGAGAGGGAGAAGAAAGAAATCAAAGATGGTGTGGCAGTGGGTTGGTGATAGTGAGCGACGAAAGGCAGGATTGGTGTGGCTGTGTGTGGCTTCTGCAGAAAGCGAGGGAGAAGAAAAAAATCTTCCAATGGGCAGGGGCGAATCCACGTTGGGACTAGGAGGGGCACGTGCCCCCCTCAAGTTGTTGTTTTTCTATATATGTATATACTGCTCCGTTTAAAATTCTAAAAAGTTTCCTTGGTATGTTGGTCAGAGAGGGCACGAGTTCTTATATTGGTTTTGGGATGCCACGGTTCCAAACTTGGCTAGTACATATTGTAATAATTTTCGTTGGAAATTTTATAATGATTTATTCTAATTTTGTAATAAATATTAATCATTCTAAATATTATATATCAATGCATTTAAAATTTTATTGATACGAAGGTTAAATTACAACTTTAGTCCTTGAATTTTCAAAATTCAAAATTGTGTTTAATAAATTTCTAATAGATCTATGAACTTTCAACTTTGTGTCCAATATGTATCAAATATATTTAAAAAATTTAAAAATAACTATTATATTAGATATAAAATTTAATTTTGTGTTTGATACAAATTAAAATTTTATGTCTAATAGAACATTTGATTTTTGAAAATTTTGAATATGTCAGATACCTATTTAATACAAAATTAATACTTTAAGGATTTATTCTATACAAAATTGAAAATTCATGAACCTATTAGACAATTTTTTAAAAATTAGGAATCATATAGACACAAATCAAATAGTTTAGGGACCAAACTTGTAATTCAACCTTATATGCATTTGTGTCTCCTCTAGCTTAAGATCCTGGATCTGCCACTGCCAATGGGTTAATTGCAATATGTGGCTACGACAAGGATGGAAGAGAGGAGAAATAGAGAAAAACAAAAGGTGGAGAAAGAGACGAACAAGTCTAGACCCTAGAATTTATTTTTCTTTTTTTAAAACAAATAATAGAAATATAATAGAAATTTGAGAAAATGAAGATGATGAATGGTAGGGTTAGTTTTTGTTTGTTTTTTTTTTTTTTTTTAAATTTTTAATTTTTATAATTTATATATAATTATAAGGGCATAATTGTAAAATAGTTATTTTATTTTCATTTTTTATAAACATTCCAATAATAAATTTTACTTTTTACTGATTTGAATTCCATTAAAATTCATAGGGTTCCATATAAAATTAAGAATTTCAAATCATTTTCATCTTTGAAAATCTTAGAATTTGAAGTCATTTCTTACCAAATCCATATGCCTAGATTAAGGTCATGTTTGATAATCATTTGGTTTTTTAAAATTATGTTTGTTTTCTCAAAATTTCTTTACAATGGTTTTCATCTTTCTTAGGGAAATATTCAAATTCTTAGCCAAATTTAAAAACAAAAAGCAAGTTTTCAAAAACTACGACACTATGTAATCACCAATTTTTTATTTTGTTTTTTTTTTTTTGAATTTGGTTAAAAATTCAAATGTTTTCTTAAAAAAGATGAAACTCATTGTGGAGAAATGATGAAAAAACAAACACAATTTTCAAAATCCAAAAACAAAAAATCAAATGGTTATCAAACAATGCCTAAAAAAGTAGTTTTTAAGGCCCCGTTTGATAACCATTTGGTTTTTGGTTTTTGGTTTTTGAAAATTAAGCTTGTTTTCTCTCAATTTCTCTACAATGGTTTTCATCTCCCTTAAGGAAGTATTTGAATTCTTAGCCAAATTCTAAAAACAAAAACAAGTTTTTGAAAACTATTTTTTTTAGTTTTCAAAACATAGCTTGATTTTTGGAAACATAGACAAAAAGTATATGACAAAACAAGTAAAACCATAGGTGGGAGTAGTATTTACAGACTTAATTTTTTAAAACCAAATGATTATCAAACGGGGCCTAAAAAACTTGTTTTTGTTTTTGAAATTTGGCAAATAATTCAAATGTTTTCTTAAAAAAGATGAAAATTAAACTATAGTAGAGAAAATGGTGAGAAAACAAACATAATTTTCAAAAACCAAAAACTAAAACCAAATGATGTTATCAAACAAGGTTTACTTTTTTTTAGTTTTTAAAATTTGGCTTTGATTTTGAAAACAATGATATAAAGTAGATTTCAAAACAAAGAAATCCATAGATGGATAGTGTTTATAAATTTAATATTTAAAAACTAAAAATAAAAAATCAAATGATTATCAAACAAAGACTAAAATATGACTTTGAAATAGTAAAAACATAATTGAAAGTTGAAATCAACCTTATAGGTAAAAGGTATTTTATATAATCTAGCTAACTTTATACTGTAATTTTATTTTTGAAATGCATATAATTTAAAAGATGATTTGAAATTATCCAATCACAAGTCAATTTATCCATGATTAAAAGTGACTTATAAATCCTATACTTCGTTAACTGTCAAAAATATATGTATATATATATATATATATATATATATATACTTCGACGGTTCTTTCACTAAGATCAATCGAAATGGAAAAATGTAGCAATAAATAAATTAGATTAATTAATTTCTCTATATTTTTTGGATTATTAAGACATCAACACTTTTTATTGCCAAAACAACAATTAATAAAAGGAAAATGCACCATTTTTTAAAAAACAAATTTAGAGTTCATTTCTTTCTTAGCCACTCGATAATGCAGAAAGCAAACAATGTCCGTCATTTCAATATGCCTCTTCAGAAAATTAAAAGCTAGCTCTACGTGAAAAAAAAAAAAATGAAAGAAACTATTTTTAAAAAAGAAAAAAAATATTAAAGTGCCCCTTGAAATGATGGAAAGCCATTGGCTCTTTTTGGATTTACACTCATCTTTAATCACCACATAAAATACCAACTATAAGTAGTATTTTGTACAAAATAAAAAAAAAAAGGAAAAAAAATGTGGATCATTATCATTGGTTCTTTTTTTCGAATAAGGAAAAAAAATATGAAGATACTAATATACTATTTAGTTTTCAAGCTCCCTATTCTGTTTTTTACTTTTACTCTTGATTATTGACTTTATAGTTTTTTCCTTCTAAAAAAACGGAAAAAAAAACTTTTTAGTTGGTAACTTTTTAATGTTTGATAGTCTCACATTTATCTTATGAAAAAAAAAAGGTGAGTATATAATATCAACATCATTCTCTTTATAAACAATATTTATCATGTAATTTAATTATGGTCAAATTATATTTTACCTACTCTATGTGATTTGAATTTTTTTAACGTGAATGAGTAATATTTAAAATATTAGAACATATGTAATTAGAGTACGTACGTAATATTTTTCTTAAAAAAAAGATAATGTTTCATTATATTTATATATTTGACAATGAGAGATAATCTCTCTTTATAATTTCTATGTTGTATTTTTAACTTTTAAATTTTTTATAATATAATTTTGCATGCATTAATGTTAAGAAAATTTAAAAATATTTATTTTAATCTTTATACATTGGTATGATATTGTCTATTTGCAATTGTTTTTTAGGTGCATATTTTTTTTTAGAATATAACAACAGTCTACAAATTATTAATGATAAATGAAGTTTACTATTACTAAGCATTTGATGAATATCAAAGCATCAGTGAATTTGAATTATGGATATAGTATATATTGATAAAAGAATGGATAGAAAGGAATTAAGAATATGGGATTCCAAAAACATAATGCATTGTTAATGTAAGGAACAAAAACAAAAACAAAAACAAAAACAAAGGTGTAAATGGATGATCTCAAAAGGCAACCCACTAAAAATGTGGAAAAGCAAAATATTCTCTCTCCTTCCTTTACCACTAGTATTAGTAAGCAAAAAAAGGAATTAGTATGTTAAAGCTTTGTTATTCATATACATCAAGGAATAGAATCTTCCATATATGATATTAAGTACATAGAGGAATTTTTCTTTTTTTTGCACTATTTTGGTTTAATGAAAGAATATCCAAATTTTGATGCTTAGCGTGATTCGACACGTATTTGAATGTCGTACTTACATTAAGGGTATTTTAGTCTTCATACTATTTGCATAAATGTTAATACTAGAATTGGATTCAAATTTCCGTTCTTTCGAAAAGAAAGAGGAATTTGCATAAATGTTAATACTAGAATTGGGTTCAAATTCCCGTTCTTTCGAAAAGAAAAAGGAAGGAATGAAAAAAAAAGGAAAAAAACAACTGACTTGAGTTTTTAGTTCAATTTGTCTTATAATTAGTGCATCGTTTTTGAGTCATAAGTTAAATCTACTCCCTTTTATTTATAATGTATTTTTGTAAACAAGATTATAATTTTTTTAAGGGTTTTCAAAGCTCGGTTTAGATGTTGAAAAATATAGAGGAGGTTAAATTATAAGTTTAGTCTATAAGCTTTTAGGATTGTGTCTATTTAGTTTTTTTTTTTTTTTTTAAATGAGTTCAACAACACGTGGAATTGAGGATTTTGAACCTCTAACCTTTTGGTTAAGGATATAATGTTTTAACCAGTTAGCTTTGCTCAAGTTGATTTGTCTATTTAATCTCATACTTTAGGGTTTTAAGTAGGTCTTTGAACTTTTAGGATTGCATCTATTCACTCTGTGCTAATTACTTTAAAATATTCTAGTAGTCTCTTGAAATTTCAATTTTGTGTCCAATAAGTCTCTGGAAATTAACTTGGTTAGTTTTGCACTTAATACAATCATAGTGCTACATAAGCGTCAAAATGATAAAATTAATTATAAGAACCTATTAGACACAAAATAAAAAATTTATGAATTTATTGAAAACTTTCTAAAGTATAGATACCAATAGACTCTTGAACTCAAAAAAAACAAAAAACAAAAAAACATTCAAGAACCAAACTTATAATCAAGAAAAACAAGTAAGTGGTTAGAAGTTATAAGGTTAAAATACCATTTCGGTCCTTGTACTTTGAGCTTTGTTCCATTTTGGTCCTTGTACTTTCAAATATTCAATTTTAATCCAAGTATTTTCAATAAAGCTTAAAATTGGTCCTTATGATAAGTTTGAAGTTAATTTTTATCAAAATTAGTTAAATAATAATACTAATTTTAATACAAGAAAAGATACAATGTGAATATACTTTCAAATTTTATAGAGTAAACGCTAATAAGGATTAATTTTTTAAAAGAAAAATTAACAATAAACTAATAGCAATGACAAATTTTAAGCTTTATTGAAAGTACAAAGACTAAAATTGGACATTTGAAAGTACATGGATTAAAATGAAACAAAGTCCAAAGTACATGGACCAAAATGATATTTTAACCAAATTATAATTTTTCTTTCTAATTGTGCAAGTTGGTTGTATTAGATTTTAGAGCTAAGTAGAAAACAAAAAGAAATACGTAGGTTTTTCTAGTGGGTAAAACACAATTAAGAACAAATTGATGTTTAACTAAACTATAATAATTAAATTAAAACTATGTCGCTACCAGAACATAACTCAATTGATTAAAATATAGATGAATCTTCTATTCTAAATGTTGTTGAACTGAAGAAAAAAAAAATTGTAGGACCCACCAAATTAAAACTTTTCAAGTTATAGACTATATTGATTTATTTTTAAAATATTTTTTTGACAATTAGACTAAATTGAAATGGAGCCAAAACGATAGAAATGAAATTTGTAATTTAACCCAATTTTATTACGCGGTTAATTTCACAATGATAGGGCATTAATTTATAGAGCATCCAACCACCGTGAATCGGCATATTCGTTTCCGTATTGAAAGCAAATGCTACGTGTCACAATTTCACGCACATTCCTTAAAAAACCACAAAATTAACTTTTTTAAAAAATAGTTAAAAAGCCACGTCACCCTGTCACTTGTCACTTGTTTATTGTGTTGACTGTGCCATTACCAACAAAAACAATTTCTTTTAAAAAAAAAAAAAAAAGAAAAAGAAATCAAATATAAAATCCTTTTCCTAAAAGAAAATAACATTTCATGTTAAAAATAAAAATAGCGGAGGTCGTTAATTCATCGATATAGAACGAAAAGGAAAAAAGGATTTGTACGTCTATAAATTTTGGGAGCTACAAACAAGAGTCTTGTTGAAAGTTCGAAACTCTCTTTCGTCACTTGGTTTTCTCTGCTCGTGATTGAGGCCTTTCGAAGTTCTTCTTCTTCTTTTCCGCCTCTTTCTCGTGTGAAGATCATAAGTTATTTCTTTCTTTTTGAAAATCTGAGGTCAGGGATTTTCTTCAAAGGGTTTTGTTATGATTTTGTGTTGTCGATCATCACGGGCTTTCACTTTGCTGCTTGCTTTTCTTTCTTCTTTGTTTTAATGTTTCATTATTCGATTACATTGTGTTTTGTATATTTGGCTATTGCTGATTGGTGATTTGGGGTATTGGGTTTGTGAATAAAGGACGGAGCAGCGGAGAACTAAATGGCGGCGCCTAAGAACTTGGAGAAAATGGCTTCAATTGATGCTCATTTGAGGCTTCTTGCACCGAGTAAGGTGTCAGAGGATGATAAGTTGGTGGAATATGATGCTTTGCTGTTGGATCGCTTTCTGGATATTCTTCAGGATTTACATGGGGAGGACCTTAGAGAAACGGTAATATTCTCACTCATTACCTAATTTTTTTTTAGTTTATTGAATTTGGTTTTTGTATTTCGATTTCTGATTAGTTGAATTTGATTTTGAATGTGGAAACTCGATCGTGATGTTTATGCATTAATGAGTTTTGGGGACTGAAATTATTGAATGTGATGGGGAAGTTGATGAAAAGTGTATTAACTTTTTGATTTTGTGATCTTGTGGACTAGGTTCAAGAGTGTTATGAATTTTCAGCTGAGTATGAGAGGAAGCATGACCCTCAGAAATTGGAGGAACTTGGGAATGTTTTAACAAGTTTGGATCCTGGGGACTCTATTGTTGTAGCGAAATCCTTTTCCCATATGCTTAATTTAGCTAATTTAGCTGAGGAAGTTCAGATTGCTTATCGGAGGAGGATAAAGTTAAAGAAAGGTGGCTTTGCTGATGAGGCCAATGCTACAACTGAGTCAGATATTGAAGAAACCTTCAAGAGGCTTCTGCAGTTGAATAAGTCCCCTCAAGAAGTATTTGATGCTTTGAAAAACCAGACTGTAGATTTGGTCTTTACAGCCCATCCTACTCAGTCCGTCCGTAGATCTTTGCTTCAAAAGCATGGCAGGTTCGTACCCTTTTGAACTTGATGTTTGGTCATTAGTTGGCTTGCAAGAAAGAGAGCCGATCCTTTGAGTGTATTTCTAGTTTGTTTTGTTTATGTTTTTTTGCAAGAAAGAACAATTTAAGTATTTTCAGAACAGGGGACATCGTTTGTTTTTCTAAGATTGCTCTTGATTTTAAATGTTTTTCCAGGATAAGAAATTGCCTGACTCAATTGTATGCAAAAGACATTACTCCTGATGACAAACAGGAACTTGATGAAGCTCTGCAACGGGAGGTATGTTCTTGCTGTAATTAGGAGGTTGTTTCCTATTTAATAGGTATTAGTCAATGTAGGAACTAAACTGATATATTTCTGGCATCTTATTTGTCTCCTCTCATGCAGATTCAAGCTGCATTTCGTACGGATGAAATTCGACGAACTCCTCCAACGCCGCAAGATGAAATGCGAGCTGGAATGAGCTACTTTCACGAGACACTCTGGAAAGGTGTACCTAAGTTCTTGCGCCGAGTGGATACTGCTTTGAAGAACATAGGAATTGATGAACGTGTTCCTTATAATGCTCCTCTTATTCAGTTTTCATCCTGGATGGGTGGGGATCGTGATGGTATGTTTATCACAGCAAAGACCTATATCTAGTCATCCTTTTATTATACTATTCATCGAGTAACAGTGCAGGTTGAATCACACCATTTTTTTTTTTTAGTTCTTTGCAATCGTTAGAACAAGAACACATGTAGACGCTTTCTTATTCTCTCGCTTCAGAATTCAGATATGTTCCAATGAAACAGTAGTTTCTAATGCATATATTGGCTGCAGGGAACCCAAGGGTTACACCAGAGGTAACAAGGGATGTCTGCTTACTGGCTAGAATGATGGCTGCTAACTTATATTTTTCTCAGATAGAGGATCTTATGTTTGAGGTATAACTTATAAGCAAGTAAAATTTCAAGTTTCAATTAAATTTTACAGTTTCGGGTTCTTGTATGTTGAGTTTATCATCCATTATTTTGTACTCACATTCTGTCCTTTGTTTTCAATTCCTCTGTTTTCCAGTTATCTATGTGGAGATGTAGTCACGAGTTACAGAGCCGTGCTGAAGAACTTCATAGGTCCTCAAGAAAAGATGCAAAGCACTACATAGGTATATAAGATTTTGTTTTAAAATTGAACCACATTTTTAGATTTTGGTTAGACTTCATCTTCTGAAGCACTAAAAAGGTATGTTTGATGCAAGATGAACTCTATTCCTTAAAACTACCTAAGATATCAATATGCTACAAAAAATTGACAACATTCTTCAATATTATTTCTTGGCATGGTTTTGATTGGACTAATATCCGGCCTCATGAGTTCACTAACCTTGGGTGGCTTTTCACACTTTCTGGGTGCAGAGTTTTGGAAACAAATTCCTCCAAATGAGCCCTACCGTGTTATTCTTGGTGATGTACGAGACAAGTTATACAATACACGTGAACGTGCTCGTCATTTATTAGCCAGTGGAATGTCTGAGATTCCTGAAGATACAACTTTCACCGATGTTGAGCAGGTTTTTCCTTACACCAAGTATCTTTAGATTCTATGGTGCTCCAGCAGAATGATCTATAAATTCCTTATTTTCTCAATTCAAATATATCATAACAACCACAATGAGCAAGAATAGTGGTTCAAATTGATATCTGTAATGAGTTCATTTGAACCAACTTGTAGGCCATATTTGTTAGTTGGAAATTGTGCAGAAGCTTTTGACCATCATAAATTTTCTTGACAAATTAAATGCATTATAGCCAAAGCCATACCTTTTACTAGAATAGTAGCATTTGAAATGTGAATAAAATAATGCTAGTGCTTTTTTTTCCTTCCGTTTTGCTAGTGCTGACATATTTTCTTTTTCCTCATAGTTCCTGGAGCCTCTCGAACTCTGCTACAGGTCACTCTGTGCTTGTGGCGATAGGTCAATTGCTGATGGGAGCCTTCTTGATTTCTTACGG
Source organism: Trichosanthes truncata (assembly GCA_033996785.1). Lineage (NCBI taxonomy): Eukaryota > Viridiplantae > Streptophyta > Magnoliopsida > Cucurbitales > Cucurbitaceae > Trichosanthes > Trichosanthes truncata. Next base: position 58,364,984 of record JAWPNB010000010.1, read on the forward strand.
CAAGTTTCTACATTCGGGCTTTCACTTGTAAGACTGGATATCCGGCAAGAATCAGACAGACACGCTGATGTCATCGATGCTATCACTAATTACCTGGGCATTGGTTCATACAAAGACTGGTCAGAACAACAAAAGCAAGAATGGCTACTATCTGAACTCAGTGGCAAACGCCCACTTTTCGGTCCTGATCTTCCGAAGACAGAAGAAATTGCTGATGTTCTGGACACCTTCAATGTCATTGCAGAGCTTCCTTCAGATAACTTTGGTGCCTACATTATATCAATGGCAACAGCACCATCTGATGTGCTTGCTGTTGAGCTTTTGCAACGTGAATGTCATGTGCAGAAGCCATTGAGGGTTGTCCCATTGTTTGAAAAACTTGCTGATCTTGAGGCTGCTCCTTCTGCTATGGCTCGTCTCTTTTCAATCGACTGGTATAGAAACCGCATTGATGGTAAGCAAGAAGTCATGATCGGGTATTCGGATTCTGGGAAGGATGCTGGCCGTCTCTCTGCTGCTTGGCAGCTATATAAGGCACAAGAAGAACTTATCCAAGTGGCAAAACAATTTGGAGTTAAGCTCACAATGTTCCATGGCCGAGGAGGAACAGTTGGCAGAGGAGGAGGACCTACCCACCTTGCTATATTATCTCAGCCCCCGGATACAATTCATGGCTCACTACGTGTCACAGTTCAAGGTGAGGTTATTGAACAATCTTTTGGGGAGGAGCACTTGTGCTTTAGAACACTTCAGCGTTTTACCGCTGCAACGCTCGAGCATGGCATGAATCCACCTGTTTCACCAAAGCCCGAATGGCGTTCTCTCATGGATGAGATGGCTGTTGTTGCTACAGAGAAATACCGCTCCATAGTTTTCCAGGAACCCCGTTTTGTCGAATACTTCCGCCTTGTAAGTGTTCCTATCCATACAATTTATGAACCGTTTTACAGGTGCAGCAGGATGATTAGCCTTATGTCTGTTTCGGGAACCTATGTGCGAGCTGGCTAACTTCCTTATGGTTCCAAATATCAAGTTACTTCTTTTATCAATTTGACGAATCATGTTCAGAACTTAAACTATTTTTCATTTCTTTAAATATGCAGGCAACCCCAGAGTTAGAATATGGTCGAATGAATATTGGAAGTCGTCCATCAAAGAGGAAGCCAAGTGGAGGCATTGAATCACTGCGTGCAATTCCATGGATCTTTGCTTGGACGCAGACAAGGTTTCATCTACCAGTTTGGCTTGGTTTTGGAGCAGCATTTAAATATATCATTGAGAAGGATGTGAAGAATCTTCACATGCTTCAGGAGATGTACGGTCAGTGGCCTTTCTTTAGAGTCACTATTGACTTAGTTGAAATGGTGTTTGCTAAAGGAGACCCTGGCATTGCTGCTCTGTATGACAAGCTTCTCGTGTCCGAAGATCTATGGTCTTTTGGCGAGCAATTGAGGGCTAACTTTGAAGAAACTAAGCACCTTCTTCTTCAGGTACTTTACATATCCTTTCTTCTAAACATTTTACAGATACTGAGACTTTAGCCAGTAACTAAGTAGTTTGCTTTCTCAACTTTCAGGTAGCTAAACACAAGGATCTTCTTGAAGGAGACCCCTACTTGAGGCAGCGACTCCGCCTTCGTGACTCGTACATAACCACCCTTAACGCTTGCCAAGCGTACACATTGAAGCGTATCCGTGATCCCAACTACAATGTGAAAGTTAGACCTCACCTGTCAAGGGAATACCTTGAATCAAGCAAATCTGCTGCAGAACTTGTGAAGCTCAATCCCACGAGCGAGTATGCTCCTGGTTTGGAAGACACTCTCATCTTAACAATGAAGGGTATTGCTGCCGGTATGCAGAACACTGGTTAAGAGAGGCCATCCTGTGTGGGTGCGACATCTACGCTCGTTTTTCTCCATATACATATACGTGTATTTGTTGTGCTGCTGAGCTCTTAGGCCAGCCTCTAATTAGTCTCTTTATAATAACTTATGCAACAAGAACCTTCGGTTTGGTAATAGTTGGAAATGCATCGAGTATCAGTCTTTTTTCCCCATCTGATATGTGTTTCGGCTGCTTTGTTTCCAAAATAGCTTTCACAAGTGCATCTAATGTTTATCTATCATCAAACTCAATAATCATCATCATTTTTAAGTGAGAGATTGTCAAATTTAATAGGTATATGCAAATTTAGAAAAAGTTTATCTATCCTCAAACTCAATTTCTCATCTCCATTCTTTTGAATAAATGATGATCAAATGTCAAGTGTGGGAATAGGGAGATTTGAAATTTTAACTTCTTGGTTGAGAGTATATATATATGTTTTAGTATACTGGAAAAACAGGAACAATAAGGAAAGCCAATTAAAAAGAAGGAACATCCTTGAAATAGCTTCATTCACCTATGGTGGGCGGTCTTTTATTCAGACATCAAAGCTGTCAGTCATCTTTGCGTGATTAATCAAAATGTGAGCAATGGTATTGTATTACAACTTCTTGGGATAAGAAGGTCGTGATTAGTCAAAATGTGAGCAATGGTATTGTATTACAACTTCTTGGGATAAGAAGGAACCTTTCCACGAGGCCTCTTCGATGGTGTGCTCGAATTTAATCACAATAAGTTGTACTTTATTGTTAAAAAGTTCCCTTCCCTCAAGAAGTTTCTGAAGAATACCATCTAAAAGTGCAGTTGTTTCTTCTAATATATACCTTAACTAGTTGAACTATGTTCAAGTTGGCATCAAATGTTAAGCTCCTTTGTTACAAGGAGCTTAAGAGATAAAATTGTGTATATTGTATAATGTTACTTATTCATCGCCTACCTAAAAGAAATGAAAATTTAGAGCAAACTTTTCAAGTGAATGAAAATGAAAACTATACTCAATGTTTGAAAGAATTGCTATGCCATATTATATTTAATTTCAATCAATTATAATAGTCAAATAATAGAAAAGTGCTTCTTTTTTCTTGAAGAAAAACGTAAACCAGAAAATGGTAACATGATCCACCAATGCCGCTGTGTCATGTGCATCCATTTGCCCATGTTATTCCAGCTCCAACATGCTATTGAACAATACAACATAACCAATAAATAATAATATGCATTAAGTCAACCCATTTTTCATAAAGCTTTAAGGATTGAGTCCTTTTGATTATTAGCTTATAAGCTAAAAATTTTGATAATAAAATATAGGCTAAATCACAAATTTAGTCCATGTAATTTGGACAAATTTAGAATTAAGTCCATTTTAAATGTTAGAATTTCATCTTTATAATTTGATAAAATCTCATAAATAGTCTTCATGATTTGATAAAACTCTCATAAATAGTTCCTACAGTAGGAACTACTTATGAGAGTTTTATCAAACCATAAGGATGAATTCTAACTTTTAAACTATATGGACTAAATTCTAACTTTCAGGATCAGATCAAATCTATAATTTAATCTATAATATAATGATGCAAGAGTTTTTTTTTTTTTTTTTTTTTTTGAAACAATTTGAAGGGGACAACTTATTGAAAACTTGGCTTAATTTTCACTCTGTTTAAAATTAAACAGCCCATTAAATCTCTCCCTTTAAGAAACTATAGAAAAATAAAAAGGTCGGTGCCTGGAATTCATAAACTTAGAAAATAAAAAAGAAAGACAATTTTTCTGCATACTGAATAAGCAACATTACTTATATATAAACTCAAGCTTTGGCTCTGCTTCTCATACAAAATTTTCTATAACTTCAAAGAAATATTTGACATTTTAGAGTTCATTTTCTTTCATTTTCTCCTTCAGAAAACAACCCAAAATATGACGGTATGCAAGCTTTATTCTTTTGGTTTTTCCCTTTCTTTTTAAGTTAGTTCAATGATATATTTTTTCTTCTGATAATCTAACCGTGTTGATTTTTTTAGATTTTAGAGCTCCGAGTCCATATGGATTGTCCTGGTTGCGAAAGCAAAGTTCGGAGTTCGCTCCAAAAATTAAAAGGTAAGGGTTTTTATTTATAGAAACTACTTTTTTACATCGACTTATAAAAGAAGTTATTAATATATTGAAGCTCAAATCGATGTTATTATGCATTTTAAATCATCATTCAATGGTAAAAAGAATAACTTCTATTCAAATAAAGATATCCAAATGAATTTTAGCTAAGTTTTTGTTGTGTAAAATAACTTTTAAAGCTCATTTTAGATGGTTGTTGAGAATATAAAATTACCTAAAAGTCTATAATCATTTGAAATAACAACTATAATTATGGAAAAATTGCAAAACCACTCATGAACTTTAGAGTTTGTTACAATCACACTCTTAAACTTTTAATTTGATCAATCAATCCTTGAACTTTATTAAGTGTTGCAATCATAGTCCTTAACTTTTAATTTGATCATTCAGCCCTTTATGCTTCTTTTTTTTTTTTTTCAAAGTTGTTAATAATAAACTTGCTCTTTCTTACTAACAAGTGCGTCATGCAAATGAAGTTCAATTAAATGGTAATTTAACAACAACTAACAAAATGAGCTAATTGCAACACTTAATAAAGTATAAGAAGTTGGTTGATCAAATTAAAGGTTCAAGGATGTGATTGCAACACTTAATTAAATTCAATAGCTGATTGATCAAATTAAAAATTTAAGAGTGATATTGTAACAAATCTCATAGTTCGAAGTGGCTTGTGTAATTTTTCCTATCTTTTTTATTAAAAAAAATTAACTAATTTTTTTTATTGACATTTAAAGCGAATTATAGTTTATTTAGAAAATAAGAAAATTCGTAATTTTGAGAAATAAAATTTTTATTTATTTTAGAAATCGTAAAAAATACATTTAAATCTCATTTCGAGGATAATATAATAACTAGCTACAATCTCGTCGTTGAACTCAGGTGTGGACCACGTTGAAATCGACATGTCGTTACAGAAGGTGACAGTAACCGGGTGGGCGGAGCAAAAGAAGGTACTGAAAGCGGTTCGAAAAACCGGTCGTCGAGCGGAGCTATGGCAGTTACCCTACAACCCGGACCACGATAACTACAGTGATCCCTATCCCCAGCACCAATTAAATGGGCCCATTCAAAATTTCTATGGGCCCCAGCCCACTTCGACATACAACTATTACAAACATGGGTATGATAATCACGACCAGGCCCATCATCATAACTACTCCACACATTCCAACATATTCGGCCGCCAGACTGGTTCCGTGTTTAGTGACGACAATGTCAATAATTGCTCTATTATGTGATAATTGCTCCTTTCAATTTGTGTTTAAGGATTTTAATCCTTTCTTTTTTGTTTTTGAATTCACTTGTATAATTTCCTTCCTTCTTTTCTCTTATTTTTTTTTTAAAAAAAATATTAATAATCTAATATAGTGTTGTCAACTTGAATTTAGCTCAATTGAATTAAACTTATACTATCGATCAAGAGGTTATAAGTTCTTTAAACCTTTTAACGTATATGTGACATTAGGAGGATCTCATAGCTCGAAATCAAACACGTGTTAGAATGAGAACAAAAAATAAGCGTGTAGTATAAATCAAACGAAAAGAATAATAAGACTCAAATAAGACTAAAAACTTACGAACCGAGCAAGAAAAAGATACAAGAAAAACTCAATTAAATAGGTTTCAAGGTGAACTTGAATCTTGAATATTTTGATAATTTTATTGTATTGGAGATAGTTTTATTAAATATTTAATAGAAATTTTATTTTATTTTTTTAAATAGAAAGTAAATTAAAAAGTCAAATTTGAAACAAATAGACATCTTAAATGTAATGTGTGAAGGGATCAATATAATAAAAGTTAAGGTAAAATATAAATAATGGTCTAGGTTTTCAAAATAATAGGAATAGTAATGCTCTGTAGCTGAAGCAATCTCTATTATTTTGAAGTGCTATTTTTTTTTTCTTTTGTGGTTCTCAAACTATAATAGAGTCCAGGAATGATTTTTCTAGTGTTTTTAGTGTTACAAATTTGAAAAGGATTTTCAAACCATCCACGATATAATTAAAAATTCAAGGATATTGTAAATTTTACCAAGTCCGTACATCACAAATGAAAGAAAGCATTTTTCAAATTATTGTTCATGGAGTAGATAAAAAAGGTTGTTAGGGGTAGGATTTAGAACCCACAAGCCCACTATCCACATAGATTACTCGAAGGCATGTGGATTGTACACACGACTAAGCCCCCAACAAGGCTCATCAAGAGATGTCAAGCCAAGGAAGTACATTAAGGATGATGGGCAACTTACGTCAGCTCAATATCAACCGAGTCAAGGTACATGCTACCTATTTCCTTAATTCCTATTACTATGTCAAGTATGATTCTGACAATAGGACATTGAAGAAAGGTATAAATAAAGGAGACACAATCTCATTAGAGAGGTACGCAATACTCTAACTTAATTCTACCATCTATACTACTTCAGTCTAAACACCGACTCAAACATTGAAGTGTGTTGGGCACAATACCACATTAGTGCAAGTATCTTGCCTTGCAAGTTAACTTAAACTCTTCAACTAATCACATCAACTTAGAGACTGACGTGAACCTCTGGCTAGATTTTCGCATCAATGCTGACATTTTTATAACAGGGTATAAAGACATGTTTTGAATAAAGTTCCACAACTTTTTTTTTTAAAGGAAAATCCATTCATCGCTATTGGCCCGAAGTTGTAAACGCTAAGTGGGCCCAGCATTTATGGAGTTGGGCTTTGACTGCAACCCATGACCAACCTTTGGGTTTCAGAAATATCACCAGATTTTTCTTCACTTGCACACTCGAGAGGCATTTTTCTGTGCCTTAAAAAAAAATAAAAAAATAATTATTATATCCGGTGTATTTAGAGAAATTTTTAGTTTTAACTATATATATCTGTAATAATTACATGTCAAATACGATAAACAAGTAGAAAAATAATTCATTAAAACCAAGGTAGTTGTGATTTAAATTTTAAACTAAATTTTAGGAACTGTTTGAGGCACTTAGTGAATTATAATAACATGAGTTATGTTTATGGGTAAAATTGGACCAACAAGAACGTATTGGCTAAAAGGCTATAACGAAAGGGTCAAACGAGGAATGAAGCCCAATACGAAGTCAAAACGGATCGAAATCGATAGGAAACCGACCCAAAATGAGAGGGAGAAGAAAAGGGATTGGGCTTCAGCCCAAGCCCGTGGTCGGCCCGGCTGAGGCCAGGCCAGGTTGGCAAGGCCCATTTTTGGGCCTTGCCTCAAGCCCTCATGGCCCGTGTACCCCCGATCTAGCCCAGTTTGATCTTTCCTTTCCCCATTCGAAGATGGAAACCACGAAAAACCCTAGGAAGGTGGGTATTTAAGCTCTTCCTAGGGGGGAGAGCAAGGTAAGTTCACTCATTCTCCATAAGTTCATTCATTCTTCATTTGATCTTCGGAGCCTATGTGGCAAGTACCACACTGGTACCCAGATTTCATTTGTGTTGCAAGTCACGTTCTTTCCTTGAACTACAAATTCACCGTCGTTGTCACGTGGAGGTCAGGTGAGATTTCTTCTGTCCAAAATTTGGCAACAACAATTTGCGCCGTCTATGGGGAAGAAAATCAAGCTTGCTTGAAAGAATCTGTATACCGTGTGCATTCAAGGATGAGCAAAATTATGGGAAAGCACAATTGGAATCAAGACGAAATCAATTTGAATGGGAGAACATGCTTCAAAGATCAAATTGAAGTCGTCCAAAATCTGTCGATTGAAGCCGAGGCTGACCAGCCCCTATTGGCTGAGGCCGAGGCCGAGCATGAGGAGGCCAAGGCCGACCAGATTGTTCAAGCTACTCTGATTGAAAAACAACTAGATCAACACGACCAACAAGAAAGCAAGGTAAGTTGAACAAACAAAACGAAATCTGTCATATACTCAACATAAAAAAGCCAAGGTAAGGGTCGAAACCGAGGTCGAGGCCGAGGCAAGAATAAAACCCTAGCATTTGATCAATGCGAAGAAGGACAGATTTAAGAAGCATAATCGAGGTAAAGAAGCGACAAAGAGCCTTGACCGAGGCCGATGCGAGCAATCTTCCAGGTATTGAAGCTACAGATCTAAGAAGTGTCATTGAGTGGAAAAAACAATAGCGAGCCGAGGCCAATTTCGATACTAAGGCTAAGGTCGAAGCCGAGGCAAATTCTAAGGTCAAAGATGAAGCAAACAGTCTGCCATGGAGGGTAGAATTATTGAAGATTCAAAGCGAGCTGAATCATATCCAAGGAAATATGCACAATGTAAAAAATGTAGAGTTTGATATTGATACTTTGATAGAACAGGTAGATCCACCTTTTACTAATGAAATCATGAATGTGAAACTACCTCCCACATTCAAAGTTCCAAAGATCAAACCCTATGATGGGGACCCTGTAGTGCATCTAGACGTGTACAGATCATGGATGAAAATTCATGGAGTGGAAGATGCAATCAGATGTAAGGCCTTCTCATTCACTTTAGTGGGATCAACAAAAAATTGGTTTCGCAACATAAAAAGAGGATATATTAGTTCGTTTAAGGAATTGGCTCGAGCATTTGTGACTCAATTCTTGGGAGGAAGAGATCAGCGCAAGCCAACAACTCAATTACTTTCCATCAAACAAGGATCCAAAGAAATCCTACAAGAATATATTGCTCGATTCAATAGTGAAGCTTTACGCGTTGAGGATTGCACTGACAGAGCAACGTTGATGGCCATAATTAATGGACTCAAAGATCGAAGACTCATACGATCTCTGGGAAAGAGAAAACCCACATCGTATGTAGAGCTTATCACTCGAGCTCAAAAGTACGTACGTGTAGAAGAATTGCTTCGTACGAAGAAGAAAACTGATGAGCTTGAAAGAAAATCAGATCAATTAAATGATAGAAAAAGACCAAGTGAGATATTACACCAAGAGGCCAAGAGATAGAAGATGGATGACCAAGAACCACTTCAACTTGGTACCCATCTAGAAAGTTCGAAAAGTACACTCCAACATCAGTTCCCCTTGAGCAGATTCTAATGGAGGTACGCCATTCAAACTTATTAAAGCGACCTGAAAAGATGAAAACAATATCAAACAAGAGAGATAGACAAAAATATTGTCTCTACCATGAAGATCATGGACATATGACCAAAGACTACTTCTAGCTAAAGGATGACATTGAGGCTCTAATTCGAAACGACTTTCTTGAAGAAATACATCGATGTATGTGCAAGAAAAAGGTCAAGACCGACCTCATAGAAGATCGAGGCCGACCTCATATTTAGCCGAGGCCAACCCTAAATCCACTTCATACAAAGTTAGTTTAGCTTTTATTTTCTTTAATCAAACTATGTTTGTTGAGTTTAGATTCATTAAATTCAATTGATAGGTTAGCAAGTCTCATGTAATAGGCTAGGTTTATTATTGCTTATTTTAAGTTGATCAATACAAGTTATGTTTTGAAAACGAATTTGTACTCAAGCAAAAGAGATCTTCGTACAAGTAATATCCTTATTGAGTAGGGGGCCACTTAGGGGATATGTCTTCCTATTAAACAAAACACATAAAAGCTACTTAGGTGATATGCCTCACTATTAAACAAAAGGCATAGAAGCGACTTAAGGGATATGCCTCCCTATTGAACAAAAGACACATAAGCTACTTATGGGATATGTCTCCCTATTAAACAAAAAGCACCTAGAGTATAAAGACAACCCAGAAGTTAGAAAAATACAAAGTAGGCCAAGGCCGACCCTAACAAACAATATTGTATGGACTTTTCTAGTTAAGGCACATGAACATGGGGCTTCCTGAAAGCTCAAACTAACCATGGTTGTCCCAATAAAGAAAGAAGTCGAAGCTTACTGAATTAGTCCCAGTAAGAGTCAGAGGAAGGAAAACAAAGTGATGAAGAGGCCGAGGTCAACCATCCTCAAGTAAGCTCTTACGAATTTTTTAGTTTTTGGCGCACGGACATGAGGCTTATGCTTAGTTAAAATTATGTATAGTAAGACATTGATTTTACTTATTAGAGTTTTCTTTTTCGAACGGAAAGTTCATAAAAGTAAGACAATGAAAATAAGTGAAAATCTAAAGATGAATCTTGCATTCATTGGTAGAAAGTCTTACAATATAGAGGAGAAAGAAACAAAAAATGTAAGAGAAAACCCTACGGAGCAGAAGATGATTACGATCTAGCCAGTTGAGATCGAGGTTGACTAGATCGGCCGAGGCCAAGGGCACCATTTTGTTTTCTCTAGATTTCAAGCTCTGTCCACAGTTCCTTTGCCTATCGTCGTGTCTACCTGAAATGAAGCTACAATTGACAAAAGAATTGTTTTTGAATAAGTAAGAAGCTACAAAAAGTCATCCCCACGAGGTTGGACGAGCTATCCTACCGATGATCCAAGGCTCATACCATATTTTGGATCAGTTTGAACAACAGAGGAATGAATCAAGAATTAACCGAGGCTTACAAGGGACTACATAAAAGAGGAGGTTTGGGCCATTCCTCCTCGGCGTTGGCCTAGCCGAGGCCGAGGTGCCCAATGTTGCTCGGGGAGCATGTGTCATGCACACTCCCGGTCCTTGGTGTTATTGGTTCAACTCAATTCAATCTTCCTTCTGACTAAGGTTTACAAGAAAGAAGAAATGAAGAACCACAAGATCGGCCATCAGAATGAAAGGAAAAAATCAAATATGGGTCTCAATCCAGATATGGTAAATTAGAGCCAAAATCTAAGAGTCTACTTTAAGATATGACCAATCATGTCATGCAATTAAAGTATGAAACACGCAAAACTCTTGAACACTTAGGTGCAGAGGAAACGACTTGGAGGTTGATCGAACCACAAAAGGGTTTGGTTGACTGATCTTGACAACCCAAAAATCTGAGAAAAATCTCACGAAGGGTCCCTATTGAGTACGACAAGAACGGGCTGGCTAAAGGGCTGTAACGAAGGGTCAAACGAGGAAAGAAACCCAATACGAAGTCAAAACAGATCGAAACCGACAGGGAATTGGCCTAAAATGAGAGGGAGAAGAAATGGGCTTGGACTTAAGCCTAAGCCCGTGGTCGGCCCGACTGAGGCCGACCAGTTTGGCAAGGCTCATTTTTGGGCCTTGCCTCGAGCCCTCATGGCCCGTGTACCCCCGATCCAGCCCAGTTTGATATTCCCTTTTCCCATTCGAAGACGAAAACCCATGAAAAACCCTAAGAAGGACTAGGGGTAGAGCAAGGTAAGTTCATTCATTCTCCATAACTTTTGCTACACTCTCTAAAAAAGCTTTCTAGCTAACTTAAGCATCAGAGCCTGTATGGCAAGTACCACACTGATACCTAGTTTCATTTGTGCTGTAGGTCACGTTATTTCCCTGAACTATAAATTCACCGTCATTATCATGTGGAGGTCATGTGAGATTTTTCCTGTCCAAAATTTGGCAACAATATATTATAATAGTTTGTGAAATTATATAATATTGTTTAAAATGCAGAGTTGTTTAGTCAAAAGTTATAATAGTATGTGTTTGGAGTGTAGAGTATTTCACATGTTATTATAACCCATGCCCTAAAGAACCCCTTAAATACCAACAAACAAACAATTATTGATGTGGGATAGTATTGAAATTTCAATAAATTACGAGGGTATTTTAGAAAATCGCTTTTATTTATTTTAATAGGCATTAAATTTACTCTACAAAATGTACGACCGTGGTGGACTATGAAACGTGGCAAGCATTAATTGGTTAGAGGAGGAAGGGTTTTTCTCTTTAATTATTAGCAAAAAATTATGATGGTATACGTGGCGCGCGACTATTGGAGAGAAATTTCCGCCAATTATCTCTAATACGCGGCTAATTTAGATGTCAATTTCCAGAGACCAAAATCTTTTTGAACAGCGAAGAAGAACAAATATAAAGACATAATAATAATAATAAGTTTCAAAAAAAAAAAAAAAAAAAAAAAAGTAATAGTAATAATAAGAAAAATAAATAAATGTATATAAATTAACCACAAGAGCAATTTCAAGGTGATATTCTCCTGATATTGTTGGTTTCTCCAATTCTGTGGGTCTGACTCTGCCTCCCTCTTTTCGAGCCAGAACCACCAAAAACACCCACACTGTACAGCAAACCCTAATTCTTTGGTCTCAGATCGGCCATGGCTTCCTCTAAAGACCGCGAGAACTTCGTTTACATCGCCAAGCTCGCCGAGCAGGCCGAGCGTTATGATGGTTTGTGGCATCTTCTTATGTTCTTCAATTTTCATTTGATTTGTATGCTTATGCTTTGTTGTTTGTGTTTTACACTTTTACTTTTGACTCTCTGCTTAGATCGCATTTCTCCGTGGTTGTGTGATATGTTTAATTTTGTTTGCTCTCTGTGTTTATGCCTTTTGTGCTCGAATTGGAAGCGCGATCGCTTGCCTCTGTGTGTAGTGTAGTAGTTTTTCCGGAGTCTTTGTTCTGTTGAGTGTTGTTATGTTTTTCAGTTTACACGATTTGCTTGCAACGTGAGGAAATTTAATTTGCGGAAAATTCTGCTACATTTCTTTGATTTAGCTTCTCGAGCAATATTTTTCTCTTGATCTATCGTTTTATATTGTTTTCTGTCTGATCTGTTTGATTTAATAGAAAATACTCTTTTTTTTGCAAATTTTTTGATCGTCACTCGTTAGCTTGATAGCTAATATTTCACTCTTACATACACAGACAACTTGGACATCGTTTTATCTGTAAGCGCAAAGCAAATTGAAGTTTCTTCCTGTACTGTCTTTGCTTGTCTCGACAGAAAAACTCTGATTGTGGTTGGTTTTGGATGATAGATGACGATTCTGATTTTTATTTATGTTGTTAATCCCTTTGATAGAAATGGTGGATGCAATGAAGAATGTTGCAAAGCTAGATGTTGAATTGACAGTCGAGGAAAGAAATTTACTCTCTGTTGGATACAAGAATGTGGTTGGTGCAAGGAGAGCCTCATGGAGGATTTTATCATCAATAGAGCAGAAAGAAGAGGCTAAAGGAAATGAAGCAAATGCCAAACGCATCAAGGAATACAGACAAAAGGTTGAATCAGAGCTCTCTGGCATTTGTAATGATATCATGACAGTGATTGACGAGCACCTAATTCCCTCGGCTTCAGCTGGGGAATCGACAGTGTTCTACTATAAGATGTGAGTATATTTCTAGCTTATGCATTAATGTTTAGGTGCATGGCTACTGGACACTTATGAAATTTAATCATCCTCCATTGCAGGAAAGGAGATTATTATCGTTACCTTGCAGAATTTAAATCTGGTAATGAGAAGAAAGATGCAGCTGATCAATCGATGAAAGCATATGAGGTGGGCAGAAAAAGATCATACTTAACTTTCTCTCTCTCTGGCTCTGAATTGTGTTGACTGTTTGTATTTGCCCCTTATATTATCCTGAACAAGTTTGCATTTTGCTGTTAAATGTTTTAGATTTGTCTGGTTTATCATATAAATATATGCACGTTCATTTTCTTGGGATTATGACTATTTAATACATTCTTCTAGCAGTAGTCTGGACGATAATTGAGAAAATTACATGCATTAATTCCTTTGAGAGGAAACTGGCATTAAGATTTGCTTTTACCTGTGGTACTACCTTCCATTTTTTTTATTGTAGAAGCAAATACAACAACGAATCTTATCTTTTCCCTAGTAAAACTTGTTCAAAATAAGGTTTACAGGAAGTTATTTGCTAGAAAGTTTTGATTAGACTACTTGGAACCCATAGGTCAAACATTCTAATTGAGAAGCTCTATCGTACTATATAGCTCTCTTCTGTCTATACGTTTCCCAATTTTTACATTTGTCTTGCTTTTATCTTGTTTGTTACAGGCTGCAACCAGCTCAGCTGAATCTGAATTACCTCCTACTCATCCTATCCGCTTGGGTTTGGCATTAAATTTCTCAGTCTTCTATTATGAAATCTTGAATTCACCTGAAAGGTATGGTTAGTGTAATATTACAAGTAAATCTAGGAGAGATTTGTCCTCTTTGGAGCTTAGTTGACAATGATAGCTACATTGTTCTTTTTTTTGTTTAGGGCCTGCCACCTTGCAAAGCAAGCTTTTGATGAAGCCATCTCCGAACTTGACACCCTGAATGAGGAGTCATACAAAGATAGCACCTTAATCATGCAGCTCCTTAGGGACAACCTCACATTATGGACTTCTGACATCCCAGAGGATGGAGGTAATGGTGAAAATCCTTACTGGACTTGGCCAATATGCAATGAAATGGTTTATTGTTTGCACTTTTTTTTTTGGTTGTTTGGGGGGGGGGGGGGGGGGGTTATCTTCTATAGGTATGTTTGTTATGCCATAAGCTATATTTGGTGTTCTTCAATCTGCATCATTTAAGCTAACTATTTTTGGATGTTGTCCTCTTGCAGAATAATAGTTCACATTGCTTATTAACGCATATCTAATGACCTTTGGCTAGCCTTATAGACTTGTAGTTGTGGCAAGAATTCTCTGTTGGGTGGTTAAGGAGAAAGTGAGTGTGAAAGAATTGAGAATATCTTAAGCATTCAGATAATTATGAGAATGAGTTCTATTTAGTTGCTAAAGGCAACTGTTGTACATGGACTAACATAGATATGGAGTTATTTTGTTTGTATATTTGCTTGAAAGTTGCATCTAGGATGTCCTTCATTTAGATGAATTTCTCCATACTCTGTCTAGCAAAGACTTAGTCATTTGTTATTTCTAAATGTGGCCAAATTAGTTAATCTTAATTTTTATCCTAAAGTTCATATAAGTGTCCATACCATCTCATTAGATTTACTCTCTCTCTCTCTCTCTCTCGCTCTCTGTTTTGACATGTGATTCCTTATTGCTACAGATGATGCCCAAAAGATCAATGGCACTGCCAAAGTTACTGGTGGTGACGATGAGGTGAGTAGCTCAATCTGTTTGTTGCATTTAGTCAGTCATGTTTGAATTAAACTTAACCATCATTCTCCATATGCTGCAGTGAAGCGGATAGCATTTTAAGTGGCACAATCAGTACTCTGGAGATGATGGATGTGACTCGATAATTGCCCTTAGTGTTTAGCATAAGGAGGGTTCCTTTTATTATCTTCCCTTTGTTCTTCTCTTCCTCCTTTTTCTCCTTCCCCTCTCTCTGATGCCCATTATTGTGTGGTTTATTTTTGAGTATGATGTCTGGACTTGTTTGGTCTAATCTTGCATTCGCACAAGCTTTCTCTTCTCAGTGGATGGTCGATAGGTCAATAGGGGGAATGACTTGAATTGTTAAAGTGTTTATCCATCCTGTTTACATGAAAAATGCCATTGCCCAGATGGAGGGTTTCTGTTGAAGCATTATATTTATATATCTTCTATATGTCATATCTTATAAATATATCTATTCTGCCTGCCTCTTGCTCTTACTTTACTCTCACCAATTCTCTCTCTCTACTAATAAAATAGAATTTGAGTACAGGAAACTAGGGCTACTCGGAGATCGAGGAATGCAGAAAATTCCTTTTCCAAAGTTGCAACTGTGAGAATCTACAATTCAACTTGGTGATTCTATATAAATATATATATATTTTTACTTCAGTGTCTTTACTTTATTAAAATTTTATTTTGAGTTGAAGTAAAAAAGCTAGTTTCGACTGACTTGGAAAAAAAGTGTTTTTTTAAGCCCTTGGAATCGTTTTAGTTAGTTTTACTGTGATGGTCTCTTTCATAGGATCTAAGCATTTCTATTTTTGTAATCAAATTGAAGTTTTGGAGTTTTAGAATGAGATTATTTTGTATTGGTAACTGATTCTCTACGAGTGCTTGAAAAAAAGATTTTTAAGTGTTAAAAAAATTAAAAATAAAAAGTAGTTTTATGCATTTGAAAAGTCTTTCAAATGGGGCTTTATAAATGCACGATGTCGTCCTGATGATGTGCAGAGAGTAAAAAATGCTTAGAACATTCTGTACTGTGTGAATAAGTGCGCTATTTGATTAATGTGCGCTAATTGATTGGAATAAACTGTGGAATCATTCCTTTATGCTTTCCATACCACCTTGCGTCATCAAATTTTGGTTCAAAGTAACACGACACCGCATCCTATTTGATGAATCCTTGGACACTTTTTTTCCCTTCATTCTTTTTGTAAATATATGAATTAGAGTAATATCTTTCGAAAATTTCTTTTCATTTTGGTGGACATCACTTTCACGTAGATATTACTGGAAAATTATTTGTAGAATAAAATTGTATAATTTTAGAAGTTGTGAAACTCTTTAGATTTCAATTAACTATGATATAATGAACGAAAAAGAAGGTGTCTTTGCTGTAGTCCATTAGATACATTGAACTGTGTAACAAACTTAATTCACTTTAAAAAAATGAAATTACTTTTTTTTTTGGAGTACCATAAAATTACTTATAAGCCAATTAAGTTTAAGTGGTTTTTTTCTCTACTTTTTTCTTTTAAAAAATAGATTACTACATTTATAGGAATAAATATTTAAACCTAGACTTAGTTACAAACATTTTGATTGATGGATAAGGTAGCGGTCAAGACCTGTGCTTTTTTGAGATTGGAGGTTCAAATTTTTACTTTTATAATTAAATTTATGAGGAAAATTGTCAATTATAAGTTTATCATATTTGCTCCCAACTTGTTTTTAGAAAATATTTATGTGAACAAAAATGATTAAATGAATCAAATGTAATCAGAAAGATTAGATTATAACACAATATTCTTTTTAAAAAAAATTATAACACTAATTAAGATATTAAATTTCTGATATAAAAAATGGTAGAAGCTAGCTCTCCAATGATTTGAATAATTTCTCAAAAAAAAAAAAAGATTTGAATAATTTGTTTGTTATCCTTGAAATAAAAATATCAAGGTCAAAAGAATTTCATGCGAGATTTCAGAATCAATTACTAATTTAATTTCTTCAGATTTCATTTTTCATTTGTAACTAAGATGAAAAGGTTATATTGATAAAATCCTTGTTTTCTTTCTCATCTCTAATAAATATCCAAACAAATTTCTGAAAATAAACAAATAAATATATAAATAAATAAATAACCAAACTAAATTTTCAAATGAAGCGAATAACTGAATAATGGGAAATACTTTCTTAGTGATCACGAGGCTTGCCCAACTTTCTAAAGTTCGAGAAAGAAGAAATTGCTAAGCCGACTGATTCAAATCGAACAAGAATTTTGCAGTTGGCATACATTCAGCATTGTACGCATCAAAACAATCGTTAAAACCCACCGTTTTCGTCCTTTTTCGTTGTTCAATCTCCACGAAGAACATAGCAAAGCAGAAAAAACCAGAATCTGTCTTCCGGAGGACTGGAAATATCCAATTTCACTCCCAACTTGCAAAAGTGATCGATCTTCCTCCGTCAAATTCAATCTGTTTTGAATTCTCTACGCTATTCATCGAATTCTGATTCGAGCATGTGCTCCCGATTCCGTTCATGGGTATCGATCCGTCGCCACTAGCTACGTATGTTCCTCAAGCTTTATAACAGCGTTTCGCTTCTCATATCAATGCCAGCTTGTTCACTGTTCTTTTTCATTCACTCGTAGACTCAGTTTCTGATTTATTACCTTCAGTTGCGATGAGTTCCTTTGATTCTGAACTTGGTAGAGTTTCTGCTGTGATTCTCGATCTCGATGGAACCCTTTTGGACACTGGTTTGTAATTTCTTCAATGAATTTACGTATTTGTCTATTTTTACGTTGTAGTTGTATGAGTATGTAGCTACACTTTTGCATTATGTGCAGAGAGGGCGACAAAGGACGTATTGAAGGACTTTTTGGCAAAATATGGAAAAATTTTGGACAAGAAGAGGGAAGAGGAGAAGAGATTGGGAATGACCCAGAAAGAATCTGCAGCTGCAATCGTTAGGGATTATGGCCTCCCATTGACACCTGACCAATTTATTCAAGAAATTACTCCCATGTACAGGGAAAAGTAAGATTCCAGCTCTTATGTTTTGTTCGTTTCTTTAATTTTTATTTCCTTGGGTATCATTTTGATGGAACTGTCGAAATACACTTCAGATGGCCCTCTGTCAAAGCACTTCCTGGTGCTGATCGTCTTATCAAACATCTTTACTCTCACAAGGTGCCATTTGCTCTCGCTTCAAATTCATCAAATGAATATATCTACGCAAAAATTTCTAGTGTAAAAGGTATTTTCTTCTTTATATGCCTAGTTAATTTCTTTTTTCGCCTGCTTGCTTTGCAGTCTCTTCCAATGTCATGTATGTCAAGTATATACAGGGGTAGGGTTTTAATTTTTTAAAAATTATTATTTTTATTATTTTTACTTTTTGGATAACTGGGATTCGGTGCTTTGCTCCCCTATACCCGGGGGAAATAAAGTGGCATAGAGGGTTGAACTAGGCTCAACTTGACCAGGGTATGGTTTTCTTGAAGATTAAAAAGGTTGGATGTTTTTATATAATTATTTGATAAAGGTACTATGCTGCAATGGATAATGGATTACTTTGAATCTTATTATTTGGGTATTAAAAAGGCTTAAAGGGAATGAATTCAAGTCATGGTGGCCACCTATCTAGGACTTTGACAACCAAATATAGTAGGGTCAAGTGGTTGTTCCTTGAGAATCATTCACTCAAGTTGACCTAGATACTCACGAATATCTAGAAAAAGAAGTTGAGGAGGTCTTGCAAATAAGGACATGCGAATCCACCACACAGCCAAAAGATGAATAGATTTAGTAATTGGTCCTTTTCTAATGCACATGTTTTGCTTTGTCTAGGGTTTAGCATACTCCTTGGTCCTCCTTTTCCAATTATATGATATGATATGATTAAACTCCTGCATTGCAGGGTCGTATTCTCTGATTGCTTTTCAGAAAAGCACATGTATATGTAACACATAGAATTATGTTGGAACAGTTCTCTATCTTTCGCTATCATCCTTTTCTTTTCTTTTGAGGTTGTCTATGATTTGCTGAACAGATCATGCTAATTTTGAATAATTATAGCTAATGTTGTTTCCCTGCTTCTCAGTAATTACATAACTGACAGGTTTCTTCAATCTTTCAGCCTTTTTTTCTTAGTACAACAATATGTGGAGTGGGAGATTCGAACCTCTGACCTCTTGGTTGAGGATGCATATTTGCCAATTGAGCTATGCTCATGTTGGCCTATTGTAACTCACTTTTATAGGGAAGAATTTGAGAAGTAATACAAGGTTTCTAATTACCTATTGGTCAAAGTGAACAATATTCTGTGTGTCAACTACTGGGATTTGCATTAATTGTTTGCTTTGGCTTCCTTACTTTTATGGGCTTTTTTTTTTTTTTTTTTTTTTTTTTGTCTTTATTTAGTACTTTATGTTCTCTCGTTATATTACATCCTATTATTGTTCAGTACCATGTACAAGATTGGCTTTTTCATACCGTCCAACTTGTCCCCATATTTTGGTGTCGTAATTGCATGATATATGTTCTTGTGTGCAGGTTGGAAGGACTGCTTTTCTGTGATTCTTGGTAGTGACCAGGTTATTGAAGGGAAACCTGCTCCTTATATGTAAGGCTTTTTTTGCACGAACCATCTTGATGAAGATAAAAATCTGTCTCATTCCATCTTTTAGGTTTTTTCATGACATAAAACTCGGTGCATATTAAAACCTTACTTTTGGTCATGTGGAAATGGAAGTCGAAGGAACTTCTTTTTGTCCAATTGTTGCATTCCGAAATTCAAGGCATATGGATTTAATGATTTCAATGTAAGTTAGGAATAAGATTGTCTTGTGGGTTATCGAAATCTTGAGAACTCGAATGCTGAAAGAAATGGAAACAATTAAATTTATCTAGAATTTATCTTTGACGCAACGGTTGATGGATTAAGCCAAATCCATGAAAAACGAAGGAAAAGTCCCAAAATGAGAGAATAAAATCTTTAATTGATTAAAAAACAAAGTTGAAAATAGCTTCCTACTAAGTTCTTGTGTAGCTTACAAAATGAAGAAAGTATAACCAACAAATTAACAAAACTTTAGTGAACTGTTAATCTAAAGGCATCCTAGTCTCCTAGTTAGTAGTTAACTACGGCAAACCACTTCTCCTAATTAATTTTTCAACTAATTTCCATCAATCGTTTAGGATATGTGATTGATGTCACTTAAATTGGGCTTCACCCCGTGACTCTATCTGAATAAACACTACTTTTTCAGATTTGAAGAGGCAGCAAAGAGGATGGGCGTAGATGCATCTCATTGTTTGGTCATTGAAGATTCCTTGTAAGTTTGTTATTCTTTTGACTATAAATTTTAAATAGATAAATTTATTCTCTAGGTTATCAGATTTTCATAATTAGTCTGGCGGCTAACATTTATTTCTCGCAGTTTTTTTTTCTTATCCTAAATAGTTTATTACAATTATTCTCAGCAACAGTTAATGGCATAACACTATCTTATTCTACCCCATTCCCCTTTTCTCTTGCTTTTATTTTTGTTTTCCTCAAGTTTATCACTTTTTTTTGGCATTCAAAGTCCTAATAGTACATTTTAGAAGTTCTTTTCATGTTGGCCATTCATATTAAACCAACTTTGAAAATGACTGAATATAAGCTTGCTTCCTTGAAAACTTAAACGTCAACAGATTCCAATCCTTTCTCTGAACAAGGTACATTCCAACAGGGTTGGTGTGAAAGCAGCTAAGGCTGCCAAGATGAAGGTTGTAGCCGTCCCATCCCGTGGGGAAGTTGAGTGTTCTTCCCTAGCAGATAAAGTGCTTCATTCTTTACTAGAATTTCGGCCTGAGCTGTGGGGTCTTCCCCCATTTGAAGACTGTATGAACATCTTTATTTTTCTTGTATTTTATTTTATTAATAGTCTTTAATTTTCTTATCATCGTCTCAAGTTTTTTACGTGATAATTTCAGGGGTAGATAGAACCTTACCAATTGATCCAATATATCTGAGCTCTCGATATGTTAACGGGTCCACGAGTGAAATCTCAGGTGTGTGAGTTTGTATATCTCTACCTGGCTTGTTCTGAATCCATAGTTTAAAGAATTTTGATTATGGACTATCTGTTTTACACCCATTCAAGTTTCAATCTTCGGATACTATACTTCCAGTGTCCAGTATCTTCACGGCTTTCATTTGGTCCCCCTTGGAATAGATGGTGACCATAATTGAAGTCCAGATATCATTTTCTGAATGAGTTTATACTGCTTTTCAAAGCTAGTAGCTTTCTAAAAGAATTGGAATAAACTTAAATGGGTAAAATTAGTACAATGTGACATCTGCTCACTAAATTGCTTGGTTTGACCATGGGATCTGAAAAGTTCATGTGTTGGTTTGGCTTTTCAGAATGTGGTAGATCATGATGAGTTTAATGCATGGTTTCAGAGGATCCTTCATTGCCTGACCAAGCTTTTGGAACTTTCTTCGGTTGGGCTGGCAATGGTACGGCTTGGACCATCAAGGTTGTGGTTAACATGGGATGGAATTGCAGTTCCTGTACGAAAAAGAAAAGGATTTGGGTACTTTACATTCTATCATGTATTTGAAATTTACATTATTTCAAGCTCGAGTTGATTCCTGAGTTGTCTTCCAATTATGATAACCCCATTCACAATTAAACATTATTTAAAAGTTTTTTTCACTTTTGGCAGAAACTATGGCCAGTGGATGGATGTGATAGCAAAGTATTTGAGCAGCAAATTCAACTCATGCTTGTTGGCTACATCTGCAGGTTGAATAGCAAGGTAAATAATAGAACAAAGCCCTAACCAATGAGTAACAGGACAAGTAATTTGATCGATATTACACGTCGTTTTCCTAGTGAGTGTAGCACCAGGCTACTACTTAATCGCTTTGAAAATTTCTTCCCTGAAATCATGAGCCTTTTCTTCTCCAAGCTTACATTTGAAACTATGAAACTCTACCTTTACTATTGTTTTGTCAGCTTCACTTTCATAATACAAATTTATGGAATTCGGTCCTCATTAATCATACGTGGTACACAATTCATTTGATGAAACCAAGTGCTGTGATTCATCATATCTACTATTAAATCTCCTTGTCACCTGCCATGTGAAACTAAGTTGAATCTTGTATTAAATCGTGGAAAAAAGGGATGGATGTTCATAAATGAAAACATCTACTATCTTTTGATGCTACATTTTAATGGACATATATTTGCTGAATGTATAAGTTTATTTATTATAGTTTAAACAGACTAATAATAAGGCATGTGAATAGGAAGAATTCTTGCATACTACTGGGTGTTAAGAGTTCAGTTCTACCGCATGTGAGGTGGGTGATTCGAACGTCTAGCCTCTTGGTTGGAGGTATATGTCTTTACTAGTTGAGTTATGCTCAGGTTCATTGGAGTGTTGAGAGTTTCATTCCTAATTTTTTATGCTTCTATGTAATCAATACAATAGTGCCTGTTTCTTATGCACATGTGCCTTAGATTTCATCTGACCAAACTTATGATTGCTTAGGATCTTGCAAACATGGATGCAAAAGAGATTGAAGAGTTCAAGTATATCGCAAACACTTCTCTCGACCAACCTATGTTTGTTAACCATTCTCGCGCATCTCTTACTGCAGAAGCAATTTCTGGCATTGATGAATAATATAGTGTCTAGTCCACCAGATTTCACTCTGGTTCTCTGAAGCTATCATTCTGGTTCATGGTGATTCCATTGAAATTGCTCATTTTCTTCATGGAGAAAACACTGTTAGTCTGCAATAATGTGTCACCATTCCCTCAAATAATGTTTATTGTTATTGTTCCCCTCTTTCCCCTTTTTTTCCTTTCCAAGTAGACTATTCAAATATGAATAGTTGATATTTTTAAATGAAGCTTTGTGAAGAAGTAGACACTAGCAAGTTGACAGAGTAAATTCAAGAAATTTGACTACTTGCAAGCGTGAGTTTGACATGGCTTTTACTTTTTAGAATAGTAAAAAACTATTTTTTTTACTAAGGAAAGAAGTTCCATTTAAAAGTGAAAGTATTTTAAACTACACAATCCATCACTAGGGATGTTCACGCGGCGGGGCGGGGACGACTTCCCTGTCTCTATCCCCGCTCCCCATTTTAATCTCCATTTTCACAAAATTTCTCGTTAAATTTTGTGGAGATCGAGATTGGGATTCCTCACGAGGAATTTACGGGGATGGAGTCCCCTGTGGGGAATTATTTCCCATTTAGTTTTTTTTTCTTTTTATAATCTCAATTGAATCAAATAATTTTTTTTGATAAATTTTTAAATAGTTAACTTTTTATGGGAATTATTCATTAATTTTCAATTAGATAGTTAATTATCCATGGGAAATCTTCATTTAAATAGTTAATTTCCTACCAAAAGAACTCTATTTAACGATAAAATTCTTAAACCTACTAATAGAAACAAATTTCTTATATAGACCTTTGGGAGGTGGGAAGTTGTCAAAATCCATGCTCCATATCTTGACTTTGAACCTTCATAGTCAAAGTAGGGCGGAGGTTGAAGAAACAGTTCGAAACTTAACCACGAAATCCTCATGTGACTGCATCTAGGGCAGAATGCAAGAGTAAATAATGGTTAAATTTGACCAAAATGACTATTTTACCCCTAAACTCACCCAATTATTACTAAGAGGCTGTTTGAGGCGTGAGTTATAATAGTCTGTTGAGTACTATGCACCTCAAACACAGACTATTATAACCCAGGCTAAACAACTCTACATTTTAAATATATTATATAACTCTATAAATTATTATAACCTATGCTATTATAACTCACTCAGCACCCCAAACAGCACCTAAATGACTATTTTCACATGCCTTACTCAATTATACATGTTTGGTACAACAAAATTACATAAATAAGTGCATTTAAACATACTTTTCTAAAAAATAAACTAACTCTAGAAGCCAAATAACCGTGATAAACATAGTTCATCACACCCCAAACTTAGCCTTATTGCTTGTCCTCAAGCAATAGTAAAGAAGAAAAACAAACAGTCATTTTCAGAGAAGTCATTTAGAAAGATTCCTTTAAGAAGAGGTCTCATACTCTAGTGTCATTCTTATCTTCAAAGTCTCTAATCTCACAAGTTTCTATTTATCCTTCTTCAGAACAAAACTTAAATCACAATTAAAGCCATAGCCCAATAACCTTAAATCACTTCAAAATTCACACACTTGTGAATTTTCGAAAATAGCTTAAACTTGGCAAATAGGCTAAAATAAAGAGATTTCTAAAATTCAATGTTTCACAAATTCATATAACATTGAAGAAATCCGTGGTAACTAAAATCCATAAGTAAATATACAATGTTTGAAATTCCATGGTTCTAGTTCATAAATTTCAATTACTCAAAAAAAAAAAAAAAAGGTTCATAAATTTCAATTTGGTAAACCTAAATCACGCTCTTCACAATTAAAAATTTATTTCTTCTAATAATAAATTAATCAATAAAATAAACATAATTTTCTTGAAATTGCCTTAATTCTCAATAATTAAATTATTTGCACGAACATAAATCGTAATTGATTTCAAATGTTAAAATTCATCAATTGCTAAAATAGTAAAAATATTTTGTAAAATAGCCACCTACAAAATTATTGACTCGAGAATTTTGAGTCGCAATTAGTCATTCCAAACTTTGCTCGATTGGTTGAATCTTTGTCTACTAGATTCTTTAGACTACTTCCAACGTGCCACAGCCTTTTTTTGACGAGTATTTCTACTTTGTTATCTCCGTCTTCTTTCGTTTCTTTCTTTTGTTTTGATTTATTGGTTTATTTATTATTATTATTATTATTATTATTAATATTTGCTTTCACGATAAACCACCTTCTTTGACAAACTTCCAACGTGTCTCCATTTTCCAATTTCAGTTTTTTTTTTTGGTTTTTGAACCACAGTTTTTTTTCCTTTTTCATTATTCCTGCCAACTGTATACCACACTTCTTTTCCATTAATCCCTCCTCCAGCTGACTGTATTATGGATACCACGTTTCTATCCCATTAATCCATCGTCCTACGACACTTATTTTCCATTAATCCCTCCTCCTGCTGACTGTATTATGTATACCACGTTTCTATCCCATTAATCCATCGTCCTACCACACTTCTTTTCCATTAATCCCTCATCCTGCTGACTGTATTATGTATACCACGTTTCTATCCCATTAATCCATCGTCCTACCACACTTCTTTTCCATTAATCCCTCATCCTGCTGACTGTATTATGTATACCACGTTTCTATCCCATTAATCCATCGTCCTACGACACTTCTTTTCCATTAATCCCTCATCCTGCTGACTGTATTATGTATACCACGTTTCTATCCCATTAATCCATCGTCCTACGACACTTCTTTTCCATTAATCCCTCATCCTGCTGACTGTATTATGTATACCACGTTTCTATCCCATTAATCCATCGTCCTACGACACTTCTTTTCCATTAATCCCTCCTCTTGCTGACTGTATTATGTATACCACGTTTCTATCCCATTAATCCATCGTCCTACCACACTTCTTTTCCATTAATCCCTCATCCTGCCGACTGTATTATGTATACCACGTTTCTATCCCATTAATCCATCGTCCTACGACACTTCTTTTCCATTAATCCCTTCTCCTGCTGACTGTATTATGTATACCACGTTTCTATCCCATTAATCCATCGTCCTACGACACTTCTTTTCCATTAATCCCTCCTCATGCTGACTGTATTATGTATACCACATTTCTATCCCATTAATCCATC
Source organism: Trichosanthes truncata (assembly GCA_033996785.1). Classification (NCBI taxonomy): domain Eukaryota; kingdom Viridiplantae; phylum Streptophyta; class Magnoliopsida; order Cucurbitales; family Cucurbitaceae; genus Trichosanthes; species Trichosanthes truncata. The sequence goes on from JAWPNB010000010.1 coordinate 58,390,725, forward strand.
GTCCTACGACACTTCTTTTCCATTAATCCCTCCTCCTGCTGACTGTATCATGTATACCACGTTTCTATCCCATTAATCCATCGTCCTACCACACTTCTTTTCCATTAATCCCTCCTCCTGCTGACTGTATTATGTATACCACGTTTCTATCCCATTAATCCATCGTCCTACCACACTTCTTTTCCATTAATCCCTCATCCTGCTGACTGTATTATGTATACCACGTTTCTATCCCATTAATCCATCGTCCTACGACACTTCTTTTCCATTAATCGCTCCTCATGCTGACTGTATTATGTATAACACGTTTCTATCCCATTAATCCATCGTCCTACCACACTTCTTTTCCATTAATCCCTCCTCCTGCTGACTGTATTATGTATACCACGTTTCTATCCCATTAATCCATCGTCCTACCACACTTCTTTTCCATTAATCCCTCATCCTGCTAACTGTATTATGTATACCACGTTTCTATCCCATTAATCCATCGTCCTACGACACTTCTTTTCCATTAATCCCTCCTCCTGCTGACTGTATTATGTATACCACGTTTCTATCCCATTAATCCATCGTCCTACCACACTTCTTTTCCATTAATCCCTCCTCATGCTGACTGTATTATGTATACCACATTTCTATCCCATTAATCCATCGTCCTGCCAACTGTAAGGGAAAAAATCAATTTTGACCCTAAACTTGACAGGTGGTATCAATTTTAATCATGAACTTTCAATTTCATCAATTTAGACCTCAAATTTGGCAGATTGTATCAATTTTAACCTGAACTTTCAATTTCATCAATTTAAACCTCAAACTTGAATAAATGTATCAATTTACACCATCGATTAAATTTCCGTTTCAATCATCATTAGAAAGGTTTCTCACATATGCCCAAAGTCACTTATTGCTGTATGATATGTACTTGTTTATTATTTTTTAAAAAAATTTACCAAAAAATAATTAAATCATTCCAAATCGGGTTGCCGCCATTATGAAAACTACAAACTTGACTCTCGAAAGTAGGACCCATACGAAAACAAATGGAATCTTGTGTTCCCCCTCGCTTTTGGTGTTGATACCAACAACAACGAGTATAACAAAGATCCAAGCCATGACGGTTTCGTCAACTTTGGTGGTGAGGAGTTTAAGCTCGACTAAAATGCAGGAGAGAACAGGAAAGACAATGATGGACAAAGTGGCGCAATGAATTGGTCATAGCCGAGTTTATCAGCCTCATCAACAGTCTTACGTAGGATTAAGTGACATCGACGCTAGAAAGGAAGGGGACAAAAATTCCGACGAGGCGCCAAATGGAGGACAAATCAAGCTCAAGACGGATGAGAAATTAAAAAAAAAAATCAATATTGGAAACCGATTCAAGAATGAGAGTACTCCATTGAGGAAAAATATGATACAAATAAGCTTTGTTTCTACTAAAAACCGATGTACTAGTAGAATCCTACCTTAAAATTAGAAAACTCTTGATTGATGAAATGAAAAAAAAAAAATCAGCAAAATCAGAGAAAATAAGAAGTGAAGAAAAAGTCATGCTCTAAAATTGAAAAACATTTTATGGCGAGTCTACTCCAATTTTCTTTAGCAATTTTATTTGTTTTTTAAAAAATAACAAATATGTATTTGTTATAGAGCAACACGTGGTTTTGGACATGTGTGGGAAACCTTTTTAATGAGGATTGAAATGAAAACTTAACCGAGGGTGTAAATTGATACACTTCGTGAAGTTTGAGGTTTAAATTGATGAAATTGAAAGTTTGGGGTTAAAATTGATACAACTTGCTAAGTTCAAGGTTTAGATTGATGAAATTGAAAGTTCAGGGTTAAAATTGATATAACATGCAAAGTTCAAGGTTAAAAATGATTCTTTTCCCAACTGTAAACCACAATTTCCTTTTTTTTTCTTTTCAAATTATCTTTTATTTCTATCTCACTTCAGACTTTATTCTCCAACAAAATGTTTCAAAAATCAAATAATCCATATTCCACTCGTATATCTAAATGTTAGATGACCAAAATTTAGTCTTACAAATTATTACTTCTTTTTCAAATGCTAGTGACCTATACAAATTGTACACAAAATAAATCAAATAATAATTTATATTAAACCAAAATTGATTATACTTTGTTCATAAATTCATACAAGATAAAAATAAAACTTTAATACAAATAAACCTAATCTAAAAACAAAAGTTTAGTGAATATAAGAAGTTCTCATCATCTACATGTAATCTTCGACATGCTTTCATAATAATGTCAACGTACTCAACCCACCTAAGAAAAACAAAGACATGAAAATAAGATCAAAGTATAAACACATAACAATTAAACTAACATTTCAAAAGTAATAAATAATAGTATCAAAACTTAACTAATTTAAGTTAGAAAACTATATAAGCAAAACACCAAATTTAAGGGAAACAACCAAGTTAATCTATTAAGTAAACTAAAGTTACAAAACTATACAAGTAACTATCTTACTACTTGCAACATTTTAAAATTTTGACTAGTGAAAATAGGTATAAACTATGACAAATTATTAAGTAACAACATTCAAAGAAAGAAAAACATAACAAAAGCAAATAAGTAAACCACGATAGAAAAAAATGTTTTTAAAAAAAAAAAAAATATTATTTATTTATTTGATTTTTTTTGTTTAAATCTGCTTGTGATTTTGGATACATAATGATAGGCAAATCTTTAACAAGATCATAAAGAGACGTGGATTAGATCAAATATCAATATAGAACTAGTTCCTTATTCAAGTTGAACACTCCACATCAATCCCCAACTTGAATGCAACCCTAGAATAAAAATTACAAAGTGATGAGGTTCATGACTCTCTACAGTTTTATTCAAAACTCAACCGGCTTACATTGAAATAATTTAGGCGTCAAATAGCCAATTTTATTGCTCAACTAACCCTAATAATGTGGCTAGAAATAAAATCCTAATTTGATGTCTAAATCACTCTAAACAAAAAAGACTAAAATATTCTTACTTAAACTTGCTTAGAAGGGTAAAAATAAAAAATATGTTGGAAGCGTGTGATGGACACTCATAAATAAATAATCAAACAAGAAATATTTGAGAAAAACAATTCACTTGTATTGAAAAAACTATTAAAAAAGATACAAACTGTAGTTCACACTTTCTCTCTTAAACTCATTTTGATTTTCTTCTTCTTCACTTACTTGATACAACACATGCCAAAGAGATCCTATTTATAGGACTTATGGAAAATTCTAGATCCACAACTCCCATATTTAAATATACACTTAATTTCATAAACGTAAAACTCTCATACATGAATATATTGTTGTTAACTCCTATCCAAAAACTTTTAAATCTATTAACATATTTAATTAAACTATAACTCATGAGTGTGTGTATAACATATCATTGAAAAATATGTTTAACTTTCAACGAAATAACCAAAGAAAATAATAATTAATTAGAAAAAACAAAGTGCGTGACACTACATGAGCAAATATCTAGGTGAAATGCAGATTTTTGACTAAATATGATAGGAGACAAAAGAGATTGATTCAATCACATGATAGCACTTGCCCTGCATCGCTATCATAGTTGAATACTTTCCGCCAAACAAGTCCACACTCTTTTTAAAAGCTAATGTTTTATTCGTCAAAGCTTTTGACCTATGTTAAAAATAATTGCAAACTACCATGTGGAGATTTTGAATCATTATTATTATTTTTTGACGATACGTAAGATGTGGAAGATTCGAACCTCTTATCTCGAAGTTGAGAGTACATACTTTATGCTAGTTGAGCTATGCTCACGTTGACGAAGATTTTGAATTAGTTATTCTTTACCCCAATTGCTTTAATTAGACAACACTTACGGTTTAAACACTTAAAAAAAATATTTTCAATAAAAATGTTATTATATCTTCTATTTTCTCAAATGTATTTTAAATAATAAATTTGTTTAGTTGCACTGTATTCAAAAGTGATTCTGTTAATTATAATTTGCTTTATTTTTTTATTACATATTTTACGAATTTTTTATTAATCACTTTATAGTCATTTGTGGATAATTCATCTATAAAGTATTTATTCAAACAACATTTTTAAATTAATCAAATTTTTTTGAAGAACTTTTCATTTATTAATGGCATGTTTGGGAGTGATTTTGGAATGACTAAAATCACTTTTGACATGCCTACAATCACTTCTCTTCCAAAATTGTGATTTTTGACAATGATGAGTAAGTGATTTTTGAAGTATCCAAAATCACTTGAAGTGATTCCCGATCAATCACTTGGGAGGCGATTCCCAAGTGATTATGATTTAAAATGACTTTTATTTGAATTTTTTTAAAAATATACCTTTGGTGACGGGTAAAAACCGTCATCTTTTGTAAAATTCACATATTTCCATAAAAAAGTATGTTTTCTCAAAACCGTCACAAGTGAGTTCATCCATCATTGTTTACAAAATGAAAATTTTCCTATCTCCAAAAGTTTTATAATGTGTATCTCTTACTTTATTATATTTTAAAATTTTTATTCATTTTTCTCATTTTTTTTTCTCTTTAATGGTTTTAACTCTCTTTGACTTTTGTTTTTTATTTCTAAATTTTTTGTTCCTCTCTATAATTTTTGCATCTTTTTAACTTTTTTCTTTCTAACTTTTTACCTTTTACTCTACTTTTTTGTTCTGGTATTTTTTTGTCCCTAGCACTTAGGACATGTTTGAGAATGATTTTAAAAATAGTGATTTTAACACAATTGACTTGTTTATAATTGATTTATTAAAACTGATTTTCATATAATCATTTTAATGTTTGGTTCTACACTTTTAATGGTAATTTTCATACAATTAAAGGTGATTTTTAATGATTAAGGACATGTTTGGGAGTGATTTAGTTATAATTAATTATAATTAATTTTGTAAAAGTTTTAGTTATAAATCATTTTAATTTTTGGTTCCACACTGGTAAAAGTGATTTAAATTTAATTAAAAGTATTTTTTAAAAATGGTTAATGTTTATTTTCAAAGGTGATTTTAGAATCATTAAATTACTAAAAAGAGTATTACATTTGAGATTAAAAATAATTAGAAGGTGGTAGACAAAAGTTATACAAAGAGAACTAAATATTAAGAGAGAAAAAGATATAAAGCTAGAGAAATTTTTAAAGAGAAAAAAAATGTTAGAGCCATGGAGAGATAAAAATTTTAGAGAGAGTGACAAAAATTTAGAGAGAGAAAAATTTAACAGAGTAAAAATTTGAAGATAGAGAAATAAAATTCAAATTTGAGAGATATAAAAAAAAATTTGGTCAAAATTTTAGGGAGAAAAATTTTAATAAAAAAAAAGTTAAGAGTCAAGAACAAAAAGTTCAGAGCAAAAGGTACAGAAAGTTAGAAAAAAAGGTAAAAAATAAATTATAGAGAGAAGAAAAAAACAAGCTGGTTTTGAATGACTAAGTGCTTGAAACAAGGTTTTTGAAGTGTTAAAAAAAGTAGTTCCATGCATTTGAAAAGTCTTTCAAGTGGTCCTTTATAAATGCACGATGACGTCCTGATGATGTGAAATGAGTGTGCTAGTAAGAGTCCCCCACTTTAATTGGTGTGGCATGGCCCAGTTAGATTCGAATAAATCATTCATTTTTTTTTTTTCATCAAATTTTGGTTCAAAGAATTTGATGAATCCCACTTTTTTTTTCCCTTCATTATTTTTTGTAAATATATTAATTTTAGAGTAGTCTTTCGAAAAAACTCTTCATTTTGGTGGACATCACTTTCATGTAGATGTTAGTGGAAAATTATTTGTAGAATAAAATTATATAATTTTAGAAGTTGTAAAACGATTTAGATTTTAATTAACTAGTGATATAATGAACGAAAAAGAAGGATGTCTCTCTCTCCTGTAATCCATTAGATACATTGAACTATGTGTAACAAACTTAATTCCCTTAAAAAATATAAATTTACTTTTTTTTGGAGTACCATAAAATTACTTATAAGCCAATAAGTTTAAGTGGTTTTTTTCTCAACTTTTTTCTTTTAAAAAATAGATTATTACATTTATAGTAATAAATATTTAAACCTAGACTTAGTACTAACACTTTGATTGATGGATAAGGTAGCGGTTAAGACGCGTGCTTCTTTTTTGAGATTGGAAATTCAAATTTTCACTTTCATATTTGTTGTACTAAAAAAGTTAATAAATTTGAGTAAAATTTATAAATTTGTTTAATTATGAAAACTAAAAAATTTATAATTAAATTTATGAGGAAAATTGTCAATTATAAGTTTTTCATATTTGCTCCCAACTTTTTTTTAGAAAGTATTTACGTGAACAAAAATAATTAAATGAATAAAATGTAATCAGTAAAGATTAGATTATAAATTTATAACACATAATTAAGATATTAAATTTCCGATATAAACAATGGAAGATAAACTAACTCTCCACAAGGATTTGAATAATTTCTCAAAAAAAAAAAAAAGGGGGATTTGAATAATTTGTTTGTTATCCTTGAAATAAAAAGATCAATATCAAAAGAATTTCATACGAGATTTCAGAATCAATTGGGTTTTGTCCTTTTTTTTTTTTTTTTTTTTTTTGGCAATAGGTAGGATGTGGGCATCGCCGATCTAGCATGGGCCAAGAACCTTCACTCACGTGTGCAATTAGTTTTATTAAATTTATTTTTTTGTGGGCCACGCCACGTGAGTGTAGCAAAGCCATAGAATTATGAAATGCAGGACTTAAAACTTAGGAGGCAAATATAATATAAATATATTATTCAACAAAAGTAATATAAAAAATAGTGATTATTTTATTCATTTAAACATATATACAAAAATTCTTCTTTTTCCCAACACTTTCAATTTCATTAAATTATATCTTAAGCTTAAATAAGTGTTACAATCTTAACCTTTAACTTGAAAAAACATAACAATTTTTACACTCTCATAAATTTTCATTTGAAAATTCGTTAAAAAAAGTATTATCATATATATTCAATGAATTATAAAATATATTTATAATAGAAAATTGATAGGATTTCAATGAAAAATGACATTAAAGTTAAATTTTTGTTGAAAATTTAAGTTTTGGAAAAATTCAAGGGTTAATTTGTGCAATAAGCAAACTTAAATTCATGAAAAACTTAATTTTATAGAAATTTGTGAATTTACCGAGATTTTTACATAGTTTATTCATTAAAATTAGTGGGTAAATTAACAGAAATTAGTAGAGTATAAAAATTGCAATACTTATCTTAGTCTAATTTGATGAAACTGAAAGTTTAGGGTGAAAATTGATACAACCTAATAAGTTAATGAGTATAAATTGAAAATTTTCCTTTGAATTATTAGTTATATTTGGTTATAAAGTTTTATATTTTTTTAGTAGAAAAAAAACAAGTATATAATATTATAATTTTTTTTTAACTTCTCCCTTAAATTTGATTTTTTATATCAAATATAAATAGACATGAACAAGAGTATTTTAAAATTTTTGGTTCATTATTTTTTTGAAAATCAATATAGTAATATTAAAATTTGTTGAAGACAATTGTGATGTATTAGATAAATAATTCAGTTTATTTATGAATTTTTTTAATTACCTACTTGTAAATTACTTTTACGAAATGTTAAGTGAAGCCCCCCTATTGACGAAATTTTGCAAGTGCACAAATCGTTACAAGTAATATAGTAGTTGAATACCAAAATAGTTCTCCATAGGAAATGAATGTTATCAATTACCAAATTTGTTAGCCTTAATTTTATCTGAGTACCGATTAATCAAAGATGGGTGAAATCTGAAACTAACTGCAAGAGAATGAAATAAAGCTCTGAAATTAACAACATGAAACAAATGATGACATTTAATTGCAAAAGGTTCCAGAGCTATGATTTCACTGTTATCTCCTCCTACTCATCATTCATTAATAGTTGAAGCAAATTCTATTTCTAGATTGTTGGCAAGTTCTGCCTTATAGACTCAATAATTCTCTCTCAAGCAATAATGATATTCATTGAAAAGTAAACTGTCTATATCTCTATGACTATTCCAACAATTCAATTATGACGAACGTAGAACCTAAATTGCCACAAAACCCACAAGGATATCTCTATCTCAAGTGTAAATTATGGAAAACCATTCAAGTTCATCAATAATTCTTGCCTCTTAACCTCAAATTACGACACAAAATCAATGTAAAGATTGGCCAATTCTATACATGCATTAAGCCCATACTAGTTTTCACAATCACAATGAAATAGAATCATCAACTATTAACTACGAAAGAATAGGATTAAAAAAATGATTACATCAAGCTCTGGAAAGAGTAAATTAGTTCATACTAAAAATCTCAATAAAAGTCCTAATTAAAACTATTGAAGTCATTACAACCAATACAAGAGAAGGGAAAGGGGAAAGAAACAAATTCCGACAATTCCACGAGTTTCCAATCGTCGCTCTAGCTCCGTTCGATTGCTTGAATTCTCCAAAATAGTGTTCAGCGGTCTTCCACTCGTTCTCCCTCTCCAATCCTCTTCAAATTTCACAAAAAATTGTATTTATAAGCCAAAAAATCATGGGCGCACGTCTCGGATTCACGTTTCAAAGTTCAAATCGCCTAGGCACTAGCATTCTGTCCTCATGCACTGTTTGTGGCGCTTAGGCGCTGCTTTTGATCACATTAGTCTTTAACACGTGCCTTGCATGTGATATTTTCAATTTATTTTAGGAGAGGATTTAGAGAGGGAGAGAGATATATTATATTATAGATTATAGATATGGACAAAGAAAGGGACACAAAAGAATTAGAGTGGGATAATTTTGGTTCGGGCGAGAGAGAATCTGGATGGGCTGGGAGAGATTAGAGTTAAGAGAGAGATGAGTGAGAGAGAGAAAAACGTAGAGTTTTTTAGTTCAAAAATTGCAGAGGTAGGGATCATATGCTCAGGTTGGCAGAGAAACTTAGAGTTAAGAGAGATATATAGAAGATTAAATGAAAATCAAGTGAAAAATAACTTTTATTATTATTATTATTATTTTTTTTTTTAAATCATGGTTAAGATCGTAAAATAAAAAGTTTCTTTCAGTTAACTTGGTTATTTAAAAAGATCTTCATATGGGTGTCGTTAGTAGAACAAGTTTTAATATCTCATTCTATTTATCCTATCTATTCTACCATAGGGAGAATTTCTTTTAATTAATATTTTTAGTATGTTCATAATACAGTTTTGAATTGTTATATTTGTGGACCAAAAAAAAGAGAACATTATCACATGAGCATAGTTCAATTGGTTAAGGTATTATCACATCAAACAAAAAGTTAGTTGATGTTCGAATTCCCACCCCTACATATTGTTGAGCTAAAAAAAAAAAATAATATCATTTTCTTTTTCTTTTCATCTATTGCTATCAGTTTTTTTTTAAATTATATACTTCTAATTTATTTAATAACATGTATTTTTTAATTTTCAATATGTATAACTTTGATCTTTTAGAAAATATAAAATTAAATTATTTTGTTTGAAATTAGGAGCAAAATTTTCATTTATAGAAAAGAATAACCTCTTTTTTAAAGTCCAAATTGACATTTAAAACTTTTGACTTAGTCACGACAGCATTCTTAGGGCCGCTAATTTTCATATCTAAGTGGATCTTATGGTTTGTTTTTATCGATGGCTTGCAAAATTTATTCAAAAAAAGCTGCAATAACAAAATTTCTTCTTTGTTAATTATTATTATTTATAATTTTTATTAGATTTTTATAATAATAAGTGATATAAACATTTGTTTTTATGAATTTTAATAAAACAATCAAAATTAATTTAAAAAATGAACATACTTGCTGAGGAAGATTTCTCCCCCAAGGATATGCTTTATTGCATGTGCTCGCAACAAATGAGACTGCCACGTGGGTGGGGAAAATGCGTGTGCAAAGGAAGTTGTGCTCGTATAAATATATGAACGTGGAGGCGAGGTAATTATCTTAATCAGGCCATTTCACAATGGATAACTATGATGAGTATCATGGTTTTGATGCATTGAATTTCCTGGAATCTCAACTCCAAGGGAATGATCTTCCCATGGTCTTTCCCCTTGCTGATCAAATAGAAATATGTTGGCACAATCCGGGGACCAATCGTTTGAAGGTTAAGCTGTCCCAAGCAACTGAATTACATTTTGTTAAGATCAACAAGTCATTCCGATATCACGATGCGATTAAATTTAAGCTTACCGAGGGAGCCATCACGTACCTGGAGGGAGTTAAGGTGCAGGTTGATGCGGCTTGGAATGATGCGCGTGAAATCGCCGCCGTCGACGAGGGGAACATTTGCTTCAAAATTCGCCCCCGGCGCAGTCTCCTTGACTGTCCCCTCCGACGCATTCGATTGAGGCCTGCAAGTAAGCACTATTTTTTTGTTTTTTATTTCTCAAGTACAATCGCATAGTTTCATGAGTTTATTAAGCTATATATGTTTTTTTTTTCAGTAAGGGCCGAAGATTCGAACGTCCAATCTGCAGAGCTCCAGTCTTGTTGGTTTACCTGTGTTTTTTTTTTCTTTTGGACTTTTAAGTGGTGAGGATTAACAAAATTTTCAAACCATTTAGGCGATGTTTCTTGGTTTGTTAAAGTTTTTTTATATGTTTTGCATGTCAGAAACATAATTGCAGATTATAATTCGCTTCAAAATACTCATTTCCTTCCTAGCATGTACAACAATGCGCCAGTTTTGGGCTTAAGCAAGAACTGAACCGCTGTGGTCGGTTTTTTTAAATCAGAAACCGAACTCAACCGATGAGGTCGGTTTTTAAAATCAGACCCCCAATCAATAATCGGTTCGGTTTTTAAACTCAACCGATCTGGGTGTTTTTTTTTTCCTACAACTCTCGCCTACAAACAAAAAAAAAAAACCCAGATCCAAACTGAAAAAAGAGAGAAACGTTACAAAAAAACGGGGAGGGGTCGCCTAAAAAAAAAGAAAAAAAAAACCAGATCCAAACTGAAAAAAGTGAGAAACGTACAAGAAAAACCGGGGGGGGGGGGGGGGGGGGGGGAGGAATGAGAGACCAGATGTGTGAAATAATGATGTTTGAGATCAGATCTGTGAGGTTTGGTAGTCGGATCTGAAGGTAGGGATCACACCGGTGTTGGCCGTGACGGAGCGGCGACTAAAGGAGAAGAAGAATGAGAGACTAGACCTGTGAGGTAATGATGTTTAAGATCAGATCTGTGAGGTTTGGTCGTCGGATCTGAAGGGAGGGATCACATCGGTGTTGGCCGTGACGGAGCGGCGAGGGTTGAACGACGGCGGAGCGGCGAGCTTCTTGAGAGAGAGAGAGACGGAAGTTAAAGGATAAGAGACTAGACCTGTGAGGTTTATCCATGAAACCAGATGTGTGAAGTAATGATGTTTGAGATCAGATCTGTGAGGTTTGGTAGTCGGATCTGAAGGGAGGGATCCCACCGGTGTTGGCCGTGACGGAGCGGCGACTAAAGGAGAAGAAGAATGAAGTGCGGCTAGGGTTTCTAACTGTAATATATATACGTCGGTTCGATTCGGTTCGATTTTCTAAAAACCAACCGAACTTTTTCGGTTTTTAAAATAAATAAACCGAGGTGTCCAATGTTTTGTAAATAAACCGAGGGTTGAACAACGACGTGGCTACTTTCTTGAGAGAGAGAGACAGAGAGGTTCAAGGAGGAGTTCGCACCGAAATTTGTAGTTGGTGGTCGGCCATGGAAACGTTCGCACCGAAAGGCAATGCCTTAAATTATAAATTGTCAGGGCGCCAAAATTGTAAAGATGGCCAACTTTTTGACTGCAGCACATACGCAACAAGATGAAAGTTTTATCTTTTTTTTTTTAATCTTTTATTTTTGGTTTTTATTTGTTCACAAACAACAACGTGAGTTAAAATTACGTTTTCTTACTTTACTTTTGTTCCTTTTCGAGGGACTATCGAGATTTTTTTATTTATTTTGTGGATTAATGACTAGCTAGCTTATCAAATTAATGATACACAAGGTGGTACAAATCCATATATTGTAAATTTTATTATACATGATTTTTTTTAGCTCAATTTTATTATACATGATTATACAATAAAAATCTTGATTGTATAATAATTTAATAAAGGCCGAGATATTTAAACTAGGTAATTTTTACAAATAACATTAGTTAAAATAACATACCTTGATCTATAATGTTGATTTCAATCCAAATCCCAATTATAATATATGTATTCAAAGAAGATGAGTATAGACCCTCTCTCAAGCTCATAATCTTGAACTCGTTTGATATTATTGAATTTTTTTTATTCTCATTTATAGACAGTTTTCTTTGTCTTATATTATCTTGACTTTTAAAATGTTTTTGGAGTTTGAAACACACTAAAAAAGGTAGTTTTAATAACCTTCACAAAAAAATCATGAAAATGAAACCTAATCAATGAGGCAGTAGTATGAACTTGCTTAGCAAAAGTCTTAAACAAGAATGACTATAGAATTGACGGAGAAAGCTCCAAGATTGGTCCATAATTAGTCTCAGTTAAGCTCATGAAGTTGCTGGAATTTGTGTCATAAAACCTCGTAATTTATATGTTATTTAATAGTTATTTAACTATTTTATTTGTAATATTATATTATTCATTACATGAAAAATTCAAAATTATTAGTGTAATCTTGAACAATATATGGTTGACATACGAGAGAATCATGTTCAAGAAATAATTTAAAAGTAGACAATGGTGGAGACCCGATATGGAATGAATTAGTTATTTTTTGGGTAATTTTTTTTGAAAAAAATAACAAATAAATACCTATCATAGAGCAACGCGTGGATTTGGGCATGTATGGAAAACCTTTCTAAAGGTGATTGAAACAGAAACTTAACCGATGATGTAAATTGCTGTACTTATTCAAGTTTAAGGTTGATGAAATTTAAAGTTTAGGGTTAAAATTGATACAATCTGCCAAGTTTGAGGTTTAGATTGATAAAATTAAAAGTTTATGGTTAAAATTGATACAACTTATCAAGTTTATGGTCAAAATTGATTTTTTTTTCCAAAAAAGAAAAGTGAAAAAGCGAAAAAGGTTGGAATTGATGGCTAACTATAGGATTTTGGGTGTTATTAATTTAATATATATGAGTGATTGCGAGGTCTTTTACTTCAGTAATTTAATATATATGACTATGTAAAAGGAGGTTACATATCTGAAAGAAGAGAAATAAATAGTATTTAAATTGGAGTCAGTGATCAGATCAGATAAAAGAGCACATAGAAATGTGTTTTTTTATTTGGCTACACAAAAGTTATGAAAAAAAAAAAAAAAAAATCTTTTGTTGATCAAAGCAAAAAGAGACATCTTAAACATTTTTTTATTTGCCCTATTCTAAAATAATCACGCTTCCGTACTTTACTTTATGGGGGACGGAAGGAAGCTTGACCTTTGAATAAAATGCATGGTGGCAAATTTATTACAAAAAAAAAAAAAAAAGGAAATTTATTACAAAAAAGGACGTCATAAAAAAAAAAAAGACAATAAAAAAGCTTTGTAATTATTCAAAGCCCTCACTCAGCGGCGAAACCCATGAAATTATATAGATTTACATCCTACTTGGGCACGGAAGGGTCTATAACCATTCGTTTTTTTAGTTTTCAATTTTAAAATTTTATAATATATATATTTATATATTATTTAAAGTTTTAGAATGTTGGAACCAGTTGGAATTTATAATATATATATATTTATATATTATTTAAAGTTTTAGTATGTTGGAACCAGTTGGAATTTTTTTTTTTTATATATACAAATATACAAAAAAAAAAAACTAATATTCAGTAAATTATTTAAGAAAAGTTAATTGCATTAAAAAATTTAATTATATTTTAAAAAATCTTAAATATTTCAAGTTTCATTATTTGCTTATATATTTTGGTGTATAATTCTATAATAATTTATTATAATTTTGTATTTAATATGACTTAATTTAAATATTATATATTATTGTATTTAAAATTATACGGTTAAATTACAAGTTTAGTCCACGAGTTTTTAAAATTTGTGTCTAATATGTCCTTAAACTTTCAATTTTGTTTCTTATAAGCCCTTGAACTTTAAAAATGTCTAATAGATTCATTAACTCTCAATTTTGTATCTAATAAGTCTTAAACATATTAACATTTTTATAAAATTAATTGTTCAATTAAACACAAATTTTAATTTTGTATCTAATTAAACCTTAAACTTTCAATTTTCTAACTAATAAATATAATACGCTAATTTTAAAAAAATGTCGAATAGGTTGAGGCTTTATTAGAGACAAAATTAATTCTTTTTTCTGCCAATATATGTATAGCTTAATTGGTTAAAGCATATACTTTCGACCAAACAAAATTAGAGGTTTGAATCTCTCGCCCCTAATCTGAACGGTGAAGATTTCTTTTAGAGCTTCCTACAGTCAGTTTGCAGTGGGTAGTTGGATTCCACTTTAGGTGAGATCTTTTTTATTTGTTCTCTTGGAATATTGTCGTTTGTTGTCGAGATTTATTATCTTGAGATATCTATAGTTGTACGCCTCTAGTTGGTAATAGAGAGAACTCGTTGTAACCCATTATTGATTATAGTGGAGATTTTGACTTCGGTCCGTAGCTTTTTTACTCCTCGCCTTGGGGAGGTTTTTCCACGTTAAAAATTGCTTGTGTCATGTGCTTGATTATTATTATGATTATTGTTATTTTTTACTTGACTAATTTCCTATTAGGTTCACATAAGAAGGGATAATTGATCTCTAAAATAAAGTGTTTATCCCAACACAAGAATGGTTATAGAATTGAGGATACAAATAACTGCCGCAACTGCTGTCAATCTTGTGAGAGAAACAAATCGAAGCCAAAGCCAAAAGAGCAAAAACAAAGAGAAAGCTCCAAGATTGATCCATAACTTAGTCTCGTTCTTTTTCTCAAAAACTTCAAAATATTAAATCTCTACTCAACTCAAAAGCTTAAGTTCATGGGTTACGGTAAATTTAATTTTAAAAAAATTTGAAAACTTGCTACAACGAAGATTAGGACTGTTGATTTGCAAAGGGTGCTGGATCTTTGTAGAATAGTATTCTCGAAAAGGAATTAATCAATGTACAGAAAGAAAAGCCAAAATTAAGGTTGGAGTTGGTAAATATGTATATGACTGCTTGCTAAGGTCTTTGACTTCACTTTGACGCTTTTAGTTAGGTTAATTAATTAGTTGTAATCTCATTATGGAAGGATTAGCAAGCCCTGTTGCTTTTGGCTTTCTAATAATGAATATCATTCATTAGTATTACTGCTACTTTAATTGGGCTGTAAAAGTAAAACTCGTAAGTCAAAAGCATACTGCACACGTGGGTTACTTTTATTTCTTTCATATTTTTCTATACAGTAAATATGTACAAACAATTTTAATTAATTTGAAAGTTTGGTTGTTTGACAACATTCCTGTTTCTAGTTTTCTATTTCTTGTTTTCAATTTCTTATAGAAGCAGAAGTGTTTAGTATATGTTCTTGTTTTTTATTTCTTATTTTTCAAAAACGTTTCCAAAATTGTGCAAGAATTTTGGAACACAATTTTGGAAACAACAAAAACAAGTTTCTTGCTTCTTATTTCTATTTCCTGTTTTTTCCAAAACGTTAATAAAAATATTATTTTATCATTTTTACTTATAAAATGCATAATAAATATCTAAAAATAAATATAAAATAAAAATTTTGGATATTTAATTTTAAAAACTAATTTTTATATAAAAATTTTACATTTTTAATTTAAAATTTTAGAGAAAAAGAAACAAGAAATGATTACCACATATGTTTTTGTTGTTTTTTTTAAATAAAAAAGAAAAAACAAGAAACAAGGAACAGTTAGCAAACATAGTTCCGTTTTTCTTTATTAAAAAATAGGAATTTATAAAACAGAAAAAATGAAACAAGAAACAAGAAAAGAGAACATTATCAAATGAGCCTTAAGATATCCTATTCATAAGTTTCCATTTAATTGAAAATTTTATACTAGAAAAGTAATTAAAAAGGTTGTTCGAAAAAAATATTATGCAAAAGAAGTTGTTTTATTAAGGCGTGTTTATAAGAATTTGTCCATATTATAGTTCTTTTTATCAATGAGGGGAAAAAGGAAATTTGGAAAGACACCTCTCCAAAGCTTGCATGTTTGTGATGGAGGTCAAAGTGAGCGCAGCTCAATTGGTTTAGGCATGTATACCTTCGACTAAAAAGTTAGAGATTCGAATCCTCTCACTCTCATGTGCTATTGAAGTAAAAAAGAAAAACTACTTAAAGAGTTGTGCTCATATATTAGCTTAATTTCATGGTTTTTTAGGTCTCGTTTGATGATCATTTGGTTTTTATAAACTGTGTTTGTTTTCTTGTCAATTCTCTACAATGGATTTCATCTTTTTTAAGAAAATATTTGAATTCTCAGTCAAATTCCAAAAACAAAAATAAGTTTTTGAAAATTGCTTTTTTTAATTTTGTAAAATTTGGCTTGGTTTTTAAAAACATAAGTAAAAAGTAGATGACAAAAAGGAAACACATAAGTAGAGGTAGTATTTATAGGCTTAATTTTTTTAAAAAAAAAATAAAAAACTAAATGGTTATCAAACAGAATCTTAATGTTTGGATTGAAAAAAAAAACATTATCTAAATGTTGTATCCCTTGCATCTCACAACCATATTACAAATTATTATCTTAAAATCACTCATTTCATTCTAAAAAAAGGGAGGATTAAAAAAAAGGTTGATTCTAGAACAAAAATGTTTGAAAAGATAAATACTATATTTTGTTAGAACATGTTGGTGTTAAATAAAAAAATCATCATGAACTGCAGTGAATCCAAATTTTTTTATGAGGATTGAGGGGCATAATTTGGGTATTGGAAGAAAAATATTCTAAAAATAATGTCGAGCAAGGCACTATTATCATACCTGAGGTAGAGGGTTCGATTCTCTATCATTATCATTGATGAACTTAAAATTGCGAAAACACAAATTTTTTTTAAAAAAATATATAGATAAAATACATTTTTAATCATGAAATTTGAATAGTTTTGGTTGTTGAGATGTGAATTTAATTTCTATTTAGTTTTTAAGATTTTAAAAATGACATGTTTGGTTGTCTCCGAAGTTTGAATTTGCTTTCAAATGGAAACTAAATTTAAATCCCAATCATATATATATAGCAGTTTTGAAAATATTGGTAAAAATAACGGTAGCTTTAATTTGAAGGCATTTATATTGCAATTGTATTTCTATTTCTTATTAAACAAACTTAATTGATTAGATTATAAGTTTGATCTATGAACTTTGAGAGTTGTATCTAATAAGCTCCTGAATTTAAAAAAAAAATTCTAATTGGTCATTAAACTTTCAATCTTGTATCTAATAGATTTACCAGCTTTCAATTTGATGTCTAATAGATCTCTTACCTATTAGACCTTTTTTTTAAGTTCAAGGATTTATTTGATACAAAATTGAAAATTCAAGGACCTATTAAATATAGAATTGAGAGTTTATGAACTTATTAGAAACTTTTTAAAGTTAATGACATATTAGACACGATATTGAAAGTTTAAGGATCAAGCTTGTTATTTAATCAAATTTATAATTAGAATATATAAACTAATATCAATGTGTTGAAAATTATTTTTATATAGCCTCTTGACATAAAGTTTTGGATTTGCCACTGAAGCCCTCCCTCAACGAAAATCTAGATCCACAACTGGAAAGAAGTAGTGTTTATAAGCTTAATTTTTAAAAATAGAAAACTAAAAACAAAATGGTTATCAAAGAGACCTTGATTTTTCAGTTCTTGTTTCCAACTATTTTCCCACTGAAAATTTATCTGAAAACCAATAATAATAAGGAAAATATATTATTTTAGTCCTTGAATTTTGGATTTAGTTGCATTTGAGTCCATGAATTTTCAAACTCAATAATTTTAGATTTGCATTTGATTCTATTTTGGTCCCTCCGTCAATTTTTTCGTTAATTACTAATAAAAAGCTGACATGACTTTTTCTTATTAAAAAAAATATTTTTTAAAATAAAGAAATATATATGGTGGTGTAATAACATTCATGAACAAGGTATAAAAAACCAATCATGGACATGAACGATCTAGTGAAGTCGGTGAGTGACAACCTAACTCCAGCAGTTTCCATGAACAGAAAGATCAAAACGACATCATTTTTCAGACACCTTAACATTGAAATCTTTCTTTCATTACAGGACAAAGCAGTACCATCCCCACCCCTTCACCAAAATTTTCAACACTTAGCAGTGGCAGATGGGCCATACCCAGTCCTTTCAATTTACCTGTCAAATCAATACAAAAATTAGATGCCCTACCTGCAAACCACAAGGCCCATAGCCCATCAGCCCATTAGGGGCCCATATTCCTGATTCCATTGCTCCACGTCCGACCCAAGAGAAATTTCTCTTATTCAAAGAGGTTGAAGAGGTTGATACAATGTAATTGGAGGTAAGAAAGAACCTACAAGTTGCAGTTTCACTACATATCCAAAGATTTAAAGGGTGGCCGCCAATAAGAGCGTAGCACAATTGGTTAAGGCTATACCCTCGACAAAAAAATCAAAGATTTGAATCCCTCCACTTTTACATGTTGAACTCAAAAAAGATAGAAGGTAACAACTACATTGAATAATTTTCTCCGACACGTCATAACAAACGATACACCCAAAACTCAAAACAAAACAAATGATCCAGGTGAAAATCTAAACAGTCACCCAGCTATGTTTTTACCAAAAATGGGCTCTTTCCTAATACTCACTAGCCTTCCTTCTCTAGAGCCATCACTTTTGGTAAAGTTGAAATGAAAACTCAAAAGCAAAATAATGCATATGGTGAAAAAGATGAGCCATTGGTGAACAAGTACACCATACCATACCACAATAACATTACCAGTAAAGCATTGTACAGTACAGCTGCAGCAGTTTTCAGGGCAGGCAAAAAGTTTTGGCTTTTCTTGGCATTTTCGTTGCTTTCAAAAGTTTGGATGTGGTTTTGGTCAGTATTTCAGCAGTTTAGACTAAGGGTTTAAATGGGTAGTTTGAACATTGCATCTATTTGATCTCTATACTTTAAAAAGTTACAATTGCATTAATAAACTTTGAATAGTCCTTATTGTTAATATCATTAACCAAACATGCCATTAGTCATTAACATTTTGTTAATGGCATTAGTGACAAGGATAAAATAGAATCATGATTCAAAGGGTGAAGATGAAATTGAAACTTCTGAAAGTTACCCCATACTGAAAAGCTCAAGATCATCTAAATTTATAATTTAACTGCTGTAATATATAATGGTTTCAAAAAGTAGGAGATTTCACTAAAGTAGCAGAGATTCCAGGATTTTTTCTAGGACTTTGATACATCTAAAAAGAATAACAGTGTTTGTTTTACATGGAAAAAAAGAAAAAAGTAGAACCAGACAAGGAGAAGTGTGGGCAATGGTTGAAAATATATGTACAACACACTTCAAACTTAGCCAATATTTTATGCCAAACATGCCAAAATGTTAACTATTGAGCCAACCATTCAAAACCCTCGCCAAAAAAGGTAAAAGAATCATGTCCAAGATTTAACCAGGGAGACAAAATAATTACATTTTTACAGACGACTCTTTTGGACAAAATTTTGAACTGAGACTGGCAAATGAGACCATGAAAAAGGGAAGAAAAAAAAGAGGCATATAGGCCAAAAAATAAATGGGATTCAAATAAGGAAGAATATGCTTGAATATTACAAATGAAAGAAATAAATTTCCGCAAATCTGAAGTAAGAAAATTTTAGTGCCTGAGAGTTCCTCTGCCTAGAATTCTAGGAAACAATTATGTAGTTGATTATGTTACAGGTAAAATTACTAGCTTTTTTGTATGATAAGAGTTACCATCAAATGTTGTAGAGGTTTGAGCCATGAGACAATGCTGGGAGTGTTTGTTGAAGAATACAGCTTCTCACTGAGTCCTCCAAAAAATGGTGGCTTGGACGACCGATCATTTCGATCAACTTCTCTCCGTTCTTGTAGATCTTGAATGCTGGAACGGCTTTTATGCCTTCAGCCTTCGCTACAGCCATGCTCTCCTCCACATCCACCTTCCATAAAAACATCAGATTTCGATCAGCAGAGATTCAAGATCGTCAAACATAGTCGTATGCACAAGAAATGTGTCATTACTGCCATGTATTATAATTATATGTCATTGTAATGAAGATGATCACATTAACAAATACCTTTATAAACTTAACAGAAGGATAGCGTATGCATAGCATATTCACGAATGCAGATGTTTAGTCGCATATATCGTTGGGAACTTTGAAATGAACAACTGAAACACCTGAAAATTCAAATTTTCTTTCAGACAGGAGAGGAGTAATAAATGATGTTTAACGACGGAAATATACAGATTATCAAACAATAATTGGGAAATGAACTCACCAGTTGATGATATTGCAGCTTTCAGTAACCTGTGCTTACTGTACTATGATCTATCTCTCCACGAGATCTCTTCAATGTAACCTGTGCTTGATGCAGGGAGTCTCCAGGAAGTTCTCTCCTCAAGAACTCTAGATCTTTCACAGCATCTTCCCATCTTTCAAGCTAAAATGTTGGACGAGAGAACACAAAAACATATAAAAACACATGTCAAAACATATAAAACAATTTCCCATAAATAGGAGAAACATCAAACACCTAGAACCCTTTTATTCAAGAAATTACTCCCATGTACAGGGAAAAGTGAGATTACAGGTTTTATGTTTTGTTCGTTTCTGTAATTTTTATTTTCTTGGATATCATTTTGATGGAACTGTTGAAATACTCTTCAGATGGCCCTGTGTTACAGCACTTCCTGGTGCTGATCGTCTTATCAAACATCTTTACTCTCACAAGGTGCCATTTGCGCTCGCTTCAAATTCATCAAATGAATATATCTACGCAAAAATTTCTACTGTAAAAGGTATTTTCTTCTTTATATGCTTAGTTAATTTCTTTTTTCGTCCGCTTGTTTTGCAGTCTCATCCAATGTCATGTTTGTCAAGTATATACAGGGATAGGTTTTTAATTTTTAAAAATTTATTTTAATGTGATTGTATTGCAAATAATTTGATAGAGGTACTGTGCTGCAATGGATAATGGATAACTTTGAATCTAATTATCCTCGTATTAAAAAAGCTTAAAAGGAATGAGCTCAAGTCATGGTGGCTACCTATCTAGGATTTCGATAACCAAATGTAGTAGGGTCAAGTGGTTGACCTTTGAGAATTGTTCGCTCAAGTTGACCTAGACACTCACAAATATCTGGAAAAAAAAAAAGTTGAGGAGGTCTTGCAAATAAGGACATGCGAACACACCGCAGCCAAAAGATGAATAGATTTAATGCACATGTTTTACTTCGTCTGGGGTTTAGCATACTCCTTGGTCCTCCTTTTCCAATTATATGATATGATTAAACTCCTGCATTGTAGGGTCATATTCTCTGATTGCTTTTCAGAAAAGCACATGTATATGTTCTACATAGAATTATGTTGGAACAGTTCTCTATCTTTCTCTATCATTCTTTTCTTTTCTTACGAGGTTGTCTATGATGTGCTGAACGGATCATGCTAATTTTGAATAATTATAGCTAATATTGTTTTCCTGCTTCTCAGTAATTACATATTTGACAGCTTTCTTCAATCTTCAACTATTTTTTTTTAGTACAGATTCGAACCTCTAACCTCTTAGTCGAGAATGTATGCTCTATGCCAGTTGAGCTATGCTCATGTTGGCCTATTGTAACTCACTTTTATAGGAAATAATTTGGGAAGTAATAAAGGGTTTCTAATTACCTATTGGTCGTTGGAGTGAACAATATTCTGTGTGTCGACTACTGGGATTTGCATTAATTATTTGCTTTGGCTTCCTTACTTTTATGGGCTTTTTTTGTCCTTATTTAGTACTTTATGTTCTTATTACATCGTATTATTGTCCAATACCATGTACAACATTGGGTTTCATACTGTCCAACTTGTCCCCATATTTTGGTTTCGTAATTGCATGACATATGTTCTTGTGTGCAGGTTGGAAGGACTGCTTTTCTGTGATTCTTGTAGTGACCAGGTTATTGAAGGGAAACCTGCTCTTATCTGTAAGGCTTTTTTTGCATGAACCATCTTGATGATTCCATCTTTTAGGCTTTTTTCATGACATAATCTCGGTGCATTTTAAAACGGATTTAATGATTTCAATGTAAGTTAGGAATAAGATTGTCTTGTGGATTATCGAAATCTTCAGAACCCAAATGCTGAAAGAAATGGAAACAATTAAATTTATCTTTGACGCAACCGGTGATGGATTAAGCCAAATCCATGAAAACGAAGGAAAAGTTCCAAAATGAGAGAATATAATCTTTAATTGATTAAAAAACAAAGTTGAAAATAGCTTCCCACTAAGGCCTTGTGTAGCTTACAAAATGAAGAAAATATAACGAACAAATTAACAAAACTTTAGTGAAAACTGTAAATCTAAAGGCATCCTAGTCTCCTAGTTAGTTAACTACGGCAAACCACTTCTCCTAATTAATTTTTCAACTAATTTCCTTCAATCGTTTAGGATATGTGATTGATGTCACTTAAATTGGGCATCACCCCTTGACTTTATCTGACTAAACCGTTACCCCTAAACACTACTTTTTCAGATTTGAAGAGGCAACAAAGAGGATTGGCGTAGATGTTTCTCAGTGTTTGGTCATTGAAGATTCCTTGTAAGTTTGCAATTCTCTTGACTATAAATTTTAAATAGATAAATATGTTCTCTAGGTTATCAGATTTTCATAATTAGTCCTGCAGCTAACATTTATTTCTCGCAGTTTTTTCTTATCCTAAATAATTTATTACAATTATTCTGCAGCAACAGTTAATGGCATAACACTATCTTATTCTAGCAACCCCATTCACCATTCACCATTCCCCTTTGCTCTTGCTTTTATTTTTGTTTTCCTCAAGTTTATCACTTTTGTTTTGCATTCGAAGTGCTAATAGTACATTTTAGAAGTTCTTTTCATGCCGGCCATTCATATTAAGCCAACTTTGAAAATGACTGAATATAAGCTTTATATACATTTGTGTTTATATAGATCAAAACGACTCCCATTAAAAGCGATCTTGGTCCATGGTGCTTTCTCTCTCGATATGATTCTCTATACATTGGTGTTTTCTAATTTCCTTAATATTAGTCTTTACACAACTATTATCATAATAAAGAGGATAGACTAAATTATATCTGAAACACCTTTCAGATATTTAAGGAACTATTATAGTCATACAAGTTCTTTTGTTGCTTCACAAGCAAAACAATTTAACTTGTATACCGTACCATACTCTACCACCTAGGATAAAATTTATCTTTACATAGATTTTCTAAATCTTTGTAAGAACCAGTGTATCATGGTAAAGATCAAATCTTTTACTCTATACACAAAAATTTCTCATTATCCATAAACAATTTGAGAAAGTTTTTAATTTTCAACTCAATGGTCATACCATTCGTTTAACTGATATATGCTAACCAATTGTATATTAATTGTTAAGTCCCATTTATGCATTAATTGTCTCTTACTTAGAATAGATAGTTAATCATATGCTCTCAACATTTGAGGTTGTCTTAGGATACTCTTCCTTAGACATAAATATCAAATATTTGACAACAATTTTGTCAATATAAGATGTTTGAGACAAAGTTAACATTTTGTCCTAAAAATCTTCATTTTGGACATGTAAAGTATACCGAATCATTCCAAATCATTCATTTAGAACACTACAAGAATTTTGCCATTTTCCGACGTTATTTATCCCGACGCTTTAAAAACGGTCGGGAAAAAGTGGCAATGCCGACGGTTTTGAAAACGGTCGGCAAAAGTCGAAGAAACGCCGACGGTTTTGAAAAAGGTCGGCAAAAGTGGGAGAAATGCCGACGGTTTTGAAAACGGTCGGCAAAAGTGAAGAGAAATGCCGACGGTTTTCAAAACGGTCGGCAAAAGTGGGAGAAATACCGACGGTTTTGAAAATGGTATGCATTTCTCATCACATTTGCCGACCGTTTTTAAAACGGTCGGAATTTCTCCCACTTTTGCCGACCGTTTTGAAAACGGTCGGCATTTCTCTTCACTTTTGCCGACCGTTTTGAAAACGGTCGGCATTTCTCTTCACTTTTGCTGACCGTTTTCAAAACGGTCGGCATTTCTCCCACTTTTGCCGACCGTTTTGAAAACGGTCGGCATTTCTCTTCACTTTTGCCGACCGTTTTGAAAACGGTCGGCATTTCTCTTTACTTTTGCCGACCGTTTTCAAAATCATCGGCATTTCTCTTCACTTTTGCAGACCATTTTCAAAACCGTCGGCATTTCTCCAACTTTTGCCGACCGTTTTTTAAAACCGTCGGCATTTCTCCCACTTTTGCCGACCGTTTTTTAAAACCGTCGGCATTTCCTCATTCATGGGGCTCGAAAATGAGCCCCCTTTTCCCTCCCATTTCCGAGGCTTTTCCCCCCATTTTCCCTCTCCTTCCAAAAATTTCCCCCCTTTCTCCTAACCCTTTCATCTTCTCCTCTTCCTTCCCTTCTCTCCCATCCCCCCACCCACCCTCTCACCGACCGCCGCCCCCTTCCTTTTTCTCCTCTCCCTTTCCTTCTCTCCCACCCACGCCCCCACATCCCGCCGACACACTACCACCCACCATTTTCTTTGATTTTGGTAAGATTGTAAAGTTATTTTTTTTTTGAGTAGTTAATATACTTAGATTCAAGATTATTTTGCAAATCTATTTAGGTTTATTGTGTTTTGGTTTGTATAATCTCATATTTGCGAGTTCGAACACTTGGAACTTGAACCAACAAAGTTTCTAACTTCTTTGGTGAACAAAGTATGTAGAAATCCCCTTTTAAATCTTTTCAAAGTCAAAGAAAGTATGTTATGTCATTTTCTAACATTTGAGAAGTCTTTTTTTTTTTTTTTTTTTGTAGTTTCAAACTCATTCGAACACTTTTGCTAATATTTCGAACACTTTTAACCAAAGATTAAGTGTGTTTTGGTAAATTTTAGGTGATAAATCTATGTTTAGGCTTTTTAGAACATAGTTAAAATAGTTTAAATTGGTATCTAACCTTTGAATTCTTTTGTTTTAGGATTTGGTTCCGTCTCGAAGTGTTGAAAAAATTTTAAGGTAGGTTTGGGTTGATTTCGAATACAGTTAAAATAGTTTAAATTGATATTTAAACTTTGGAACTCTTCCTTTCTATTCTCTATTTTGAATTTGTATTTTATAGTTTATTGTAAATAAGTAGATCTACATATGGTTAATTTGTACTTTAAATTTTATTTTTAGTTATTTTGTAATGTTAATTATTCTTATTCATGGGTATGGAGTTGAACATTACATATGGTTGGTTAGACATTTTACTACTAATTAGGTTTGTTGAGTTATGTAGACAACATAAGTTGGTTAGATTTTTTATGTTGTAGATGAGTTATATAATTATGTTGGTTATATAAGTATGACTTATGTTGATTATATATTTATGTTGGTTATCAAGTAAACAACATAAGTTAGTAGATGTGTTGGTTATTATGACTTATGTTCGTTAGACTTTTTTTATGTTCGTTATCAAGTAATTAAACATGATAAATTCTAGATGAATTATATAATTATGTTGGTTATATAATTATGACTTAGGTTGGTTAGACTTTTTATCTTGTTTATTTAAATTTTGAAGATAAGTAGAAATTCAAATGAGTTCTATTCATTTTGACTAAATTATATATGCTTTAAAACAGGGCATTTCTGTTGAAGGATTAAAACAAAGTCTTCAAACGGACTACATATTCAAGGTCAATTCTCATCCTCTCAAGCTTGCTTTTACCTAGTCTATACTTTTCCTACTTTTTTAGTTTAATTGTAACAATTTTATGTTGTTTACATTTACCTAGCTTATACTTTTCACACTTTTGTTTTCATACATATACTTTTCATACTTAAGTTTTGCTTTTGATAAGTAGAAATTGAAATGAAAATTTTAATAGGTAGCTACTTGATAAGTAGACTTGTGTAGCCTCCGAGCAATGCTTACACAATTCATCCACTCACAAGGATCATCTAAATAGGTATGATCTCTCTACAACTAATTTGTGTATGGCTATCCTGCAGTAAAGGTAGCCAATGATTTGAGCATTGGGGGGGGGGGGGGGGTTAGTATGCTTTGATATTTAATTGAGATACTTATACATAGTAAGACAAATTGTGTATGGCTATCCTGCAGTAAAGGTAGCCAATAATTTGAGTTTAATTGGTTTGTATGTATGTTCATGATATAGTTGAGTTTTAGATGCTATGTTTTGGTTAAATAGTTGCTTATTATGTTTAGTAACTTTTGATTTACTTGGTAAAGTTAGTTTATTTGGTAAAAATTTGATTGTTTGAGTTCGCAACGAATGATTATTTGGTTTCTTTGAGCTTATGTTCATGATGGTTGAGTTTTAGATGCTATGCATGTGTATTGAGAAGTTTAGTCAAAACTCATATATATGTTTTGTAACTTTTTTGACAAAGTAAAGTTAAGTTTTAAGTGTGTTTGTAATTTTTGTTTTGTAAAAGTTACTTATAATTTTGTAACTTTGGTTTTAGTTGGTTATAAATTTGATGTGTTGATTATTTGGTTTCTTTGAGCTTATGTTCATGAAGTGGGAGTTTTAGATGCTATGTATGTCTATTGAGAAGTTTTAGGTAATACTCATACTTTTTGATAAGTCCAAGTTAAGTTTTAAGTGCGTTTGTAATTTTTGTTTTGAAAAAGTTACTTGTAATTTTGTAACTTTGGTTTTAGTTGGTTATAAATTTGATGTGTTGATTATTTGGTTTCTTTGAGCTTATGTTCATGAAGTGGGAGTTTTAGATGCTATGTAGACATTGAGAAGTTTTAGGTAATACTCATACTTTTTGATAAGTCTAAGTTAAGTTTTAAGTGTGTTTGTAATTTTTGTTTTGAAAAAGTTACTTGTAATTTGATGAGTTTATTATTAGTATACTTAGTAAGTTAGATTAATTTTGTTGTTTTGATCGTTTTACTTCGTTATATTCATAGGTTTTGTAACTTTAGAAGTTAGTAGAAAGTTTTGATTGTTTTTGTTAAATTATATTAGTATTAGGTCTATATGTTAAATTATATGTAAATGTGTTTGTGCTTTTGATTTAGAAAAAGTAACTTATATAGTTCTGTAATTTGGTTTACTTAGTAAACTTAGATGAACTTGGTTGCTTTCTCAAATTTGGTGTTTTGCTTATATAGTTTTGTAACTAATTAAATTTTGATACTTTTGAAATATTAGTTTAGTTGTTATGTGTTTATAGTTTTAATCTTATGTTCATGTCTTTGTTTTTCATAGGTGTGTTGAGTCGACATTATTCTGAAAGCAGGACAAAGATTTACCATGAAGATGATGTGAACTTATATTTATTAAATTTTGTTTCTATATTAGATTTATTTGTGTAAAAGTTTTATTTTTATCTTGTATGAATTTATGAACAACGTGTAATCAAATTTGGTTTAATATAAAATATTATTTGACTTATTTTGTGTACAATTTATTATAAGTACAACATGTTTAAATTATAGTAAAAATCTAGGCAAAAATCTCTTGAAATTAATAAAATATCAAAGATAAAGTAATGCCGACCAAATTTGTGGTTTGGTCGGCCTTTATGGGAATTGCCGACCAAACTTATAATTTGGTCGGCAATTCCATGAATTGCCGACCAAACATAGTTTGGTCGGCAAATCCTTTAATTGCCGACCACAAAGTTGCGTCGGCACTTCCTTAGAAATGCCGACGCCACCAAATTTTGGTCGGCAAAAGCTTCCCCGACGGGGATATGCCGACGATCGTCCCGACGCTTTTTTTTTCCGTCGGGAAAGGTATTCCCGACGGTTTTTGGACTTTTCCCGACCATTTTTAGCGTCGGGAAAACCCAAAATTCTTGTAGTGGAATTAGAATTAGTCAGCTTTTTATGTTAGATAGACATCTTATATCATTCATAATGAGTAAAATATCATCACATTAAAACATGAGAAAAAATCTACTAAACAATTAATGATTTTCTTGCTTATACAAGCTTCATTAATATCTATCTAAAGTCATACATTTTGATACTTTTATCAAACCTTATATCCAAAGATCTAATGGTATAATTCATTTCATAAATGAATCTTTATTATTTTGCAAACCTTTTTGCTTTTGATCTTTGGATATAAACATTTCTGATTGATTTGTGTAGATGCATTATCTAAGATTTCTTTTCATAAAAAAATTCCAAACATTCATTTTTCATATCCTATATGAACAATGAATTAAATAATGTTTACAGACTCCAGTATGACAACAAGTGTGAAAAAGTTTATTTGTAGTCTACTTTCTCCTATTGATTTGTGTAGATGCATTATCTAAGATCTCTTTGATTTCTGTAATGCTTAATTTCGAGATCATTTAGACAATTATCTAAATTTAGTTTCTATTGACTTCAACATCTCATATGTTGTTGTCATTTTCTTTATCTTCTAAGCTTGACATCTAACATGTCAACTAGGAGATACTTACAAGCTATCTCGTTTACTTTTGATTCATTAATCATATAATTCTCGAACAATTTGATTAGCATTGGCAACAAGTTTTGAAAACATTTCTCAATAAAGACAAATAAATATTTTACACCGCCATTATAGTGTTAATGTTACTTTTCCAAGTAATAAAATTTTCTCAATTTTGAATTATCAGTAATAAAATTAAAAATTATGAGAGAAATTGACATAATATTGAAATGTATAAAATATATTATTTAACATCATGCAAACAATTATCCATTCAAATTTAGCATAGAAATCAAACAATTTGAAAAATGAACCCTATAAATCATTTCTAATGCTATGGTACTTTAGTGAGTTAGAACAAGTGTCGTCGTAGGGTAGGTCAAGTATTCATTCACTAAACCGAGACAATCTCAACCAAGTATTATACTAGAATAACTCTTATTCCTATAATATTTAGTTACCATTAGTTTGGTCAAGCGCATCATTAACAACTGTAATGAGTCATTTGTAAGTGTGGCCCATTATTTTAGATCTCATAGTTTTATACTAACAAGTGCTACCATAGGGTAGGTCAAGTATTGGAAACAAAACTACAATCCTATCCTTCTCAGGAGTTCACCTTGATATTGACCCATGCAAACACCTTTCGTAGGAGGACGGTTCAAAAGTCGTCACGAGGCCCCGCATGAATCTCTCGATGTGAACCAATGATGGAGACCGTAGGATATGTTGACACATTTTCTTCTCCCATTTACTATTTTAAAATAGGATTTTCTTTTACTTAGAAAAATTAGGCTAATCTCATTTATCTAAGTTCCTCAATGTGAATTTATCTAAGATACATTTCATAACCTTTATGTTGTTAGATTGATTTTAATGTGAATTACTAAGTTTTTAAACTATTTTAAAAAAATTAATCACATTATGAGCATGCTTAGTGAAATTAAATAAAATTTGACTAATTCAACTCTCAGGTCGGTTCCCAGTTAGAAGTGTTTCCTTTTGGTCAGCTTAAATACCATAGTCTTAGACAGAACCTTCCATAGACAGAGTTCCCTTATAGTCAATTTTTATTTCAAATTCATTAATTTTTTAATTAACTATGAATTATTAGATTAATGAACCTAAGTGAATTTAAGTAATCTTTTTAGTCATATTAAAAAACTAATTCACTTATTGGATAATCTTAAAATTTTATCATTTTAAACCCTTTAAAACAAATTAAAAGATTATTCTGGATATTTTATTCTAATGCTATTAAAAAAAATAAATTAAAGATAAATTAAATTCAAAACTTAAACTATTTTATCTTTGAATTAAATTATCTTTATTTATAGAAGACCTAATCTTATTAGAAAATTAAAAGATCTCATCTTATTTTGAAATTAGAAGATCTAATGTTATTTTAAAAAAATTTAATCTTATTAGGAAACAAATAAAGATGAATTAAATTCAAATTTTAAACTATGGATAATCTTGAAATTCTACAATTTTAAACCCATTAAAACTAAATTAAAAGATTGTCTTAAATTTTAATCTTATTAGAAACAAATAAAGATATATTAAATTCAAATTTTAAACTATTTAAAACATGAATTAGAAATATTTTTATTTTAAGGAAATCCTAATCTCATTAGGATATATCTTAATCCTATTAAGAAAACACAGATTTTATTTATAAAAGAAAATATCATAATTTAATTTTCTAAATATAACAATTATATTCAAATATATGAAAAATATAAACTTATTAAGAAAATATATCAATTCTATTAAGAAACATCCTAATCAAAATTTTCAATAGAATAATTATATTAAAAAAAATTAATCTTAATTCTATTAGGAAACAACCTAATCAAAATTTTAAATATAACAATTATATTTAAAATTAATTAAGATGCATCATAATCATAATACTTAACTTATGTTGGGTCAATTACAAATTCAAACTGCTACAACAACTTATCGAATTTCAACTCTTTGCACAACAACTTATCGAATTTCAACTCTTTGCACACCGACCAATGTCATTCAGGATTTACGATTGAATTTATTATTTAATTCGCCCTATTCTGTTGTTTTTTTCAACCCATTTGTGATGGTGATTTTTTTTTTTCTTTTTCCTCTTCATCTTTTCTTAATCTTCACCGCCAGTGCTTCAAAAAGAAAAAACTCCACTATTTTATTTATTTTTTATTTTTAACTCGGGAGTAATCTCTAATTGACAGCCTACAATAGGTTTTTTTTTTTTTTTTTTTTTCTTTTTAAAAAAAGCTGCTTTTGATTTTGGATCCATAGTCATAGACAAATCTTTAACAAGATCATAAAAAGATAATGATTAGATCAAAAACAAAGAGGAGAACAAGTTGAACACTCTACATCTCAATCTCAACTTGAATACAAACTTAGAACAAAAATTACAAAGTGATGAGATTCCTAACTCTCAAATTTAGAAACACTACAGTTTTATTCAAAATTCAACAGGTTTAAATTGAAATAGCTAAAGCTTTAAATAGCTAATTTTATGGCTCAACTAACCTTAATAATATGGCTAGAAATGAAATTCTAATTTGATGTCTAAATAATTACTCTAAACAAACAAGACTAAAATATTCTTACTTAAACTTGCTTAAAACAGTAAAAATAAAAAAATAACCAAAATTCTTAAATATAAATGTAGAGCATGAGCTACGTGCAAATAGTTCATGTCACAGCATGATCAAATAGCTATGTGCAAACTCTTAAATAAAAAAATAGTTCGTATCACAAAAACTAGGAAGAAAAAAAAATTAATTAGAAAAATAAACTGCATGACACGGCATGAACATAAATAGCTTCTTTTTTCTTTTTTTCTTTTCTTTTTTGTGACGTACGTACAGATTTTAACAAAAGATGAGAGGAGACAAGAGATGACTAAATCACATGGACAGAGCCCCTCCACTGACAGTAGATCAAAGTTGAATACACTATGACCAAACAAGTTCACAATCTGTAGGGAAAATTCCACACGCCACCTCGTAGAGTTTGATACAATTACAGGAATTTTGTTACAATCACATCCTTATCCTTTAATCAATCTTTCAAACTACACGAATTTTGATCAATCACATCCTTATCCTTTAGGGACTGTTTGGAGTTGAGTTAGAGTGCAAAGTATTCCACAGACTATTATAACCTCGACTAAATAACTATTTATCTTAAACACATATTATATAACTCCACAGATTATTATAATCCAGACTATTATAACTCACTTAGTGCCCCAAACAGGCCCTTAATCAATACAATTACATGAAATTTGTGTTAAAAAGGGTTGAAACAAATACTCAAAATATCAGTTAAAGTCCGTTACAAGTCAATCACAACAACTCTCAAACTAATTTCAGTTTGTAGACTTTGAAGAGGGGAATAAAGATGTGAGAGAGAGATGTATTTTTTACAGTCTACAGAAAAGAAAAGAAGAGGAGAGAGTGAGAGACTTCGGATTGTACCTTTCTCATCTTCTTCTTCATCAATAAACTTTTACTGCTGCTTTGCTACAGTGGATGTAGGCGTTTTAAACGCTGAACCACTATAATCC
This sequence comes from Trichosanthes truncata, assembly GCA_033996785.1. Lineage (NCBI taxonomy): Eukaryota > Viridiplantae > Streptophyta > Magnoliopsida > Cucurbitales > Cucurbitaceae > Trichosanthes > Trichosanthes truncata. Next base: position 58,423,005 of record JAWPNB010000010.1, read on the forward strand.
TCTGTGTTGTTCTTCTTCTCGTCATCTCTCCTTTGATTTCTCTTTGTTTTCCTTTTTCTTCTCAAAATAAACTTCGTCTGCAACCTCCATTTTTGCATGTTAAATGAAGTCTGAATTGGTAAAGTAAAGTGTAAGCTTTACTCAATGTGTGAGCTGTCAAAATGTGTACAAAAAGCAATGTCAGTGGGATTTGACAGCTATTAATACCACTAACAACTGGTATCAGAGCCATTAGAATTCAAGACACATTCAAGAAAAGCAGAGGAGTTGATCGAGAAAATGGCTACAACAAAGTATGAGATTGAAAGATTCAATGGCAACAATGATTTCAGTTTATGGTGCAAGAGAATTCAAATAATTCTTCAACAACAGTCTGCACTCAAAGCCTTGGAGGGTCCAAAAAGCTTACCTGCTACAATTACTGATGAGGAGAAAAAGAAAATGGAAGAAATCGCCTATGGTACTGTTCTTATGAATGTTACTGACAATGTCTTTAGACAAATTATGGATGAGTCTACTGCTTTTGGTGCTTGGGAAAAATTACAAGTTCTTTATGTCAAGAAAGATATGCCAAGCAAGATTTATCTTAGAGAAAGGTTGTTCACTTACCGAATGAATAGCTCTAAAACGCTTGATGAGAACCTTGATGAGTTCAAGAAACTCACTACTGAATTAGCAGCTACTGGAGAAAAATTGGGAAGTGAAAGTGAAGCTACAATCTTGATAAATTCTCTACCCGAGGCCTATAAAGACGTAAAGAATGCACTAAAATATGGAAGAGATTCCATTTCTTTAGAGTCTGTTATATCAGCAATAAGATGTAAAGAACTTGAGTTGAAATCAGAAAACAAAGGAAATGGTGGAGCTGAATCTCTTTTTACCAAAAGAAAGAATCATTTCAAGAAAACCAGATTCTCAAGGGGGCAAAAGAACTTCAAAGGAAAAACTGTTTTAAAGTGCTATATCTGCCACAAAGAAGGACATTTCAAGCGCAACTGTCCTCAAAGAAGGAAGGGGAATTTTATAAAAAGCAGGGAACATGGTAAAGGAGATGTCTCTATTGGAGAAAACACTTTTGAATACACAGAAGTGTTAGCAACCACTGGGGAAAAGGCCATAAAACAGGATGTGGGAAAATTGAAGGAAGACTGGGTCCTTGACTCAGGGTGTACCTACCACATGACCTACTCAAAAGAGTAGTTTGTGACTTACAAACCATGTGAGGGAGGTGTTGTTTTCATGGGAGATAATCATGGCTGTAAAGTTGTGGGAATTGGTTCAGTGGGATTGAAACTTAAAGACAATAGAGATATCCTATTAAGGAATGTGAGACATGTCCCTGACCTAAGGAGAAATCTAATTTCCATTGGAATGTTAGATGATCAAGGATGCTCTTTTAGTGGGAAAGATGGAGCTTTCAAAATTACAAAAGGTCCCAAAGAAATTTTGACAGGAGAAAAGTTCAATGGGCTTTACATCTTAAAAGATGTTACTCCTCCAAGTTCAGCTCTTATTACAGAGGCCAACAAAGCTGAAGAAATTGAATTATGGCATAGGAGGTTGTCTCACATAAGTGAAAATGGGCTACAAGAACTTCTAAAACAGGGTTTAATTAAAACCCAAGGCACCAAGCTACTGAGATTTTGTGAACATTGTGTTTATGGGAAATCCAAAAGGTTGAAATTCACTAAAGGAGAACACACAACAAAGTCTATTTTGAGCTATGTACATGCTGATCTATGGGGACCCTCTCGAACTCCTTCATTAGGTGGTTCCAGGTATTTCTTATCCTTAATTGATGATTACTCTAGGAAGACATGGACTTTTATGTTAAAGACTAAAGATCAGACACTAGGAAAATTCAAAGAATGGAAGACTAGAGTTGAAAATCAAACTGATTGCAAAGTCAAATACTTGAGAACTGATAATGGTATGGAGTTCCTAGGGAGTTTGTTTGCTGATTATTGTATTGAGAATGGTATAATACGACATAAAACAGTTAGCTATGCACCACAACAGAACGGCATAGCTGAAAGGATGAATAGAACGATTATGGAGAGAGTTAGGTGTATGTTATCTGAAGCTAAACTCCCTAATAGTTTTTGGGCAGAGGCTGTTGCTACAGCTACTTTTACTATTAATAGGAGTCCTTGTGTTTCCATTGAATATAAAACTCCTGAAGAAAAATGGTCAGGGACTCCACCAAATCTGTCTTATCTCAAAACTTTTGGTTGTGTTGGTTATGTACATGTAAAGCAAGAAAAAATGGAACCTAGAGCAATCAAATGTATGTTCCTAGGTTATCCTGAAGGAACTAAGGGCTACAAGTTATGGAATTTCGAATCAAAGAAGAGTGTTATAAGCAGAGATATAACATTCAGGGAGACTGAATTCTTCATGAGTACAGAAAATGAAAAACAGTCCATAGAAGAGTTTGAACCTAAAGAATATGCTAGCTCTAGTATGGAGTTCACTAATGATATTCATAGATCAGTAACACCTCATGTGCAACATGCTGAGTTAGAACCCTCTCAAGAAAATCTAGATGAAGAAATTGAAATTCTAGATGAACAAATTACTGAACAAGAACAACGGGAAGACTTAACAAATTATACCTTATCAAGAGATAGACAGAGAAGAAATGTGAGACCTCCAGCTAGGTTTACACAAGCTGGATGTGTAGCCTATGTTTCTAAAATAGTTGATGCATTGAATGAAGAAGAACCAAAGACTTTTGAAGATGCTATCAATGGGGCATAAAGTTTACAGTGGAAAAAGGCAATGGAAGATGAATTAAACTCCCTACATAAGAATAAGACATGGGATTTGGTCTCACCTCCTCCTAAACAGAAAGTTATACCTTGTAAATGGATATATAAAAGAAAGACAGGAAAATTTGAAGAAGGAGGTATTAAATATAAAGCTAGACTCGTGGCAAAAGGCTTTATACAAAAGGAAGGAGTTGATTACAATGAAATTTTTTCACCTGTAGTCAAACATACATCCATTCGAATTTTGTTAATAATAGTAGCCTGCCTTGATTTGGAATTGGAACAAATGGATGTGAAGACTGCTTTCCTACATGGAAAGCTGGAAGAATTGATCTATATGGAGCAACCAAAAGGTTATGAAGTAAACAGACAGGGGAAGCTAATTTGCAAGCTTAATAAGTCATTATATGGCTTAAAGCAGTCACCAAGGTGTTGGTACAAGAGGTTTGATGACTATATCACGAGTATTCAGTTCATTCGAAGCAAATATGATCCTTGTGTATACTACAAAAGGGAAAAAGACGGTGGAAATGTGTATCTTTTACTATATGTGGACGATATGCTATTGGCAGGGAAGTCTATCACTGAGCTTATGAAAATTAAGAAACTCCTTAATCAAGAATTCGACATAAAAGACTTGGGACCAGCTAAAAGAATGCTTGGGATGGAGATTTCTAGAAACCGCTCAGACTTTGAGCTATTTGTCTGTCAAAGTGATTACACAGATAAAGTTTTAAAGAGGTTTAATATGGCCTCTGCTAAGTCAGTTTCTACACCCCTAGCTCAACACTTCAAGTTGTCTAAGGAGGATTCTCCTAAAGATGAAGAAGAAAGAAAGAAGATGGAAAAAGTACCATATTCTAATGCTACAGGCAGCTTAATGTACTTGATGATTTGTACCAGACCTGATTTGGCTTATTCATCTAGCCTAATCAGTAGATATATGGAAAATCCTGGGAAGAAATACTGGGAAGCAACCAAATGGGTAATGAGGTACTTAGTTGGAACAACTAAACGTGGCTTGTTATATAAAAAATCAGGGATTCAAGACCTTAAACTCTATGGCTATGTTGATTCAGACTTTGCTGGGGATCTAGATAGAAGGAGGTCACTTACAGGCTATACCTTCTTATTGGGGAAGAATGTAATCAGTTGGAAATCTAACTTACAGTCAGTTGTTGCCCTATCTACAACAGAGGCTGAGTTTATTGCAGTCACAGAAGCAGTAAAAGAGGCTACATGGTTGCAAGGCTTAATCTCTGAATTAGGCTTCCAACAAAATACAGTAGACATATACTGTGATAATCAAAGTGCCATATATCTTACAAAAAATAAACAATTCCATGACAGAACCAAACATGTTGACATTAGGTTGCATTTTATTAGAGATGCAATTGAGAAAGAAGTGGTGAATATGCAAAAAATCAAGACAGAAGAGAACGCGGCAGATATGTTGACTAAAATAGTTACACGTACCAAGTTTGAGCACTGTCTGAAGTTGCTCAGCTTGGCTGATGTCCCAAATGATTAAGTATTCTGGAAAATAAGCAGCAGTCAAATAGAGTATTTGGTTCAAGGGGAAGACTTGTTAAAAAGGGTTGAAACAAATACTAAAAATATCAGTTAAAATCTGTTACAAGTCAATCACAACAACTCTTAAACTAATTTCAGTTTGTAGACTTTGAAGAGGGGAAGAAAGATGTGAGAGAGAGCTGTATTTTTTACAGTCTACAGAAAAGAAAAGAAGAGGAGAGAGTGAGAGACTTCGGATTGTACCTTTCTCATCTTCTTCTTCATCAATAAACTTTTACTGCTGCTTTGCTACAGTGGATGTAGGCGTTTTAAACGCTGAACCACTATAATCCTCTGTGTTGTTCTTCTTCTCGTCATCTCTCCTTTGATTTCTCTTTGTTTTCCTTTTTCTTCTCAAAATAAACTTCGTCTGCAACCTCCATTTTTGCATGTTAAATGAAGTCTGAATTGGTAAAGTAAAGTGTAAGCTTTACTCAATGTGTGAGCTGTCAAAATGTGTACAAAAAGCAATGTCAGTGGGATTTGACAGCTATTAATACCACTAACAATTTGATCAATCAATCTTTCAAACTTTGTTAAGTGTTGGAATCACACCTTTAAACTTTTAATTGGATCAATCAACTCCTTAAACTTTGTTAAGCGTTGTAATCAACTTCCTAGACTTAACAAAGTAATAGAGAGTTGATTGCAACACTTAATAAAATATAAAGGGCTGATTGCAACAATTAACAAAGTACGGAGAGCTAATTGATCAAATTAAAAGTTCAAGGGTGTGATTGTAACACTTAACAAAGTTTAGGGGTTGATTAATTAAATTCAAAGTTCAAGAGTGTGAATGTAACAAACCCCATAGTTCAGGGGTAGTTTGTGCAATTTCTCCACTTTTTTAAAGCTAATGTTTTGTCAAAGCTTTTGACCTATGTTAAAAATGAGTGCAAACTACTAGGTGAAGATTTTGAATTTTTTTTTTGTTTGTTGACAATATGTAGGGTGTGGGAGATTCTGAATTTTTGACTTTGAGGTCAAGAATACATGTTTTATGCTAGTTGAGCTATGTTCATGTTAGCAAAAATTTTGAATTAGTTATTCTTTACCTCAACTGAATTCATTAGACAACACTTACGGTTTGTTTGGAAATACCTTATAGTTTAAACACTTTTGAAAAAAAATATTTTCAATAAAAATGTTATTATATCTTATATTTTTTTCAAATGTATTTTAAATAACAAATTTGTTTCGTTGGTGATTCAATTAATTATATATTTGTTTTATTTTTTATTATATATTTTAAGAATTTTTGATGAAGCACTTTAAAGTCATTTGTGGATAATCCATCTATCAAGTACTTATTCAAACAAAAATTTTAAATTAATCCAATTTTTTAAAGAACTTTTCATTAATTAAGGGGCATGTTTGTGAGTGATTTTGGAATGACCATAATCACTTTTGACATGTCCAAAATCACTCATATTTTAAAATTGTAATGTTTGGCAATGATGAGAAAGTGATTATCAGTTAGTCACTTGGGATGTGATTCTCAAGTGATTTTTGTCAAGTGATTGTGAGTGGTTTTGTTTTTAAAATGACTTTTATTTCATATTAAAAAAAGCTAACTATGTGTGACGGTGGAAAACTATCATCTATTATAAAATTTATGAATTTCAATCAAAAAGCATGTTTTTTTTAAAACATCGACCATTGAGGTCATCTTTCATTGTTTACATAATGACAATTTTTCTCTCTTTAAATTTTTTGTCCCTCTATCTAAAATTTTTATCCCTCCATGTCTCTAACATTTTTTTCTCTTTGAAATTTCTCTGTGGCTTTATATTTTTTTCTTTCTTAATTTTTAGTTCTCTCAATATAACTTTTATCTACCACATTCTAAAGTGTTTTTAATCTCAAATGTAATACTCTTTTTAGTGAGTTAATGATCCTAAAATCACTTTTGAAAAAAAACATTAATCATTTAAAAAAAATACTGTTAATTGAATTTAAATCACTCTTGCAAGTGTGGAACCAAATATTAAAATGATTTATAACTAGAACTTTTACTAAATTAATTATAATTAAATCACTTAGTTTAAAACACTTATTCTAAAGTCACTCCCAAACATGCCCTTAGTGATTGAAATCACTTTTAATTATACTAGTTCTTTCACCACGTGCTATGCACGTTTATGCTTTCTAATTTATTCAATTTCTTCTTAAGGTTTAAATTTTTTTATTGAGTCCATCATTTTTGTATTAATAGTTTTCAAGTTTATATTAAGTTTTTTTAATGTAATAAATGATTAATTTATTTTATGGTAGACAAATTTTTTAGCATGATTTAAATGACTTCTATATAAATATAAAATATATATCACATTAATCATTAATTAATATGGTGTAATTTATATTTTGTTAAAATAAATATTAATTGATGTATTTCTATTCAAAATAAAATGTTAATGTTTTGTCAAAATTTATACATGGTAGATTAAAAAAGAAAACATAATCTAACAAAAAAATTAAAAAGTTGAACTAAGAAAAATTAAAAATAGAATATAAAATTTTCAAATAATATGCACAAACATTTGAATTATAAAAAGTACTAATCCTCAAATTAATTATAAAATAATCTGAAATAATAACGGCAGTGAAGAAAAAATAGATATACTTCTTATGAAAAACTACAAATGCTAGTATTCTAGTACATTAATGTTAGAAACCCCACTAAAAAAAATGTAGAGAGAGAGGAAAAAAATAAAAAAAGAAAATACAACTCAAATTCTTTAGATTATGTGATTAGAAAATATAATTTCATAATTTGTCTGGGATGAGGAGTTGCAAGAGTTTTAATTAGTGGTAATAATTCTCATGTTAATTTTTTTTCTAAATAAATGCAAAACTTTTCATATCCTATCCTTTTCTATTCCCTTAATTTATTAACTTTAGGGGAGCATGTAATTTTTATTCTCTCAAACCCAACTTTCTAACAAAATTATATTTTGTATATTAAAAAACTTATGTAGTATTAAATTTATTTTAGATTTTTTTAAACTTTAAATAAAATTAGAACTATAAAATACAAAGAGATTAGTATGTAAAACTTTAGCAATTAAGAACCTTGATTTTAGAATTAATTTATGATATTGAACACAATTTTTCATATTTCCTTCATTTATTAAGTTGTGGATGTATTGAAATTTCGTTTATCTAAATTAATTTTTCATTACGTCTAAGTTTTTTTTTTTCCTTTTGTAAAACAATCAAAATTTAATATTTATTAAAAGAGAAGCTATTTTAAGGGTTATTTTTCTTTTGGGTCTATATGATATTTATTTTCTAATTATAATTTACCTTTTTTTTTATTATTATTATAAAAACAATGTTTCAAACTATCCAATATTTTCTTTTGCCACATACTCATAATAATATTTTAATTTTGTATTATAGTTTAAATTATAAATTGGCAAAAAAATAAGAGAAAATATATAATTTTATAACATACTAAATTTCTTATGAAATATGAACATACTTGAAATTGAACAAACAAATTTGAAGCATGCACAAACATTTTCAATAACAAAAAATACACTAATTATCAAATAACAATAAAAAAAAAAAAGGTAGAATGCTAGTTTGAGTCTCAATAAGAATGCTAGTTCTTACTGTTCATGTGTTATGATATGAATAAACCACACACCAATTTTTTATGTATGGATGATGAGGTTCCATCAAACTCACCATTATTTGATTTCATCAAAATGATATTTTAACGTCCCAAGCGAAGTTTAGCATATTCATCACATTCATTCCTTGCAACTTGAATGTACCAAGTATTAAGTAACATATGAGTTGCTTTCAAAGATTTAAAAAGACTTTTGAGAATAATGAATTGAGAGAACTAGAAGTTTAGAAAGAACGGAACTTTTTTTTTTATTAGTACATGTTAGAAGCAAAACAAAGAAACATGAAAAAGATAAATTAGAAAACAAAAACGAAAGAAAGAAGCAAACGCTTTAGGTGGGTGCTTCAACCAATTCTTTAGACACTACATGCCTAATTTTATCGGCCCATTTTTTGATAGTGAATATAGCTAACATATATGCAACTTGGTTTCCATTTCTTTTGGTGAAACTAAATTTCAAAAAATCTCTTTGAGAGGTTGTTGATGAAAAATGGATGAAGAAAACCTCTTTATATAGTGCTAGAGAATTTAAAGTTACAAAACTTTTAGAATTCCAAAACACTTTAAATTCTATTATTAATTAATAGGTTAAAATACCATTTTGGTCCCTGTATTTTGGGTTTTGTTCCATTTTGGTCCCTATACTTTTAAATGTCTAATTTTAGTTCATGTACTTTCAATAAAGTTTAAAATTGGCCCCTATGACAAGTTTGAAGTTAATTTTTTTTTATTATCAAAATTGGTTAAATAATAATACTAATTTTAATACAAAAAATTACACCATGTGAACATAATTCCAAAATTTATAGAGAAAAAACTAATAAAGACTGACTTTTTTTTTAAGAAAAATTAACCAAAAGCTAATAGTAGGGACCAATTTTAAGCTTTATTGAAAGTACATGAACTAAATTAGACATTTGAAAGTATAAGAACCAAAATGGAATAAAGCTCAAAGTACAGAGACCAAAATGATATTTTAACTTAATTAATAATTAAACAAAAAAATCAATGACATGACATGTTTGTAAATTTAGAAATTGAAGTGTGGGCATATTTGTAATTTACTAAAAATAAAAAGTGTGAAATGGTATGAAAATATTTTTTTGAGGTCCTTACTTTTTAATAGAGTATAGATGAAAATTACTATTAAAAGTGTAGAACCAAACATTAAAACGATTATATGAAAACCACTTTTAATAAATCAATTATAAACAAAGCAATTGTGCTAAAATCACTATTTATATAATCATTCCCAAATATGTCTTCAAAAATTTTTAAAAACCACTTTTGATCACACTAATCTTTAAAATGTGCTTTGCATGTGATATTTCCAATTTATTTTAAGAGTGGATTTAGGAGGGAGAGAGATATATTATATTATAGATTACAGATATGGACAAAGAGAGGAACACGAAAGAATTAGGATGGGGTAATTTTGGTGAGGGAGAGAGAGAATTTGGATGGACTGGGAGAGATTAGAGTTAAGAGATAGATGAGTGGGAGAGAGAAAAGATAGAGTTTTTTGGATCAAAAATTGCAGAGGTTGGGATTATATGCTCGGGTTGGCAGAGAAACGTAGAGTTAAGAGAGATATATGGATGATTAAATGAAAATCAAGTGAAAATAACTTTTTTTTTCATAATTTTTTTAAAAATCATGGTTAATATCGTAAAATAAAAGGTTTCTTTCAATTAACTTGGTTATTTATAAAAATCTTCATATGGGTGTCGTTAGTAAGAGAATAACTTCGTTTAATGTGATCTCATTCTATTTATCCTATCTAATCTACCATAGGGATAATTTCTTTTAATTAATATTTTTAGTATGTTCATAATATAGTTTTGAATTGTTATATTTGTGTAATTGGTTAAGGTATTATCACATTGAACAAAAAGTCACTTGATGTTCAAATTCCACCCCTACATATTATTGATCTAAAAAAAAAACATTCATAACTTTTTTTTTTCTTTTCATGTATTGCTATCAGTGTTTTTTATTTAGTGTATGATATATTTCTAATTTTTTTAATAATATGTATTTTCTAATTTTCAATATGTATAACTTTTATCTTTTAGAAAATATAAAATAAAATTATTTTGTTTGAAATTAGGAGCAAAAATTTTCGTTTGTAGAAAAGAATAACCTCTTTTTTAAGATCATTATCTCGTCCAAATTGATATCTAAAACTTTTGACTCACTCACGCTAACTTTTCTTAGTTTGGTGTGATCTTATTCTTTGTTTTTATCGAAAGTTAACTTCTTGCATAATTTATTCAACAAAGCTGCAAGCCTGCAATAACAAAATTTATTCTCTGTTATTATTATTTTTTGTAATAATAATATAATTTTTATTTTCTTTGCTCCAAGCTCCTTTTTGCACCGTGGATGTAGGCTATGTCGAACCACTTAAGGGGCCGTTTGTTTTTTGGAAATCTAGATAACCGGAATCTTCAGATGCCTGGAATTATAAATAACCAGAATGATAGATGTCCGACATCTTTAGATAGCCATGTTTGTTTTGTAGGAAAGTTTTTAAGAATGTCTTGGAATATTTGGATAATTGTGTTTGTTTCGTAGGATTTGTACTTGGGAATCTCTTAAATTTACAAAATGTTCCAAGAATGCCCTCACGACAATTCATGTAATTTATACATTAATTTAATACAATTTGAATTTATATAAAATAATTTTTTTTATTAAATTTAAATTTTATTTTTAAATCAATTTAGTTTCTATTATTTTTCCATGTTATTTTTCTCAACAAATTAATTTATATTAATTTAATATTTTTTATAAAATAATTATAAATTTCAATTTAAATTGGAATATCTTTCCAAGAAGAAGATAATTCATGCATATCAATTTCATTTGCATATATTCAATGAAAACAACTACAATATAATTCAAATAAAAAAAAATCATTTACAAAAAAATTAAAATGCAGAAAGTCCCAAAAAATTAATTTGCATAAAATATTGAGAACATAGAAAATTAATTTGCAGAAAATGAAAGATCAGAAAATGAAAAAAAAAATCTAGAATATTTCAGAATATTATTTTGCAGAAATAAAAGAGCAGAAAATGCATAAAATTAGTTTATAGACAAAATGAAGAATATAAAATAGCAGAAAATAAAAATGCAGAAAATAAAAATGCAAAATGCAAAAGTTTATTTTTCAGAAAAATACAGAAAATAGAATTCCAAAAAATGTTGAGAATTCATATTTTTTTTTAAAAAAAAAAATACAGAACTTAATTTGTTGAAAATGAAAATGTTGAGAATTCAAAAATCTAATTAATAGAAAATGTAGAAAACTAATTTAGTTTGAAGAAAATACATAAAACTCATTTACAGAAAATTATAATACATAAAACTAATTTGCAAAAAATAAAAAAATGTAAAAATGCAGAAAATGAAGAAAATGAATATGCAGAAAATGCAGAAAATGAATGTGGAAATGTAGAAGATATTGAAATTGAAGAAAATAAAAATGGATAAATTTTGAAATGTAAAAAATGTAGAAAACAAAAATGGAAAAAAAAAAAACAATGATCAGATGATCTGTAAAATGAAGAGACATTGAGACCTCCAATTTTAAGGTCAATGTCTCAACATACATCTCATATGAAAAAAAAGGTGATCAAAATTGAATAGACAACATAATGAAAAAAAATGTGAAAGGTAGCGAATACCTGGAAGAGGAGTAGAGCATAGCAGAGTGTTTTTGAAAAGAAAAAAACTCTAATAAAAAGTGACGATTGATGAGACGACTTGGAGAGAAAGAAAGCGATTTGTGGCAAATAATTAAGGTTAAGGGTAAATAATGTAATTTGATAGATGCCTAAAAGAAGGGAATCTTAAAAACCCATATTTTCAATGGTATTCAAGATAGCTTAAAATGAGGGATTTTAAAATACCCGATATCTTTGGATGCCTGACTATTTTAAGATTACCACGATCCAAACACGATAATTTAGATGGCCATAAGGTGGGAATCTTAGATTACCACCAAACAAACGACCCCTAAGAGCCATTTGATTGAAGATTTTATAGGATGCTATGGATAAAAGATGTATGGAAATAATATGATTGAAAATCAAAGATGACTATGTTTGATTATGCATTAGAGTGCTATTAGATTTTTATAAGAATAAGAGATATGAACATTTGTTTTTCTGAGATTAATTTGAGAAAATTTATATAATTATGGTACATTAATTAATAAAATAATTATAATTAATTCAAAAAATGAATATAATCTTTCTAAAAATTTTATTTAAAATAATCTCATACTAGATTAATCAAAAGCCAACAAATTTAAGTGGGATTAAAAAAGCCGCCACTATTGACTGTCATAGCGTCCGGCAGCTCTGTCCCCCAATGCATTTGCTTTATTGCATGTGCTCGAAACAAAACAGGCAGTTATTTGGGCTTGGATCAAAACATCGTCATCTTTGCCACTTTTTCTAGTCCCAAGGAAAATTCATATCCATTATTTCTTTTAAACTAATTTTTGATGCGGGCCCTGCCAATTGAAATGACATTCACTTATTTTATTTTATCTGCCTCCATCCTCTCTCAATGTACTTCTGTTTCTCTCTTTTATTCCTCTCTTTTATTTTCTTTCTAGGTTTGTTCTTGTCTTTGGCCATGGCTGAAATTCACAGTTTACTCCAATTCCTTTTTGTCATAATTAAACGTAAAACAGAAAAAAAAAAAAAAAAAAAAAGATAATTTTTTTTTAAACATTAAAATAAAAAAAGGCATGCCACGTGACAAAATGAGATTGTGGCACGTACTGGGCTGCAAAGTTTTGCTCCTAGTATAAATATTGACATTGGAGGAGAGAGACAGCATATGATCATTTCAATGGACGACTATATTGTGAGTTATGGTTCTAAGGCCTCTGAAAGCGTGGCGCTTCATCTCGGACAACATGGTTTTCCCAGAAAGGTTTTTCCCCTTGGTGAAGTAAAAAAATGTGGCTACAATCCATCGACCCAACATTTCCTGGTTGAGCTGAAGAATGAAGTTCGAGTTCATTTTGATAAGATCGACAAGACGCTCCGGTATGGCGATCAGATTAACTTCAACCTTACCGAGGAAGCCATCACGAATCTACATGGAGTTCAGCTGCAGGTTGATCGGGGTTGGGATCCTGCGATTCGAATCACCGCCGTCGACTATGGGATGGTTTGCTTCCAATTCCTCCACGCACGCCCCTTGACTATACCCTACCAAGCATTCCCTTGATTCAGGCCTGTGATAGCAAGTACCTTTTTTTTGTTTTTTTGTTTTTAATTTCTTAAGTACCATCGCATAGTCTTGTTAGTTTACTTTATTCCACTTATTAAGTTTAAGGAACTGTTTGGAGTACTGAATAGGTTATAATAACATAAATTATAATAGTCTGTAAAATAATATAATATTGTTTAAAATGCAGAGTTGTTTAGTCTGAGGTTGTAATAGTCTGTGTTTGGGTACAGAGTATTCCACGAGTTATTATAGCCATGGTATGAAATTTTCGTTGACATATCGACATTTCCATCGATATTTCCACATATCTATGGGTTCGACATCGACATAAAGGGAGAATCGACTTTCCACTATACCGTACAAAATTGATGAAATATTAAAAAAAATAGCAAGAAAATGTAATTTAATGTGAATATAATAATGTAACAAATATTTTAACTCATTTTAAAAGTGTAAAATGTTCATTTATTAATTTAAATATTTTTTTGAATTTTTTGTTTTTAAATTTTTTTCAGAAATATCCATCGACATCGACATTTTATCGATATTTCCATCGATATTTTCATAAATTTGAGACTTCGACATTTCCATCGACATCCACATTTTAAACCATGATTATAACACATGTTATTATAACTCTTGTCCCAAATAGCCCCTAAGTGTTTTTTTTTTTAGAAAAAAACATTTTTGACCTCTAAACTTTGCATGTTATATCAATTTTAATCATGTACTTTCAATTTCATCAATTTAAATCTCAAACTTTGCAAACTGTATCAATTTTAACCCTAAACTTTTAATTTCATCAATTTAAACCTCAAACTTTGTAAATTGTATCAATTTTAATCCTAAACTTTTGATTTCATCAATTTTAACTTCAAATTTGAATAAGTGTATCAATTTACACATTCGTTTAAGTTTTCATTTCCATCACCATTAGAAAGATTTCTCACATATGTCCAAAGCCACATTTTGCTCTATGATAGGTACTTATTTGTTATTTTAAAAAAAATAAATTTACTAAAAGAATAATTAAACAATTCCAGATCGAATCGTCACCATCATGAAAACCACGAACTCGATTTTCGAAAGTAGGACTCACACAATGAACACTTGTGTGTCTCCCTCGCCATTGGTGTTGATACCAATGACGAAAAATATAAAGAATATTGAGTTTAGCTAAAATGCAAGAGAGAACAAGAAAGACAATGTCAAACAAAATGATGCCCATGAATACAATGAACTAGTCTAGCCGATCTTGTCGGCCCCGTCGACAATCTTATAGGGGATAAAAGTGACATTGATGCCGGAGAGAAAAAAGACAAAAATTCTAACGAGGGTGGTGATTCTGAAAGTCCCATGTCCATTGCAGTGGATGGAGGACAAATCAAGCTAAAGGCCAATGAGAAATTAAAAAAAAAATATTGGCAAACGATTCAAAAAGAAGAGTACTCTATTGAGAAAAAATATAGTGCAAATAAGCTTTGTTTATACTAAAAGTTGGTGGATTGAGTAGAATCATGCCTTACAATTGAAATACCCTCAATTAATTAAATGAAAAGAAAAACAGTAGAATCAGATAAAATAAGAAGTAAAAAAAGTGAAAAAAAGTCATGCTCTAAATTGAAAGACATTACGGAAAGACATTATGTTTTTTTCCCTTTTTTTTTTTTGGGACTTAGATAAGTGGTGAGGGATTAACAAGATCTTCCAACCATTTAGATGATGTTTCATGGTATGTTAATGTGTCGTGTGTGGATTGCATGTTATAACCATATTAATTGCAGATTATATCCGTTTGGTAGTTGGTTTTTAATTTTTTAAAATTAAGCCTTTAAATACGAATTCTACATATGAATTTTATAATTTTTAAAAATTTATTTTTATTTTTAGAATTTGGCTAGAAACTCAAATGGTATAGAAATGGTGAGAAAATAAACATATTATGAATGGGGCCTTAAAAATACTCATTTCATTCTAAGAATCAATGCGCTCGGTTTTGGGGCTAAATCAAGAATTGAACCAATGTGGTCGGTTTTTTAAAATAAGAAACTCAATCAATGCCCGGTTGAAAAATCAATCGATTCGGTTAATGATTTTTGGCACAATTGGGCTTCTTTTTAACCGACCCACGGCGGCGTGAGGTTGCAAAAGGGAGGGAGATAAAAATAGAAGAAAAAACATGATGGTGGGAACGTACTGGCGATCGACGCTAGCAATAGCGTGAAGATAAGAGAAAAGAAAGAAATGAATTGGTGTGTGGGTGCAGCCACGGGAGATAGAAGAGAAGAGAAACAGCCGCGTGGGATTGTGAGGTTGCAGTTGCGACAGCCGGCAAATGGGTGAGATGCAGGAGAGGGGGAATTTAGAGAGAGAAAAAAATGTGTGAGAGCCGCGGTGGGGAGGAGGAGTTCCGAGAAAAAGAAAATGTGGGGGGAAATTAGATAGAAGTAAAGGGAAAGGGTAGGTTTACTCCATTTTTTTTAAAATATAAATATATAATTAAATTCTAATTTATATATAATTATAAGAGGTGTAATGAACAAAAATAAATTGATTTGATTTGAGTTCTTTGAACATTATATCTTTTTACTTTTCATATGATTCATTGATTATTTTCAAATTTGGAAATCAAGTGATAATTCTAAATCTGATTTTGTTATAATTTGTGAGATAGCAAAATTCTAGTAATGAAATTGAAATTGGATTTTTGCTCATCGTTTGGGTTTGATTTAGAAAGCATCAAGACTTCATAAATGAATCGTTGCTTCATCTTAGGCGATTATGGCTTCCTCAAAGCAAATTGGAGGTTTCGAGCTAGATTATTCCAAATCCATTTGTTTTTTTAATATTATATATGTACCTCATAAACGAATCGCTGCTTCATCTTAGGCGATTATGACTTCCTCAAGTGAATTAGAGGTTCCGAGCTAGATTCTTCCAAATTCATCTGTATTTCTAATATTATATATGTTTTTTTTCGATAATTTTTATATCATTCACGTCAAATCTCTTTATTCATCTATTCATCTCAATTTATTCTTAGCATCTTCGATTGACTTCCTTATCTTTGATCTGTATTAGCTTTTACTTTGTGTTTATGTATTATAAGTTTCTATGAATTCATTTAGAACTTTTTAAAGTGAAATTTTGTATTTAAATAACTTGGTATTTACGAATTTAAGAATGTGTATCAAATTATCCTTCAATTAGATCGAATTTTAATTGTAAGGTTTTTTTTAAAAAAAAATTCTTGGTATTTCTTGCTTTAAGGTATTTGGGAGAATTTGATTCGTTTTGATTCGAGTTTTAGATTGAATATAATGTATTTTGATTAGATATTTTGTTAGCAACATTTTTTAAAATCTTTTAAGGTAAATGTTATGTGATTTTCATCTTAGGTAGATTTTTAATTATTATGTTTTGAACATAGTGGGTAGGCCAAATACCCCCTCAATTTCAATGATTTCAATTCACTTTGTTCTAAATATAAAAAATAAAAAAATAAAAAAAAATTGAAATCATTTCAATCTTTTAAAATTCAATATTTTGAAAACATTTCTGCTCAAATCCACAGGCCAAACAAAGCATAAGATCATATTTTACTTTTCAATAAAAAAGAAAAAAATCCACATCCAAACCGAAAACAGAGAGAAACGTTACAAGAAAAACGGAATAAAAATTTAAAAAAAAAACAAAGGGAAGAGAGACGAGTGTGAGACAAGACCTGTGAGGTTTATCTATGAAACCAGATATGTGAAGTAATAATGTTTAAGATCAGATCTGTGAGATTTGGTAGTCGGTTCTGAAGGGAGGGATCACATCGTTGTTAGCCGTGACGGAGCGGCGAGCTTCTCGAGAGAGAGACAGAAGTTAAAGGAGAAGAATGAAGTACAGCGGCTAGGTTTCTTAATGTAATATATAAACGCCGGTTCGGTTCGCTTTTTTAAAATAAAACCGAACCAACCAAACGTTGTCGGTTTTTTAAATAAATAAACCGAGGTGTCCAATGTTTTGTAAATAATTGAACCAAACCAATCGGTTTGATTTGTCGGTTCATCGGTTTTATTGCATATAAAATTGCAATAAATTTATATTTAATTAAAGTTGTGCAAATAATTTAATATTGTTGCTTCTTTAAAATTATCAAATATAAATATTAAAATTTGTAATTTTCTAATAAGAGCACAATAGGTTGAGGTAGACTGCACCATAGAAAATAATAGCTAGACCTGTGGTGTTGAAGTGGACTGCACAATAGATTGCACCCAAATATTTTTCCCTAATAATGGCTAGATCTTTGAAGTGGACTGCACATGGAAAAGTTCACACCGAAAGGCAATGCCTTAAATTAGAAGTTGAAAATATAAAAAGTCGAAGAGTTGATTATTTATTTTAAAATAGGGCTAATTAGTGACGGGGAAAATTGTGGCTCAGCGAAATAAGATGGCCAACTTTTTGACTGCAGCACAACATGATGAAAGTTTTAGGGCAACAACAAAAATAGCCAATTTTAAATATTTCAACTCGAAAAATGTCTAAACAAATTAGTTTTTGAAAAAATGGCTAAATGTATATTAATAGAATCTTCAAATTGATACCCTTCAGATAAATTTCCCACTTTTAACAAAAGTGGAAAGTATACTAAAGAGGTAGAGTGTATTAAGGAAGAAAGAGGTAAATCTACCAAAAACAAACATAACAAACTATTTTTAATACGTAACATTAATTATCGTAATCTGTAACATTAATTTGAAATAATATTTCAGTCTAATGATAAATACCAATGACTAAAATGTGCTTAGAGGTCTATGAAAAGCAATATCTAAGATCATGATTCTTAGTTTCAAATGAACAAACCGATGAAAATAATGTTCTAGATAACGTCTATTATGCATATATATTCGTTGTTACACCTATAACTACGTGTAGGTGAGTATAACATATACAATAGATACACATATATACCCTAAACCCTTAAACTGTGGGCAGTCAATTAACATAAAAAAAAATTGAATGACAATAATTAGGCTGCCTATTGAACTTACCGAGGGAAAAGGGGTTCAATAGGTATGGTGTATTATTATCTGCAGCAATGAAGCGATTTGAAAATCTTTCATCTACCCATAAAACTAGCTTGGTTTGAAAATCTCCCACAAAACCCCTCCAATTATCTTCATATTCGTCTTGCTCAACTTTATGCGTGCTTTTAAAGGCTAAAATTTTGTCGATTGACTGTATTCTTCATCTCCGTCTACTTTGCCGCAGTGCTTGTGCAACTAAAAAAGTAAAGAATTTGTTTTTTTTTCCTACTGTAGCTTGTTGTCTAGTGTTTTTTTTTTTTTTTTTGTTTTTTTTTTTTTCATTTCATTTGATGGTTTTCCCTTCCATTTGAGTAAGATGAACATACATTTCTTCTTCCTCTTTGCATTCTAGAGTATGATTTGCATTTTTAAATAAATACTCTACATTCTAAAAGTCCATCCCATTTTTCAAGGGATTTTTTTAATGTCAAAATTTAAATTTAAAAAAAAAACCACTTTATTTCAGGAATTTGTTGAATGTAAACGTTTTGAACATAATACAATACAATTTGTAGGACCCACGTATTATGGTTGTTATGGAAGAGGAAGGAAACACACTAATTTTTTGCTTGCTATAGTTATTTCATGTATATACTTTTATACATACTAGTTGGATTCTACGTGCATTGCACATGTTTCATCATGTTGAAAATACAATATACATATAAAGTTGAATGTAGGGTCTTATACATATAGAAAATGAAGAATTACACTTTAATATTATTTTTTATTTTGGTTAGCATCATTTGATTACCCACCTAGTTTCAAACTTTAATTCAAACGCAAATATTATTATTTTTTTATTTTGATTTACATCATTTGTTACCTACTTCATTTCAAACTTTAATTTAAACAAAAAAAATTATTATTTTTTTCTAATTTTTTAAAATTTCGTATTATCTAGTAATTGAAAAAAAATCTTTTTTGCAATAATCTTTTTGAATTGAAGGGAATCATTAATTAGATAGTGGTTCTAAATTTTAGAACTATTTGAATCTATGAAAAAAGTTTCGAGGAGCTCTATCGGTTAATTTACTTTAATTCAAACCAAAATATTATTTTTTCCTTAAAAAAAATTCTTATTAATTATCTAGTAATTGAAAAAGTATTTTTTGCAATAACGTTTTCAAATTCAATAATTCATTAATTAGATATGTGGTCCTCATTTTACAACTCTTCGAAAGTTTTGAGAAGATCTATTGGTCAATTTATTTTTGTTTCCAAAAGTTCACTGAATCAAGAAGATCTATTCATAAATTAATTTTAAAAAAAATATTATTTTTTATTACAAACTTTAATAATAATAAATCAAGAAGTATCGAGTTTATTTTTTATTGCAAATTTGCAAGATAGAGAATTCAATCTACCATCAACTAAAATAATTTTTAGAATTTGAATATTAATTGTTACCATAATATTGGAAATTGCAATGACATTATATTTTTAATAACTATTAGTAATTATATTTAAATATAATACAATTACATAAATAGAAAAAAATGCAAAACTTTAATTAGACCCTCCTAAATCCTAGTCTAGTAAACTCCAATTTATCCAAAAAAACAAATGAAAAGGAAACAAAAATAAAGAAGAAAATAATATATACAATTACATTGTCACACATTGTTTATTGTCTTCTTCTCCTTATGCCGTAAGGAACTAGAGTTGCAATGGTTTTCTTCTCCACCCTCCTCAATATGACAAGGATCAGTAGATGAACGGGTGTGTATTTATAAATTTGAAACGAGAAAAAGAAAACTATAAAAATAGTAAATTACATTAAATCACTCTCCTTGTCATTTTGCAAAAAAAAAAAAAGAAAAAGAAAAAGAAACTACAAAAGCACGCCATAAATTACATTAAATCACTCTCTTTATCTATCATTTGAAAAAAAATAAAAAATAAAAGAACTATAAAAACACCTAAAAAGAAGTAAATTACATTAAATCACTCTCTCTTTTTATCTACTATTTGCAAAAATAATTGGAGGGGAAGCTCATTCACTTGTTGGCCTCTAACATTACCATAACGAAGTCTCTTCAATAATAAATTATTTAAGAAATATTAGGCTTATATAGCCATAGCCATCAAATGAAAATGGGAGAAATTAAAATTTCTTCCCTACATGATTTTTAGTATCACTTTAGAATTGTGGAATGTACTATATATAGACTGATGTATGAAATTTAATTTATTTATATTCATCATAATAGATCAAAATCTAATATTTTGTTAATATAATATTTAAAAAAATCTTATCTTGATTTTTTAAAGAAGTACTTAAATATTATTTTAATTTTGCATTCTCGAAAAACAATTGTTCAAAAATTTTTCAAGTTTTTGTTCTTAACTTTTTAAATATGCATTAAAAAAATCTTTAAATATTAGTTTAATTTTTTTTTAAAAAATCTTTCATAATAATTTCATATTCTCGAAAAACACAAAGGTTCAAAAATATTATTTTAATTTTTGTTATTAACTTTTTAAATACTCATTAACAAATCTTATTTTAGAACTCTTATTCATTTTATCATTTTATTATTCAAATATGTTTAATTTATCAATTTATTATTCAAATTATTCAAATATGCATTAGGTAGTTGGAAGATTAAAGATCGTAGAGATTTTAGAAAATTTATTCAAATTAGAAATCACATGTGTATAGATTTTAGAACCTTTATTAATTTTATAATTCAAATATGTTTAATTGATTATTTTATTATTCAAATTATTCAAATTATTCAAATATGCATTAGTTAGTTGGAAGATTGGATATAAGTATTATTTTATCATTTTATTATTTAAAATTCAAATATGTTGAATTTATCATTTTATTAGCCAAATTATTCAAATATGCATTAGTTAGTTGGAAGATTGGAGATCATAGAGATTTTAAAATCTTTATTCAAATTAGAGATTACATGCATAAAGATTTTAGAACTTTTATTCAAATTCAGGGCAGAAGGGAAATCTTTCAATTAAGAAGATCATAATGGAAAGTCTTCAAATTAAGAAGGGGCAAAAAAGGAAATCAAAAGCTTCTCCCCTCAAGCGTCATTTATATATATATATATATATATATAAGTATATAGCCATTTATATAGTATAGATAAGTATATAGACGGTTTTATATAGTGATTGTATGTGGTTTACCAAACTATAGTACTATAGATTGCAATATACCTTGTAGCTATATTTATTTGCATGTATATAATATTAATATTATAAACTACAATATCTTGATGTTGTATTTATTTGCATGTATATACTTTTATACACAAGTACTTTATGTGTTTAATTATATATAAAACTATAGAGTTTGATAATAATTGTGACATATTTGAAATTCTAGATTATGTTATAGGTATATAATGTAACATACATAGAACAATATATACTGATTTGTGAAATTGGAATGGTTCGAAAAAGTAATAACTTTAAGTCTAATTAATGATATTTGTTGATAGAGGATTCAAGTATAAGTTGTAGAAAAAAAAATTGTGGTTGATATATTAAATTAAGGTAAAATTAATAGATTTGTGAATAATTACAAATAAATTTGAATTAGGATAAGATTAATAAATTTGTAAAAATTAGAAATAAGATTCTATAGATTTGAATTGAAAAGAATTTAGTTTGGGTTAAAAAAAATATAGTAAAAATGTGTCAAATTTTGTTAGGAGAATTTTGTTGTAGAAGATCTTGCGATGGACTTGGGCTGACTTTTGATACAGTAGAATGGACATAACGTTTTCTTTACACTCCTCCCTAAAAAATAGGTAGACAAAATTCTAATTATGAAATATTTTTATCTCTTTTTCATTATAATATATATATATATATATATATATTTGTAAACATTACTTACAATTTTCCAAAGTTTTATTCCTTTTCCTTAGTTTACTTTGTTTTATTGTTGGTTTTTCTTTGTTCACAAACAACGTGAGTTTTATTACGTTTTCTTACTTTACTTTTGTTTCTTTGGTCAATTGAGATTTTTTTATTTTGTCGATTAATGACTAGCTAGCTTATCAAATTAATGATAAATAGGGTGGTTTAAATCCATATCTTGTAAATTTTATTATACATGATTTTTTTAGTACAGTTTTATTATACATGATTATACAATAAAATCCTAATTGTATAATAATTCAATAAAGGCCAAGATCTTTAAACTAGATAACATAAGTTAAAATATAACATAAGTTACAAATAACATAAGTTAAAATATAACATACCTTGATCCATAATGTTGATTTCGTAAGGATTGTGTTTCTCCCTCTAAGCTTTCCTTTGGATCTTGATTTTAGGTCTTCTTGATGGAGAGAATTCTACTTGATAAGGCAGATTAGTCGAGTTGTTGAAGCCCGCCAAAATAAAACTAGTAAGAACTCTAACTGTAGAAATAGTTGACCAAATCAAACTCCCAAGGGAACCAACGTAATCAATTTCTCAAGATAAATTTGCATAAAAAGGTAAAAAAGGGATTTTGTATTTTTATGAATAAATAAAATAAAACATAAAACAAATAAAAGTAAAAATAAAAAAAGATCTTACCATAATTTCTAATTCAAAGGTATGGTCTCCTCCAATTGTAATTCTGATCTTGGGCTTACCAAAAATAAATTAATTATTACCCAAACACATAGTCTATTTATTCGAAAAAGCCGAAATAAGTTTTACTCTCCTAATCTAATTTATTTTAACATAGAAAATTCTTATTATCTAATTAACTGGGCACAATAGCATTCTATATTAATCAAACAATAGCATAATGAGCTGTGAGAGGACTAAAACGATATCTACTAGGTGAGATAGCTACACCTAATTAATTTTGCTTCTTTAATCCTAGAGTCCATCATGCAAGCTATGTAGTCATGGAAAAGCCATAGAAAACACACACATGAGACAACCCAATTGCTACTAAAATTAAGATTCATTTATGACAATTACGGATTACAAATTTCTTGCATAGCAAACATACAAGCAATCAATACAATTGAGGCGTCAATTCAATCAATAAAAGCTCATAAGAATTAAAGCAAGAATTAAAGAATTACTTGGAATGATATAGAAATAGAACTGAAGCTCAAAGCCTCACAATCTTATAATTAGATTCGACCTACATTTGATTCAGAAACACGAACTCTAGCTACTCATTGTGCTGATATAACTAAAATCCGTCATGGTTCGATCGTTTCAAAAGATAGATGAAAAGTAAAGTGTAAAATGCTCTCAAGAATATCTAACAACATAAACATAAGCTAAGACCCATTTGCCCTAAAGAAAAAGGTGTATCTATAGGAATCGGGGCAGCATTGAGGCACCATAAAGTAGCGTCTTGATGTTGCCTTTACAAATAAGAAAAATATCGCAAAAATCATTGCAGTGTCGAGCAAAGTGTCTCTACGCTGCGCTCAACCCTACAGAGTGTCGAGCGTGGTGTCTTTGATGCTTTTTCGAAGCATTTCGACGCTTGAATATATCGTTTAGACACTGTATGCGCAAATTTTCTTGCTTGATGAGTGTCTGCAGTAGTGTCTTGACCCTTGGATAACGTTGAGATGCTATCCCCTCAGGAATTTGAGCTTTGACATGATCTTCTCTTGACTCGGTTGCTCAATTTAGGTCTAAATTGTCCATTTTTCATCCCAATTCATTTAAAATGCTCCGATTAACTCCAAAGCACTAAAACTCTACAAAATAGACAAATAAGCATGTGAGAGTATAGGAACTAGCATGAAATAAAACATATAAATAACATATTTTAGGTGTTATCACATAGAGGAGACCAATCCTTAGGACATTATGGTGTTAATTAGGGAAATTACCTTTTAATTAATTGGTCAAAATAGTGGACCTAAAACACCAAAGAGAAAATAATGTATATGGGTCACGTTAATGATAATGTTCTTGCCAAATTTTGGACAAGAGAAATCTCACATGACCTCCATGTGACAACAACGGTGAATTTGTATTCTTGGGAGAAGAATGGGACCTGCAAGACAAGAAAAATCTAAACACCAGTATGGTGTAGGCCACATAGGCTCCGATGCTTCAGTTAGAGATAGTTCTTTTAGAGAGAATTTGGTAGTTCTAGGAGAGTGTTGTAGGCTGAAATGAACTTACCTCGCTCTCCCCCTAAGGAGAGCTTAAATACTTTCATTTATAGGGTTTTTCGTGGGTTTCCGTCTTCGAATGGGGAAATGAAAGATCGAAATGGGCTGGATCGTGGGTACACGGGCCATGAGGGACCAAGGCAAGGCCTAAAAATGGGTCTTGCCAATTTGGTCGACCCGTTTCTTCTCCCTCTCATTTAGGGCCGGTCCCCTATCGATTTCGATTCGTTTTGAAGTCGTATTGGGATTCTTTCTCGTTTGGCCCTTCGTTGCAGCCCGATCTTGTTGGTCCAATTTCACCCATAACAGATAATATTAAATTTAAATTAAATCTAACATATTTCAACTCCATTCATTTTTCAAGTTCAATCCAAATCCCAATTATAATATGTGTTTAGGAAGATGAGTATTAGACCCTCTCTCAAGCTCATAATCTTGAACTCGTTTGATATTATTGAAAATGTTTTATTCTCATTTATAGACAGTTTTCTTTGTCTTATATTATCTTGACTTTTAAAATGATTTTGGAGTTCGAAACACTAAAAAAGGTAGTTTTAATAACCTTCACAAAACAATCATGAAAATGAAGTCTAATC
Source organism: Trichosanthes truncata (assembly GCA_033996785.1). Classification (NCBI taxonomy): domain Eukaryota; kingdom Viridiplantae; phylum Streptophyta; class Magnoliopsida; order Cucurbitales; family Cucurbitaceae; genus Trichosanthes; species Trichosanthes truncata. The sequence goes on from JAWPNB010000010.1 coordinate 58,448,037, forward strand.
AATGAGGCAGCAATATGAGCTTCCTTATCAAAAGTTTTGAACAAGAATGACTATAGAATTGAGGGAGAAAGCTCTGAGATTGATCCATAACTTAGTCTCTTTCTTTTTCTCAAAAACTTTCGATGCTAAATCATCATTCAATCTAGAAACTTAAGCTTGTGAGTTATAGTAAATTTAATTTTATATCAATACTTTCAAGACTAGAAAACAAGCAAGAAGGAAACTTGAAAGTTTGCTACAACGAAGATTAGGAGTGTTAAGTTGTAAAGGGAGCTACATATCTCTGTGGAATAATATTAATTAATCAATGTAAAAAAAGAGAGGAAGTGAAGAAGATTTCTTCAAAAAAAAAAAGGTGAAAAAGCGAAAAAGGTTGGAATTGGTGGCTAACTATAGGATTTTGGGAGTTGGTAATTTAATATATATGAGTGATTGCTAGATCCTTAACTTCAGTACGTACTTTGTGCTTTTAGTTACGTTAATTAATTATTTGTAATCTCATTCTGGAAGGATCAGCAAAGTTTGTTGCCATTGGTTTTCCAATAGTATAATGATCATTCATTAGTATATTATTGCTACTTTCCTTTTCAAAAAAAAAAAAAAAGTATTATTACTATTTTAATTGGGCTGTAAAAATGTTAAAGTCAAACACAGGATTTTTTTACTTTTCTCGATGCAGTAAAACGTCGGAAGAAGCCATAAACACGTCAGGAAAATATATCCCAATGCAATTTCATGCGTTGGGAGAGCCATTGACATAAATAGGTCCGCAGAGGTTCTACCGACCCAGATCCGACTATTTCCAACCCCTGTTTCTGGCGTCGACAGAAACTGCTTGATCACAAATTTTTTTAAATTTTAGATATTTAATATTTTTTTAATTCAATTCTTGTTGTACCTAAATAAAATGTATACAAAATAAGATGTATACAAAATTACATTTGAAATATAATTTATATTAACTGAACAAACCTAAATATATTCTTGCAAATGTTGTAAATCATCATAAATATTTTTTCATTCAAAGTTGAAGATAAAAATGAAATTACATAAAACATTAAAGAAAAAAAAATCTGCTCTACTAGATGCATCCTAAATGTCTCTAGCATAATTTTGCTCGTACATCAACCCCGAAGCATCTAAAAAAATAAAATTAAACTTAAGTAACTCTCTATAACTTAGCACATATCAAACAATCTCAAACTACAACCAACACCACAACTAAACTTAACATATTCAAATTTATACATACAAGAACTAAACTAAACTTTTAGTCAAAATAATCTAAAGTCAAAATGATTCATTGGCATCCTAAGAACAAATGTATCAAACAATCTCAAACTCCAACCAACACCACAATTAAACTTAACATATTCAAAACTTAAACATACATGAACTAAACCAAACTTTTAGCCAAAATAATCTAAAGTCAAAACGATTCATTTGGCACCCTAAGAACAAAAATATTAAATAATCTCACACTCCAATGAACACCACAACTAAACTTAACATATTCAAACTTATACACACAAGCACTAAACTAAACCTTTAGCCCAAAATCATCTAAATTAAAAACGGTCAAACTCTAGAAGATGAAACTTAGAATTTAAAAAATTGGAAGTCTATCTAAGAAATTATAAAATTTAAAACTCTATTTCCCAAAGTATTCAGAAAACTATTTTTAGAACTCTATTTTAGAAATTAAAAAATTAGAAATCTATTTAAGAAATTAGGGAATTTAAAACTTCATTTCACAAAGTATTCAAAAACTTATTTTGGAACTCTATTTTAAAAATTAAAAAGTTGGAAGTCTATTTAAAAAATTAGGGAATTTAAAACTCTATTTCACAAAGTATTCAGACAACTATTTTTAGAACTCTATTCTACAAATTAAAAAATTTGAAGTCTATTTAAGAAATTAGAGAATTTAAAACTCTATTTCACAAAATATTCAAAAATCTATTTTTGGGAACTCTATTAGAAACTAAAAAATTGGAAGTCTATTTAAGAAATTAGGTAATTTAAAACTTTATTTCACTAAGTATTTAGAAATTTTTTTTTGGAACTCTATTTTAGAAATTAAAAAACTTATTTAAAAAATTAGGGATTTTAAAATTCTATTTCACTAAGTATTCACAAACCTATTTTTGGAAGCCTATTTAAGAAATTTAAAATTCTATTTTACAAAGTATTCAGAAAACTACTTTTGACACTCTATTTTAGAAATTAAAAAATTGAAAGTCTATTTAAGAAATTAGAGAATTTAAAACTTTATTTCACGAAGTAGTCAAAAACCTATTTTTGGAACTCTATTTTAGAAATTAAATAATTAGAAGTCTATTTAAGAAATTAGGGAATTTAAAACTCTATTTTACAAAGTATTCAAAAACCTATTTTTGGAATTCTATTTTAGAAATTAAAAAATGAAGGAATGAACGTTTCACTCCACAGCGGAAGCATTTGATCGTCTTTGATTTTATTTAAAATTAAACTAAAAATAAGATTAAGCAAACTTATTTGGAGATATTTCTGGCGGGTCTTTATCTCCTCCACAAAGTTTTCCTAGCTATGACTCGAACACAAGACCAAGGCTTGTGGGAGTCTCTTGAAAAAAAATTCACAAGAGATTGGAGAGGAAGAGGTCTAGAGAGAATTCTCTAATTCTCTATTGAGGAGACGTGTGTTATGTTTAATGGCTCAACCCAAGTGTCCTATTTATAGAAACCAAGGAAAAATCGTTGCCATAATTAAAATATTATATTTTAATATCTAATATATTAAAATATATCTTATACTTATTTGAATCTCATTCAAATCTCCTACGATATGTATTTATTAAAATCTTATTCAAATTCTATAAATATCTTTTATTTAATGTATCTAACATACATTAATTATTGTAATATTTAATGTATCAAATACAATAAATATATTTTTCTCTTTTATATTTAATGCATTAAATATTAATTTGAACACTTCAAATTAATATTAATTTGAACATTTCAAAATTTTCTTTCAGCTAGATTGATCTTTTAGTGTTACTATAAGCTAGCAAGTGGACCTTATGGACCTATAGATTATATGCTCCAATGATACAAAATTAATTAATTAAACTCTTTAATTAATCAATTTTCATTCATTAACTCTAGAGTCACTCCATTATAGACTTAGAGTTGCATTCTTATGCACTGTAGGACAAGTTGTGTCCATGAATATAATCACTACATGCAAGTCGATCTTTTACGAGTTGTTTGTAATTACAGCTGAGTCAAAAGTTTGTTTTACCCTTGTAATTACATCTTGCACCTTAAGAACCACTGACCCTCTAATGAACAATTTGTTTATAATCCAACCATAAACTAAGTCCCTCTCGAGCCAGTGAGAGGGTGGGGTTTTATTGTTCAAGTCTCGAAATCAACACTTAAGGGAACTACTCATCTACTTATCTTATATGGGAAGAAGTGAATTCTATATTGTGAGATTATGTTTCCAACTCCCTATTTGGTCAAGTCTCCAAAATGGTAGGCTTATTGAATCGGCTACAAAAGCCACTCTCACCCATGCAAATCAAAGGACAAGCCTTCATAGGTAGGAGTTCATAACTCACTTAGGATTAAGATCGAGTCGTATATGATCATCTTGATGAAATATTAATCTTCTCAATTATCGAATTTATAAAGAGAGATTAAATATCTCGTGGTCCAGTCTTATACAAACTCATTGTATAGGATATACCCACTCGCATATCTCCACATGAACGATTTAGATCAAATCATTTGTAACTATTACAAAGTGGGCCGTATCAATAGTGTTACCAAGATAGGGCACCCAACCTTATACATATACTAGGACCATTTAGGTTATTTCTTAAATATGATCATCCTGTATGTCAACTACATACTGTTCAAGATTACACTAATAACCTTGGATTCTTCATATAATGGATAATATTATATTGCAAATAAAATAATCAAAATTATTATTAATTATTAAATAAATCATTAATTACGAGGCTTTAGGGCATAAATCCCAACAAAAAATTGAAATCTATTTAATAAATTAGGGAATCTAAAACTCTATTTGACAAAGTATTATACCTATTTTTTGAACTCTACTTTAGAAATTAAAAAAATTAGAAGTCTATTTATGAAATTAGGGAATTTAAAACTTTATTTACAAAGCATTCAAAAACCTATTTTTGGAACTCTATTTTTGAAATTAAAATCTTTGTTTAGAAGCCATTTTTAGTTTAATTTTAACATTTTAAAAAATTAACTAGGTTGTCGGGTCGCCAGTTGTTGTGGTGGTTCGTTGGTGGTGGTTGCAAGGTGGTCAGGTTGCCAGAGTGGATGTTGGGTGGTTGTTAGGTAGTCAGGTCGCTGGAGTGGTTGTTGGGGTGTTCGTCAGAGTGGTCATCCTAGTGGTTGGGTTGCTGGATAGTTGGCTCGCGAGGGTGGTCGTTGGAGTGGTTAATGAGTGGTTGTTGTCGAGGTGGTCGGTGGCAGTGGTTGCTGGGTGGTCGAGTCACCGGGCTGGTGTTGGCAGTGGTTATTGGGTGGTCTGGTTGTCTGGGTGATTGTCGAAGTGGTCATCAGGTTGGTTGAGTAGTTGGAGTGGTCACCAGGTGGTTGTCGGTGGTGGTTGTCAGTGGTGGTTGGGTTGTCGGGGTGGTCAGATTGTCGGAGTAGTTGTCAAGTGTTCATTGGCGATGGTTGTGGGCAAGTCAGATCGCCATAGTGGTTGGGTTTCTCGGGTGGTCGAGTTGTTGGGCTGGTCGTCAAACTGGTCTTTAGAATGGTCACTGGAGGTAATTGTTAGCGGTAGTTGGGTCACCGGTGTGGTTGTCAGAGTTGTCGCCAACGATGATTGTCGGGTGGTCACCGAAGTTGTCACAAGAGTTATTGAATTGGTCGCTAGAAATAGAAGAAGAAAATTTGGCACAAACCACATGGGGTTGCACTGTTGTAACCCATGGGATTGTGTTTCAAAACTAAGGGATTTGATACACAAACATGGTTTTAGATTTGAAATCCAAAACCATTCAAACCCAAAATTATGGTTCCCATGGTTTTGGCCCATGGTTTTGGGTTTGCCCATGTTTTGAGTTTGGATGATTTTGAGAAGATGAAAATTTTCTCAAATGAAAAATCCCTTTTTAATTTATGTTACTTGTATTTAAAGAAGTCTTATACACATATGAAAGTCATGCATTAGCAATTTTAAAACAAAATTCAAACAGAGAGTCTAAATTGGTTCATGAAGGAAAGTTTAGAAGTATAAATTGATTTTTTTCCCTATTTTTTACTCATGAAAGAAGTGTTAGATTTTTTAATTTAATATTATCATTAATGTGGCTCATGTACATTTATTTCTATCTTAATATTTTAGACCCACTACATTAATGGGCCAGTTAATTAAAAAGTGTATATATAAAGATTAAAATCCTAGGGATTGGTCATCTCTCTACTTAATAAAGTAGAAGCTTCTCTCCATCAAGAAACCTAATCAAGTTCAAAAGGAAGGCCAAGAGAGAGAAACACAATCCTTCTTTATAAGATCAATATCATGGATCAAAGTATGTTACTCTAACTCATGTTATTGTGAAAATTAGGGGTGATCATCGGTCGGTCGGTGTTGATTTTGAGATCAAACCTGCGCCGATCACCGACATGTCGGTTTTGGTCGGTTGGTGGTCGTTGGTTTTGGAGGTTATTAGAGAACCGAATGCGCAAAGATTGGTTTTGGGAGTTTGCCAGTGTTGGGAAGAGCAATAGGTGGTGTTGGTTCGTGGCGATCGCTCTGGCGAAGAGAGTTAAAAAGAAAAAGAGAAGATTGAGAGAGAAGAGAGAGAAGAAGAGAACGAGAGGAAAGGAGAAAGAGAGAACTGGGAAGGTAGAAGGAGGAAGCTCCGACAAAAGATGCAGTTTTGATAAAAAAGGAAAAAAGAGAGAGAGAATATGAGAAAGGGATAAGGGAGAAATTAAAAAAAAAAAAAGAAAGAGAGGGAGAGAATATGAGAAACGGATAAGAGGAAGGAAAAGGGAGAAGAGAGAGAGGAGGGAAATGGAGGATTCGGATGAGAAAAAAGAAAATAAAAAAGAATTTGAAAAAAGTAATAGGTAGTGATTACCTTTCTCAAATCCCATGTTTTTGTTTTCTCAAATATATCATTTTGCTTGTAAGAAGAAACCTTTTGTGTTAGTACTCACGTGCCCCATGCTTTGATTTTTTTATTTTTATTTTTTATTTACATTTACATATAAGTCGGTCAGTTTTTCCATGTGCAAAACTGACTCCGACCTACTTATATCCTTAAACAGATCAATCGAAGTCGGCTCGCCCGGTTTCGGTCAACTGGCTTGATTTTTTGGTCAATGTTGCTCACCCCTAGTGAAAATCATCTAGTTCAAAGATCTTGGCTTTTATTGAATTATACAGTGTTAGGGTTTTATTGTATAATCATTTAATCTAAAACTTACATGTGGTATCATAGAAAAGTTGAGAACATGTGATTTTACATTGATGTTTTAATGTATGAATTTATGTTTATGCTGTAAATAACTCTGCTTGGTTTTTCCTTAATGGACCAATTGGTTGAACCTAGAAGAAAGAAGAAGTTAATAATAAAAAATTATTAAAACGTTTTCCATAAATCAAAACAAGCATGAAATCTTGCGATTGTTTATGATTTCTTATTTGTTAAATCAAATCAAGTTCTTGCTCATGCAAAATCCATGAAACCTTGTGTTTGATTATGATTTTTTTTATTTGTTAAATTTTTCTTTGACACTGAATTCAAGTATGCATTTCAATCCTCTCACATTTACCAAGCATTCCATTGGATTATGATTGTTTTTTGTTCCTGTATTCAAGAATTCATATTCCAATGTGAGGTGATCTGATTAAATTTCATATGTTTTTGTTCCTAATTGAATTTGGTATGATTTCCTGTATTCAAGAATTGGTTTGATTGGTTTAAATCTAATGGTATTATTATTTTTTAAATTTTGTAATGTAAATTATTATTATCATTATTTTATTATGACATCTATGTCATGAATAATTTGTTAGCCACAAAAGTTACCGAATTAGTAAGTTTTATAGATATCAAATTAAAGTTATTTCAATTACACAATTTGGAATGCATGAAGTTTTCCTAAATTTTCTTTTGATAAAATTATTTGCAATATTAATGTTTTGCAAATTATGTGATGAAAATTACTTGTCGTTATTATGATATCTATATAATGTATAATTTGTTAGTCACCAAAGTGGCCGAATTAGTAAGCTTTGTAGATATCAAATTAAAATTAATTCAATTACTCATGTTTATGTGATGCTAATGAATGAGATGATATTATAAAATATTAAAGATTTTATCATGAGTATATTGATGTTCATTATTATAAAACATTTTGAATCGCCTAAAGGTTTATTAGTAGTTTTATTATTTTGAACCTTATTGTGGTTAATTGAAGTGCTTGGTTATGTATGTTTAGTATATCCAAAGATAACTAATGTATCTAATTTGAGTATTTTAATTACCAATTATGTGAAATTAAATCTAGCATCAATTATGAATGAATGTTGTATATTGTTGTATCTCCCAAAGGAAAACTCCAATGTATGATTAATGTTTTATGAATATGCATTATATATTTAAGCTTATTTATCAAAGCAGTGATGTGTAAGCATATTTTCTCTATCTGCAGTAACTGCTTCAATTTCTCTGATTGGTGCGAACAAATTCAATTCCATCTTGGTGTTTTGGATATTGATTTGGCACTCTTAAATGAGAAACCTGCTACACTTACTAATGCCAGTAGTGCTGAGGAAAGATCTTTCTATAAAACTTGGAAAAGATCAAATAGGTTGAACTTAATGTTTATGTGAATGACTTTGGCAAGAAATATCAAGTCCACAATTGCAAAAACTGAAAATGCTAAGGAATTTATGAAATTTGTAGAAAATTGTTTCCAGTCTGAGTCGGCTGATAAGTCACTTGTTGGAACACTGATGAGTACCTTAACCAACATTAAGTTTGATGGTTCTCGTACTATGCATGAACATATCCTTGAAATGACAAACTTAGCGGCAAGGCTAAAGACCATGGGAATGGAAGTTAATGAGAATTTTTTGGTAACATTCATCCTTAATTCCTTACCTCCAGAGTATGGTCCATTCCATATGAACTATAATACTTTGAAAGATAAATGGAATGTGCATGAATTGCAAAGTATGCTCATTCAAGAAGAAACAAGGCTTAAGAAACCAATAATTCACTCTGCTAATCTCATGGGTCATAAAGAATTTGGGGAGAAGCCAGGAAAGAAGAATGGAAAGGGCAATAACAGAAAGATAAATCAGCCATATGTCCAAATCCACAAGAAGGAACAAATTAAAGATAAGTGTCGTTTCTACAACAAGCCAGGACACTATTAGAAAGATTGCCTGAAATGTAAGGTATGGTTCGAAAGTAAAGGTAAGCATAATGTCTTAGCATGTTTCGAATCAAATTTAACTAAAGTTCCTTATAATAATACATGGTGGATTGGTTCTGGTTGTATGATAAGACCTATAAAGTCTTCTTTAATCACACTTATTTCTTGTTAGTTAGAAGGATTTTATGTGTTTTATTATTATTTTTTTAGGGATTCGAACAATTCGCGTGTTTTGGAGAGTTTGCAACATTTCGAAATTAATTTGGACATAATTGGAGGTGATTCGAGCAATTGAATTTCTATACCAACTTTGACCGATTATATCATGATATTTTGAGATACAAATATATTCAAATTTGGTATCAAATTGAAGCTTATTGAATTATATTTCCAACGGTATAAGACTCATTGCATTTCACCTAGTATTATGAAAGTTATGACATTTTGATTGATTACTGCTCCTGTTGGAAAGTTGTACTACCCGAGAATGCTTTGTGCCAATGTCCGTTCCCATTATCTTGCTGATTGCGTTTGGGAATATAGGCAAATTAGATACCATTTTAAAGCTCTCTGAAAGATCTTTCCACCATATAAAGATCACTTCAATCCAAGTTTTGGAGAAGACATTATTGGCAAAATATTGAAGACTGTGCAATCCAGAAACTTTCCTTAATTGCAACCTTCTATGTTCGTTTTGAGAATTTAGGAAAAGATTTTCGATTTTTGGATGTATTTTCCAGCATTTTGCAAGATAGAAAATTATTTACTTTATTTTATTTTATTTTGAATATTATTCCCTAATTGTTCTGGGAAAATATCTTTCTAGAATTTAGGGTTTTTTACTTATGCAAGTTGTCTACTTCAAGACTATTTAAGCCTTATTTTGGACAGCTGCAAGGGATTTTTTCTCCGAGTGTAATTTTTCGAGATAATAGTTTTTAGAGTTTTTCTCCCTTTTCCTTTACTTTTCTTTTGGCACTATATCGAACCAATGACAAACCTTGCTACATCATCACGATGAGCAGCTAAGGTAAATGTTCCAATTCATAGGTCGGTGTAGCCAATTGCAATGTTGTGAGGCTCGAACTTTAATGTAGTTTTCTTATAATTGCAAGTGTTCTTTGATTCCTATTTTTATTTTATGAGCATGTATTTTTGCTTGAATTGATGTCTCGATCGCTTTATATGTTTGATTGCTAGTCATGATGCATGGTCCGTAATTGTCATGTTGATTGAACCTTGTAGCGCTAGGATCATTACATGTGTGTGTTTTATGGGTTTCCCTAATTGCATGTTTAATTCTAGGAAAAATGAGCAGCTTGATTAGATTAAAGTTATTTTATCTAATTGGTTGTCTTAGTCTTTTCAAAGCACTTAATGCTTTTATCTAAATAATTTGGAACGGTTTCGTCAAAATTGTTTAGGTAATTAGCGTTAACTTTGACGTTTGTTAGAGTTAATGACTTTAGGGAATTTGTTACTTTTTGGAGTTTCCTAATAAGTTGACTAAGTGCTTGCATAATTAAGTCAAAACGTTTTGTGTGCCTATGATCAATTTTGTAATTGGATAAAACCGTGCCTTTGAATTGGGTTTTGGTAAGACTTAATCTATATTTAATTTTCTTATATTTTGTTTTATTTGAAAAAACGTAAAACCACCATTTTTAATTATTTTCTCCTTTGCAAATTTAATTTGAGAAATTGATATTCGGTTTCCTGAGATCGACTCGATCCACTCAATGCTACAAGTAGCTTACGATCGGTTTATAAATTGTAATTTGACGAGCCCTCGACAAGCTCGCGTCATTGTACCATTCATGTTTCAAATACGATGCAGGGATTCCTTACGACCCTAACCACAAGCCCAAATGAGAAATTCATCTTTATGGGAAGCCGAGCCAAAGTTCCAGTTAAAGTTGTAGGAACTTATCGTTTAATTTTAGACACTGGACATCATTTAGACCTTTTAAATACCTTTTATGTTCCTTTTGTATCTCATAATTTGATTTCCTTATCTAAACTTGATACTTCTAGTTATTATTTTAAATTTGGGAATGGGTGTTTCAGTTTATTCAAATAGAACATTCTTATTGGTTCTGGTACCCTTTGTGATGGTTTATACAAATTAAAGCTTGATGATCTTTTTGTTGAAACTGTTTTAACCCTGCATCATAATGTTGGTACTAAACGTGGTTTATTTAATGAATCATCTGTCTACTTGTGGCATAAACGTTTGGGTCACATATCCAAAGAAAGATTTGAAATATTGGTAAAGAATGAAATCCTTTGAAACTTGGATTTTACTGATTTTGGAATTGGTGTGGATTGTATTAAGGGAAAACAGACAAAACACATAATCAAGAAAACAGCCACAAGAAGCTCACAGCTCCTTGAAATTATACACACTGATATTTGTGAGCCTTTTGATGTTCCATCTTTTGATGGAGAAAAGTATTTCATTACCTTTATTGATGATTTTTCACGTTATGAATATATCTATTTGTTGCATGAAAAATCTCAATCGATAGATGCCCTAAAGATATTTATAAATAAAGTTGAAAGACAATTGGATAGAAAAGTGAAAATTGTAAGGTTTGATAGAGGTGGTGAATAGTATGGAATGTATGATCAGAATGGATAGTGCCCTGGTCCATTTGCTAAATTTCTAAAAAATCATGGCATATGTGCTCAATACACAATGTCAGGAACACTGCAAAAAAATGGTGTTGCAGAAAGGCGCAATCGTACTTTAATGAATATGGTTAGAAGCATGTTAATTAATTCATCTATACCAACATCGTTATGGATGTATGCTTTAAGAACTGCCCAATATTTGTTAAATAGGGTCCCTAGTAAGTCAGTTTCAAAGACATCTTTTGAACTGTGGACAAGAAGGAAACCCAATTTAAGGCACCTGCATGTTTGGTTACTAAGCAGAAGTAAGAATTTATAATCCACACGAAAAGAAACTAAACTCAAGAACAACTATTGGTTTCTTTATTGGTTATCCAAAAAAATCTAAAGGGTAAAGATTTTATTGTCCTAACCACAGTACGAGAATAGTAGAAACTGGAAATGCTAGGTTCATTGAGAATGGTGAAGTTAGTGGGAGTTTGGAACCACGTAAAGTGGAAATTCAAGAAGCTAAGGTACAAATTTCTTCTCAAGTTGTTGTTCCTATAATTGTTGACTCTATTAATAATTCACAAGAACAACAAATTAATGATCAAACAACACATAATGATATTGTAATTAATGAATCTACAATAGAGGAACCACTAGAAATAGAATTAAGAAGATCTACTATTTCTGATGATTATGTGGTTTATTTGCATGCGTCAGAATATGACTTAGGCATTGATAATGATCCATTTTCGTTTTCACAAGCCATTGAAAGTGACAATTCTGTTAAATGGTTATATGCCATGAAAGAAGAGTTAAAATCAATGGACCACAATGGGGTTTTGGACCTTGTAGAATTTCCTGAAGGAAGCAAAAGAGTCTGATGTAAATGGGTTTTTAAGACCAAACGTGACTCAAATGGCAATATTGAACAACACAAGGCTAGACTCATTGCCAAATGTTTTACTCAAAAAGATGGTATTGACTATAAAGAAACTTTTTCTCCTATTTCTAAAAAGGATTCATTAAGAATTATTATGGTATTAGTAGCTCATTATGACTTAGAGCTTCATCAAATGGATGTGAAAACTGCTTTCCTAAATGGAAATTTAGATGAAGAAGTGTTTATGGATCAACCAGAAGGTTTTGTGTTGAAGGAAAGGAGCATATGGTGTGTAAGCTAAAGAGATCAATATACGGACTTAAACAAGCTTCCCGACAATGGTATCTTAAGTTTAATGATACCATCACATCTTTTGGATTTAAAGAAAATGTTGTTGATTGATGTATATATCTAAAGATCAGTGGGAGTAAGTTTATTTTTCTTGTTTTGTATGTTGATAACATCTTGTTGGCTACTAATGACTTCGGTTTATTATGTCAAACCAAGGAATTTCTCTTTAAGAACTTTGTAATGAAAAATATGGGTGAGGCATCATATGTAATTGGAATGGAAATATTCCATGATTGAGCACATGGATTACTAGGATTGTCTCAGAAAGCATATATTAACAAAGTTTTAGAGAGATTTAAGATGGATAAGTCCTCTTCAAGTGTTGTTCTAATTCAGAAGGGAGATAAGTTTAGTCTCATGCAATGTCCAGAGAATGAATTGGAACGCAATCAAATGAAAACTATTCCTTATGCATCTATTGTTGGAAGCTTAATGTATGCACAAACTTGTACCAAACCAGACATTAGTTTTGCTGTCAGCATGTTGAGCAGGTATCAAAGTAATCTAGGAATGGATCATTGGAAAGCTGCAAAGAAAGTTTTAAGGTATCTGCAAGGAACGAAGGATTATATGCTTACTTATAGAAGAACTTATCATTTTGAGGTGATTGGATATTCAGATTTTGACTTCGCTGGATGTGTGGATACAAGAAAATCCACATTTGGCTATTTGTTCCTATTAGTTGGAGGAAAATTTTCATGGAGAAGTGTGAAACAGTCCATCATTGTCGCCTCCACTATGGAAGCTGAATTTGTAGCATGCTTTGAGGCTACATTTTATGGTTTATGGCTGTGGAAATTTATTTCAAGACTTGGAATTGTCGATAGTATTGCCAAGCCGTTGAAAATTTATTGTGATAAATCTGCAACAGTTTTCTTCTTAAAAAAGGACAAATATTCGAAAGGTGCTAAACATATGAAATTAAAATATTTTTCCTTTAAAGAAGAAGTTCAGAAACAAAGGGTGTCGATCGAACACATTAGCACTAACCTTATGATTGCGGATCCACCACTACAACAAATTAGACCTTCAATGACAGTCATTAAAATTTCACGGATTGAAATAATGATGGACAATGAAAAAAAGCGCTATTCGCAATAATTTCCTGAAATTTACCTTTATAATAACGGGCATGGCCCGTCATCGTTATTTCTCACTTTTAATGACCAACAATGTCTGTTATGTATTTAAAAGAATAAAAAATTACCTAAACCCTATTTTCTCATTTTACGCTCTGAAAAGTATCTACCCTTCTCTCATTCTCTCGATAACTCACGCCGCTTTGTCACATTGTTGTCGTCGCTACCACCATTTTCATCGAACATCATCAATATCAGATCTAGTCTCCACAAGAACGTGGTCGTTATTAAGATTACATGGGGTTCCATCTCAAAATCAATTGGCAATGGGAGGAGTAGCCCATGTATCTTATAAATTGTGAGGTCTCTCTTCATCTTTTAGATGTAGGATCCTCAACATGCCCCCTCAAGATAGTGCCTCTTTGGGTTCACCATTCTTGAATCGGATACCAATTTTTGGACCGAATACCCATTTGAGTTTAATGAACTCTGATACCATATTAAGATTACATGAGATTCCATCTAAAAACCAATTGACAATGGGAGGAGTAGCCCATGTATCTAATAAATTGTGAGGTATCTCTTCATCTTTCAGATGTAGGATCCTCAACAGTCGTGGGTTTCTTCAGGTTTTTTCTGTCGTGCATTTGGGTTCTTTGTTGTCGAACCTCGTTGGTGTTTCTTCTGTCCATCGATTCTTCATCGATGCTTCTCTTCCTCATCTTCAAGATCTTCTAAGATTAAGGGTAGATTTCCTCAGATCTGCACTACTATTTCCACCACGATGAAATAGAGACACAATGGGAGAGGGGGCTAAGGTTCATGAGTCATCTCAATCATTGGTGGATGAGATTCGCACAATTTGGTGCTGAAACTTTAGGAGGGCAACGAGATACATATTTGATCTTTAAAACAACGAGTTTGGCATGTTTTATATTTTAAAGAATATTATCTAGTCGTCATTATCTAGTTGTTAATGATGTCTTTAAATGACATTTTCCCTGTTCAGGCTTTGAGGCTAATCAACAAGGAATTGGGTATATTTTGGGTTTTTTTTCACATAGGATGTAAAACCGAGATTTCACGAGATTTATCCTTGAAAATTCTTTAAAAAAAAATGTGTATTGGTAAGCTTGTTAAAGAAAAGAGAAAGAAAGGTGGAATGTGTTGTATTGCTTTTTCTAATCAAAAAAAAAAAAAAAAAAAAGAAAAGGAGGAAATAGGGAAAAGGGAAAAAAAAGAGGAAAGTGTGAGTTTGTTATATATTCATTTTACAAAACATATATTTATTTAAACCCAATTTAGGGTCTCATTTACCAGAGGAAAACAGAGGGGTTTCAAGGGAGAGAGTCTGAAAAGAAGAAGAAGGAGATTTTGAAGTTGGAATTGAAGAAGAAAAGGGGGAAACGCAGTCCAAGTTGCATGGTGAATTCTGGTGTTCAATTCTGCCAATGTCTGGTTTTCTGATCATACCGAGCTCCACAGGAATAATTAAGAGGTAAGGTTTGATTCTTCTGAAATTTAATTCATTTTAGAACAATTTTCGTGAAGGAAGCTCGAGCAAAATCTGAAGTTATGTTATGGGTTTTTGAAGGGGAAGTCAGAGGAGTGTTTTTACTGTCAAATCCGGGGAACGTCTGGTTTTTGGGATATTCTGATCTGTAGACTTCGAATTAGAAGATTTATTAGGTATGGATGGAAAGCTGATTTAATTTCCTATAACTTTCATGAAGAAGTCGTGGTTATAAATTGATTGGAAGTTGCTTTAAATTCCAGGTTAGTTTCGGGTTGCAGCAGGAAAACAGTTCTGGTTTAGCAGAAACGTGTTTGGGGAAAATGGCTTTCGAGGTAGTTACAGACACATCCTTTAGGAATTTCGATTTCATTCCTTCAGATAAGTTTTAGAGGGTTCAAAAAGGAAGAGTTTTGTATAAATAACATCATTTTTGAGCAAGTAATGGAAAAGTTATAGGTGTGTGAGTTTAGGGTATAAAATCTGTAAATAGCAGGAAATAGATGGGAAGGTTTTTGCAATTCCAAACCTTAAATTCATGAGGCCAAGATTCTAATGCTTGGTTTTGTTTATTTGGCAGGCCAAGAAGGAATAGGACAAATTTACGGACCGAGAATCTAATATTAACGCTGTGAGTGACAAAATGAATTCTGAAAATAAATTCTATGCTTGAACTTGTGTTCATAAAAAGAAAAGACTTCCTAAGAATGATGTAGCTTAAAGATTTATGGTCTCTTGAGCACGTATTCATAAGCATATATGGTTTCCTAAAAATGATTTAAATTGTTCGTGGTGAGCATATGTTTACTGATTTTCTGGAACTAGAAGAAATACCTTAATTCCAAGTCTATATGTGTTAGCAAGAACTGTTAAAGGTTTTCATGTGTTTCTCTGAGACCTGAATGAGTTAATGGTTGAGATACTGAGCCCGAGGTTGTATAGTACCGTGTGCACACAGGTCATTTTCTGTTGTCGACGTTGAGTGTACTCCGTGACAACAATGCTGTCGTGAGTGCTGGGCGAGCCCCACTACGACAAAGACGATGGGAGTGCTGGGCGGGCCCCACTACATCGTAGAATGAGCGTTGATTGTACTGGGCGAGGCTTACACAACTAGTTTGTCATATGTTTAAAATGATTAATATTTTTGACACACTTGCTGGACTTCTGTAAAAGCTATTGATGTTATATGTTATGATTTACGAGTTAATAGTTTTAAACTCAGTCACTCACTGAGCTTCCCAGCTCATTCTTTCAATGTTTTCCAACCTTTCAGGTAGATATCGAGCTCCCGGTGCCTGAGATCCTGCCACAGCCTGCTAGAAGCCCTGCGAGTCTGATATTTTTGTATGTGAATGGTGTAGTATAGCAAGTCTGCTCGTATTGTACATAACTTAATAGGGATGTGTAAGTTATGTTGTATATGGAACTAGTGGTCTTGGGTGTATAAAGCACGTCTGGTCGTGTTTGGCTTGTGCAAGTTAGGTTTAACCAGAACCGCTCCGTAGGTATGTGTAATAAGATTCCTAGTTTCTGCTGTGTGGTATGTATAGTATCTCGTATACAGGTATGGATTGTTTATCAGGAATTAAAAGGGTCATAGGTATCGTTAAGTAGTGAAACGATGCCTGTTGGCTTCACGCCATCTTCCGGGCTAAGTTAGCAGGTGGTTCGGGAGGGGGTGTGACATAGGAGGTGTTTGCAATAGCGTTCATCATCTTTTGTGGCCTTTTTCTCAACCATCGTAAGTCTCTTATTCTCTCTGCAAATCGTCGTTGATTCTTGAGAATCTTATTTTTATTAGACATAAACTTTTCATTTGGTTTTGTGAAGACTTAAAGTTTGTCCTTTCTACAAATCTCTTTGCTTGCAAGTTCTGTAAACACAACAGAGGTAAAAAAGTTTTGTTAAAACACTATCAATTCACATTTCATTCCAAAAGGACAAATGACCAATGTTTGACAGTGAACAAAACTTTTTTGATTAAATAATCTGATGTTTGAGATTTTGGGAGGTTTGAAAATTCACATTCCCAGCATGGAGCAATGAAATAAGAATCGGGAAATAGAGGAAAAGTTGCCATAATTTTTTTGCCCTCTTTATTTTGTTTGTTAGAATTGCTCCATTGTTTTAGATCTTTGAAAGGCCAATTTGATATGCTATATGCCAAAATAGGCATCTTATTTTTTTTCTCTCCAGATGGTCATTAGTGTATTCAAGAGTGACTTCTTTTCAAATCACTGTAATAACATTGAAATTGGCAACCAAATGGCTTCTTTTTTTTTTCATTTAAAAACTTTGCAAACTAGCTTGCCTTCATGGTCTTTAGTTTAAATGTGAATGATTTCTAATGTTCTTCATTGAACACGTAGGCATAGGTTTGATAGTTGGTAGCTTCATAAGGAAAGGAAATAACTTATTTGTCTGGTTAGAAATTACTCATCCAATTTTGTATAATTGTTTGATACATTTATGAAAAGATTCTTACTAAGGCTAATTAATTTTGGAAACTTGGCGAATCTCTCATCTTCATAAAGAAATAGCTTTCAAAGTCATCAATAGAGATGGACAATGGACCAGAAGAATACAGAAGAAGAAGAATAAGTTTTAGAGTGGTTCAACAAGAGTGCCTACATCCACTTTCAAGGTAACTTACTTTTATTATTCTAATGATTCAAGAATGAACAGTCACCTAGCTGTTTTATATGTACACTAGAGTTAATATTTAGGTGAGCATGAGGACTATCTAATATAGTTCACAACCTCATTAGCAAATTGGTAGGTAATAGAAGATGATATTTGATTCTATTCATTAAGAACATACCACGAAGTTAGAAGTGATTGGAAGACTAAATTATGCATTCCATGTTATTATGTTGATTGTCCTTAGCTACATCTTTTATTTTTGTTCAACTAAGTTATGGAAAACAAACTAGCTTGGACATATCAAACCATGTCAATTACAGTAAGTCCAACAAGCCCATCGACACAATCAACTCACAACAGCATGTACAAAGACAACTGCAATGTAACACCAAATCTCCTTGATAGTGCTTCTCTCCCTTGCTGGCAACAACATCAACAAATTTCTTAATGGGCAATTTGATCTATACTTTTATTCAATTGATTGATTTCTTTCCATATTTTTGTCATTATAATTTATTCTTTTTTTATGCTTTTGTCAAGATCAACTATTTTGGCTTCTCCATAGGGTTTTTGTGTGCTTATTTGGAGGGATTAAGATTTAGCTGTTAAGATCATTGAAAACAGAAGCGATTCCAACAAAAACAGAGCATATGACCTAACATTGAATTGCAGTCAAAGAATTCTAAGCATTGATTCTTCTCTAAAAAAGTAAAAGAATTCTAAGCATTGTAGTTGAGTTAATATGCTTTATAAGTTTTTTGTCCCTCAATTTTCCTTTTCAATTCTTCTATTCTTGTGATTTTTCAGTAATTATTATGCAAGTCCATTGTCTCCTTACAATCAACTTTTCCTAATTTATTGATTCAACTTTTCTCGTATTTTGTTTATTTTACATTCTTTGGTATTTTGTTTATTCTTGTAAATCTTTTTAAAACATTATCGTGGCAGTGCAGAGGCTAATTCAACTTACACTTGAACACCCACAGTACCCATTGGAATATCCATTCCCATCATATGATAAGGTAGGATTTGGTAAATCTCGTAGATATGTTCTCTTTATTTTGTTTTTGTGTATAAATGATTTGCTTCTATTTCTTTTGAGTAGAAATGTAAGTCAAAACTCTGCAGTCTTGACGTTTTCAGCATTACCCTATGAGTAGAGCAATGATGGTTTCAAGAGTAATATTTTGAGTAATGTTGATTGTAGTTGTTAAATGTTATTAAAGATATTTTCAGTCTCTTAAATTTTTTCTTAATTGGTATGTGTGGTTAAGTGGAGAATGTGTTGTCAAGCTCCATCACTTTTGGTTAGAAGCAAAAATATTTGTTGTTCCATTCTTTTGCTTTACCCACACATGACATGATTT
The DNA here is from genome assembly GCA_033996785.1 of Trichosanthes truncata. NCBI lineage: Eukaryota > Viridiplantae > Streptophyta > Magnoliopsida > Cucurbitales > Cucurbitaceae > Trichosanthes > Trichosanthes truncata. The sequence goes on from JAWPNB010000010.1 coordinate 58,466,939, forward strand.
AATGATCAATGTTGCTGTTATGATTTCGTGAGTGGTTCATTAACTCTTTTGTTTGAATCTTTTGTTGTGTGTAAATTTGCAGTTGGCATGTGTCTATGCCTAAAATAATTGAGCAATCAATCTCTATACTCTCTGATGTTGGGCTCGAAATGGCAATGTACAGCTTAGGTGAGTCACATCTATCTCATACCCGTTTCTATTTACTTTTATATGCTTGTAAACGTGTTAATATTAGTGCATGTTCAATAATCAATTTGGAAGAGCACAGATAGAATTGTTATCGAAAAGGGCGTAATTGGTTGATTCGTTGGTTTTTAACTTTTTATCTTTTGACCATATGAAAAAAATTTGTTCATTTTTTGTTTGAAAATTTTCAATAATTGGCTACTAAATTAGACTGTAAAGATATGCTACTACTAGGTTTTTTGTATATGTTTATGCTTGTGAGCTCGTAATTTTCAATAATTGTGTTCATCTCTTCTGCAGGCACTACAACAAATCTGACTTTTAATGACACTCTTAAAAAAATCAGATTGGGAAACGATGATGGACAATAAAAATGCGTTGAAGAACTGATTTTTGGGGATAAGGATCATGATTAACCGTCATTGAAGTTAAATAAAATAATAATAAAAAGTAAATTATCTTTTCTCTCACCAAAAATTTGGTTCTCCCTTGCAAACCTTCACTTTCGTTCACAAACCCTAACTCTCTCTCTCACAAACTTCACACGACTTGGACTCCTTCTCCCTCTCCCTCTATCCTTATCATCCATGAGATTCAGTTTCTTCATCATTCATCTCCAGATCTCCAGCGAAGGCAACCTTGTGAGAGAGCATCTAGGACTATCCCCAATCTCGGTGTAATCGGGCAAAGACGACATCGATTTGGATCTACGAAACGACCAGGAAGTGACATGCGATGAAATCGACTGGCTCTTGAAGGAAATCGAAGACAGCCTTCAGGTAGGGTTTGAGCAGTGTCCTGTTCTTACGAAGAGTATCATTTCTATTCCTTCTCTTCGATTTCTTTTCTCTCATTCGCACACACAACATTCGCCTCTTTCCTTCTGCCTCTTTTTCTTTGATTTCCTTTCTCTAACGAAGTTAGAAACCCTAAAAATCCCTGGAAAAAAATCGCCAATCGGGTGACGCAATAGCTATTTTGCTGCTGTGGATTTGGATTCCTCTAACTTTATTACTAAAAGTATTGGTTTGAGAAGTTTCTTGTGTTGTTCGAGGTATGGATTCGACATTATTTCATTTTTCTCTTTTGAGATTGGCGAGAATGTGAACTAGGGTGTGGTGTTCATTTGGTTTGGAGAAATGGAACTAGATATGTTTTGGAATTAAGATGTTGTCGTGGGATTTTTCTCTCTTTCCTTTCTATTTCCTTCCTCTTTCCCTTCAACTTTCCTTTTTATTTATCTCTGTTTCTTTGTCTTCTCTAGTTCGTGGCAGAGATTTTGGACAAGTTCGAAGATGTTGACCCACTGAGATAGGATGAGTTCCATTTGTTGTTTACGCCCATCACTAAAAAGAGTCCATGTTCTAATTTCTTTCTCCTTCTTCAGTTTGTATCCTAGTGGGAAGTAATGATTTAAGGATACTGAGTACTGCTCGATTTTGTCTAACAAATGATGTAGGATGTCTTTCTTTGATCAATTATAATAGATGAATTTGAATTCTAATAAATTTATGTTCAAAGATTACCTAATATTTGCAATCGAATGGTTTTTGAATCTAATGTTAATGGAACCACATATTGGAAGAAATTTCATCTGGGTTCATATCTGTGTACGTGTTGGAAATGTGTATTTCTTTTGGAGGTTGCTGTAGAGAAAATATATTGTTTTGGTTTTTTAAAGGTAAATGTGTATTTCTTTTGGAGGTTGCTGTAGAGAAAATATATTGTTTTGGTTTTTTAAAGGTTATAATCAACATTCTTATAGACCGTATACACTTCTCCACCATCACGCCTCTCTATCCTTAATCAATAGCATAAATGATTGAAAAAGAAGAGTGTTTTTAGTTGATAGTTTTTCTAGGAAAATGTTAAAATTAGAAAATGCTATAACCTCCTACTCTCAAGTCAATATCTACCGACGTCAAACCAACTAGCAATTTGAACATCTAGAACTGTGGAATCAAGACCTTACTTCAAGTCAACACACGAATACTTGGTAATATCCAATTCTACTGAGATGGAAATTAAAATCTGCTGAAATCAACTAAAACACTAGTTTATGAACTAGCCACATAACTCATACTTGATTTAAAATTGATATGTGCAAGTTTACAGGTGAGAGAGGTCATTTGCAAAAAACCAAAATACTGTTTTTGAACAACGAAAACTTTGAATTTCTCATCCCTTGGGTTTATTCTTCTTTATTAATTTTCCCTTTTGTGCTACTCTGAATTGTTGTATTTCTATCATTATGGCTTATGGTATAACATATTTGTTGTATTTAATTTCAATTTATACATCATGAACTAAGCTTTTATACATCATGAACTAATTTCAATTTAACATATTTGTTGTTTGACAAATTTTATTATAGTGAAGGCATATGTCGAGTAGTTTACTTGTGGGTGTTCAATGTTTATTTTCTATTTGAGCTTAATCACCTTAAATAGATTGCAAACTGATTTTTTTTTAATGCTGAAAGGATTACAAATTAGTGGAAAATACACAAGTAATACAAGTTGATTAATGCTTGATTATAAGTAATGAATTTAAAGGTGTAGACATACATTTTTGAATGAAAATTGCTATTATCAATTCATTATTTGAACTTTTTGGGTGACTCTTTTTGTTATTTAATATGATTGCATAGTTTTTCTTTATAATGTCGTTGAGCACCATAGTCTAATGTATGAAAATTGCTCCACCAACACCTAACATTGCTCCAAATTATCACTAATCATGAGCATCTTAAGTCTCAGGAGAATAAGGCAGAGGAGGAGGATCGCTTTAAGGTCGATGTTGGACTGAAAGAGTGAAGGCAACACATCTTAGTTGAACAAAGTTTACTTCTATATTTAACTTCCATCAATACTTTCAATTTAATCTATTTAACTTGGATCATGATGCTCTCTTTTGATGTTTTCTTTCACTGCTGTTATCCACTAATGGTTTTCTCTTCATTGATTTAGTTAAAGAGATTTAATAGAGTGTTGCGGAATAAATGTAATTTTTTTCTTAAGCATTTGTTTTGTGCACTCTTATGATATAAGATCCTTCAAGTTTGCATATTTTTCTTAAGCTCCTTTGCAGTGCTGTCAAATTTGAGTTTCCTAGTTCAATCCTCTAATGTCATGATAATTTATTATAGGTTCTTCAATCAGTATCGCCAATTAAGGTGCTTTAACCAATGTAGCAAAGTTATACAGTTAGAAGTTAAGTTTTAACAGTATAGTTTATCCATATTGAAGAGAGCAAAAAATGCAGTAAATTCTTAGAATGTGAAAAAGAAGTTCCAACATGAAGTTTTAATTTATACTCTCTGAATTTTTTCCCTCTTTTTCTATGTGTAAGTTTTGGATCATTGGTTGTCTATGTTTCTGTAATTTCTAATAGTTGATCTGTGCTAATGAATTAAGGCTAATTGGATCATCACAATAAGTTGTTGTCTCTGTTTGTTGCAGATTGATGGTTTATTTGTTTTCTATGTAACCAAATGTTAAGTGTAAACCTGAGATCTCTCCTAGTAATTTCTTTAAAAAAAAATAATTATTAAGTAAATAAAAAAAAATGAAATGAGTTTAAAACAAAAGAAAACATAAAATAAAAAGGAAAATGGAAGGAGAATTAAAGAAAAGAAAGGAATAGTGGAGAAGTTTTGAGTTTTAAAAAAAAAACAAAGGCTCCACCACCGCCAACTTCATTTCCCCTTTTAAACCCAATCTAAAATCCTTATTCAGTCTGTCATTATTCATCAAAAGCAGCAGAGTCTTCGTGGGAGAGAATAAAAGAAAGAAGAAAGGTGATGTTGGAGTTGTAACTGAAGAAGAAAAGGAGGGAAGATCAATTCAAGTTGCATGGAAGATTTTGTGTTCAACCCTGACTACCTCTGATATTTGGAACGTTTTGAGCTCCACAAGAGGTATTAAGAGGTGAGATTTGATTTCCTTGAAAGTTAACTCATTTTAGAAAAATTTTCGTGAAGGAAGCTCGAGCAAAATCTGAAGTTATGTTATGGGTTTTTGAAGGGGAAGTCAGAGGAGTGTTTTTGCTGTCAAATCCGGGGAACCTCTGGTTTTTGGGATATGCTGATCTGTAGACTTCGAATTAGAAGCTGTATTAGGTATGGATGGGAAGCTGATTTAATTTCCTATAACTTTCATGAAGAAGTCGTGGTTAGAAATTGATTGGAAGTTGCTTTAAATTCCAGGTTAGTTTCGGGTTGCAGCAGGAAAACAGTTCTGGTTTAGCAGAAACGTGTTTGGGGAAAATGGCTTTCAAGGTAGTTACAGACACATCCTTTAGGAATTTCGATTTCACTCATTCAGATAAGTTTTATAGGGTTCAAAAAGGAAGAGTTTTGTATAAAGAACATCATTTTTGAGCAAGTAATGGAAAAGTTATAGGTGTGTGAGTTTAGGGTATAAAATCTGTAAAGTGCAGGAATTAGATGGGAGGGTTTTTGCAATCCTAAACCTTAAATTCATGAGGCCAAGATTCTAATGCTTGGTTTTGTTTATTTGGCAGGCCAAGAAGGAATAGGACAAATTTACGGACCGAGAATCTAATATTAACGCTGTGAGTGACAAAATGAATTCTGAAAATAAATTCTATGCTTGAACTTGTGTTCATGAAAAGAAAAGACTTCCTAAGTGTGATGTAGCTTAAAGATTTATGGTCTCTTGAGCACGTGTTCATAAGCATATATGGTTTCCTAAAAATGATTTAAATTGTTCGTTGTGAGCATATGTTTACTGGTTTTTCTGAAACTAGAAGAAATACCTTAATTCCAAGTCTACATGTGTTAGCAAGAACTGTTAAAGGTTTTCATGTGTTTCTCTGAGACCTGAATGAGTTAATGGTTGAGATACTGAGCCCGAGGTTGTATAGTACCGTGTGCACACAGGTCATTTTCTGTTGTCGACGTTGAGTGTACTCCGTGACAACAATGCTGTCGTGAGTGCTGGGCGAGCCCCACTACGACAAAGACGATGGGAGTGCTGGGCGGGCCCCACTACATCGTAGAATGAACATTGATTGTACTGGGCGAGTCGTACACAACTAATTTGTCATATGTTTAAAATGGTTAATATTTTTGACACACTTGCTGGACTCCTGTAAAAGCTGTTGATGTTATATGTTATGATTTACGAGTTAATAGTTTTAAACTCAGTCACTCACTGAGCTTCCCAGCTCATTCTTTCAATATTTTCCAACTTTTCAGGTAGAGATCGAGCTCCCGGTGCCTGAGATCCTGCCACAGACTGCTGAACGCTCTACGAGTCTGATATTTTTGTATGTGGATGGTGTAGTATAGCAAGTCTGCTCGTATTGCACATAACTTAATAGGGATGTGTAGTTATGTTGTATATGGAACTAGTGGTCTTGGGTGTATAAAGCACGTCTGGTCGTGTTTGGCTTGTTCAAGTTAGGTTTAACCAGAACCGCCCCGTAGGTATGTGTAATAAGATTCCTAGTTTCTGCTGTGTGGTATGTATAGTATCTCGTATACAGGTATGGATTGTTTATCTGGAATTAAAAGGGTCATAGGTATCGTTAAGTAGTGAAACGATGCCTGTTGGCTTCACGCCATCTTCCGGGCTAAGTTAGCAGGTGGTTCGGGAGGGGGTGTGACATTAAGAATGTTAAGAATGTTATTGCTCACATTTTTGTTCTCTTGTCCATCTTTTCCTTTTCTCCTCCTATTACTTTGTATAGACAAAATCTCTTAAGAAAGAGAAATACTGCTTTTCTGAAATTCAAATACATTTCCAAAAGTGAGCATATCCTTTTCCGTAATTGTAGGAGATGGAAGTTTTTCATTTGTTGTCCAAGCCTGACCTTACAGAAAAGGTCTCAACTAGGGTCTGCAATGCTTTTGCTCTTCTTCAGGTTATGATCTCACTTTTGGCATCAGATTTGAAGATGAATTAACAAAGACTGTATTGTTTGTTGGTTATTTTGACTTCTATGAAGATGTGATTTTGAATTCCTATTTGGATACTGTAAATGAATCTTCTGATACATGCCATTTAGAACATGTAGCATACATGCCATTTTGTTTGAGTTTGTTAATTTTTTTAGTTTGTTGTTTGTTAGTTGGTTTACTTGGATTAGTCAGCTTAATTCTTCAATAAATAAGGGTTGATTCCCTTCTTAAAAACAGGGTTGATTCTTTGTATTTGAACATAGTTTGTTGTTTGTTAGTGTTTCACTGGTATTATCTTCCCTCTGGTTTTCAATTTTGAAAACCTTGTCTTTCTTGTCTTTATTTGCCTATCGAAGATTTGATATTGTGTATCGAGTTTGAAGACTTGAGCAACGCGTGCTAGTTTGATGAATGATTTCAGCTGCTATAAATTGATTTAGGGAATTGGTTTATTGTAAAGTCTAATTCTTGATGCGATTAATATCTCACATACTTCAAAAAAACTAAGCAAATGGAATTGGAAGTTCAAGTAATTTAGTTTTTCTGTCTTGAATTTCTTGTTTAAGAGAATGAGGTGGACAATGGGAGATAATGGGAGTTCAAGAAGAGAAAGAATCTTGTTTCAATATTGTATTGCTCTTTCTTTATTCCTTTTTGTGTTTTTTCTCTAATTTGTTGCTTTATTGGATAAATCTCTTTAGATCTAGAATCTTGTTTCAATATCTTGTATGTTTCTCATTTGATTCTCTAATAATATTGTCTAGCAAAGGCCAATAAGACCGTTTGTGTGTACCTTTTCTTATAGAAAAGGAAAACTATTGATTTTTTCCTTTCTTAATCATTAGTTAGTTTTAGGAAATCTGGTCCATTTTTGTATTGCCTCTCTCTATCTTCTTTTTCTAGATTATTTAAGTCAATAGATGACTTTTATGTTGTTATACAGGCTTATGAATTCCTTTCTAAGTTATGTGATCTTACCCAAATCTTTGCCAAGGTTCAAACTGTTGAGGTCAGTCCTATTTAGTTTTTTTTTTTTTTTTTTTTTGGGGGGGGGGGGGGGGGTCAAGTTATTCTAATGCTAATTAGACATTTGCATATTTCTTTGATCCTATTTTTAGGGATTAACCCAATATTTCAATGAGATTCTACGAGGAGAAGATGACATTATTCTATCCCGTGGGAATTTGGGTATAAATCTCCCACTTAAGAAGGTTAGTTTCCTTGAGTGCAATCTCAAAAGTATTTTGTGGCATCAAGTTAATTCCAACTAATTATTTATATATGTATAATTTTTTTTGGATGTTCTCATATTACTTGCATTTTAGAGCTTATGCTTGTGTTTGAGGCTTGAGAATATCAGTTTAATAGAGGCTGTTGTGTTTGGTTTATTAAGGATAATATGTTTGAGATTAAAATACAAACTTTGATATTAAGGCTAGGAACTAGGTATCAATTGGTTTTATTGCAAGCTACACTGTTTTCTCTAATATTTGAGTATGAGTAGTTAAAGTTGAAACATGTGGTTGAGTCATACTTAATTCCTATATCTTCTTTCAAATTTTGATAGGTAATAAGTTTCATAAGGGGGGGGGGGGGGGGGGGGGGTAGATCACTCCATTTGTTGGTATGTTTTGTATGCATATTGTATCCTTGTTGGTTCTTGAAATTTGGTTAAGGATGACTTGAAGCTCAATTCTTGAAATTGTTGTGATGGAGTCAATGTGTTATTGTTATTGAATATTTGCTACTGTTGTTTGAATTGCAACTGATGTTGTGCGATAAGTTGTTATCCTGATCCATGAATTAACTTTTCTTACTATGCAATGTTAAACTCGTCTTTGTAATGGATTATGTGTTGTCAACTTTAAACATAGTGGAGCAACTTTACTTGCATTTGAAACTTGAGAATATCACTTTAATAAAGGTTGTTTAGTACTGCATTTCCTTTTGATTGGGTATGTGTTTGTTTGCCATAGAAATTTGTCTTGAAGTAAGTTGCAGTTGAAGGATGAAATTGTCATAGGAGATAACTTGCAATTTTTACTAAATATTTTTCTATCTTAGCTTCTAGAGTACCTATGAAATTTGAAGGGTTGGGTTTACTTTGTTTGATGTGTTTCTTATTGTTTGTTTTTATACTTAGATGGGAGTTTGTGTAATTATCTCAACTAAGCTTGTTTTTTCATGTTTATGTAAGTTTTGTGTTGCAAGTTGTTCAATTTTCTAATATGTTGTGGAACTTGTTACAGATATGGGGTATTAGGTGAGAAGTTGGCGTGATCAACTACTCGAAGGGGGAGATTTTGAATTGATATATAAAGGGCTTACGAAGACTTGGATGGATATCAACTCAAGTCGAATTTTCTCATTCGATTCATCGAGTTTCTCATTTGAACCGGCTTCAAACTTCACTTTATTATGACTAATTTTGCATTTATTATTCTTAATGTTGTTGTCGGGTTCTCATGTTTAATATATATAACAACAATCAAAGACGAAGTGTATTTATATATATTACATTTTGTTAATTAAAATTATATTTGTTGAATTGATTGTTATGTAAAAATATTATTGAGATTTTATTTCGAGCATAGGTCGAGAAAGAAAAATATTGTTGGACAACCAACAATTTTTTTTATTAAATTATTAAGGAAAAGATGACGGACATTGCCTGTCATTAAAACATTCAAAACAGACATTTAATGACAGACATTGACTTTTAATGACATACATTGACCGACATTAAAAGTTGACCGTCATTATAGGCTACAATGACAGACAACTTTTAATGACGGGCAATGCCCGTCATTAAAAAGCGTCCGTCATTGTAGCCTACGATGACACTCGAAAAGATGACGCACATATGTCCGTCATCGTTTCCCTTTAATGACGGGCAATGCCCGTCATTAAAACCCCATTTTGTACTAGTGAGGTCAGTTGGAACTCTCTAGATGTCCACTCCATATGTTTTTTTCTTTCCTTTTTTAATTTACAAATGTGAGTTGCTTTATGATTTAGGTAAAATAAACCTTATTGTAGGATGAGATGTTAACTTATGGAAGAGTGCATGAGGGACTTCAATCTCCACGGAATTACTACATCAGGTAGAGTATTAGACATCTTTTTTTTATGCTTCCCTCAATCCCTGTTATTTGGAGCTTAATCTTAATAATTATATTCCTATTCTCTTTATTCATGAATTTTTATTATTTCCACTTTCATGCTCTCATTGTTTATTATGAGTATCCCAATTGAGGTAAATTTAATTGATATTGTCCAATCTTTAGATCAATTTTTTTTTTGTTTCTATGAATTGGTTACATTACCAGCACTATTCTTCTACTCTTCCTTGTATATGTTATCTTGTCATTGAGTCTATTTTTTTTTTTTTGGATTATTTGCTAGTATTATACCAGGGAAACGCTATTTTATTGGTACTCTACATGCTTTCAGACACTTCACTTGTATTTAAATGTTCATATCTCGATTCCTACCTGTTAAAACTTATGTCTTGCTATGTTTAATTCATGTTAAAATTTCAAATTTTCAGTTGAAGATGCCTCATTAATCTAGTTCGTGACTATTCAAGTGACTCTCCAAAATGATCAAGTTTGTGCCTGTTCATGTTAAATTTTCAAGTTTCCATTTGCATAACAAAGTTGTAGAGGTCCTAAACCATTTAAGTTCCATTTCATTGTTTTCATTGAATTCAATATAAAATCTCTACTTGTTTTGTGCATGGTTTTTTTTTTTTTTTTTTTTTGGCTTGTCTAAACGTGTGGCCTTTGGTGTAGTAAAATTTTCCATTTTTGACATCAGAAGTGGCTGTGATTATTGAGTTCTGCTTTCTTATATTGTTTAGGAGTTGGATGCTCTTCCTTCTTGTTGCCAGAATAATGAGTTTAAAAAAGATTTTGGGAGCATCTTCATGTACAACCTTGAAATCACTGGATTCCACAACTACCACATATTCACCTAAGAGTGAGTAGAGTTCGCTTTCTTTTCGTTCGTTTTAATTTTATCAAAGTTTGTCACTTGCTTTCTTTTAGATACTAGTAGTATATTTTCTAATTGTTGCTTAATAGGGAGCGTCTTTCACCAGTTGTGTTGTCACACCTTTCACCACTCCATTTCAATTGGTTGGTCTTAAGTTCAAGTTGAAAGGTTTTAGAGTTTTGTATTTATTTTGTTTAGCAATTTTTCTGATCTTTGTAACGTAGATGTAGTTTGTAGATGGACGGAGAGTCTATCATATTTGTACATAGAGAAATTGTATGTTCTTTTTTTTGAGGTCAATATAAGAAGTGTATTACATATTCTATATTTTATTAGTTAAAGTTAAGTTTATGAAGTTACTTGTTGTGGAAAAATGAAACACTAATGAGATTTTATTTTGTACATAGGTTGAAAAAGAGAAATATTGTTGATTAGCCACATTTGCAACCAATTTTTTTTTTTTATTAAATTATTGACGAAATGGTGACGGTCACTGCTTGTCATTGAAAATCACTAATTTTGACATTTAATGACGGGCATACTTTTAATGACGAACAAACTTTTAATGACGAACGAACTTTTAATGATAGACATTTAATGACGGACAGACTTTTAATGTCAAACATTGACCGACATTAAAGGTTGTCCGTCATTGTAGGCTACGATGATAGACGACTTTTAATGACGGGCATTGTCCGTCATTAAAAGTCGCCCGTCATCGTAGCCTACAATGACACACGAAAAGATGTTGGGCGCTTGTCCGACATCGTTTCTCTATAATGACAGGCAATATCCGTCATTAAACACCAAATTTGTCCTAGTGCACTGACGAAAGCATTCCCATCTAAGACATTCAAGGAACATGTCGAACGTATGGGCATTAGTGGATACCATTATTGATATTACAATTATGTTATTTGACAATTTGAGTTCATTTATTTATTGTTTCTGATTTTTATTTTGTCACTCTTGTTATTTGACATGTGTTAGCTAATTTGAGTTCATTTATTTATTGTTTCTGATTTTTATTGGATACCACTCTTGTTAGCTAATATTGCAATAGCATTTGAGTTCATTTTGTATTTAATATTTACATGTTTGGTGGGAGTTGGCATTTAGGGACCATTTTTAATTTGATGTTCTGATCACTTGTTTATGGAATATAATTTAGGGATCATTTTGAATTTGTAATGTTCTGTTTTAGCTTTTGTTAGGATTTTTGGTCACTGAGTGCTCATTTGATAACATTTTGAAGTTTCAAATGGTTTAATATATTTGGCTAAAGTTAGAGTATGTTATTAAGGTTTTAATAAGTTTATAGGGCAAAATACCTTTTTGGTCCCTCAGTTTTGCATTTAGTTCCCTTTTGGTCCTTGAGTTTTCAAATTAAACAAATTTACCCTTGAGTTTTGTATTTCGTATCAGTTTTAGTCAATCCGTCAGATTTTTTGTTAATTTTTAATAGAAAGTTGACGTGACACTTAAATATTATTAAAAAATATATTTTTTTGAATTTTTTAATTATTAAACTCAATATATATATATTTTCTCTTCTTTCTCTCCTTCGCCGCCAGCCACCGCTGGCTGTTACTCTCTAGTCGCCAGCCGCCACCTTCGGCTATCGTGCTCCGGTTGCCGGCCAATTTTTTTTTTTTTTTAGTTTCCTTCTTTTTTTTTCCTCACATCTTTCTTGTTGTTCTCTTTCCCTTCCTTTCCTTTTTTTTTTTAAAAACAAAATTCATTTGTTGCATTTGCCCATTTAAAAAGGTATTTTGCCAATTTTTTTATTTTTTTCGTTTTCCTTCTTCTCTCTCCAATATTTCTTCTTGTCCTCTTTCCATTCCTCTCCTTTCTATTTTTTTTAAACAAAATCCATTTAAAATGAAGGGGAAAGGATTTTGTTTCAACTAATTATTTCCTTTGTTTTAAAAAAAATTATTTAAACAAAACTTATTAGTTTCAACTTATTATTTAAATCCCTCCGTTTCAAGTTAAATAATTTTTTTTTTAAAAAGTTTGGTTTAAATAATAAATACGGAAAAAAACAAGGGGAAACCCCCTCTTCAAATCGTTTCAAGTCTAAAATGAAGGGGGAATGATTTCGTTTCAACTAATTATTTCATTCGTTTTAAATCTCTCCATTTTAAGTTAAACACTAAAAAAAAAAGAAGTAAACAGAAAAAAAAAAAAAAAAAAAAAAAAAAAAAAAAAAAAAGAGGTCGGCGGCGAAAGAGAGAAAGAAGAGAAATATATATATATATATATAAAGTTTAATAATTAAAAAATTCAAAAAAAAATATTTTTTAATATTATTTAAGTGTCATGTCAGCTTTCTGTTAAAAATTAACAGAAAATCTGACGGATGGACTAAAACTGATACGAAATATAAAACTCAGGGGTAAATTTGTTCAATTTGAAAACTCATGGACCAAAAGGGAACTAAATGCAAAATTGAGGGACCAAAAAGGTATTTTGCCCAAGTTTATATTTGCTTTTTAGGTATTTCGAGGTCGAGCAAGAGTTATGCGGGTGGAATTTCAAGCTGGATCTACAAGTGTTTTTTTTTTCTTAAATGTTTATGTAATTTTGTTTTTTATCTCTAACTTTGAATGACAAAATATTTAGTATCATTTTATATGTAAACATTTGTAGTAATATATTTTGATTTGTTTAATTTAAATGATATTTCGAATGCAATTTTGAATATGCTTTATTTTGTATATATGTATATTGTACAACATGATTAAAAAAACAGAATTCAATGGAAAAAACATATATATATTTATATATGTAGTGGTTCTGCCGACGCCAGCTAAAACGGTGTCGGCAGAAACCTATTTTGCCGACGCAAAACATCGGCGTCAGCAATCCAGTTCGCAAGACTATGCCAACACCCGTGAATTACGCGTCGGCATAAAGTCAGCATGATGGATCTGCCGATGCAGACATGAGTGCGTTGGCAGATCCAGTTTTCTGCCGACATACGAACTTATTGGCGTCGGTAGAAGCTTTGCCGACACCATTTTACCGACGTCATTGCCGACGCCAAAAAGAGCATCGGCATAGGCTTTTCCGACGCGGTTTTCTCTTTTACCGACGTTTTCTCACGTCGGTAAAAGGTCACATTTTTGTAGGGATCAGATCAATTATGCTCTTGTTAGTTTATTTTATTCCACTATTGAGCGATGTATATATATATTTTTTTTAATTTAAACGAGAACGTAAAACGACAATCCAGTCTCTTGCAGCAGTAGCCAAGATATCGGCCCAAGAAACCATTTGAGTGCACTCCTTTTTCAAAGGATCTAGCAGAGTTTCTGTTTTTGGAAGAATAATATAGGCCAAAAAATAAATGGAATTCAAATAAGGTAGAATATGCTTGAATATTACAAATGAAAGAAATAAATTTCCGCAAAAATGAAGTAAGAAAATTTTAGTCTCTGAGAGTTCCTCTGCCTAGAATTCTAGGAAACAATTATGTAGTTGATTATGTTACAGGTAAAATTACTAGCTTTTTTGTATGATATAAAGAGTTACGATCCAATGTTGTAGAGGTTTGAGTCATGAGACAATGCTGGGAGTGTTTGTTGAAGAATACAGCTTCTCACTGAGTCCTCCAAAAAATGGTGGCTTGGACGACCGATCATTTCGATCAACTTCTCTCCGTTCTTGTAGATCTTGAATGCTGGAACGGCTTTTATGCCTTCAGCCTTCGCTACAGCCATGCTCTCCTCCACATCCACCTTCCATAAAAACATCAGATTTCGATCAGCAGAGATTCAAGATCGTCAAACATAGTCGTATGCACAAGAAATGTGTCATTACTGCCATGTATTATAATTATATGTCATTGTAATGAAGATGATCACATTAACAAATACCTTTATAAACTTAACAGAAGGATAGCGTATGCATAGCATATTCACGAATGCAGATGTTTAGTCGCATATATCGTTGGGAACTTTGAAATGAACAACTGAAACACCTGAAAATTCAAATTTTCTTTCAGACAGGAGAGGAGTAATAAATGATGTTTAACGACGGAAATATACAGATTATCAAACAATAATTCGGAAATGAACTCACCAGTTGAGGATATTGCAGCTTTCAGTAGCCTGTGCTTACTGTACTATGATCTATCTCTCCACGAGATCTCTTCAATGTAACCTGTGCTTGATGCAGGGAGTCTCCAGGAAGTTCTCTCCTCAAGAACTCTAGATCTTTCACAGCATCTTCCCATCTTTCAAGCTAAAATGTTGGACGAGAGAACACAAAAACATATAAAAACACATGTCAAAACATATAAAACAATTTCCCATAAATAGGAGAAACATCAAACACCTAGCACCCTTTTATTCAAGAAATTACTCCCATGTACCGGGAAAAGTGAGATTACAGGTTTTATGTTTTGTTCGTTTCTGTAATTTTTATTTTCTTGGATATCATTTTGATGGAACTGTTGAAATACTCTTCAGATGGCCCTGTGTTACAGCACTTCCTGGTGCTGATCGTCTTATCAAACATCTTTACTCCCACAAGGTGCCATTTGCCCTCGCTTCAAATTCATCAAATGAATATATCTACGCAAAAATTTCTACTGTAAAAGGTATTTTCTTCTTTATATGCTTAGTTAATTTCTTTTTTCGTCCGCTTGCTTTGAAGTCTCTTCCAATGTCATGTTTGTCAAGTATATACACGGGTAGGTTTTTAATTTTTTAACGGCTTTCATTTGGTCCCCCTTGGAATAGAATGGTCACCAAAAATTTAGTCCAGACATCATTTTCTGAATGAGTTTATACTGATTTTCAAAGCTACTAGCTTTCTAAAAGAATTGGAACAAACTTAAATGGGTAAAATTAGTACAATGTGACATCTGCTCACTAAATTGCTTGGTTTGACCATGGGATCTGAAAAGTTCATGTGTTGGTTTGGCTTTTCAGAATGTGGTAGATCATGATGAGTTTAATGCATGGTTTCAGAGGATCCTTCATTGCCTGACCAAGCTTTTGGAACTTTCTTCGGTTGGGCTGGCACTGGTACGGCTTGGATCATCAAGGCTGTGGTTAACATGGGATGGAATTGCAGTTCCTGTACGAAAAAGAAAAGGATTTGGGTACTTTACATTCTATCATGTATTTGAATTTTACAATATTTCAAGCTCGAGTTGATTCCTGAGTTGGGCTTCCAATTATGATAACTCCATTCACAATTAAACATTATTTAAAAGTTTCTCACTTTTGGCAGAAACTATGATCAGCAGATGCAACTCATGCTTGTTGGCTACATCTGCAGGTTGAATAGCAAGGTAAGTAATAGAACAAAGCCCTAAACAATGAGTAACAGGACGAGTAATTTGATCGGTATTACACGTAGTTTTCCTAATGAGTGTAGCACCAGGCTACTACTTTAATTGCTTTGAAAATTTCTTCCCTGAAATCATGAGCCTTTTCGTCTCCAAGCTTACATTTGAAACTATGAAACTCTACCTTTACTATTGTTTTGTCAGCTTCACTTTCATAATACAAATTTATGGAATTCTATTCTCATTAATCATATGCGGTACACAATTCATTAGATGAAATCAAGTGCTGTGATTCATCATATCTACTATACAATCTACTTGTCACCTGCCAAGTAAAACTAAGTTGAATCTTGTATTAAATCGTGGAAAAAAGGGATAGATGTTCATAAATGAAAACTTCTACTCATCTTTTGATGCGACATTTTAATGGACATATATTTATAGAATGTATAAGTTTGTTTATTATAGTTTAAATAGACTAATAATAATGCATGTGAGAGTAGGAAGATTTCTTGAATACTACCGAGTGTTAAGAGTCTCATTTCTAAATTTTTATGTTTCTAAAATAATGCTTGTTTCATATGCACATGTACCTCAGATTTCATCTGACCAAACTTATGACTGCTTAGGATCTTGCAAACATGGATGCAAAAGAGATTGAAGAGTTCAAGTATATATATCACAAACACTTCGCTCATCCGACCTATGTTTGTCAATCACTCTTGCATATCGCTTACTGCAGAAGCAATTTCTGGCATTGATGAATAATATAGTGTGTAGTCCACTAGATTTCTCGCTGTAGTTTCTTTGAAGCATTCTGGTTCATAGGTGATTCCATTGAAATTGCTCATCTTCTTCGTGGAGAAAAACACTCTGTTAGTCTGCAATAATGTGTCACCACTGGCCTCAAATAATTTTTATTGTTATTATTCCCCTCTTTCCCCTTGTTTCCTTTCCAAGTAGACTGTTCAAAGATGAATAGTTGATATATCGAAACAAAGCTTTGTGAAGTAGACACTAGCAAGTGTTGAAAGTTAGAGTAAATTCAAGAAATTTGCTAACTTTGCAGGCAATCACATTGAGTTTGACATGACTTTTTTTACTAATGAAAGAGCTTTGTGAAGTAGACACTAGCAAGTGTATATTTTCTTTATTATTTTCGTCGGGAAGAAAATGAGATTTGAAAACAAAAACAAGAGAGGAAAAAACTAGAATACGCAAGCTTTCTTGGTCAAACTTAGTTAGAAGCAAGAAAATCATCTCTAATTTTTCTATTATCACATTTGATCCATCCACACTTAGCTCTTTGGTAATATCGAACTTTCAATTTAGTGACGAGACAACACCTATGATATGAAATTAGAAAAAATCAACTGCGTGAGCAACAAGTAATATGGATCTATAATTTAACCCGATGTAGTGATTTTTTTGTTTAAATTAGATGAACTTGTGTGTCTGTGTGTGTGTGTGTATATATATAAGAATAAAAAAATCAAAATTTCCAAATGTATCTACCCCGATTTCTGCCATTACAGGACAAATTTCAAATTTGCATATTGTTATCAAATTAAGGAGCTGTGACAAAATATGCTCTAAGACAAAGGAAGGGAAGATTGAATCATAAATGGGCGGCCTTCCCATTGAAAGTTGAATCTACTCAAAATCAAGTTTAAAGTTTAAACTTGTTAGAATGTTGATATAATTAAATTTACATAATCTATCAACTTAAACTTTTCGGTTGATTGGTGATTTAACATACTATCAGAATAGGAAATCTTGAGTTCGAACTCTTGTAATGTCATTTCCTCTCTAATTAAGATTGATATAATTAAATTTACTATAATTGGTGTTAATTAATTATTTATCAAAGCCTTTGCAAAAATGACATATATAGAGATGACAATGACACCCAATTATGAAAGTTTAGAGTTTAAATCAAGAATACAATTATTAGAAAGTTTAGGAGTATAAATTGATTAAAAAAGGAAGAAAAATTAGAATACGCAAGCTTTAATTTCGTGGTCAAACTTGGTTAGCAGCAGGAACAAATATTTATATCTAATTTTGCTATTATTAATTTTAATATGACTTATTTCAAAAAAAAAAAAAAAACTTGAATATGACTTTTGATAATCCTTTCACACTTAACTCTTCGACAATATGGCACCTTTCACTTTAGAATAAGAAAACATCAATGATATTCATAAGAAATTAGAAAAATAAAGAGCTTTGACAAAATATGATATGAGACAAAACGAAGGAGAATCAAATGGACAAGCCATTTCATTTAAAGTTGAATATTCTCTGAAAATCAAGTTCATAACTACCTTTTTTTTTGTGTTTTTTCCATCACCACGTACCAAATCTACTAATAAAAACTGATGTTTTATTCATCAAAACTTTTGACTTGCAAAAGGGCCCTCGGTTAAAAATGAGTGCAAACTACTCGTATAAGTTTGAGCTCTGTTTTTAATGAGTTTACCTCATTAGGCGCAGGTTTGAGCTCACATCAACGTAAGAGGTAAATTGACATTTTTATTATATCATAAAAGTTTTAGTAGCTTTTTTTTCTTCTTCTCCCTTTTCATATCTTTGTGATCTTATTCTTTGTTATTCACGAAAGATTAACCTATGGCAAAATTTATTCAACAAAGCCACTACAATATCTACAATATATATAATTGTTTCCTAATAACCATTGAATGTAGATTCGAATAATTGTCTACTCTCCAATAACTACTAAATACACAATCATAATATTTTTTAGTTTCTCTCCCATATATTCAACAATATAAAACTACCAATCACATTGAACAAACTGTGTTTAGAAAAAATTATTCAACGAGTTGCCCCAATGCTACTACCTCTTAACAATTGTTTTGGATGTAAATGTTAGATTTTTAAATTTAATATTATCATTAATGTGACCCATATACATTTATTTATATCTTAATATTTTAGGCCCACTATATTAATGGGTCAGTTAATTAAAATGTAATTTCCCAATTTAAAACCATGATGGAAGGTGTATATATAAAGATTAAAACCCTAGGGATTGGTCATCTCTCTGCCTAATAAAGTAGAAGTTTCTCTCCATCAAAAAACCTAATCAAGTTCTAAAGGAAGGCCAAGAGAGAGATACACAATCCTCCTTTACAACAACAATATCATGAATCAAGGTATGTTATTCTAACTCATGTTATTGTGAAAATCATCTAGTTCAAAGATCTTGGCTTTTATTGAATTATACAATGTTAGTGTTTTATTGTATAATCATGTAATATAAATTTACATGTGGTATCAGAGCAAGGTTGAGAACATGAGATTTTCCATTGATGTTTTAATGTATGAATTTATGTTTCCGCTGCAAATAACTATGTTTGACTTTTCCTTAATGAATCAAGTAATTGAATTTATGAGGATCAAGAATTCATTGTTATTGCATTCAAGAATTGAGTTTCTTGATTGATTTAGATTAATATTCAAGTTTTAATGTATCATCTGAGCTAAATCCAATTAGAATTCAATTTTAAATTGAGTTTCTGTATTTAAGATTTCTTGAGAATTTTCGTATGACTCCTTGATTAAGAAAGAGATTTTGTTCATCAATTTGAATTCTCGATTATTCATGAGTTTTTGTATTTAAGAATTCTTGAGAATTTTAGTATGACTCGTTAATTAAAAAAGAGTGTTATTGAGTTCTGATTATTGAGAATTAAGAATTCTTGAGAAATTTTTCTATCAATTGCATTCTTGAATTATTGAGTTCTGTATTCAAGTATGAAAATCACAATAAGAATTTTCTCATAATAAACAAGCTGGATATGTGGATAATTTTTTCTTCATGAGCTTCTTAGTTCCCTTCCCGCCTAAGTCTCTCCACTGTGTTGACGTTGATGTGATTGAGAAACGCTACTTTGGCCCGTAATTAGGCACAAACTTTTGTGTCATAATTTAATCTATAATAATAATAATAATATAATGGTTAAAATATCATTTTGGTCCATGTACTATGAGGTATGTTCAATTTTAGTCCATGTACTTTCAATTGTCCAATTTTAGTCCATGTACTTTCAATTAATCTCAAAAACAGTCCCTACCGTTAATTTTGGGTTAGTCTACCGTTAAAATTGAAAAAAAAATTGTTTCTCTCTCTCTCCCTTCTCTTCTTCTTTCAATTTTCTCTATCCTCCAACTCTCTCTGGTTTTTCCACTCTTCTCCTTCCCCATTTGAGCCATCAAAATCCTCTCCCAAACTTCAAAACTCTCTCAATTTCCAAAATCCCACCATTGTTTGTCTACTTTGAGAATGCGGTTTGAGGGAGGGCGGTGATAGGACTGATCGAGGGGGTCGCCGGTGGAGGTTTGGCCGATCGATAAACCATTGCAGTTCATTTTTTGATGGTGAAAAGGTTTAAGAGAAACAATGGTGGGGTTTTGGAAATTGAGAGAGTTTTGAAGTTTGGGGGAGGATTTTGATGGCTTAAATGGGGAAGGAGAAGAGTGGAAAAACCAGAGAGAGTTAGAGGATAGAGAAAATTGAAAGAAAAAGAGAAGGGAGAGAGAGAAACAACTTTTTTTTTCAATTTTAACGGTAGACTAACCCAAAATTAACGGTAGGGACTGTTTTTTAGATTAATTGAAAGTACAGGGACTAAAATTGGACAATTGAAAGTACATGGACTAAAATTGAACAGACCTCAAAGTACAGGGACCAAAATGGTATTTTAACCTAATATAATTGTATTGATTTTAGTTTTAAATTACTGGTATTAATTTTTTTTTTTTAAATTGTATGATGTGAATTACACCATTATTTTATTATGATATCTATATAATGTATAATTTGTTAGTCACCAAAGTGACCGAATTAGTAAGTTTTGTAGATATCAAATTAAAGTTAATTCAATTACTCATGTTTATGTGATGCTAATGAATGAGATGATATTATAAAATATTAAAAAAAAATTATCATGAGTATATTGATGTTCATTATTATAAAACATTTTAAATCGCCCAAAGGTTGATCAGTAGTTTTAAAATTTTGAACCTTATTGTGGTTAATTGAAGTGCTTGGTTAGGTATGTTTAGTATATCCAAAGATAACTAATGTATCTAATTTGAGTATTTTTAATTACCAATAATGTGAAATTAAATCTAGCAGCAATTATATTTGAATGTCGTTTATTGGTGCATCTTCCAAAGGAGAACTTCAATGTATGAATAATGTTTATTTAAAGTTTTATGAATCTGCATTATATATATTTAAGTTTATTTATCAAAGCAATAATGTGTAAACATATATTCTGTATTTGCAGTAACTGCTCCAATTTCTCTACATTTGCAAGCCACATCTATTATTAAGTTTAATGGACTCAATTTCTCTTATTGGTGCGAACAAATCCGATTCCATCTTGGTGTTTTGGATCTTGATTTGGCACTCTTAAATGAGAAACCTGCAGCACTTACTAATGCTAGCAGTGCTGAGGAAAGATCTTTCTATAAAGCTTGGAAAAGATCAAATAGATTGAGCTTAATGTTTATGCGAATGACTTTGGCAAGTAATATCAAGTCCACAATTGCGAAGACTAAAAATGCTAAGGAATTTATGAAATTTGTAGAAAATTGTTCCCAGTCTGAGTCGGCTGATAAGTCACTTGCTGGAACACTGATGAGTACCTTAACCAACATTAAGTTTGATGGTTCTCGTACTATGCATTAGCATATCCTTGAGATGACAAACTTAGCGTCAATGTTAAAGACCATGGGAATGGAAGTTAATGAGAATTTTTTGGTAACATTCATCCTTAATTCCTTACCTCTAGAGTATGGTCCATTCCATATGAACTATAATACTTTGAAAGATAAATGGAATGTGCATGAATTGCAAAGTATGCTCATTCAGGAGGAAGCAAGGCTTAAGAAACCAATAATTCATTCTGCTAATCTCATGGGTCATAAAGGAGCTAGAAAGAAACCAGGAAAGAAGAATGGAAAGGGCAATAACAGACACCTAAAGATAAATCAGCCATATGTTCAAATCCACAAGAAGGAACAAATTAAGGATAAGTGTCGTTTCTGCAACAAGCCAGGACACTATAAAAAAGATTGCCCGAAACGTAAGGCATGGTTCGAAAGTAAAGGTAAGCATAATGTCTTAGCATGTTTCGAATCAAATTTAACTGAAGTTCCTTATAATACTTGGTGGATTGATTCTAGTTGTACCATTCATGTTTCAAATACGATGCAGGGATTCCTTACGACCCGAACCACAAGCCCAAATGAGAAATTCATCTTGATGGGAAACCGAGTCAAAGTTCCAGTTGAAGCTGTAGGAACTTATCGTTTAGTTTTAGACACTAGACATCATTTAGACCTTTTTAATACCTTTTATGTTCCTTCTGTATCTCATAATTTGATTTTCTTATCTAAACTTGATACTACTGGTTATTATTTTAAATTTGGGAATGGGTGTTTCAGTTTATTCAAACAGAACATTCTTATTGGTTCTGGTACCCTTTGTGATGGTTTATACAAATTAAAGCTTGATAATCTTTTTGCTGAAACTCTTTTAACCCTGCATCATAATGTTGGTACTAAACGTGGTTTATCTAATGAATCATCAGCCTACTTGTGGCATAAACGTTTGGGTCACATATCCAAAGAAAGAATTGAAAGATTGGTAAAGAATGAAATCCTTCCAAGGATTTTACTGATCTTGGAACTTGTGTGGATTGTATTAAGGGAAAACAGACAAAACATACAATCAAGAAAATAGCCACAAGAAGCTCACAGCTCCTTGAAATAACACACACTGATATCTGTGGGCCTTTTGATGTTCCATCTTTGGTGGATAAAAGTATTTCATTACCTTTATTGATGATTTTTCACTTTTTGGATATATCTATTTGTTGCATGAAAAATCTCAATCGATAGATGCCCTAAGGATATTTATCAATGAAGTTGAAAGACAATTGGATAGAAAAGTGAAAATTGTAAGGTCTGATAGAGGTGGTAAATATTATGGAAAGTATGATGAGAATGGACAGTGCCCTGGTCCATTTTCCAAATTCCTAGAAAATCATGGCATATGTGTTGGGTTTTATGTCCTAAAACTCGTGGTTTTGTAAACTGAATGTATATTCTATTTTACAATAAAGATGTTATTGAGGTTTATTCAGTAAATGTGTTATTGAATAAAGTGAATTGTGTATTCTATAACCCAAATCCAATGAATTAAGAACCCTTGACTATAAGATGTATACTTGAACTTTATGTGTGACATAAAAGTGAATCAAGTTCGAGTAATAGCCAAAACGGTCTATAGTATAGGGATAAGGCTGGGTACCTTATTCTGGGGACACTATGGACGCGGCCCACTTTGTATAGTACTAACGATGTGATCCTAAATCGTTCATGTGGAGACATGCGAGTGGGGGCGTCCTATGCAATGAGTTTGCATAAGACTGGACCGCGAAATAGTCACTTAGACTTTTTAACTCCGTTTACTGTTTTAACTGACTATATTCATACGATGACCTAGGTAACTCGATCTTAATCCTGAGCGTGCTATGAACTCCTGTTTATTCGAGATTATCCTTAGATTTGCATGGGTGAGAGTGGCCCGAGATCGCCGACTCAATAAGCCTCCCATTTTGGGGATAAGACCGGATAGATAGTTGGGAACATAGTCATGCGAGATGGAATTCACTCCTACCCGCTTTAGGGTTTAGTAGAGAGGTTGTTCCCTTAAGTACTGACTCCAGGTCTTGAACAATGGGCCCACCCTCTCGTTGGCCCGAGAGGGATACGGTTTGTTGGTTGGACCACAAACCAAATTGTTCATTAGAGGATCAGTGGGACTTAAGGAACAAGAAGTAATTACAGGGGTAAAACGGTTTATTTGACCCAACTGTAATTACGAACAACCTGTGAAGGATTGACTTACTAATCATGGTTATATCGAGTGGACAGAAATATATCTACAGTGAGGAGAGTGCAGCCACTGGGCTTTAGTGGAGTGTCCCGATGGTTAACGAATGTTGATTAGCTAGGCTAAAGAGTTTGGCCGGTTAATCTCGTATCGTTAGAGCTCATGATCTGTAGGTCCATTAGGTCCCCTTACTAGCTCAGACTAAGCCTTGGAATAATTTGAGAGAAAAGAATTTGAATTGTTCAAATTCGGTTTTGGGAGTAAACGTTAATTATATGCGATATACTTAACGTATTATAATTTAATTATGAATTAAACTATGATAAAGAAGTGGAAATATTTAAATATGATTTAAATATTCGTTCGGTTTAAAACATGAATAGGGATTCATGTTCGAACGTTCGTTTTGAGAAATTAGGATTGGTCCAATTATTTAATTTGATATTTGATATTAAATTAAATATTTATTTAAAATTAATTAAATTGTTTAATTAATTAAAAATTGATTTTAATTTAAAATTAATTTTATATTAATTTTGAATTAAAATTAAAAAAGAATTCAAATTCATTTGGAAATGAAATATGGACCAAGTTCATAATTTCTTCACCAAGCTTATTGTTTGAAGCATATCTTCTTTCAATTGGCTTCTTCACAAAGCTTCTTGTTTGAAGTTTATCTTCATTCAATTGGCTTCTTCACTAAGCTTGTATCTTTCTATAAATAGAGAAGAAACACAATATGTGAAAAAGTTTTAGAAAAACAAGAGATTTTTGTAGAAAACTCTCTAGTTTTTTTATTTAGATCTTTACTCATTCTTCTCCCAATTTCTCTCAATCAAAGATCCCACAATCCATTCCAAGGGCTAAGAATAGTAGGGAAGACTCTAGTGGTGGTCCAAGTAGTGTTGGTGATCCAAGATTTGCAAAGGATTAAGAGAATATTGAGCTACAAAGGTTTGTGTTCTTATTCTCTGTTTTTCCAGTTTTGAGCATGTTTTTTGTATGATAAAATTGATCAAATTAGAGTGCTCAAGATCCAAAATTGCTTCCGCATTCTTAATATTAACCCCTTCAATATGTGCTCAATACACAATGCCAGGAACACCGCAACAAAATGGTGTTGCAGAAAGGCGTAATCGTACTTTAATGAGTATGGTTAGAAGCATGTTAATTAATTCATCTTTACCAATATCGTTGTGGATGTATGCTTTAAGAACTGCCCAATATTTGTTAAACAGGGTTCCTAATAAGTCAGTTTCAAAGACACCTTTTGAACTGTGGACAGGAAGAAAACCCAGTTTAAGGCACCTGCATGTTTGGGGTTGCCAAGCAGAAGTAAGAATTTATAATCCACACGAAAAGAAACTGAACTCAAGAATAACCAGTGGTTTCTTCATTGGTTATCCAGAAAAATCTAAAGGGTATAGATTTTATTGTCCTAACCACAGTACGAGAATAGTTGAAACTGGAAATGCTAGGTTCATTGAGAATGGTGAAGTTAGTGGGAGTTTGGAACCACGTAAAGTGGAAATTCAAGAAGCTAAGGTACAAATTTCTTCATCTATGACTTCTTCTCAAGTTGTCGTTCCTATAATTGTTGACTCTATTAATAATTCATAGGAACAACAAATTAATGATCAAACACCACATAATGATATTGTAATTAATGGATCTACAATAGAGAAACCTATAGAAACAGAATTAAGAAGATATGTAAGGCAAAGAAGATCTGCTATTTCTGATGATTATGTGGTTTATTTGCATGAGTCAGAATTTGACTTAGGCATTGATAATGATCCAGTTTCGTTTTCACAAACCATTGAAAGTGACAGTTCTGTTAGATGGTTAGATGTCATGAAAGAAAAGTTAAAATCAATGGACCACAATGGGGTTTGGGACCTTGTAGAATTTTCTGAAGGAAGCAAAAGAGTCGGATGTAAATGGGTTTTTAAAACTAAACATGACTCAAATGGCAATATTGAACGACACAAGGCTAGACTCGTTGCCAAAGGTTTTACTCAGAAAGATGGTATTGACAATAAAGAAACTTTTTCTCCTGTCTCTAAAAAGGATTCATTAAGAATTATTATGGCATTAGTAGCTCATTATGACTTAGAGCTTCATCAAATGGATGTGAAAACTGCATTTCTAAATGGAAATTTAGATGAAGAAGTATTCATGGATCAACTAGAAGGTTTTGTGGTTGAAGGAAAGGAACATATGGTGTGTAAGCTAAGGAGGTCAATATACGGACTTAAACAAGATTTCCGACAATGGTATCTTAAGTTTAATGATACCATCACATCTTTTGGATTTAAAGAAAATGTCGTTGATCGATGTATATATCTAAAGATCAATGGGAGTAAGTTTATATTTCTTGTTTTGTATGTTGATGACATCTTGCTAGCTACTAATGACCTTGGTTTATTATGTCAAACCAAGGAATTTCTCTCCAAGAATTTTGAAACGAAAGATATGGGTGAGACATCCTATGTGATTGGAATAGAAATATTTCGTGATCGAGCATGTGGATTATTAGGATTGTCTCAGAAGGCATATATTAACAAAGTTCTAGAGAGATTTAAGGTGGATAAATGCTCTTCAAGTGTTGTTTCAATTCAGAAGGGAGATAAGTTTAGTCTAATGCAATGTCCAAAGAATGAATTGGCACGCAATCAAATGGAAACTATTCCTTATGCATCTATTGTTGGAAGCTTAATGTATGCACAGACTTGTACCAGACCAGACATCAGTTTTGCTGTCAGCATGTTGGGCAGGTATCAAAGTAATCCAGGAATGGATCAGTGGAAAGCTGCAAAGAAAGTTTTAAGGTATCTACAAGGAACGGAGGGTTATATGCTTACCTATAGAAGATATGATCATCTTGAAGTGATAGGATATTCATATTCAGATTTCGCTGGATGTGTGGATACAAGAAAATCCACATTTGGCTATTTGTTTCTATTAGCTAGAGGAACAATTTAATGGAAAAGTGTGAAGTAGTCTGTCATCACTGCCTCCACTATGGAAGCTGAATTTGTAGCATGCTTTGAGGCTGCAGTTCATGGTTTATGGCTGCGGAACTTTATTTCAGGACTTGGAATTGTCAACAGTATTGCCAAGCCGCTGAAAATTTATTGTGATAATTATGCAACAGTTTTCTTCTAAAAAAATGACAAATATTCGAAAGGTGCTAAACATATGGAATTGAAATATTTTGCCGTTAAAGAAGAAGTTCAGAAACAAAGGGTGTCAATCGAACATATTAGCACTAGCCTTATGATTGCGGATCCATTGAATAAAGGATTGCCACCTATGACATTCAAGGAACATGTCGAACGTATGGGCATTAGTGGATATCATTATTGATATTACGATTATGTTATTTGACACTTTGAGCTCATTTATTTATTGTTTCTGATTTTATTTTGTCACTCATGTTTCTTATGATTGGTATATACATAAATGAATTACGTAAATTAAACAGGACCTTGTCTTTGATAAGACAATTATTGAATACCTTTATTATAGATCATGTTAAGTGAAGTACTAATGTTGTGATACATGGAAGGGATTATGTCGATGTAATGACATATGACCGCCATGATCCTCATCAGTTCCTTGACTTGATATTGATATCATGATGTGAAGATAAAATTTCTCTTCTATGCGCATTATGTTTATTAATGTATATATAGCAAATAATGTCAAATGGGTCAAGTGGGAGAATGTTAGATTTTTAAATTTAATATTGTCATTAATGTGGCCAATATACATTTATTTCTATCTTAATATTTTAGGCTCACTATATTAATGTGCCAGTTAATTAAAAGGTAATTTCCCAATTTAAAACCCTGATGGGTGTATATATGAAGATTAAAACCTTAGGGATTGGTCCTCTCTTTGCCTAATAAAGTAGAAGTTTCTCTCCATCAAGAAACTTAATCAAGTTCTAAAGGAAGGCCAAGAGAGAGATACACAATCCTCCTTTACAACAACAATATCATGGATCAAGGTATGTTATTCTAACTCATGTTATTGTGAAAATAATCTAGTTCAAAGATCTTGGTTTTTATTGAATTATACAATGTTAGGATTTTATTGTATAATCATGTAATATAAGTTTACAATAAATTTGAAAATCTGCATGCAACTTATAACCCACCAGATACAGACCTAAACATAATAGTTCAATAGGTGTAGGCATGTGCCCCTCTCAACTTGAAATATTCATATTAAGACAAGTCCCTAGGTGCTGAACACTTTTGGAAGATCAAAAACCCTCCAAGGCAAGTCCTTAGGTGCTAAACGTTCTTTGAAGACTGAAGACTTTTCGAAGATCGAAGATGCTTTGAAGACCAGAAGACTTTAAAGAACCAAAAATCTTTAAAGACAAGTCGAAGAAATTTGAATCGCACAAGACTCCAAGACTTTGATTGTATCTTTAAGAGGATCAACAAGCCAAGGGTCGATCCAACGATCAACAAGCCCAAAGGCTGATCCAACAAAGTCAACAAGTCAAAAGCATATCAGAAAAGACCAACAAGAGCTTTCAGCCCTCGAGACATTTGTACATGAGAGAGAAAGAATCAGAGGAACAAATTAGAGATTGTACCTCACCCACAAAATTAATACATATTTAAATTTATTTACACGTGTCGCATTTATTTTTGAATATTTGAAAGTATAAAGACTAAAATAGAATAAGTTTAATAATACGAGGACCAAAATGATATTTTAAACTAAAAAGAATATATAAATGAGTTTTTGATATATTTATTTATTTATATCAACTAGATAGATGTAGTTAAAAATATTTTTAAATTTTTGGTAAATTGTTTTTAGAAAACTAATTTCTAATAAAGAAATTTAATTCAATTTTAGAAAAACTGTATTGCCTATTTGAAGTTTCATTTTTTTTCTAGTATATTTATTAGATAATTCAATTATATTTTCCTTTTAATTTAAAATTATGTATATATAAAGTCATATTTTTAGTCTCTATATTAAACAAATCTAAAATTGAATATTGAATTATGCCAATCATAAGAAACAGGAGTGACAAAATAACAAGAGTGACCAATTCATATACAATGGTTTATTATAGTTTAGTAATCAATATTACATAATTTGAATATTGCATCAATGCATCTCAAATTAAATTTATATGAATTTGTGTCCTTAACATAAAATTCTGGATTTGCCATTGCGGACGTGGTCAACAAAAAATGGGTTTGTAATTAATTATTGAAAGCCCTGCCTATAAATATGAGCAAATGGTGTAGGGCATGGAAGCAAATAAGCAAGCATTGGGCAATATTCCAATGGGCGATAGAGAAAGGGGAAATGTTCTTTATGGGCCCTAAGGCCTTGGGGAGGGTGGTCTCTCTTCTCCAACTATATGGGTTCCCCAAAGGGCTTTTTCGTCTGTCCGATGTGAAAGAATCTGGCCATGATTCACAAACTGGAGAACTCTGGATTTTACAGGAGGAGGAGCTTCAATATCATTTTCATCAAATTACAAGAATGTCTAGCTATGGATTCAACATTGATGATCGAGACATTACGGAACTCCATGAAGTTGCCTTGAAGGTTGGTCAGAGTTGGGATTCGGTGATCGAGATCGCCATCGTCAACGACGTCAGTAATCTTTGCTTCACATGTCCTTCTAGTGGCTCCTTCACTTTCTCCCCCCCAAGCATTTGCTAGAGGGCCGTGAAATGACTGCCCTAAATCTGCATGACATCAATCTAGTATGTTAAGATATGTTATCCATTAAGTTATGTTTTTAATTTGATGAGTTTATATTAAGTTATATCGAGTTTAGGAGGATTCAAGTCTCCACCTTTTATGGAGTTTAAGACATGTATGGACCCATTTTAGTGATGTTTCATGGTAGGTTAATATGTGGGATTTAGAATAAAATTAGTTATTGATATGTTTTGCATCTCACAACCATATTATTGTTGGAATTTATGCCATAAAGCCTCGTAATTAATAATTTATTTAATAATTAATAATAATTTTGATTATTTTATTTGCAATATAATATTATCCATT
Organism: Trichosanthes truncata; assembly: GCA_033996785.1. NCBI lineage: Eukaryota > Viridiplantae > Streptophyta > Magnoliopsida > Cucurbitales > Cucurbitaceae > Trichosanthes > Trichosanthes truncata. The sequence continues at coordinate 58,496,342 of JAWPNB010000010.1, forward strand.
ATATGAAAAATCTAAGGTTATTAGTATAATCTTACACAGTATGTGGTTGACATACGGGAGGATAATGTTCAAGAAATAACTTAAAAGGGTCATAGTATATGGATAAAATTGGGTGCATTATCCTGGTCACACTATTGGACCCACTTTGTAATAGTTACAAATGATTTGATCCAAATCGTTCATGTGGAGACATGTGAGTGGGGATATCTTATACAATGAGTTTGTGTAAGACTGAACCACGAAATATTTAATCTCTTTTTATAAATCGGTTAATGGAGAAGGTTAATATTTCATCAAGATGATCATATGCGACTCGATCTTAATTCTGAGTGAGTTATAAACTTCTGTCTATGAGGGCTTATCCTTTGATTTGCATGGGTGAGAGTGGCTTTTGTAACCAATTCAATATGTCTAACATTTTTGGGACTTGACCAAATAGGGAGCTGAGAACATAATCTCACAAGATGGAGTTCATTCATTCCCTTATAGGGTAAGTAGATGAGTAGTTCCCTTAAGTGCTGATTTCGGGACTTGAACAATGGGGCCCCATCCTCTCATTGGCCCGAGAAGGACTTAGTCTATGATTGGGTCGTAAACAAATTGTTCATTAAAGAATCAATGGTACTTAAGGTGGAAGATGTAATTATAGGGGTAAAACGGACTTTTGACCCAGCTGTAATTACGAACAACTCGTGAAGGATCAACTTGCATGTAGTGATTACATCTATTGGCACAACTAGTCCTACAGTACATAAGAGTGCAATTCTAGGTCTATAGTGGAGTAACCCTATAGTTAATGAATGAAAATTGATTAATTAAAAATTTTAATTAATTAATTTTGTTTCATTGAAGCTTATAATCTGTAGGTCTATACAGTCTCATTGCTAGCTCATAGCAACATTAAAAAATCAATTTAGTTGAAAGAACAATTTGAAATGTTCAAATTAATATTTAATATATTAAATATAAATGAGGAAAATATATTTATTGTATTTGATACATTAAATATTAAAATAATCAATATATATTAGATACATTAAATAAAAGATATTTATAAAATTTGAATAAGATTCAAATAAATAAATATCGTAGGAGATTTGAATGAGATTCAAATAAGTATAAGATATATTTTAATATATTAGATATTAAAATATAATATTTTAATTATGACAAAGATTTGTCATTGGTCTCTATAAATAGAACCCTTGAGTTGAGCTATTAGACACAACAAACATCTCATCTATCTTCTATAGAGAATTAGAGAATTCTCTCAAGATGCTCCCACCAAGCCTTAGTCATGTGTTTAAATCATAGTCAGGGAAGACTTTGTAGATGAGATAAATACTCATAAGAAATATCTCAATATTTACTCTAAGTAAGTTTGCTTAATCTTATTTTTTAGTTTAATTTTAAATAAAATAAAAAACGATCAAATGCTTCCGCTGCAGGATGAAGTGTTCATTCTTATCAATTATTATATATTATTCTCTTAAAAACACTCATTTCAATCTAAGAAAATGTCGATTCTAGAACCTAAATGATTGAAAACATATAAAAACTATATATATATTTTAGAACATGTTGGCATTTTTTTAAACTACAATTTTGATCCAATTAGCCCCTCTTGCAGCAATAGCCAAATATAGACTGCAATTTTAAATCCTCTAGCAGAGTTCTTGTAATGGTGGTCTAAAAACCAACTATAGACTTCAATTTTAAACAACCATAGTCTAATAACTAACATTACATCACGGTAACAAAAATTATGGTTTATAGTTATAGTTTATTTTTATTCCCAACGTTGCCACCAATTGAATCCTTTCTTCCAGCGTGTCTTCCGTGTTTTCAAAAGTGCCTGACTCAGCATGAGAAAATGCCTAACTCAGATTTGACAAAATACGAGAGGAGACAAAAACACATTGACAGAGCCGGGATCCACTAACCGTCGATCAAGGTTTGGCCAATCACAATCTTTTGTGATTGATTGTGATGGAAAGAAGTAATTTTTGGTCCTATAAATATGAGGTCGAGCAGAGGCTAGAGCAGAAGGAGATCGTGAGATTACTCAATAATGGAGTCTTATATTGTGAGCTATGATTTTGAGGCTGCGGAAACCATTGAGCATCATCTCGAAGAACACGATTTTCCCAGAAAGATTATCCCAGTTGCTGAAATTAAAAAATGTGGGTACAACCCCTCGACCCAACATTTCGTGGTGGAGCTGGAGAGAGAGAGAGAAATTACTCCATTAGACATTGATGGGATGGAGAAGACACTCCGATATTGCGATGAGATTAAATTCAACCTTATCGAGAAATCCATCACGAATCTACAAGGAGTTCAGCTGCTGCAGGTTGGTTCGGGTTGGGATCCTGCAATTGAAATCACCGCCATCGACAGTGGGGAAAACATCCATTTCAAATTCCCCAACGCAGGCGTCTTGATTTTCAGATCCCAAGCATTCGCTTGAGGCCTGTCGTATGAAGCATCTCATCACTCTAGCAAGCTAGTAATCTTTTTTTTCTTTTTTTTTTTTTAATTTCTCAAGTACAATCGCATAGTTATACGTTTGATGAGTTTATTAAGGGTTTTTTTTTTGGATGAATGTTGTGTTTTAATAAGAAATTGAGGAAAAACGAGCCATATTTTGTTTCTTTCACAGTTTCTAATGGATTATGTACCCTTTTTTCTTCTTCTTTTTCTTTCATTTAATTTGTTTCGTTGTTTCTTAGTTATTGGCGATGATGAAAGTTGAGACCAAATTTTTTATAATATATTTATATTAAAAAAAAAACAAAAAGAAAATAAGTAAACCTAACTCTCCTCCAATATCTTTATTGCCCGACTTTTTTGTTCTGGTCTCTTATGTTCCGATGTCGGGCGCTTTTTCCTTTTCTAATCTCACATATCTCCATCAATCGAAATCGATCAATTATTTTTCTTCTTTTTTGTTTTCTTTTATTCAACCAATTCCAAATAGAATAGCTATTTTTCTTCGTTTTATTTTCTTCTATTCAACCAATTCCAAAAGAGAGTAAAATTGGTATGAGATAAACTTTAATTTAAAATTATGTCAAATCCAACCTATTCAAGTTCTATTTTTTTAATTCATTCCAAACACCCAAAATGATTTCAAATCCATTCTAATTTGAAACAAAACCGAACCAACTGAACTTATTTTTTAAATAAATAAACGAAGTGTCCATCGCTATGCAAAAAATTGAACCAAACCAATTGATTCAGTTTTATTGCATAGAAAATTGTAATAAATTTGTCACTTTCTAATCTTTGGTGCTTGGCCATGGAAAAGTCACACCAAGCACAATGACTTAAATTAGAAATTGAAAATATGATTATTCAAGTGTGGCTTAGCGAAATAAAAAATTGTGTACGATGGCAAACTTTTTGACTGCAGCACATAGCAACATACAATGAAAGTTTTATTCATTTTCCTTACTTTTTTTTTTAAAATTATTTTTTGTTTTTATTTGTTCACAAACAAGAACGTGAGTTTTATTACGTTTTCTTACTGGACTTTTTTTTTGTATTTTTGAGGGACTATCGAGATTTCTTTGATTTTGTGGAAGAGGTATAGATTGTTATTAACACAATAAATTAGTTAGACGTATTGATTGAACTACAGTGGACTATTGAGATTTTTTCCTTTGTCATTATAAATTTCTGAGTATGTTTTTTACTTTGAAGGAATAATATGATGTTAAGAATATTTAAGGTTCTATATTTTATGATTTAAATATGCTTTTTGTGGAAGAGGTTTAGATTATTATTATTAACACAATAACACCATTGTTGCGGTAGATAGTGTATAGTTGATGCAATGAGGAGTGACGAGAGAATAGTGAAGATGATGATGGAAAGGTTTAAGAGAAACAATGATGGAGTTTTGGAAATTGAGAGTGTTTTGAAGTTTGGGAGAAGGGTTTGATGGCTCAAATGGGAAAGGAGGAGAGGGGAGAAACTAGAGAGAGTAGGAGGAGAGATAAAATTTAAGGACGGAGAGAAGAGGGAGAGAGAAACAATTAATTTTTTTTCCAATTTTAATGATAGACAAATCCCAAATTAACGGTGGAGACTGTTTTTGAAATTAATTGAAAGTACAAAGACTAAAATTGGACAATTGAAAGTATAGAGACTAAAATTGAACAAACCTCAACGTACAGGGACCAAAATGGTATTTTAACCAAATATATTGGTGCCCTTCTGACCAACAAACCAACAATCTAATGTAGTATATTTGAGATGAAAAAAGCCACACATATACATAAACGCAATAACTGAGGGGAGCACTGACCCCAACGTGGATCTGCCCCTGCATAGATACATTTCATCATGCTGTTAATTATGAAAGTTATATTTTAATTAATTGACCCACTAAAATAGTGGACCTAAAACAAATAATACACATGGGTCACATTAATGATAATATTAAATTTAAATTAAATCTAACATATTTAAGCTCCATTCATTTTCAAGTTCAACTCAAATCTCAATTATAATATATGTGTTCAAGAAGACAAGTGTTAGACCCTCTCTCAAGCTGATAATCTTGAACTCGTTTAATAACCTTCACAAAACAATCATGAAAATAAAGCCTAATCAATGAGGCAGCAATATGAGCTTCCTTAGCAAAAGTCTTGAACAAGAATGACTTGTAGAATTGAGGGAGAAAGCTCCAAGATTGATCCATAACTAGTCTCTTTCTTTTTCTCAAAAACTTCAAGCGTTAAATCATCACTAAATCTAAAAACTTAAGCTCGTAAATTATGACAAGTTTTATCTTATATCAATACTTTTAACACTAGAAAACAAGCCAGAAGCAACGTAAAAAAAAGAGCAATGAAGAAAATTTCTTCCAAAAAAAAGAAAAAAGCGAAAAGGCGAAAAAGGTTGGAGTTGGTGGGGAGTGGTAATTTAATATATATATATGATTGATTGTTAGGTCCTAATTTACTTTAGTACGTACTTTAGAAGGATCGGCAAAGCCTGTTACTTTTGGTTATCCAATAACATAATGATCATTCATTAGTATATTATTGCTACTTCCCTTTTCAAAAAAAAAAAAAAAAAAGTATTATTGCTCTTAATAGGCCAATTAAAGTATTAAGTCAAACACATACTACAAGATTCTTTTTGGCTTTTCTTGACGTGGAAAAATGTTAAGCCACAAACACATCGGAAAAATCTACAAGATTCTTTTTGGCTTTTCTTGACGTGGGATAATGTTAAGTCGCAAACACGTCAGAAAAATCTACAAGATTCTTTTTGGCTTTTCTTGATGTGGGAAAATGTTAAGTCACAAACACGTCGGAAAAATCTTATCCAATGCCAAAAATCTCTCCCAACACAATTTCATTCTTCAGGAGAGGCATAAACAGGTCGATAGAGGTTCTGCTGACCCAGAATTTCTAGTGTTGGCAAAAGCCAGATCTGTCGAAGCCAGAAATTCTGGCGTCAGCAAATTTTTGGCAAGGCCAAACTTCCAACACCTGTTTCTGGCAAACTCCAACCAACCAACACCACAATTAAACTTAACATATTCAAACCTTATACATACAAGAACTAAACTTTTAGCCAAAATAATCTAAAGTCAAAATGATTCATTGGCACACTAAGAAGTAAGAACAAACATAGCAAACAATCTCACACTCCAATAAACACCACAATTAAACTTAACATATTCAAACTTATACATACAAGAACTAAACCAAACTTTTAGCCCAAAATCATCTAAATTTAAAGCGGTCCCTTACACAAACTCTAAGAAGACGAAACTCATCAATAAGGCTCCGTTTGATAACCATTTGGTTTTTAGTTTTTAGTTTTTGAAAATTAAGCTTGTTTTCTCCCAATTTCTCTACAATAGTTTTCATCTCCCTTAAGGAATCATTTGAATTATTAGTCAAATTCTAAAAACAAAAACAAGTTTTTGAAAATTACTTTTTTCAGTTTTCAAAACATAGCTTGGTTTTTGAAAATATAGGTAAAAAGTAGATGGCAAAACAAGTAAAACCATAGGTGGGAGTAATATTTATAGGCTTAATTTTCAAAAACCAAATGATTATCAAACGGGGCTTAAACTATCTTTTTTTTTTTTGGGTGTACAAGAGAACTACAAATCGAGTACGAAAATTAAAAAATAAGCTTGATATGTGCACTTCAAACCATCAGAGACAAGAAAAGTAGCTACCTAGCAATGTTTAATTCATGAAGCATTAATACCAAAGCCAAACAAATGCAAAACAGAAAAAATAAAGCAGAATCTACAAGCATATCCTTTTCCATGCAAGGATTCTTTACTCTAATAAAAGGAGCGGGCGGGGTGAAATGCCACAAATCAACAAGATAAAGCAGCAAAATGGTAGAAAATAACAAGGAAAGAAAAAAAAGGAAAACAACAGAAACCCATAAAGCAATATGCCAATTAGCTTCAAGGTTACAAACAAATGCTTGAGTTAAACCAAAAGAAGAAGAAAACCCCAACACAAAATACAACAATAGGCAGTGGGGCTCCAGAAATTTTATAGAGGGGACACAATATACATACAAATTTAATAAAAAGAATCTATAATGAAATTTAAAAAAAGATGCATAGCTTCATAAATGAATAAATTTAATACATAATACATTATAATTGTCTTCTGCGAGTTTTCATGTTCTGAAATGGATCCATGATAATTTTATTATCTAACTTGTCGAATAAATCATTCTCAATATATGCTATGAGACAATCATTCATCCATTGATCTCCCATTCGATTACGCAATCAAGTCTTCACAATATTCATGGCAGAAAATGTCCTTTCTACAGTAGTTGTTGCAATAGGTAAAATCAACGTCAATGTGAGCAATCGATAAACTAATGGATAGACCTTATCTCTATTTGTCATGACCATTTTTACTAAAAGAATTTTTTTTTTTAATAAAAGAAAGGATGAGTGATTGCCTGACTGCGACAAACCTCTCAAAGCTTAGATGAGCTTCATACAAGGATGTCGCCACTTTGAGAATTAAGGGGAATGCAACAAGAGGGTTAAGCCTAAAGGAAAGAAAGTTAGGAGAATGAGTGTCTTGCCTAATAGGCCATAAGCCTAGAAGTTAGGGTGAACTTCATCACCAATGTTGTCATTCCAAGATGAGAGACTATAACTTGAAGGATTCTTTGAGTGTGGAAAAAAAAAGTGCTGACTTAAAGAGTTATAAGGAGTAAGGGGATTAAGAGTTCTTATAAAGAAGTTTAAGGGCTGCACAACGAGCTCAATGACTAAGTCAGTAGTTAGGCAAGTTGTGGAGTCTGAGTATAAGCCAGACATCTTTGTGTTAAGTGCAAAAGAATGGGAACATAGGTAATAGGGAATGGCTGAGCTCTTACAAAAAACTTGAGTGGGTAAACTAACATATTAGCAGCCATTATTCTATAAAGAATACATTGTGGTTATAGTTGCATATTCCCTTTGGCAGTATTTTCTAACCAGAGAGTGAATCTATTGAAAAGCATTAAATCACAAGAACATTAGGATTGGAAATGACGTTGATTTGTAGATTATTTTCAAAGTTCCATCTTTAATCTTAAGAACAACATATGATATGTTGCCTGGGTAACTGAAATTAATAGAACAAGAGGAAAGGACAACCATATCATACCAGGAACCTCTTAAAGTAGTTTGAGTTGACATTTTGTTCAAAAAATGTGCTTATTTGAGCCTCATAGCTCCACTTCACGAGTTCAAGGATGTGTTGAGGTGTACATAGTTTGGATACAATGATTCTGAAACATCGTTTCTTGTGTGCTTAAAAGTGGGTTGGTGTAATGGAAGCACCTAACAAAATATCAAGAGATTTTTGTTGACAAACTAGCAGTGGAGTATAAAGACTCGTATATGGCTATTGTATGTCAATTCACACATCAACTCGTGCAGTTCCCTTTTCCTCAGTTCACACATCAACTGGGGAAGTTCCCTTTTCCTTAATATATGGCATGAAAGTGGTTTCGCCAATTGAAGCTGAATTACCATCCTTCTAAATATGAATCATCCCTTTGAGTATAATTGCATTGTGTAGAAGTCAGCTATATCAAAGAGATTTAGCTCGAGCTTATGCAAGAAAGTTCAAAAACAGAAATTTAGTTTTGAAAAGGATCCTCCCATTTCAGAATGATCATTGAGGAAAGTTATGAAGGAGCCTACGTAATAAAAATGCCTTCTTTGGTGAAGTATTTATGAAGGGATGAATCATCCAACTTGACAAAAAAAAATCTTGCCAATAAAGTATTATGCAATTGGCCTTCTTTTCATCCATCATTTTACCATCAATTCCAAAGATTCGAGATGATGCTTATGTAGTCATTGTAAGAGTTCTTTCAATCAAATTTATGAATTCTTATGTTAAGAAACCACTTTTAATCCTGTATTAAAGTCTCAAGGCAAGACAAAAGTCAAATCATATTTCAAGGCCATGATACCTATATGAGGAAGTATAAACAAGCTATTTTGTATGTTTTAACTTTTTCTCCTTTCCAAAAGAAATAAGAAAATGATAAAAGTTAGCAGTAAAATAAACATATCGATCACAAGCATATACATGCATGCATGAATCCATTTGTGGTATTTATCTTTATTCCTGATTTCCTATGATGGCATTTACCTCCAGCTTGTTACTTTTGCTACAGTGGTATTTGTGTATCCCTAGCCCTCAACATATTTCTTTTATTGTGTCATGAGGTGCTTGTTTATCTCTAGCCATTGACACATTGTGCTATGGTGGTGCTTGTTTATCCTTCGCCCCCAGTGTTTTACCCTTGTTGCGATGGCGTTTACCTCCAACTTATTTCTTTTGTTGCAGTGGTACTTGTTTATCCCTGGCCCTCAGCATGTTTCTTTTGTTGTGTCATGAGGCGCTTGTTTATCTCTAGCCCTTGACACCTTGTAATGTGGTGGTACTTGTTTATCCTTGGCCTCTAGCGTTTTACCCTTTCTGCGATGACGTTTACCTCCAGCTTGTTACTTTTGCTGCAGTGACACTTGTTTATCCCTGGCCCTCAACATGTTTCTTTTTTTGTGTCATGTAGGGCTTGTTTATCCCTAGCCCTTGAAACCTTATGTTGTGGTGGTGTTTGTTTATCCCTGGCTTCAGCGTTTTACCTTCGCTGCAATGGCGTTGATCTCCAACTTGTTACTTTTGTTGTACAGGCACTTGTTTATCCCTGGCTCTCAGCATGTTCTTTTACTGTGTCATGTGGCATTTCTTTATCTCTGACCTTTGACACTTTTGCTGTAGTGACACTTGTTTATCCCTGGCCCTCAGTATGTTCTTTTACTGTGTCATGTGGCGTTTCTTTATCCCTAACCCTTGACACGTTTGTTGTGGTAGTATTTGTTTATCCCTGGCCCTCAGCATGTTTTTTAATGTGTCATGTGGTGTTTGTTTATCCCTGACCCTTGACACGTTTGTTGTGATGACACTTATCTATCCTTGGCCTCCAGCATTTTACTTTTATTGTACTGGCGTTTGTTTATCTGTGACCCTTTACATCTTTGTTGCGGTGATACTTGTTTATCCTTGACCTCAAACATTTACCTTATATATATTATGCATAGTGTTGGTTGCATTATTGACTTCCAAGAAGCCACCCCTTTGACACTTTTATAATATGTTGAGATATTTAAGTGTGTATCTAAACTTAAGCCAAACAAAATAGTGTCTATACCTTCGTCCACCTTCTACTTCTACAAGGATGTACAAAGGGGGGCATGCTGTAGCCACCTATTTTTGACCGTTTTTTTTTTATAAAATTGATTGCTAGTTTAAAAAAAAATTATGCATTTTTTTAATGTTTATTATTAAATTTGCTCATTATTGGAATGTCTTCACTTTGATATTCGTTTGCTATTTTCTAATTTTACTTTTTATGCCTTTTATTTTATTTGTTTTTTCTTTTAAGTTGGAAAGACCATAGTTTTTTTTTGGATAAAAACAAAATTTTGGTTAAATGAGTATGTTTGATATTTTGTTTTGCTTGACCAAAAGTTGTTGGTCCATTTTGGTGCTAAGCTCCTTTTGGCATGTTTTCAAATTGCAAAAACTATGGTCATTGGAATAATACTCAAAAGAGGAAGTGATTTGGGCTTTTTTATACTTCTCTTTTCCTTCTTCAAAGGGGAGCCACACTCACACACATGACACCACTACATCCATCCACTCAAAAAAAAAAAAAAAAAAAAAAAAAAAACCTACAAGCCCCATATCCATATACACATCCAAACACATATCATAGCCACACATACAACTGAGAGATAAAGAGCAAAAAAAATGAGCTTCATACAAAATCAAAAAATCCATAACACAAAGGATTCAAACCTCAAACAACAAGCTAGCTGGTTGTTCTTGATCGCAACCTCTAGATTTCCGTCTCTATCTCAAAATGCTTTGAAAAATAGTAGTATAGGAAGTGTATTACGAGTTTTGCTTTATTTCATTTTTTAGTACTGATCTCTTTACTTTGTTTGCAATATGAACTCATACTCATTTTACATTTGCTATTGATCTCATGTTGTTATTCTTACCTATCTCTCTCTATGCTTTGTTCATCTCTCTTCTTTCTCTTCTCTTATGAGTTTTATTTACCATAAAATGAGGAGCCAACAAACAAAAAAAGAAAAGAAAAGAAAAACAGAGCAAAAGAAAAATGAAGCAAAATATTGTGAAATCAAAAGAAAAGTTGTATAACATACCTTAGATTGGGTGAGTGGAGCTTCACTTCGGGTATACGAAAATATACAACTTTGTTGAGGGAGAGAAGTGAGAAAAGAGTAGGAAAGAATGAAGTTCTAGAGAGAATAAGAGAGTGAAAAAAAGTGGGTTTTAGGTTTGTTTTAAAAAAAAAACTAATTAACCTTTGTTTTCTTTTATTTATTTCACTGTGTGCGTGTTGTTGGAAACATCATCATCATCATCATCATCATCATCATCATCATCATCATCATCATCATCATCATCATATACGTATGTTTGCGTGTGTAAGGAAGATTGATGTCTTTTTTAAGTCTTAAATTTATTATTATTATTATTATTATTATTAGGTTGTGTATAAACGTTTTCTAACATATTTCTGACATTTTTTTTTATATTTATATGTATATAGTTGTCGCGTCAGTGCAATGCACTAACGCACCCTTTTCTATTTTTTATTTTTTTATTATTATTATATTTTGTTTGAAACAAGTTTTTTTATTTGTATTTATTTTTTAGTCTTGCATCTTTTTTTTTTCTTTCTTTTTTTAGTTTTTTTTTAATGTTGGTTTTTTTGTTTGGTTTGAAAGTTGTAAAATTTTGTTTTTTTTATTCTCCATGTTATTTGTTAATTTGATATATATATTTGTTTTATAAGATGTTGTGCTAATCTTTTAAATTCATAATTTTTTTTAAACCTCGACGACGGAATCTAGAAATATTTGGAATTTCGATTTTCTAATTTTTTCGAGGTGAGAAATTGATTCTTTGGAAGTCCAAGATTGATTTCAATATATATATTTTTTTCGTAAATTTGTTAACATGCTTGTATATAGTGCTCGTTTGATTATTTGCTAATGAATAGATTATTATGCTAGCTTAGTTTGTCTTTAAAATGCATTTACTTATTATGCTTAATTTTGATTTTCTTGACATTTTTTCCAATCTCGTTTTATAAAATTATTTTTAAATCTTTAAATTTGCTCTTTTTGAGTTTATGAAAGTTTTATAACTAAAGTATCATTTCTAAAGTCTTTTGTAACCTCTTTCTTAAAAAGTGGTTTTCAAGGTCGTTTTTTTTAAAATTCCTACGACGGAATCTAAAAATATTTGGGAGTCTGATTTTTTAGAATTCTTGAGGTGAGGGATCATTATCTTTAGGAGTCCGAGATTTTGATCCCAAGAAAACATGAACTTGATTAAAAAAAATTATTTTAAAAAAAAAATCTTTCTTTTATAAAAAGCTATTCTATGACGGAGTTGAGAAATTGTAAAATTTCTCATATTCTTGAGGTGGAGATTTTTTCCTAAGTTTTTTTAGGAATATTTCTAATATAATCAAATTGATGGATATTTATCCACTTGTTTTATGGGATCATGACTTCAAATATTGGAGGAATGAGAGGTAAAATACGACATTGTTTTAAAAATCTCTTTTTTCCTAAATAAGTTTTTTTTCCTAAAATCTTTTGCAATTCAAAATTAAAATTTGGCCACCGTTTTTAACGGGTGTTATGAGGTGCTAACACCTTCCCTATACACAAACAACTCCCGAGCCCAAATTTAGTTTTCGCATACCGTTTTTTTTCTTTTTTTCAAAAATGTTGTTTTATTCTATTTTGATGCCCAATCACACCATATAAAATATTGGTGACGACTCCTTTTTCAAATCTCTCTTTTTGAGGATGTTTGCCGCTCCGCATCATAGGTACGTGGCGACAGTAATTACAGAATTGAGCATACAAATAACTGTTGCCACCGCCGCCAATCTTGTGAGAGAAACAAACTGAAGCCAAAGCCAAAAGAGAAAAAACAAAGAGAAAGCTCCATATTGATGCATAATTTCAGTCTCGTTCTTTCTCTAAAAACTTCTAAATGTTAAATCTTCATGCACTCAACTCAAAAACTTAAGCTCATGGATTACGTTAAATTTAATCTTAAGGAAACTTTTTCCTTAAAAGCTTGCTACAACGAAGATTAGGACTGTTGATTTGCAGAGGGTGCTAGATCTTTGCAGAATAGTATTCTCTAAAGGGAATTAAGCAACGTAGAGAAAAGAAAAGCCAAAATTAAAGTTTTGGAGTTGGTAGTTAACTACTAATTAAGCCTTAACGCAACAAAGAAATAAAGGACAATTTTGGAGTTGGTAAATTAAATTTGTATATGACTGCTTCCTATGTCTTTGACTTCACTTTGGTGCTTTTAGTTAGGTTAATTAATTAGTTGTAATCTCATTATTTAAAGGATTATTAGCAAACCCAGTTGCTTTTGGTTTTTTAAAAATGATCATTCATTAGTATTATTGCTACTTTAATTGGGCTGTAAAAGTAAAACTATTAAGTCCAACACATACTGCACGCGTGTGTTACTTTTATTTCTTTCGTCTTTTTCTATATAGTAAATATGTACACACAAATTTTAATTGATTTGAAAATTTACTGGTCGTTTGGTAACCTTCCTCTTTCTACTTTTCTATTTTTGTGTTTTCATTTTTTTGGAAACATAAGGTTTAGTACCTGTTCATGATTCTTGTTTTTTCAAAATTATGTAAGAATTTTGGTACACAATTTTGAAAACAACCAAAACAAGTTTCTTGTTTCGTATTTTTGTTTCCTTTTTTTTTTCAAAACATAAATAAAAGCATTATTTTATCATTTTTTTTACTTCTAAAGTGCATAATAAATATCTAAAAATAATTATAACATAAAAATTTTGGATATTTAATTTTAAAACCAATTTTCATATAAAATTTTTACATTTTCAATTTAAAATTTTAGAGAACAAGAAATAAGAAATGATTACCAAACATGTTTTTTTTAATCAAAAAGAGAGAACAAGAAATATAGAATAGTTAGCCAACATAGTTCCATTTTTCTTTATTATAAAAATAGGAATTTAAGAAACAAAAAAGTTGAAACATGAAACAAAAAACAAAAAAAGAGAACATTATCAAACGAGCCCTAAGATATCTTGTTCATAGGTTTCCATTTAATTGAAAATTTTCTACTAGAAAAATAATTAAAAAGGTTGTTCGAAAAAGTATTACACAAAAGAAGTTGTTTTATTAAGGCAAGTTTATAAGATTTGTCCATATTTAGTTCTTTTTATCAATTAGGGGACAAAAAGAAAATTTGGAAAGCTACCTCTCCAAAGTTTGCATATTTTGTGGAGGAGGTCAATCTGAGCATACCTCAATTAATTTAGGCAGATGCCCTCGATTAAAATATCAGATGTTCGAAGTTCCCACTCTTCATATGTTGTTGAACCAAAAAAAAAAAAAAAGGTTTAAAGAGTTATGCTCATATAAGTCATATTAGCTTAATTTCATGGTATGTTAATGTTTGGATTGAGAAAAAACATTATCAAAATGTTGTATCCCTTGCATCTCACAACCATATTACAAATTATCTATAATTTATAATATTACTATCTTAAAAAGTGACTAAGGAGAAAAATCATTTTTGGACTATTTTGTCCAAGCTCTTGTTATGTAATTGCACATATGTCCTTCCCATTTACTTATTTTTAACTCATGTATTAAATAATTTTTTTATTTCATATTTATCATATTATAATTAGGTTTTATTTGTTACCTATTTAGTTGCCTATATGCATTAAGAAATTATAAGTATCATAATACAAAAATAAAACATAACAGTTGATACTTAATAAAACTATAAACTAAGTCAACAATTCACTAAAAAAAAATCTTTAATGTGCAAATGAGAAATCCATATCAAAAGAAGACAATAAGCAATGTTGATATCATATTGAGATAACTTCACTCCCACATCATATCTCTGCATCAAAATCATTTTATTTTCAGTCATCTTGCTTCTCATCTAGAATTAAAGTTGTATTTGCTTGAGTGAATTGGATGCAATTATAATTTGTAGAGTGTTGGTTGAGAATCCAATTATGATAGAATGCCTATAGATACCCAATAATCAAATATCAATAACAAATTTATATTAATTCGAAAATATGTCATGTTTTATTTGAAAATAAAATGTTATTGAATACCTATAGATATCCAATATTCTTACTTATTTTATTTTAAGATATATAAAATTATTTAAAGTAACAGGAAAAGGAAAACAAATAGAAATAAAAATAGAAAAATGTTTTAAAAATATTAGTGAACATGAAAAAAAGAAAAATAATAATAAAGAAAGATTAAGAGTCTAATATTGGAAAAATATTTTTAACAATACAGAGGAGAGAGAAAAAAAAATCCGGCTGCACCCAAGTGTTGTGCATCCCATTTTACAACCACAATTAAAAAAAAAACCAATTTATTTTCTTGTAGTTGTAAAGGGAGCTGCACCTAAGTTGTGCTCTTTTTAAAGAAAAAAAAAATGAAGGCAACTGTTGGAACCTATTTCTTTCCAAAACCGTGGTCCCCATGTATATTTTTTTATTTTTAGTATAAAAATAAAAAACCACGTGGCAGCAAATAAATGGAAGAGGGTTTCCAACTAGAAAATTTTCCCTTTCTTAAAATGAAGAAAGCATGTTCACTATCAATATATTTGGTTAAATTACAAGTTTAGTTTCTAAAGCCCCATTCGTAACTATTTAGTTTTTTAAAATTAAGCTTGATTCCTCACAATTTCCTCACAATAGTTTTCATATTTAAGGAAAGATTTGAATTTTTAATCAAATTCCGAAGCAAAAACAAGTTTTTAAAAACTACTTTTTTTTAGTTATCAAAACTTAGCTTGAATTTTGAAAACACTTGTCAAAATAGATAACAAATTCAAGAAACTCATAGGTAGAATTAGTGTTTATATCCTTAATTTTCAAAAAACCAAAAACCAAAAGTCAGAGCCCCGTTTGATAACTATTTTGTTTTTTAAAATTAAGCTTATAAACACTACTCCCACCCATGAGTTCCTTTATTTTGTTATCTACCTTTTACTAATGTTTTAAAAAAATAAACCAAGTTTTGAAAACTAAAAAAAGTAGTTTTTTAAAACTTGTTTTTATTTTTGAAATTTGGCTAAGAATTCAAATTTTTTTCTTAAGAAAGATGAAAATTATTGGAAAGAAAATATGGGGAAACGGATATAGTTTTTAAAGATAAAGAACCAAATGGTTATCAAATAGAGCCTAAACTTTCAAAATTCTATTTAATAAGTCTTTGAATTTTAAAAAGTGTCTAATAGGTTTCTAGTATATATAAATGAGGCTATAGTATATATAAATGAGGCTATAGAGGAGAATTTTTGCCTTCTTATTTTACCTTTAAATTTTGTGTAAATTTCTATTTTGCCCTTCAATCTTTTCTAACAAGATGCAACTATTTGGGTCGAGGTATCTATTGAGAAAAGTTAATCCAATGGTTGTATGTTGAAATTTTAACTTTTAAGTAAAGAGCTTGGGTGCATCCTAGGCTACACCCATCTTTTTGCAACTCACTCCAACTACACAATAGAAAATTCCAAAAATAATAAAAAGAAGAAAAAGAAGAAAAAGGAGTTTGCCACGGAAAACTGGCAAACTGTGGATGGATAATTGGGTGGGCTGCAAAAGAGTTGCACCCAAGTTTTTTCCTTAAGTGAAATTTAGGATAAGTTGAATAGTTGTAATTTTTTATGTTGGAAACTCGAGTTATTTGCATTCCATTGTTAGATCTAGCTAAAAATCGAGTTATTTGCATTCCATTGTCAGTTTTGTAACTTTTATTTTACTAATGAAAGAAATGAGCGATGTATTTTGAACTAAATGAAGCTTTGTGAAGTAGATACTAGCAAGTGTATATTTTCTTTAATATTTGGTAGAATTTGTTTTGTTTTAGAGCATTACTCTTAAAAGTCATCTAAACTCACTCTAAGTTTGGTCATGAAAATGAGATTAAAAAACAAAAACAAGAAAGAGAGAAAAAAAAAATAGAATACCCAAGCTTTCTTGGTCAAACTTGGTTAGAAGCAAGAAAAGTCATCTCTAATTTTTCTATTATTAACTTCAATATCACTTTTGATCAATCCAAACATACCTCTTTGGTAATATCAAATTTTCAATTTAGGACGAGACAAAATCTATGATATGAAATTAGAAAAAGTCAATTGCGTGAGCAACAAGCAATATGGATTTATAATTTAATCCGATGTAGTGATTTTTTCATTAAAGTTAGATGAACTTGTGTGTCTGTATGTGTATGTACGTACGTGTATATATATATATATATATATATATATATATATATATATAGAAAAAAAATCAGAATTTCCGAATGTATCTACCCCTGTTTCTACCATTACAAGGCAGATTTGGCAAATTCTGCATATTGTTATCAAATTAAACGAGCTTTGACAAAATATGCTCTAAGACAAAGGAAGGAAAGACTGAATCATAAATGGGCGGCCTTCCTATTGAAAGTTGGATCTACTCGAAATCAAGTTTAAATTTTAAACTTGTTAGAGTTTTGATATATTAAACTTTTAGATTTATTGGTGATTTAACATGGTATCAGAACAGAATGTCTTAAGTTCGAACTCATGTAATGTCATTTCATCTCTAATTAATATTGATATAATTAAATTTTCTTCCACTAAAACTAGCTAATGACACCCAATTATGAAAGTGTAAGGCTTTAATCGATAGTACAATTATTAGAAAGTTTAAGAGTATAAATTGATTTTTTTTCGTATTTGAAAGAAGTCACATTTAAAAGCAAAGTATTTTGGAACTACATGACGAATCAACAAAAAAAAATTGAAAATATTCCTCTAATTAAAAATAGTTTTTGGTGTTCTAATTAAAAGTCAGGCTAAATTTATTACTGGTGGAATTAATTTGTTTCGTTTTAGTCATCTACAGTTACTCTAAGTCAATGAGATTAGGAAACGAAAAAAAAAAAAAGAAGAAGAAGAAGAGAAGGAAAAAAAAATTAGAATACGCAAGCTTTAATTTCTTGGTCAAACTTGGTTAGAAGCAGTAAACAGTAACTATATCTAATTTTGCTATTATTAACTTCAATATGACATATTTATAAAATAAAATAAAAAACTTCAATATGACTTTTCATAATCCTTCCACACTTAACTCTTCGAGAATATGGAACCTTTCAATTTAGTATAACAAAATATCGATGATATGAATTAGAAAAAATAAATTGTGTGAACAACTAAGCTGATCTAAAATCTCTATAGGGCTGTTTTGAGGTGCTAGGTGGGTTAAAATAGTTTGAAGTTGTTTAGTTTGTGAAGTTAAATAATCTATGGAGATAGATAATCTGTGTTTGAAATGCAAAGCTATTTAGTTTGGGTTAAATAATTATGTGTTTGGGGCACAAAATTGTTTAGTCTGGATTTAGGAAATTTGTGTTTGGAGTGTAGAATGTTTAAAATGGAGTTCTAAAGTCTATGTTTATGTTGTCTGTTTTTTTTTCTACATTTTTTGTTGTACCATATACAATTAGAGCTATATTATTAGATATCAATTTAAATTTTAAATAATAAAGATTTGTTCCCATAAATGAAATATACGGTTTATTAAAGACATTTGTTCGAATGACCTAAGATATAAACACACACACGTATATATACAAAATTAATTACATAACAATGTTTGATGTCTTTTATGATGGTTTGTTTATCTATGATTTCTATGTGTGTGTGTTAAAAAAATTAATTACATAACAATGTTTTATGTTTAATACTAAAGATTGTTGAGGAAAATTTTTTGTTCTAATTTTAACTTCAACTCCATTGCATATCTAGTGCTTATAGCATTTATAGAAATTTAGCATTTTATGGTTAAACATAATATCTATTGTAACTCTATCTTTTATGATGGTTTGTTTATCTATGATTTCAAAACCTAACGAGTTTTAACTAAATTTTGTTGTTTATTATCATATGAAATTAAATTATATTTTTATATAAGAAATATTATGACAATGACAATCATATTTGGCTAGTTTTCCTATAATTTTAAAATTATCATTATTTGGACACAAATTTTAACAACTTGATGTGCAAGTATTTCATACTTGATACTTGTAATAATCATTAATGAAATACACCCTTAGCATCTTTATAGTTAAACTTTGTCTCTATTGTAGCTTCATCTATTTTGATCTGTTTGTGTAGGATTTTGAATGACTTTAAATTCTAACGAATTTTAAATGAACTTTGTTATTTATTATCATATGAAATTGAATGATATTTTTCTATCAAAAAAAATTATTACCAAAATAGTCATATTTTGTAAGATTATTTCCTAGAATTTTGAAGCAAGTTACTTAAAATCAATGTTTAAAATGTCGATGTCGACGAAAATATCGAGGTCTCAATTTTATGGAAATATTGATAAAATATTGATGTGGATGGATAATTCTGGAAAAATTATAAAACAATAAATTCAAAAAAATATATTTAAATTGATAAATAAACATTTTACACTTTTTAAATATGTGAAAATACATATTATTACATGAGGGGGAAGGAGAGAGAAAAAGAGATGAAGATGATGTTCTTCAATAAATATGCAGACTTCAACAGTGAACACTGTTGAAGTTGGTAGGGTTAAGTAATTTAACAAGAGTGTTGTGAAGTATGTGTGCCAAACAGGGAGTATGGCATTTTAATCCACTCCACCCAACTCCAAGTTGGTGGGCCAAACACCCTATGTATGATTATCAAATTAAAGAGCTTTGACAAAATGTGATAGGAGACAAAGGAAGGAAGGGAAGACAGAATCAAATGGACAAGGTATTCCATTGAAAGTTGAATCCACTCTAAAAATCAAGTTCATAACCTTTTTTTTTTCCATCACCACCGACGATTTACTAATAAAAACTAATGTTTTATTCATCAAAGCTTTTGACTTGCAAAAGGGCCCTCTGTTAAAAATTAGTGCAAACTACTTGTATAGGTTTGAGTTTTGTTTTTAATGAGTTTACCCATTAGGCGCAGGTTTGAGCTCACATTAAGAGATAAATTGATATTTTTATTATATCTTAAAAAAAAAAATGCTTTTTGTTTTCTCCCTTTTCATATATGTGTGATCTTATTCTTTGTTATTATCGAAAGATTAACCTATGGCAAAATTTATTCAACAAAGTCACTACAATATAATTGTTTCCCAATAATCATTGAATGTAGATTCAAATATTTGTTTGTTCTCCAATAACTATTAAATACACATTCATAATATTTTTTAGTTTCTCTCCCATATATTTAACTATATAAAACTACCAATCACATTGAACAAACCCTGTCTAGAAAAAATTATTCAACGAGTCACCCCAATCCCACTACCTCTTAACAATTGTTTTGGATGTAAATTTAAAAATTTGCACACAACTTATAACCCACCAAATACAAACCTAAACATAATATAACTCAATTGATTTAGACATATATATCTTTAATCAAGTGGGTCAAAGGTTTCAATCTCGCTAAATTAAAAAAAGACAATAAGGAAAAAATACAAATTTCAAATACTCTCTCGCTCATACAATTTCTCGGTGTTGAGAAAGCCAAATGACAAAGAGGACAGAAAAACTCAAAACGGACGTGGTCAACAAAAATGGGTCTGTAATTGATTATTGAAAGCCCTGCCTATAAATATGAGCAAAGGGGGAAGGGTATGGAAGCAACAAGCAACCATTAGGCAATATTCCAATGGGCGATAGAGAAAGGGGAAATGTCCTTTATGGCTATGAGGCCTTGAGGAGGGTGGTCTCTCTTCTCCAACTATATGGGTTCCCCAAAGGGCTTTTTCGTCTGTCTGATGTGAAAGAATCCGGCCACGATCCACAAACTGGAAAACTTTGGATTTTACAAGAAGCCGAGATTCGATATCACTTTCATCAGATTGCAAGGATGTTCAGCTATGGCGATGAGATTAGATTCAACATTGGCGATCGAGTCATTACGGAACTCCATGGAGTTTCCTTGAAGGTTGATCAAAGTTGGGAATCGGTGATTAAGATTGCCATCGTCGACGACGTCGGTAATCTTTGCTTCACATGTACCTCTAGTGGCTCCTTCACTTTCTCCCCCCAAGTATTTTCTGAAGGGCCGTGATTCCGTGAAATGACTACCTTAAATCTGCTTGGCATCACTCCAGTATGTTGAGATATCTTATCCGTTAAGCTATGTTTTTAATTCGATGAAATTATATTAAGTTGTACCGAGGTGAGGAGGATTCAAATCTCCACCTTTTATGGAGTTTAAGTGATGTATGGACCCATTTTAGTGATGTTTCATGGTAGGTTAATGTGTGGGATTTAGAATAAAATTAGTTATTGATATGTTTTGCATCTCACAACCATATTATTACATATTATTCTCTTAAAAACACTCATTTCATTCTAAGAAAAGGTTGATTCTAGAACAAAAATGATTGAAAACATGTAAATACTATATTTTTTTTAGAACATGTTGGTGTTAAATAAATATTGACCGGATCGCCGTGAATCCAAAATTTTATTTGAAGGACATGCACAATTTGGATATTGTGAAGAAACATATATATTCTAAAAATAACGATGGACAAGACACCTATTACGTACCATAATTGAATTGCGTAATCGAGTCTCTTGCAGCAATAGTCAAGATATCAGCACAAGAAACAATTTGAGGGTACTATTTTTTTAAACCCTCTAGCAGAGTTCTTGTTTTTGGATTGGACCTTTTTTCACTATTTTTCCACTGCTATCTAACAACAGTGAAGCATCACAGCCATGAAAAACTGTTTGATGTTGTTAATTAATAATTAGCTTTCAAATTAATGATAAACAGGGTGGTTCAAATCCATATTTCAGCTCCATTCATTTTCAAGTTCAATCCAAATCTCAT
This sequence comes from Trichosanthes truncata, assembly GCA_033996785.1. Classification (NCBI taxonomy): domain Eukaryota; kingdom Viridiplantae; phylum Streptophyta; class Magnoliopsida; order Cucurbitales; family Cucurbitaceae; genus Trichosanthes; species Trichosanthes truncata. The sequence goes on from JAWPNB010000010.1 coordinate 58,517,898, forward strand.
TAGTGTGTTCAAGAAGATGAGTATTAGACCCTCTCAAACTCCATATCTTCCACTCGTTTGATATTATATTGATTTTTTTTTGCATTTATGGACAGTTTTCTTGGTTTTATATGATCTTTGACTTTTCAAATGTTTTTTAAATTATTTTTATATTAAAACGATTTAATATTAAAACACTCATATATTTGGTTACATTATTTTAAATTATTTTTATACACAAGTTTATTTGGTTTACTTTACACTCAAAATGCTTCAACAAATGTGAAATTACTATAAATGACAACTATTAAATACTATGAATTAATAACTTCAAATTTGTACTTCAAACACTATAACTGGCCATAGTGGTCGGTGGAGTGGAGTGGTCGTCGGCGACGAACAGTGACAGTTGCTAGTGGTGGGCAGCGGCTATTGTCGGTGGTCGTGGGCAGTGAGGTAGCGGTGGATGGCAATGAAATCCGATGGTCGCTAGTGGTTGTTGTTGGAGGTGGCGATAGCCGATGATTGTCGGTGGCGGGTAACGACAGGCATGGGAAAGTGAATGTAGTGTGAGGGTATTTTGGTCATTTTCATATATCATAAAATTTAGAAGGAATTCTCAATTACTTAAAAACATTTTTTTTAGAATTTGAATGCAAGTATTTCACTCAAAATAGTTTATTTCTCAAACTCATTTTTTAAAATGTCATTTTGAGTGACTGTCAAACATTACAAATCTTACGAAAATGATTTTTTTTCTTCAAAATTAAACACTTGAAAAGTCAATCCAAACACACCCTACAAATGATAGTTTTAATAACCTTGACAAAACAACCATGAAAATGAAGTCTAATCAATGAGGCAGCAATATGAGCTTCCTCAGCAAAAGTCTTGAACAGTCGGTCATAGAATTAGTTAACTACTAAGCTTTACTAAACAAAGAAATAAAGTACAATTTTGGAGTTGGTAATTAAATATATATATATATATATATATATATGACTGCTTCCTAGGTCTTTGACTTCACTTTGATGTTTTTAGTTAGGTTAATTAATTAGTTGTAATCTCATTACTGGGAGGATTATTAGCAAACCCTGTTGCTTTTGGTTTTTTAATAATGAATAGTATTATTGCTACTTTACGTGGGCTGTAAAAGTAAAACTATTAAGTCAAAACATATACTGCACACGTGTGTTACTTTTATTTCTTTCCTCTTTTTCTGTACACACAAATTTTAATTGATATGAAAATTTATTCGTTTGGTAACATTCCTGTTTCTAATTTTATATTTCTTATTTTCAATTTTTTATAGAAACATAAGTGTTTAGTACATATTCTTGTTTCTTATTTTTCAAAAGCGTTTCCAAAATTGTGCAAGAACTTTAGAACACAATTTTGAAACAACAAAAACAAGTTTTTTGTTTCTTGTTTTTGTTTCTTATTTTTTTTTCAAAATATAAATAAAAATATTATTTTTTTTATTTTTTTACTTATAAAATGCATAATAAATATCTAAAAATAAATATAACATAAAAATTTTGGATATTTAATTTTAAAACTAATTTTCATATAAAATTTTTACATCTTTAATTCAAAATTTTAGAGAACAAGAAATAAGAAATGATTACCAAACATAGTTTTGTTTTTATTTATTTTTTAATAAAAAATATAAAACAAGAAACAAGGAACATTTAGCAAACATAGTCCCATTTTTCTTTATTAAAAAATAGGAATTTAAGAAATAGAAAAAAGGAAATGAGAAATAAAAAACAAGAAAAGATAACATTATCAAACGAGCCCTAAGATATCTTGTTCTTAGGTTTCCATTTAATGAAAAATTTTCTACTAAAAAAATAATTAAATTGGTTGTTCGAAAAAGTATTACGCAAAAGAAGTTGTTTTATCAAGGTGCGTTTATAAGATTTGTCCATATTTAGTTCTTTTTATCAATGAGGTGAAAAATGAATTTGGAAAGACACCTCTCCAAAGATTGCATGTTTGTTTGGTTGTTTTTGAGTTCAACAACAACATTTGGAGGTGGGAGGACTCGAACCTCTAAACTCTTGGTCAAGGGTACATGTCAATTACCGTTGAGTTATGCTCACTTTGACAAAGCTTGCATGTTTGTGAAGGAGGTCACATTGGTTTAGGCATATACCTTTGTTCAAGAAGTTAGAGGTTCAATTTTTTTCACTTTCATATGTTGTTGAACTAAAAAGAAAAACTACTTTTAAGGAGTGTTTAAATTGAGGAGTTGGGGAAAGAGGAGTTGAGAGGAGGTAATAACTCTCCCTAACTCCTTGTTTGGCTCGATATTTTAACTCCTATTGTGGGCCTTGCAAACTTATTAACTCCTTCCATTGTGAGCCCTACCCTACAACTTTTCTATCTCATTTTTTCTTTACCTTACCTCACTCCTACTTCTCTCTCCTCTCTCATCTCCTTTCTCTCTCTATTTATTTTTACATATATATTTTTTAATTTCTTAATTTAAAAAAATTATTTTTTATATAAATTTCTCATCATTATTAGTAACTAATAATTAAATAAAAATAATTACTAAAAAATATTTTAATTTCTATCCTATAATTTTAATAAAGTTTTCACAAAAATATTTTTCTTTTTTATTCTATAATTTTCTTTTTTAAAATATAAATTATATAAGAATGTTTTAGATATGATACTATTATTTAAATTGAAATTATTAATGTAAATTAGAGTACTACACAACAATTTTTTTAATTGATAAAAATCCCCCTATCTTACTTCCTCCACATGTCATCTACAATTTTTTTTAAGTTTAAATAAAAATTACTTATAACAAATAATAATTTTATCTTTTTTTAGCTTATTTTTTTATTAGTAGCTAAACAATATATATAATTTTATGATTTGAAGATAAGAAAAACATTTTTTAAACTAACTCGTATTACAATTTAAGAAATTAGTATTTAAAAAGGTTAATGTATTAAAAAAATTAATTTTCAAATTAATCATATTCTAAGTAAAAAGATAAACAATTTATCCTTCCAAACTTAATAAAATAAAATTATTACAATAAATAACATAAATATATAGTAATCTGAACAAAAGTACATATGATATTCATTTTGAATGGTGTTAAAAAATATATATTCATTTTGAACTTAATTATTTTAAAATAGAATAAATATTTGATATTTTACTTTTAACTTAGTTATTTTAAATCTTCAAAGAATATATTCTTTTCAAATTAATCAAACTGTAGATAATCCATTACATTGATTAATTAGACAAATAAAATCTTAAATTATACAAAAAAAAAAGTAATTTTATTAAGCTTGAAAAACAAATCTTAAATTAAAATTTTAAAATTGACGAAAACAAGTCTAATAGATTGTAAAATATTCATAAAATAATATAATTTAAAATCTCAATTTTAGAATTGACGGAAACAAATCTATATTATTTCTAGAATTGAGAGAATAAAAACATACAAATCTTAAAGTGTATTTGAATTCATTTCAATTAATAGATTGAAATATTTTCAAATCACATGTAATATTTAAAAAAGCATTGTAAGACTTTCTTTTTTTTTTTTTAAATATCCATGGAAAATGAATAATTAATGTGAGAGATATTGAAAAAAGAATGTGGGGTATTTTGTTCAATTTTTGTTTCTTGAAAGAAAATTTTAAAATATACATAAATTAATAAAAAAAAAATCTCAATCTTAGAATTCATAGAACAAATTCTTAATAATGAAATTTTGAGAAATTGTAGAAAAAATTATACAAAAAAAAAAAAAAGAAGCTAAAATCAACTCACATTTCAGAACTCCAAGTTTAACAAACCTACATCCCAAACACAGATTTCAAAACTCTTACTCTCTGCAACTTTTTATCCCAAACAAAGACTTTCTAACTCTAGACTAAACAACTCCAGACTAAACAACTCTGCACCCCAAACCCCAAACCCCAAACACAGACTTTCTAACTCTCCAGACTTTCTAACTCCTACTCTCTCCAACTCTTACTCCCTACAACTTCTTGCCCCAAACAGCCCCTTAAAGAGTTGTGCTCATATATTAGCTTAATTTCATGGTATTTAATGTTTGGATTGAGAAAAAAACGTTATCTAAATGTTGTATCCCTTGCATCTCACAACCGTATTACAAATTAATATCTTAAAAACACTCATTTCATTCTAAAAAAGGAAGGATTAAAAAAAGGTTGATTCTAGAACAAAAATGTTTGAAAAGATAAACACTATATTTTGTTAGAACATGTTGGTGTTAAATAAAAAAATCATCATGAACGGCAGTGAATCCAAATTTTTTTAGGAGGATTGAGGGGGCATAATTTGGATATTGCGAAGAAAAATATTCTAAAAATAATGACCAGCGAGGCACTATTATCATACCTGAGGTAGAGGGTTCGATTCTCTACCCTTATCATTGATGTACTTAAAATTTCGAAAACTCAAAATTTTAAAAATATATATGTAGATAAAATACATTTTTTATTTTGAAATCTGAATAGTTTTGGTCGTTGAGATGTAAATTTAGTTTCTATTTAGTTTTTAAGATTTTAGAAATGAAATGATTGGTCGTCTTTGAGGTTTAAACTTGATTTCAAATGGAAACTAAATTTAAATTTCAATGACTAAAAATGTCTGTGTATATATAACCAAAAAGTTGGAGGTTCAAATCTTCTCTTTAGTTTTTCTTCATCCTTCTCCCCTTTCATTCTTGGGAGAGTCATGCTTGAAACTCAATTTCTTAAGTCTACAACCATTTTATTTTTTATTTTTGAAAATTATGTTTATTTTTTCACAATTTTTTGGTAAGCTTTTTGTCTCTCTTAAAAAAGCATTTGAATTATAAATCAAATTTCAAAAACAAAATCAAGATTTTAAAAACTACTTTTTTTATTAAAAAAAAAAAATTGGCTTGATTTTTTAAGACGTTTTTAAAAAGTAGTTAATGAAACAAGAAAAAACTATAGGAAGAAGTCGTGTTTATAAGCTTAATTTTTTAAAACTAAAAACTAAAAACAAAATAGTTATCAAAGAGACCTTGATTTTTCAGATCTTGTTTCTAACTATTTTTCCATTGAAATTTTATGTGAAGACCAATAATAATGAGGAAAAAATATTATTTGTCTCTGAGTTTTGAGTTTAGTTGCATTTTGATCCCTAAATTTTCAAACTCAACAATTTTAGATTTGTATTTGATTTCATTTTGGCCCCTCCATCAATTTTTTCGTTAATTACTAATGAAAAGCTGATATGACTTTTTTTTATTAAAAATATATTTAAAAAATAAAAACATGGTGGTGTTATAACATTCATGAACAAGGTATAAAAAAACAATCATGAACATGAACGATCTAGTGAAGTCGGTGAGTGACAACCTAACTCCAGCAGTTTCCATGAACAGAAAGATCAAAACGACATCATTTTTCAGACACCTTAACATTGAAATCTTTCTTTCATTACAGGACAAAGCAGTACCATCCCCACCCCTTCACCAAAATTTTCAACACTAAGCAGTGGCAGATGGGCCATACCCAGTCCTTTCAATTTACCTGTCAAATCAATACAAAAATTAGATGCCCTGCCTGCAAACCACAAGGCCCATGGCCCATCAGCCCATTAGGGGCCCATATTCCTGATTCCATTTCTCCACATCTGACCCACGAAAAATTATTCAAAGAGGTTGATACAATGTAACCGGAGGTAAGAAAGAGCCTAAAAGCTGCAGTTTCACTGTATAATCAAACGTTTGAAGGGTGACAGCCAATAAGAGCGTAGCAAAATTAATTAAGACATTTACCCTCGAAAAAAAAGTTAGATATTTGAATTCCTCCGATCCTACATATTGTTGAACTATAAAAACATAGAGGGTGATAGCAATAATTCTCTCTGACACATAATAACAAATGATACACCCAAAACACTGAACAGAACAGATGATCCGGGTGAAAATCTAAACAGAGTCACCCAGCTATGTTTTTACCAAAAATGAGTTCTTTCCTAATACCCTTCCTTCTCTAGAACCATCACTTTTGGTAAAGTTGAAATGAAAACTCAAAAGCAAAATAATGCATGTGGTGAAAAAGCTGTGCCATTGGTCAACAAGTACACCATACCATACCACAATAACATTACCAGTAGAGCATTGTACAGTACAGAGAAATTTCAGTGCACACAGGACAGGTTGGTTAACCAAGAAGATGAAAAGAAAGTGCAGTTCTCTGTGTCGGTTCTGATCTGATCTTACCAGAAACATGAGTTTGGTTTGAAGGTAAAAAAGAAGAAATGAGCACAGAAATGAAAATGAACAGTGGCAATCCAAAGCTGCAGCAGTTTTCAGGGCAGACAAAAAGTTTTGGCTTTTCTTGGCATTTTCGTTGCTTTCAAAAGTTTGGATGTGGTTTTGGTCAGCATTTCAGCCCTTTAGACTAAGGGTTTAAATGGTTAAAGTCACGAGTTTCTATCTCTAAAGTTTGAACATTACATCTATTTGATCTCCATACTTTAAAAAGTTACAATTGCATTAATAAACTTTGAATAGTCCTTATCGTTAATATCATTAACCAAACATGCCATTAGTCAAATAGACATGTCATGTTAACATTTTGTTAATGACATTAGTAGTGACAAGGACAAAATAGAATCATGATTCAAAGGGTGAAGATGCAATTGAAACTTTTGAAAGTTACCCCATACTGAAAAGCTCAAGATCATCTAAATTTATAATTTAACTGCTGTAATATAGAATGGTTTCAAAAAGTAGGAGATTTCACTGAAGTAGCAGAGATTCCAGGATTTTTTCTAGGACTTTGATACATCTAAAAAGAATAACAGTGTTTGTTTTACATGGAAAAAAAAAAGTAGAACCAGACAAGGAGATGTGTGGGCAATGGTTGAAAATATATGTACAACAGACTTCAAACTTAGCCAATATTTTATGCCAAACATGCCAAAATGTTAACTATTGAGCCAACCATTCAAAACCCTCGCCAAAAAAGGTAAAAGAATCATGCCCAAGATTTAACCAGGGAGACAAAATAATTACATTTGTACAGACGACTCTTTTGGACAAAATTTTGAACTGAGACTGGAAAATGAGACCATGAAAAAGGGGAGAAAAAAAAAGGCATATAGGCCAAAAAATAAATGGGATTCAAATAAGGAAGAATATGCTTGAATATTACAAATGAAAGAAATAAATTTCCGCAAATGTGAAGTAAGAAAATTTTAGTCTCTGAGAGTTCCTCTGCCTAGAATTCTAGGAAACAATTATGTAGTTGATTATGTTACAGGTAAAATTACTAGCTTTTTTGTATGATAAGAGTTACCATCAAATGTTGTAGAGGTTTGAGCCATGAGATAATGCTGGGAGTGTTTGTTGAAGAATACAGCTTCTCACTGAGTCCTCCAAAAAATGGTGGCTTGGACGGATCATTTCGATCAACTTCTCTCCATTCTTGTAGATCTTGAATGCTGGAACGGCTCTTATGCCTTCAGCCTTCGCTACAGCCATGCTCTCCTCCACATCCACCTTCCATAAAAACATCAGATTTCGATCAGCAGAGATTCTAGATCGTCAAACATAGTCGTAGGCACAAGAAATGTCATTACTACCATGTATTATGTCATTGTAATGAAGATGATCACATTAACAAATACCTTTATAAACTTAACAGAAGGATAGCGTATGCATAGCATATTCACGAATGCAGATGTTTCGTCGCATATATCGTGGGAAACTTTGAAATGAACCACTGAAACACCTGAAAATTCAAGTTTTCTTTCAGACAGGACAGGAGTAATTGGAATAGAAATGATGTTTAACGACGGATATATACAGATTATCAAACAATAATTGGGTAATGAACTCACCAGTTGATATTGCAGCTTTCAGTTTATCGAGAGTGAAAACTTCCTCTACCTCACCACTTATTGTTCTATGATCTATCTCTCCACGAGATCTCTTCAATGCAACCTGTGCTTGATGCAGTGATTCAGCAACCTCATTGTCTCCAGGAAGTTCTCTCCTCAAAAACTCTAAATCTTTCACAGCATCTTCCCATCTTTCAAGCTAAAATGTTCAACGAGAGACAAAAACATATGAAAACACGTCAAAACATATAAAACAATTTCCCATAACAAGGAGAAATAACAAACACCTAGTACCCTTTTCACCTTTGCATTTGAAGCAGCTCTGCGAAGGAGGGCCTTCGTGTAGTTTGGTTGGATCTTGAGGGCTTGATTGCAGTCCTCAACAGATTGTTCCCAAAGTCCAATCTTAGCCCTACATACCGCTCGATTGCAATAAAGAACGTGGTTTGAACTATCATACTTGAGGCCCTCTCCATATGCAGTGCAGGCCTCTGTATATCTTCCAGAGTTAAAAAGATCAAAACCCCGAGAACGAGCTCTTGCCACCATTTTCACATTGCTCAACAACTTTGCAACTTCAAGATTATTGAAGTCAATCTTGCCAGCTCTCTCAGCTGCCAGAACTGCATTATCAAACCTGCAAGAAGACCAATGAGCTCTAATTCACCTAAAGAGTAAATGCATTAAACCATAAACTGAACTTATTTTTCCAATAATGTTATTACCTTCCCAATGCCATCTCGACCATGGCACGAACATACAACACATAAGCTTCTGCAAGCATACCAAAGAACTTAGTTTGTGAGCATGAAGCCAGAGTTTCCAACTTAGCGTTTGATAGGCAGGAGTCAGCATCTTCAAGCTGATGGAGCTTCAAAAGGGCTTCGGCTTTACATGCTACAAGCTTTATATTGCATTCAAATAAATTTCAGTACGTCTAAATACACAAATAAACATAAACTAACATATCTATGAGTTCTACCTGCGGAGAGAAATCTGCTCCAGCTGCTATTGCTGCTTCAGCTTCCTTTAAAGCACTCTTCCAGTCACCGGCTTTTCGAGCGTCTGCACACTGATTCAAGATCTTCTCAAGCAACTTCAACTTCTGCAACTCGGACTGATCTGGCTGTCCTGGGAAAAGGAGATGACTCCGGGATTTCTCTACCTGCCCGAAACTGGAAAACAAAATGTCAGCCAATCAGAAACTGCATTTAGATTAAAAATCTCGGAAGACTTACGGAAACTAAGGAAAGAGACTTCAAGCATAGAAATATCCCTGTATTGAACCAGTCCTACAGCTTATGAAACAAAAGACTATTGAGGAACTATCACAATATTGAGGAACCCCATTGAAGATAGCTGCTTCAGCAGCCACCAGGGCATCAACATTTCAAGAACTGGAATTCAAATGGTGTTTCCTGATCTAAGGAAACATGTTGTCAAAGCAAATCCCAAAGCAATGAAGTAATAAATCCTGCAAGTTAACTATGAATCTACTCACGTTCCTAAAAATTGAAGCAAACAGCACTGATACCAATAACAGAAACCATGCGGATCTCAATTCTCAACTACATAGAAAAATCATCAAATCGTCTTCCAAGAAAAAAGAAAAGAACAACATGGAGAAACTATTAAAAAAACTTATCTCCTCAGAATTCGTGATACCCAAGCATCATAAACAACTCCAATTTGAACAAAAAATCCAAACACTTACCGAAGATAAAGAGCAGCAAGCCTCTGGTGAGCTCTCCCATAACCGAGATCGAGCCTCACAGCCTCCTCACACTCTCTCACCGCCTCCCCCAGCCGACCAAGCGCCGTCAACGCCGCCGCCCGGTTGCTCCGACAAGCTGCATTTTCCGGGAATAACGAAATTGCTCGATCATACAACGACAAAGCTTCTACAAAACTCCCTCTTCTGTACAATTCGTTTGCAGCCCTTTTGACCTCCTCTGGATCGGAGCTCGCCATTGCCCTTTTAACCATCAAAGTTTCACCGCCAATTTGTAAATTCCCAGACCCAAAATTCCCTTCAGCAAGACTTCCCGGATTACCCAATTTGGCGCCGCCACCGCCGCTGCCACCGCGAATAATGCTGCCGTGGCCGTAATTTCCGGTGCCGGAGCCCAACGTGTCCGTCCGATTAGGGGTTCTGTGGGCAATGTTGGCCTTCAGAACCTTGCCGGAAGGGCAAATGTTGCCGCTCGGAAACACATTGCTGATAGGGTTCGAAGAGACCGAGGTGATTCCATTGCTATTCACTCCATTGCTCGTACTGGTGAGGGTTTTGCCCGAGTAGATTAGCGGCGATCCAGTCGAAAACGACCGTCGGTGACCTGGTCTCGAATTCCGCAATGCGGCGGCGGATCGGTGGCCATCGGAGCCACTCGGACTCGTCTCCGACAACACTGAGAGCTCCCCAGAATGATTGTTCGGTTTGCCCTCTGATCTTTTACCCATTTGGGTATTGTTAGTTTTGCCCGTAACTGAGCCAGATGAGCTCGAACTGCTACTAGAAGTGTTAGCCCCACCAATCCCATAGCCATTGTCACCAGTAACCGAGCTTCGAGTCATCATCAATGGCGAAACCGGCGAACTCAGATCGTGCTCTTTCACATCAGGCTTATTGTCCCCCAAACTAAACCCATCACGAAACCGCCCAGTTAAAGAATCAGAACCCATTTCTTGAATCGATTTCACAGTGTGAGACATTAGCTTCACAAATTACAACCAAAACAAAAATCCAATTACCATAAAAAAGAACACACACACAAGCTGCTTTCGGGGTTAAATCCCTGTTATTGAAAGAATAGTACAGAGAAAGAAAGAAGAGAAAAAGGAGGACAGAAAGAAAACAGAGAAACAACAGAAGAACAGAAGGGGTCTGAGAAAGACATGGAAGAAGAGGATAAGAAGAAGAAGAAAGAAAATGGGGATCCCGTGAAATTAAAGAAGGAAGCAAGGAATGAATCTACAAAGAGAAAAATGGTTGAAAGAAACTAATTTGTTAAAATTTCTTTTCGATTCTTTTTCAGATTTCGATCTTTTTTTCTTCGAATTGTCTTTCCCTCTTTACGCTGCAGCTTCACGAGCACCGCTTCATCCTTTTCTCCTTCTCTCTTCGTCGCTACGGCTACCCGTTTACTTAAGAATCACCATTTTCAAACCATTCTTATATCAGTGTGTGTGTGTATTTATATATATATATATATATATATGATATATCTGTGCCTACATTCTCTTAATTTATCATTTTTCTCTATCCTCTAGGGGATTACATTCTGTTTTCTCACTCTACTATTTCTACTCTTATTGGAGGATCATTTTGAATTATTGTTTTTTTTTAAATCATAGATTTAGTTATTGAACTCTCAATTTTATGTAAAGAATAAAGAGATACTGAACTTTAAAAAGTATACAATAAGATATTGGATTTTTAATTTTGTATCTATTAGATCCTTAAAACTTCAAAAAGTGTTAATAAACTTCAAAACTTTCAATTTTGTGTTATAAGTCTTTCACTTATTCGACAATTTTTAAAATTTATGAACGTGTTGGACATAAAATTAAAAGTTTAGTGTCCTATTAAATACAAGATTTAATTTTATGTCTAATAGTTTCGCTTATTTTACAAAATGTTGAATGTGGTTTGTGCTAGGGATGTATTAGACACAAAAATTGTAATTGTTTAGAAAAAACACAAAATTGAAAGTTTAGGCTCTATTTGATAACTATTTGAATTTTTATTTTTGTTTTTAAAAATTAAACCTATAAATACTACTTTTACCAATGAATTTCCTTGTTTTGTTTTCTACTTTTTACATATGTTTTCAAAAACTAAGCTAAGTTTGAAAACTAACAAAAAATATATATATAGTTTCTAAAAACTTGTTTTTGTTTTTGAAATTTGGCTTATAATTCAAATGTTTTCTTCAAAAAAATGAAACTCATGACAGAGAAATTATGACGAAACAAGCACAAATTTCAAAAACCAAAAATTCAAAATCAAATAGTTATCAAACGAGATCTTAGAGATCTATTTGACATTTTTAAAGTTAAGTGACTTATTAGACAAAAAATTAAAAGTACAATAACCTATGAGATACTTTTTAAAGTTTATGGATCTATTAGACACAAAATTAAAAGTTTGGGGACCTAGTAGATATAAAATTGAAAGTTTAAGAGACTTAGGAGATATTTTTTAAAGTGTAGGGACGTTTACATATATAGTTAAAAGTTTATGATTAAACTTGTAATTTAATCCATTTTAAATTATTGTTTTTTCTTTCACCCAATTTCGATACTTGCTTCAATGGGTTCCATCAATTTCCAATAATTTATTGGAAAAAATGAATCTTTTTCAAGAAAAATATTGACGACATTGAGCCCATAAGGGAAAGACAACAAAAATGTGTGTTTATGGGTTCGTTTTCGATCTTATCCAAAAGAAATCGTTAATATTTAGTTATTACTGCCAAAAACTAATAAATGTTACCGTATCTGTTCAGTTTTGGATTCTTGAAGCTTGAATCTTACATGTGAATTTGATGGGATTATTGTGATTTCTTGATGTGTTCTTGCCAATGTTTTAATTGGAAATGAAAATTTTTGTTAAATTATTAGTTTCGTCTCCAAACTTTTAAATTTGTGTCAAGTAGGTCCCTAAACTTTAAAAAATATCTAATCAGTTTTTGAACTTTCAATTTTGTACCTGATGGATCCCAAATTTTAAAATATTTCTAATAAATTCTTAAACTTGTAATTTTTTATCTAATAAGTCTTTAGCTTTCAAATTTGATTCTAATAAGTCTTTGACTTATTCAACATTTTCTAAAATTCACGAATCTATTAGATACAAAATTGAAAGTTTAATGTCTTATTCAACTTTATGTGTAATAAGTTTTTAAAATTCAGAAACTTATCAAATACAAAGTTAAAAGTTCAAGAATTTATTAGATATACTTTTAGAGGCTGTTTAGGACGTTGAGTGAATTATAATAGTCTATAAAGTTATATAATATTATTTAAAATACAAAGTTGTTTAGTGTGAGTTATAATAGTCTGTATTTGGTATGTAGAGTACTCCACAGATTATTATAACTCATGTTATTATAACTCACGCTCCAAATAACTCCTTCAAATTCAAAGGCGTAATAGACATAAAGACTAAACTTTTCACTTTCTTAAGCTTAAAAATATTACTTTAGTTCGTTTTGCATTGGCTTTTCTAATAACTATATATATATATATATATATATATATAATAAAAATAAAAAATAAAATAAAAAAAAGAACTTGGTGTGTATTTTTTTAATGTCTTAATCCTTGAATAGCTTAAAATAGCGAATTTCTAATGTTTTATTGTAATATGCAATAATTATGTAGATTTTACGTCAAGTTTTATTTTGTGTTTTTTGAAAAATTAATTAAAAGGTTTTAAAGAAAAAGAATTAAAAAATAAATAAAGTGGGAAGGTATAGGATTGATGGAAGTGAGCTGGCATGGTCCTAGGGGATGACGTCAGAATCTGTCCTTTTCAATTAGGGTGTAAATGATGCTTACGTGTATTTACCCAAATCAACTTATTTCACTTTGGACAGCTTAATTTCAGGCTAGATTCGTCACGCTCTTTATGACTAAAATGCCCCTCCCTCAATTACCAGAATACCCTTCTCGTCTAAGAGAATAGGGTTAAATATATTATTAGAATTTGAGTAGATCATGACTCAAATTATTAGATGTTAATGTCTTCCTTCATGAATAATAAGTTTTTTTAAGCCTTATCTCTCTTGTTTATTATGTAATATTGCTAAAAAAATAAACGTTAGAAGAAGACAAATTTTAAGACTATAGCATTCTCTTGTATTCTAAATTTACAATCAAAAGTACTTTTGGTTGCCATTTAGGTTAAACTAGGTCAAGAAATATATAGATGTCAATCCACTTTTTGAAATGTGAACTTGTCTAATTTTAACGAGTCTAGTTATGATTTTCAGAAGAGAAAAAATAGTTATGCAACATTTTTTGTTTAAAAAATGAAATGCATGGTAGACGTTCACTTATTTGGCATTTGGTGCATGATAATTTTTCTATTTTAAATTAAAATTTAGAACTATAAAGAAATAAAGGGAAGGAAGAAACTTGAGCATGACTCGACTGGTTTAAACATTATATTAGTGTGTTTGGAATAATTTGTGGGGAAAAAATATTTTTTTGAACAAAAATCGATTTTTTTTATAAGCATCTTTGAAAAAATTAACAATTTAAAGTGGGTTTAATATAGCTCATTGGGTAATTGTAGGTGATCAAAAGTGGATTTTTTTTTTTTATAAAAAAATCTTAATAAATAAAGAGTGCTTCAAAAAATTTAATTAATTTAAAAACCTTTTTTGAATAAACATTTGATGGATGGATTATCTAAAAATGACTTTTAAGTATTTAATTGAAAATCCTCCAAATATGTAATAAAAAATAAAAAAACAAATTTATAATTAATAAAATCACTTTTGAATATAGTCCAACCAAATAAATTTATTGTTTAAAATATTTTTGAAAAAAATTTAAGATATAATAACATTTTTATTGAAAATAGTTTTTTAAAAAATGTTTAAACTAGAAGGTATTCCAAACAGATTCTACAACCATCTGTCTTGTACGAATACTTTTTTTTGGAGGTTCGAACAATAAAAACACTCATTTTAGGAGTAGAAAAAATTATGTATAATACGTATAAAAATATAAGCTAGGTAGAAAAATTCAAATAATATATTTAATATGTAAATTTTCAAAATTTCTGTATTTTGATGCATAGCTTATATAAATCCTTTTTCTACTCCTAAAATAAGTATTTTTTAAGGAGAAGCGGGGAAAAGAGACCATCTATACCTTTGCTAGAGGATTGTAAGATTGAATTCTCATCCTCATAATTGTAATTTAATGTTCTAAAAAACAAAAAGAAGAGAGATTGGAGTAACTAAAAATTTAGTTTCCAAACTTTTAAGTGTTAGGATTTATGTTCTAAAGTCTCGTAACTAATGATTTATTATTTAATAATTAATAATAATTTTTATTATTTTATTTACAATATAATATTATCCATTATATAAAAAATTCAAAGTTATTAGTGTAATCTTGAACAATATGTGGTTGACATACGAGATGATCGTGTTCAAGAAATAACCTAAAGGGTCTATAGTATATAAATAATGTTTAGTGTCTTATCCTGGTAAACTATTGATACGGTTGGTCAACTGAAAACGTGTAGGCTTTTAAAATAAAACTTTTGAATAGAAAAAATTTTCAGTCTAGTGCAAGTGTACACTATCAAACAAGTAATAATAGGAAATATTCCAGAGTATTGATCTCACAGAGAACGAATACAACAAAATCCAAAATTAAGGTAAAGATGTTCACACAGAGCAACCTCGATAACCAATATTAAATAATTGGGAAGGTTGTGAGTGTACTAAAAATCAAATGATAGAAATATGGAATCCGAACATGCTTTTGCCCCTTAGAAAAGAATTGTGACCTAAAATGCAATTGCAATCTTTACTCAAACACCAAGCAATGTAAACCGGGTTCAACTTCTATTCAATCTTAATGGAAAAACCTTTAGAAGCCTAAGTGATTAAACCATATGTCTATGCCTAATACGAACTTAGTTTAATGAGAAAACAACCCTTGGTCTTAGAAGTTCCGCCCTATGTCTAGGATCAAAAATAAGTGCTTATGTTTAAGTTCCTTTCCTCTATGAGTTTGTATGAACACGTAATCTGTTACACCTATTTCTACATTTTGTATTTTGTTACACCTAGTTCTACATTTTGGAAAATATGTATATAATTGGAAAGTATGAAAATTGAGAAATTGAATATTTGGATATTTATGGTTTTGGTTGGAAGATAAGGATTGGTTTCTTTTTATTAATTAAATAATGGAAATTAAAGAAAGAGAAAGTGGGATAAATATAATTGTTTATTAAATAAAAACATGTGGCTTTATTAGTTATTGTTTAATAAATAAAAAAAGGATGGGTATTGTTGGAGAAGTATTCACGTAAGGAAGAGGAAGAGGAAGAAAGTGAAGAGAAAAAAAGTGTGATTCTTGGGCTATTTTGAAGTGGAAAAGGAAAAAAATAAACAAAGAGAACCTCTCACAACCTTGGATTGAAGCTTTTGGTAAGTTTTCTAACTTTTGATTAAGGTTTCTCATGAGTTATAGAACCTATTTTGGTGGGTTTCCTTATGGGTTTTCTTCCTTTAGTTGGAAACTCCATAAACTAGCTTGAAAATTTAGGTGGTGGTGATGATTGAGTAAAAGAAGGAAATTTGATGAAAGTCATGAGTTTTATCAAAGTATGGATTGAAGGGGATTAGTTGTATGTAGAAATTGCAAACTTTTTAGGGAAAGAAAACCAATGAATTTATTCATGGAGAAAAAGAAATGAGAAGAATGAGATTTCTTATGGAGAAGGATTACAATGAAGTTATTGGAAACTTTATTTTGGGTTATTGTCTCAATTTCTTGGTAATTAGAAGAGTAAGATGAGGAAAAGAATGGTAAATTTTTGGGTTAGTGAGAAATATAAAGGCTTGGATAATTTAGTGTTGTTACACTTTAATTTTGGCATTAAGAGGTTAGTAATATGTTGACAAATTATGATTTCAGGGCAAACGGAGATTGGAACCATTTACAACCCGAACAAACCTCGTTCGTAGTAGTTGTGAGTGGTTATTTTATAAAGTATTTCAATTATTTTAGTAATTGATGAGATTTTATGAGATTTGAAATCAATTGAAATTAATATTAATGCAAAGGATTTAGTTATTTGAAAATTTGGAGGAAATTATGTGTATTCCACAAATTGTGTATTATTAAGATTGATGATTTGCTAATTTGATAAGAAAGTGACATATGATCACTAAATTGAAATCATGATTTAGCATATTTGAATTTGAAGAGATTTGTGTTTATTGAAGTTTAGCTACAATGATTTAATTATTTGAATTTATTAAGCTTATGAAAGGTGAGTTTATGAAAATCTCTAGATTGTAGCCAATTGGCAAAAAGTTCAATTATTTGAAGTGAAATCAAGTATTTGTGAGTTTTAGAAATGACTTGATTTTTGAATCATGATTTTAGTTGATCTTTGACTTATGGCTTAAAGTTATGGAACCACAATTTGAGAATGTGTGGGGTTTGAGAACTTATGATGATTATTATATAGAAATTGTTTTCAAACCACTAGAATTGTACCCATGGTTATTACCCAAATGCTATAAGAATGTGTTTCTATAGTATGCTAGTGTGCCAAGGCCGCAGGGGATGCAGGGGAATGCCGGGGCCATTAGGTGCCAAATCCGGATTCCGAATCCTGGTCCAAATCCTGGACCTGAGGCATTACAGATGTTAGAGATTGCTCTACGTGCACGTATGACATGGATTTGGGTACAAGTTTGGTGATGAGTTTGTTGGCCTATTATTTTGTACTTTCTTTAAAAAGTTATTGTTGCAAATCTCTATAATGTTTTATTTATCTTGTGTATTTAGATTGTGATTAATTGATAAAGTTTTATGGAACTTTGAATTCCTTTTAATATAAAAGGTTTTTGTCAAGAGATTATTTTTCTTATTAACTTACCACTCACTGGGCTCTATTAGCTCATTCTTTCTTCCTAAATTTTTCCTCCAGGTAGCGACTGAGTTTCTAACGAGCCTACAGAAGTCGATATCTGCCACCAGACTTGATAGTTTGCATATCATTTTGTATGTACATTTTTACAAATACTTTTTTTTGTGTAACTGATGTGGCTAGTGCCATTTTGGGATTTCCCTTTGGTTTGTAATATGAAACCCACCTGTTTATCTACTTTTAAGTTTTGTGGGTTTATATTGAATTTCTGAAATGATGGTTGGAGTTTGAATATATTATTATGGAAGCATATATACTGCTTTTCAGGTGTGTTTTACTCAGTTTTCAGGGGAAACTCTGCCAAAATTTTTATAAAATTTGGTGTTAATAAAGTTTTGGCTAGCCATTTGTGGTAAAAAAAAATAATAATAATAATAAGATTTTGTCATGAAAAGTTTGATATTGGATTCCATGGTTTAGTAGGGATCTAATGTCGGCATGCCTCATCCTAGGTTAGTTAGGATAATTTGGGGTGGGGTGTGTCATAATCTCATTTAACCCTTTCAGTATTAAACTTGATCTATGTATGTTCACCTAGGTGATCAAGCTAGATTCACAATAAGAATGATAATCAATAAAAGCAAACAATGTTATGAAATTGAGCAAATTTACTTTTACATCTTAGGCCAAGCTTCCAATCCTTAGGGCATCCACATATTTGAATCCCAAGGATAGACTTAGCTCATAATGGAGAAAATAAATAACAAAACAGTAAAAGAAAGGAAACACATTTAAAAAAAGAAAGAAAAAAAGAAATTGGAAAATAATAAAGCAATGAACTTAAAGATAAAGAATATCATGAGGAAATAATGTTGAACTTTATTAAAATAAAACTTGTTGTAAAGTAAAGAACTATAAAAATTAAAGACAAAGGCTAGAAGTAAATTGAATTCAAAGTAGCATAAGCTAAAGTGCTGGAATTTGAAACATAAACTAAACTTGTGATACAAAGGAAAAGTTGAACTTCAAGGAGAAAATTATCACTTCTTCAATCGATCTAAACTCAACCTTTGTCAAGGAGAGTAAGATCTTCACAACTCTAGACTTTCGATAGGGATGGATTGAAGTTTGGGCAAAATTCTTCCTCCTTTAAGTCGAGAAAATAGAAAATAAAAAGTGCAAAAAGTAAAGTGGTCTTCAAGTAGTGAAAAGGATCTTGGACGGCTTTTCCGTAGCTTGAATCTTCATATTTATAGCCTCCAAATGCTTGGGTTTGCTCCATGTATGTTTAAAGCAAGAATCAGATCTTTATGAGCTTGATTCGTGGAGAGTATCTTCAAATATCAGCACAAAATATAATTTTCAAATTTTTACCTTATTTTTTGAAATTCTATCTCCAGGTGAAATTGTAGTTGCAATTAGAGTTGTAATTCTGACAGTTTTCACTTTTATGCATAAAAACATCAAAACTCATTAAAAATCAACTCTTTTCTTCTTATTTTAGATTTCTTATCACAAAACAACACTTTTACTCATTTGGGTTATTCTCATATCAATTTGCTAACAATTATGGACATATAGGCATGAATTCTTGCAAATAATCTAAGTTTAAAGGGCTAAAAATACATAAAATATGAGACTTATCAACAGTCCACTTTGTAATTGTTACAAATGATTTTATCCAAATCGTTCATGTGGAGACATATGAGTGGGAGTATCCTATACAATGAGTTTGTATAAGGCTGGACCACGAAATATTTAATCTTTCTTTATAAATCCGTTAACTGAAAAGATTAATATTTCATAGGATGATCATATGCAACTCGATCTTAATCCTAAGTGAGTTGTGAACTATTGCCTGTGAGGGCTTGTCCTTTGATATGCATGGGTGGGAGTGACTTTTGTAGCCGATTCAATAAGCCTACTATTTTGGAGACTTGACTAAATAGGTAGCTGGGAACATAATCTCACAAGATTGAACTCACTCCTTCCCAATATAGGGGTAAGTAGATGAGTAAAAATCCGCTAAATGATAATTTCGAGACTTGAACAATGGGGCCTCACCCTATCACTGGCCCGAGAGAGACTTAGTTTATAATTGGATCATAAACAAATTGTGCATTAAAGGATCAGTGGTACTTAAGGTATAAGATGTAATTACAGGGGTAAAACGGACTTTTGACTCAGCTGTAATTACGAACAACTCGTGAATGATCGACTTGCATGTAATGATTAGATCTATGGACACAACTTGTCCTACAGTGCATAAGGGTGCAACTTTAGATCTACAGTGGAGTGACCTATAGTTAATGAATGAAAATTGATTAATTAAACAGTTTAATTAATTAATTTTGTATTATTGGAGTTTATAACCTGTAGGTCCATAAAGTCCTCTTGCTAGCTCATACGAACAATAAGGGGTCAATTTCATTGAAAGAAAGTTTGAAATGTTCAAATTAAAATATTTGATATATTAGATGAGGGGAAACATGTTTATTGTATTTGATACATTAAATATTAAAGAAATTATTAATGTATTAAGATACATTAAAGAAAAGACATTTATAAAATTTGAATGAGATTCAAATAAGAAAATAAATGTCAAAGGAGAATTTAAAAGATTTGAATGAGATTCAAATAGGTTAAATATATGTATTTATAGCCAAGAATTGCCCTAGGTCACTATAAATAGGACCTTAGGGTTGAGCCATGAGGAGCATTGTTTTAACAAGAGAAAAGAGCTCTATAGAAATTCTCCTCCCATTCCTTGTCCTTTCAAGAGGTTTCCACAAGTCATTGATCCTATGTTCGAGCCATAGCTAGGAAGAGTTTGTAGAGGAGATAAAGACCCGCCAGAACAGTCTCTATTAAACTAAAGGTATGTAAGTTTGCTAAATCTTGTATGTTTATATTTAATTCTAAATAAATCAAAGACAATCCAATGCTTTCGTTGTGGATGAAAAGTTCATTTCTATCATTAAGTTTGTGTCTAATAAGTTTCTAAACTTTAAAAAGTGTCTAATAGGCTCATGAACTTCAATAAATTTCAAATTTGTATCTAGTACGTTCGTAAATTTAAAAAAATGCCGAATAGCTCAAGGACCTATTAGACACAAACTTGGAAATGTAGGATCTTTTCAACATTTTTTAAATATCAAAAACCTATACTACAAAATTAAAAGTTCAATGATCTATTAAACATTTTTTAAAGTTCAAACACATATTAGGCACAAATATAAAAGTTTAGAGATTAAAGTATTATTTTACTGATAATAATTTAATGATTTATCATTTTTCAACAAAATTTAACAAATTATTTGAGGGATGATGTAATTGAGAATTTTTTATGATAAAATTGAAAATTTTAAAACATCCAAGACCAATTTGAGAATTAACTAGTAGAATAGAGACCATTTAGTATATTTAGCCTAAAACTTGTGGGAAAAAAAAAAAAAAAAAAAAAAAAAAAAGAAGAGACGGGTAGAGAAGTCATTTGCAAAAGCATTGGCAGAGGGCAAAAGAGTCAACAAAACTATAAGCGGCATGCCAATGCCTTCCAGCTAGGCACGTCAGGCGCCGAAACCATTGCCTTTTTGCGCCGTTAGCCCTGCGCTAAGATATCCCCCTGTTTGGCTACACGTACTCCCTCTAAACTTATTCCCAACAAAAAAAAAATTCTTAGTTGTTGCCAACTACACTCCAAACAAACAAAACACCTCAATTTTCCATTTTTCTACTTGCATCATTCTTCTAAGAACCCTAAAATTACACCAACATCCCAAATTATCAAGCCCAAATTAAGTTTACATTCAACTAATGGAAGTCTAATTTCAATTATACTATAAAAAATAAATACCCACGATAGAAAAAATATGTTA
This sequence comes from Trichosanthes truncata, assembly GCA_033996785.1. Taxonomy (NCBI): domain Eukaryota; kingdom Viridiplantae; phylum Streptophyta; class Magnoliopsida; order Cucurbitales; family Cucurbitaceae; genus Trichosanthes; species Trichosanthes truncata. The sequence goes on from JAWPNB010000010.1 coordinate 58,539,276, forward strand.
ATTTAAGTATAATTCAACTATTTAAATATATATTATCGACTAAAATGTTAAAGGTTTGAATCTCTTGTCTTTACATGTTGTTGAACTCTAAAAAAATAGAAAGATATTATTTTTGCCGTATGTTTGAAGAAAATTCTAAAAATATGTTTTTTTTTAATTAATTTTGATCTAGACTAGACAACCATAGGAATTTCAAAGGGCATTCCATTGGTCAAACGTAAGTGATGGGTTCTTTTTCTCTCTCTAGATTGGCAAATAATTATAGTGTCTTTGTCTTTAGGAACACAAAAATTGGGGTAGAATCTGATTCCTTTACCTCAAAAAGGTCTATTCTTTTAACTTGCATATGGTCTCAAATACTAATGTCTTGCAAATATGAGCCATATTAAACACCCATGAAATGTCTCAAGAAAACACATTCTCCTTTTTTGTGTTAATTACTTTAAAAATAATAATGTTCCATATATAATTATAGGTATTCTTTGTACCTTGCTCATCGCCTAAAGCAGGCACTTTTATGCTTAAGTAAGGATATGAGAGTCGATCGTTAATCTGAACATAACTTAATTGGTTAAGACATGTATCATTAACCAAGAGATTAAAGGTTTGTATCCCGCACCTCCACATACTGTTGAACTAAAAAAAAAAAAAAGATCTATTACAATTATAGGTCTCATTTGACAACAATTTTATTTTTGGTTTTCTAGATTTTAGTTTATAAGCACTACTTTCATCTATGTATTTCTTTGCTTTATTATCTACTTTTTAAAATTGAAGCCAAATTTCAAAAATTAAAACAAATTGTTTTTGTTTTTAAAATTCAACTAAAAATTCAAATATGTTTGTAAGAATGGTGAAAAACATGTCAAGGAAGTATGTATAACTTTTAAAAATTAAAAAATGAAAATGAAATTGTTATCAAACATGTCATAAATTATTTTGATAAGTTACTTAAGGAGTTGAAATCTCTTTTAATATTTAGAATCGTAATATTTTCAAGTCAGTTAACTGTTTAATTTATTTCCCTCCATCTTTAAGCATCTTGAATCTTTGAAAAACAAAAGAAAGAAGACAAATTAGGCCATATACAACCTTTTTCTCAACCAAACCTTAATTTAGTTATTTGGGAGAGTTTGAAATCTCTCTTGATATCGAGAAGTTGTAATGTCATAAGGTCATTCAACGGCTTGAAATTATACTTTTTCTTGCATTCTTGCATTCTAAACCTAAAAAAAAAGAAAGAAATTGAAAATAAACAAAACATAAGATAAGTTAATTAGGCCGTACTTTCTGAGAAAACATAATCTTATCTAATATGTGGGAGAAAAACTTAGGTATATTAATATAAATGTCTAGAACAAAACCTCAACTTAGTTTGATTAAAAATTTAAATGTAGTGGTGCAAGGCAATTTGGATGTAACTTTGGGGATGGCGAAGATAAAAAAAATGAAAACAAACAAACAAAAAGCTGTGCTACTTAATGAGGACAGTTTGCTCTAGGCTTTATTAATCTTTTTATTAGCCCTTTATGCCTCAAATCTGAGCCCTCTTTTTTTAAATTAAATAAAGCTGTGGGCCAATTAAAATTTTTTCCTATTTATTTAAGAATTCTATAGATGCAAATCATTCATTCTTCCTTCATACAATATATTTATATATAATTTACAGTAGCATAGCCTAGCACATTCCAGTGCATCACATCTTAATATATAAATATATAATTACTGCATATATATATATAAAATAAAGTTTTTAATTCAAAATGTCAAAAATGGAAAGATAATGCTAAGTGCTAACACCAACGTGAGCCTCACCATTGTCAACATTTATAAAAACAATAAAAATAAATTATATTTCTAATGTACACACATTATATGATATGATGATATTAATATATGGTATGTCTACTTGTTATATAATTTTTATAAGACTGCATTAGACTCGTTAAGATGGGATCCAATGCTCCATAATCTTGATTAATTCTAGAAGATTATTTTTCTTACTTAACCTTGTGATGATAAGATAACAACTTCATTGATTAATCTCTCTCCCCCATGTCCCAAATAATGTTGGTATTTAGTTTAAAATAAAGTTTGTCATGTCTTTGAGTGGAACAAAAATATACCAATTTTCAATTTTGGATAATTACATTATGATTTGTCTTTAAACCATGAGTATATGATTCTATTTGATTCTCTATGAATATTTTTTTTCAATAATTGCAATTAATATAGCTAATGCTAATCTCAATAATACAAATGTGGTCCACATCATTTAACCCTCAATAAAATTCAAATTACTTTTGCACAAAACATAATTTAGAGAGTGAATTCTTTTTTTACTTAAATCTTAGATATAACTTCTTAATTCGGTTCCATCCAAAGAGCTCGTAAATAAATCATGTTATTATAAAAATTATACAACGTATACAAACGTATATATGAAGACAAATTATAGAAGGAGAAGTTAAATGAGAACATGAAAAGAATATGTTATATAATTATGTAAAGTAGATAGCAACACATCAATAATAATTAGTACCTTTTTTCTTAAGAACAATACATCATAAATATGAGAACGGTACACATTCAAACTTATGACTCTATAAGGGAGATAAACATGCATTAACCATTAAACTATTTTTAGCTTGCAAATAATAATAAGTACGTAAAACATATAGGTTCATGTTAAAAATTCTTTCTAGAAAAGAAAAATCATGAACTATAAATAAAGTAAAGAAAACAACTCACGACAGATTGTGAAAATGAAGAGTTCAGGTTTACAAATAATAGTAAGTACATGTTTAGATTTGCAATCGATAAAGAAAGCAACCCAATATTGATACGAAAATCCTAATAAATACGAATTGGAGCCCTTTTTAACATGTGAACTCTTATTCACAAGCACCAAAGTTCCAAATCAATTTGATCTTAAAGATTGGTTTAGATATTGGATTGCCTTAAGGTCAAGTTCTTGAGATTAAAAAAAAAAAGTTCCTTAACTCAACAATCAAACACTCCACAAATAAGATAGTCAATTCTATTGAATATTCTTGAAGACCAAAATTGCAAAAGTTTCTAGAAGCTTTTGGCTAGGTTAAAAGAAAAACACTCTATATTGTTGATCAAATTGTGAATAAAATATCTTCAATGGCAATGCTATACATAGCCTCCCCCCAACTCTCTATCCCTTTTCCTAGTAGTAGATTTCTTAATTCAAATTAACTCCTAATAATTGGCCCACATGGGCTAACAAAACCTAAAACAAACTAAATAACACAAAGACCCACAATGGCCCAAAACAAATAAAATAAGATATTAAAGTATAAGAGCTAACTGACCATCATAATAAAATGACATAAATATCCCTCCTAAATACATCAAACTAGGATTAAAATAGTAAAATGACATGGACATGAAAATCGTTGTATCCAAATATCCTCCACGATATAAATGAATGATGACGAGTGATGGAATTAATTACTTTATTTCCCTTGATCCCCTTAGAAATGAATGTAAAGTTGAATTTTGTAGAGACGAGCTTCGTCATTTCATCTTAAGATCTTCATTATTCCTACTTTCCTCTTAACTTTTTCTGGTTGATTCTGTGTCTTTTGAACAACAAAGTCTCCTCTCGAAGCTTGAATGGTCAAAGTAAACTTGAAACTAGCTTGAATTTTGAACTTAGACTTGAATCTTCTTTCTTGGTTGGAGGTCGAGTCCTAAAGCCACTAAGATGGTCCCTCGATTCATATCAAATAAGTTCAAAATTTTCAAATAATAATCAAATACATGAAAACATATAGATTCTCGTGAAAAACTCTTTGAAGAAAACAACTCACTTGGGATAGTGAAAAGTGACTCGAAAAGGATTCAAGGGCCACGTGTGTTCCACATTAGGAGTTGTGTGAATTCATTTTCGTGGCAGCCATGAAAGGATATTCCAAGCTTACAACAGCCTGAAAATTGACATCTTTGTTAGAGCAAGAGCTGGGTTGATGGTGACATAAGTGAAATTGACTTGGGTTTTAGTTTCGGTATGGAAGTTACAGCACCAAAAGAGAACCAACGGCCACACTGAACAGCATTCCTGCTTCTGCAAAAAGCACTGGCTAATCAACCAGTTTCTATCGCCATTAATGCCGATTTGAGTTTTATTGGAGAAAATTTCAGATCCTATAGGAATATGGATACATGCTTTATCTATTGTCTATCACACTAGCATTCTTTTCAAAATGATATGAATTCTATCTACGTTAAAACATATAAGTTAAAAATCATTTTTGGTCGTTAAAAACTTTTATAGAAGTAACAACTGAGTCATGAACTTTGATTTGTAATGATTTAATTCCTATATTTTTAAATTTGTAACAATTTAGTCTTTGAGCTTTAGTATGTAATAATTTAGTCTTTATACTTTAAAATTTGTAACGATTTAGTCCTTAGCGTAAAAATACTTTTTTTAAAATACTTTTTTTTTTATCTAATATACATAATTATAAAATTATATTTTAAATTTAAATTTTTTTTAAAAAATTGCATATTGAAAAACAATATTAATGTTTCAAATGTGTTGATTAGTCACTAATCAAATCAGAAAAAAAAAATCACAACAAACATAACAAAAAAAATACAGGCAACAATTGCCATATTAATATTAGTATAAACAACAAAAAAAGTTCATAATGTTTAATAATGACTAATTATTAATTCATAAAAGTGAAATAAAAAACACAAAATTAGCAAAAACAACAATCAACATCGTGCTTGAGTTGCCATCCAAAGTTGATCAGCAATTTGATCCCTCACTTGAGCCATATGCTTCAATTGATTTTGACTCACATTTACCTCAATAGGAGTTTGTGAAAGGTCGTTTCCATGTTGCGTATTTTCTTCTTCAACAATCATTAATTCTCGAGTAAATTCACTAAAAAGTTCATCATGACTATCATGCAATTTTATAAAATTATGAATTGCACAACATGCTATGGGTTTATATTTTTGTGTTCATGTAGGATAAGGAGGCATTTGCTTTAAAATAGGAAATCTAGCCTTTAAAACCCCAAAACATCTCTCAATCACATTGCGAAGTGATGAGTGTAGATAGTTGAATAACTCTTCTCTACCTCGTGGTTGATGTCCTTCATCTCTAAAATCACGCAAATGATATCTTTCTCCATGATAAGGTGATAAAAATCCAAGCATATTTGTATAACCCGAATCAACAAGATAATATCGATCTAATCAATAAAGAAACGATTTTAATTATTTAAAAAAAAAAAAAAACTAAAATAGAGTACTTGTTATTAAAAAAGTACAAGATATGTACCTCTTGTGGGCATTGGAAATTTATTTGTAGGATCTCTAACACATTCAAGAAATATTCGAGAGTCATTGGCCATTCCCTCCCAACCGGACATGACGTATGTAAATCGCACGTCAAAAGAACAAACACACATTATATTCCAAGTGGGGTTTTTTTTCTACCACGATATGGAATTTGCTCATCTAGTGGAATGGACGCAGAAATATGAGTTCCATCGATCGCACCAATACAATCCTGTTCAACAAAAGATATGTATTTTAAGCAAATTTTCATTGAAATTTTCTTAAAATAATTCACTCATGAAATAAGTAAGCAAGAAATTTACCATAAAAAAAAGGATAATATTTAGATTTGAACTTAATCTCTAGAGGGACAATGTCAAACTCTAGAGGACAAATAACTTTTGTTCTAAGTTTACATACTTTTTTCAAAACATGATTAAAATAGCGAGAGATAGTTTGACCATAATGTTGAATTCTTTCAACTACTAAGCGATTCCTCTCGTTGTGTGATATGATGAGTAAAAATATGGCTACTTGTTCTTGAACCGTCAAAAATCTAGAAGCTTTTAGGTTAGTTGTACTTTTTAACTCTTCACATAATCCTATAAATGCATTTTTTTTTCTCATCCTAAAACAATCAAAACATCGGGTATCATTAGCATTTAACAACTCAACCACATAATCATGACCTCTAAGGGTGGAAGTTCTGCACGGTTGTCTAGACAATTGTTCCTTATGCAATGCTTCCATTAATGAATGAAAAAATGCGAATATAACTTCATTCTCATATTCTTCATCTTCTTCAAGCAAATAATACATCACATCATTATCAAATAGTAAGCGAGCTTCAAAATAATTGTGACCAAGATCCATCAGAATACCTATTTTAATCATGTTCAAATAAAATAAACGAGTCAAAAAGAACAAATGAAGTTTTTTTAACACAAAATATAATCATCCAAATAACATATCAACTAACTTAAAGTAACAAGGAAAAGTCCTTTCAAACATAAAGTTCAACAAATAATCAAGACTAATCTGTTAAAGGTTATTGATAAATCCTCTCCTCCTCGACTCAAGAATGAGCAGAAATGCTTGTCTCCAAGTAGTGTCCTCAAGCAAACATTTCAATATTTTTGTATAAGCTTTATCATCAATATCCACCATGCTATTTAAGATTTTGAGGCATTTGTCCATGCTTTCATCAACACAATCTTTTGCTTTTGATGAAGTCTCACTAAAGTCAACTGGTGAAGAACCAATAAGTCTTTTTTCAAGTATATCATTTCTCCTCTTTGAACTCTCAACATAAGCTTCAACGAAAGACATCATGGCATCATTTAAGACTCCTCTCTTTCTTCTTGTTTTTTTGCCCATGCTACTCTGACCTTGATTTTCATCTCTATTATTTCCATAACCTTCACTACTCATATGAGTATCACTTTCAGTTTTATTTTCATCTTCAGAATTTGATGGAAGTTTTGTTTATGGATGAGCATGGATACCAGTCGCCATTGTATCTCCATATATTCTCATCAACTTCTCATAATGTGGACAACCACTTTTTTTGAACTTCTTAGCTTTCTTGTTAACCTACAATAATGTACCAACATAACTCTTTTAATGAAACTTTATATCATAGAGTGGTAACAAAAATGAATAAGATTAGTTATAGAAAGAATACCTTAATAAGATTAGTCCACTGCTCCTCTTCCAAAGTAATAGTACCCAATATTGGATCCCAACCTTTTCCAATAATATCATTCAACAATCTTTTGAATCTTTATAAACTTGTCTAAGATTGTTATACTTATTCTTCAATTGATCATGGGTATAATTATAACATGTTTTAGCAAATAGTTGCTCCTTCATAAAAGTCCAACTAGTTCTAGTAAAGGTTGTAGTTGGGCGATTTCCTTTTACAACTTCTTCATCCATCAAATCAATAAAAATTGTCTCATTCTTAAAAGACCATGGCCCATCATATTTTGTTCCATCGATTTGAATAACATCCTCCATACAACTTGTCTTCATGAGTCCTGAATATAATAATCTTAATTTAATATCTTCCTATGATTTTACAACATAATGCAAAATTAATACTAAACAATCTACCACACAAGTTAGTCAAGAAGCATAATAATGAATAAGAAAACGAAATTGATATGGTTGATCCCCTTCAATTTCACATTCAAATGAACAAGAAAATATAGAGATAATGAAACATAAACACAAAATGGGGGAGGAATCTTCCTTGATTCGTTGTCTCTTAATTGTTGATACAAGAATTTTGTACACAATGTTGGATTTGAATGGGAAAAAGGGAGGGCATAAGTTGGGGAAATTGCCATAGTTGAACAGGAAGAGAAAGAGAGAGAGGATCTCTCTAGTAAATTGTTGTGTCCTTTTCTGGTTATTTGTTTTCTTTTTAATGATAATTTCACTATGATATCGAAGTGGTGTTGGAGCTGGATCACTAGAGAATGGTAGCTAATAGGAAAATGGAATAGTGTATAGGCTCTGTCATTATGGAGAAGATTATAGGTGTATAAAACGTGCCAGAGGCAAGGTTGATTCAAACGATGTGATGAAGAAAGTTGGAGGGATTAGGAGAGCATCAAAGTTGATAAGTAACATTGCATAGAAGTGGAGGAAAAAGAGAGAGTGTGATGGAAGCTATATCATTCGATCTTTTAGGAGGGGAGCATGGAATAAAAGGAATAATAAAAAGGCTTGATGGAGAACCACTATGTGCAATGTTTGGAAATGTCTATCTTCAGTGGGGAAAATCCAGACAGGTGGTTGTTCAGGTTATAAAGATAATTCATCATTAACAAGTTGACGAGAAAGAACCACCAGAAGCAGCAGTAGTATGGAAGGATCTTGTGGACTATGCTTATTATAAATGATATTTGGACAATGTGATGTAACTTTGGTCAAGTACGTGTGAGTTTGAAAGCTTTGAGATAAAGCATTTAAAGTATAAAACAAGACTCATTTTCAAGAAGTAGCTTATTTCAATCGCGGCTAGTAAAACAGGCTTTTAAAACATAGCATTCATTGATCAATCGATAAGCAAGACCGATGTAAAGCAGGGCATTCAGCAGTATAAAACAATAATACATTCCAATTTTCAAGACACACTAGATAGCTCCAATGAATCTTATATATGCTCTTTCTTAATTATGCTTCGCTCTTATTTCTTTTGTACCTCTAAGCTTTCCCTTTAAGTAAGCATCCTTCAGCCTGCAACCTCATTTTCATTATGCTAGGGAATTTGTCTTAAAGATTAAAAAAGGAAAGGTTAAAGTATCAAATTCATCTCCCTTTCATTTAAATTTGTAAAATGAGCCAACCCTATGAGGATTATCACAGAAGATGCTTATCACAAGAACAAACCAAAGTACAACATCAAGAAAATAATATGAAAATATGAACTCAAAGAACTATCAACCATAACATGAATAAAAACTTATCAGAATCCATAGAAAACGCATCAAAACTTGCTAAATGATATTGAGGAAAATGAAGATGATGAATTCACTGGTATAACCTAAACAGTCCATGTGTCCTCAATCAACACCTCATTAGTGTCGTGACTCAATCAATCTCACAGCTCATGCCTACTGTCCTGATTATGTGGTCAATATTCTAGTTATGCATTATGATTAATGCAATGAATATTATTTCCTTGCAAAATATTCTCTTCCATTTTCCATATTGTGCTCTGGTAAGTTCATTATATTTATTATATATTGTTTATGTTGTCTTTATTTAGTTGTCATATAGTTTTTGAATTTTAACTCTTGCATTTCTTTTATTTTTATAGGTGATCAAAGATTGTATTTTGAAGGTCAAGTTTGAGGGCTTTTAGGTTGAAGACTACAAATATATATATATATATAAATCTCGACGCCTAGGTGCCCAAACCCGAGCAGGAAGGCAGAGAGCTAGCGCCTAGGCGCTTCGAAAACTTTGCAACGCCTTTTTTTACAACGCCTAGGCGCTACACCGACTGCCCTAACTTTAAATGAGCATCTTTTATCAGTTTAGGAGTGGATTTTTAGGGATTTGAAGGGCGGAAAACAGAGCACAGAGGGAGAAAACAAGAGGAGAAAGGAAATTCATCACCTTTGAGGATCGAGCAACCAAAAGGAGAGAGAGCTAAGCTTGGTTATTCGTTTAATCACTTGGATTTGTCTCTCTTTTCACTTCTTCTTTCTCTTTTCTGTCTATAATGACCCAAATGACATTGTTAACTGGTTTTGTGAAGTTATATATTATGAACTAAGTTTTTCTTTCTAGAGGTTTTGATGTAATCGAATACTCGAATCCTACTCTTTCTTAGTTAATAGATGATGTTTCTATTTCCGTTGTGGTTGTGAGAATACTTTTGCACTTAAAGCATGTTGAGATTTGGTCATTCTTTACATTGTTTCTATGTCATGATTTGAGGTTGAAAGACAAAAATCATTAATGAACTGAAGTGTTTTCCCTAATTTACACTTGAGATAGAGATATCATTGTGGGTTTTGTGACAATTTTAAGTTCTACGAGCTTAATAATTGAATTGTTCGAATTGTCATAGAGATATAGGCAATTTACATTTCAAAGAATATTGTTATTGCTTGAGAAAGAATATCGAGTCTATAGGGTAGAGCTTGTCAACAACCGAGAAATAGAAGAAAACATTAACTATTAATGAACAAAGAGTAAGAGGATATTAATACAATGGAGCCATCATTTTGTAAATCATCCAATAAAGAGAATATTACCTCTCCAAATCAGCCTGTTACAATTCTTTGATTTTTTACTAAAACCAAACTTGGTATTAGAGCCAAATTGGCAAACGCCGCCCCAACCTCTTTCTTTTGTTTTTTGAAACCTAGACATGGCAATCGAAAACTCCACCAACAATACCAGTGCCGTCAACGAAAACACCCAATCCACCACTACTCCCATTGTGGTCAACACCCAAGTCACTCTGTTCTCACTTATTTCTTTTTGATTTTCCCTCTAATTTTGATATTTTTCGATTCTTTTCCCTCTCATTTTCATTGATTCAGTGACTATTCATTAACAATTAATCTCTGTTAGATGATTTCATAGGAATTTGTAAAGATCAAAAGTCTAAAAAAATAGCAAAAGAGTATAAATGGCAAACCTGGAAGTAATGAATTCAAGGTTTTAGCAACAAGAGAGTGACATTCAAGGTTTCAACAGCAAGACGATCTCCCTCTATGCAGAAATCTTGAGTGCAAAAGGAAAAAAAAAAAAAAAAAGATGACCGCAGTGTGTGCGTTAGGCTCTTTCGTGTGAGGGCTAGAGTTCTGAAAAAAACACGCTCGTTTTCTAAAATAAAAAACGAAAAACATGTTTTTAAAAACGTTATTTTTTCATTTTTAAAATTTCTTTATAATTTTGAAAACGTTTTCAAAATTTAAAAAACCAAGAACTCAATTGGTTACCAAACAGATCTGTTTTTTAAAAACATAAAACTAAAAACCAAAAACCAAAAACGAATTGATTATCAAACGGGGCCTAAATTATTACAAATTTGAAAGTATAAAGACTAAATCATTACAAAACTCCACTGCTCGCTTGGATACCCTTATCGAGAACTGGCCCATGGGTCGTCTTCATTATCGGGACCTCCCAAACATCCATCCACCCGAGACCTATCAAGGCATGAATCCTTCCACGTCCATGCTGAGTGATTTCTGCACACTTTGCCATAGCCCAACCCTATTTCGCAACCTCCAACCTATGGAAATGGGCACAATGTCGACACACCAATGCCACCTGACACTATCCTTGGAATCACATTCCCAAAAGAAGATGTCCAAGACACTTGTTCGCCCATGTGTCATGGAGTGGCTCACTTAGAAGCTCAAGGGTGGTGGAGAGCCAACACCATGTCTCCTCCTATAGTACATTCTAAGGCATATTTGGTCTAACACCCTTGCACGTCAAAAGGGCAAGGAGTCAAAGCACTCATCTGAACTCCGATTGAAAAGTTCAGGGACTTAGTTGTTACTGTTATGAAAGTTTAAGGACCAAAAGTGATTTTTAACCAAAAATATATATACCAAAACCATAGTGTGAACAAAGAATAGCAAGGTGTAAAAATCCAAACCAAATCGAGTAATTGATTCAGTTGAATCTCAATGTACCATAAGATGATACCAAATAGAGTTCAGCTAGTTCGATAAAAAACTAAATCGAACGGTCAGCCTCGTAAGGTTCTTTACTAATTAGTCCCAGCAGTATTTTATCTTGAAGGGGTGAGTGAATAGTCAAGAATATGGAAGCTGCCACTAGAGTGGAATATTTAGGATGAAACTATAATTAGATGCTATAAAAGTAGCTGATAATTATGACATGATCCCGCAAGTCTACATAGCAACAACATAGGCAAAACGACCACAAAAACTCTAGAACGTTCAACTTATTACTACCACTCACTCAACTAACTTATCATAGATTTAAAACTAGACCTTGAAGAAAATCAGGATAACAGTACATATTCATAGATACATACAGCAGTCCTTCATCGAGCGCAATCAACTTAGTCACATTTTAGTTGCCAGATTGACGTAGTTCTGGGCGAACGAAATCAGCATCTGCTGGGACAGAAATGTCGACGGTAGGTCTCAGCTGGGCGCATGTTTCAATTGCTCCATGAACGGGGTCAGACAGGAAGTTGCTGATAAGGTCTTGGTTAATGGCTGAACCATTGTCAATGGCAACCAGGGCTTGTTGGGTGAGAATGTAGTCAAAGCGTGGAGCCCATTTTCGAGATCCCAATCGTGCTGTTGTGGAACAGTTGTCGACCATAAACGAAACACCACGAGCATGCATGAACGGGTTCAAAGAGTCTACTGATTCGATCACACTTTCGTTGATGATCTCAGAGTAAGAGTGGCCCTTTTTCCTCAGTATCTCGATCTGCAAATAGAATTTTATTATTAAGCAGGGAGGCAGCTCTTCGTTTTCATAACCAATGGAATAGAATGAATTTTAAGGTTTAAGAGTCAGCAAGTTGTTTTCATAACAGCTTTTCTTCGTTTTCATGACCACTGAGTTCCATCCATTGGAATAGATTTTAAAGTTTAGGAGTCAGCAAATTGTTATTAGACAGGGAAATCTCATACCTGTGCCATCATCAACGCCACATATACACCAGCTGTGAAAGGATATAATGGGCCGAGGTCACCAGCAGGACGTGATTTTCGGACACGTTCACCGACCTTCCACATCCGGGTCTGGTCAATGTTCCCCATTGGGAAAGCTGGGAGACCCTCCTTTTCCTGTAATATGAAAATAATAATAAGGAGCAGAACAAGTTATGAAGTATAACAAGCACCAAAACGATTATCCAACTAGAATTATAAATATCACTGGGATATAGCTCATTTTAAACTGCAAACTATTGATTTCACCAAAATATTATTGCTGTGAATGGAAAAAAAAGGGTACCAACATACATAAAACCGTCGGCCAGCAAGCACAACACTGCGAATCTCACTTCCACTAGCAACGTCTTCATAACATTCATAGAGAATATCCATACAGGGGTAAAATGATGCACTATATGCTCTCTCAAATTCCTTTTTCTCATCAGGAGAGAAGGAATTGTATACTGCCAACATTCCCTATATAGGAAGAAAAGCAAACAGCCATTAATATAAAGCAAGTGCATGCATGGAAAATTACTGAAAGTTAAATCTAGTCAGCAGATACAACCTTAGTGGAAATGGTCCTTGATATAATCCCTGTTATGCTTTCAACAGTGTTCTTATAAGCCAGATCTTCAGCCATTCCATTTTCAGTGTACCTTCTGAACAAGGACTCCACAATTCCATGGACAGCACCAAGTAGAATGCCTATCAACCACAGCAGAAGAAGTTGGGTATTCAGAATGAGTGTGTGTATATATTGATAAGAAATAATTTCATTGATGATTGATGATATGAAATTACAAAAGAGGGACCCCCCAAATAGAGAGATTTACAAAAGACCTCTCCAATTGAAAAGGAGGGAGGAAAAGCTATAGTGATGAAAAAGAGGGGAACATTTACACCAAGGCTGTGTGCATATTTGAATGTACAAGTAGATTGAAAAGTTTACCTCGCTCCCCAAAGATGTCACTCCTGTATTCTTGCTCTAGAGTCGTAGCAAATGTGAATGGAGAGCCAAGGGCAACAGACCAACCCAATGCAACATCTGTGGCTCTACCATCAACATCCTGTAAGCTGTATGTAATTAGCAACCAAGTACATCAATCAATATCCACCTCAAAGTGGAAAATGAAAGATTACCTGGTGAACTGCAAAACTAGAATTAATTCCTGCACCATTTATCTCTTTTCCTTGAACATAAAGTCTCCTAACAGATGGACCCATCCCCTTTGGACAAACAGCAATCACGCTAATATTCTTAGGGAAATCAAGTCCCAATGACTGCAAATGGCCAAGAAGAAACCCATGGGAAAGCCCAAGAATGCTGTTTGGCTTCATGTAAGAGAATATTTTCTCATAGTTATCAGCCTGCAAAGTAAAACAATATTATAAAATTTACAATCCTACAAAAAAACGTTTAAAAGCATGGAAGTGGGTGAACATACAGAAAAGGAATTGGGTATCTACTATCACAAACATTTAATAGAAACTCGGGCCTCAGCCACTCTGACTTTAGCTTAATAGTACCAGAAGCAACAAAGTTAAGATGATTTGACCAACTGACCTGTGCAGAATCAGAAATCAGAAGCATGACAAGGTCACTTTCGGAAATAGTTTCATATATATCACCCAAAGTCCCATTCTCCTCAGAGAAACCAACTCCACGTGCTTCAGCAAAAGAACGGGAACCCTTCCTCAGGCCAATCTGTATAAATAAAAATCAACATGGAAAAATCTGCGTTTATATAGGTGATTCATCAATAATACAGCATCACAACCTACAATGCGAGGATATAAGCACCCCAAAATGAGGAGTTGTGTACAAGAGATTATGAGTAAATTGAAATGTACAAAATTTAAAATAAAGAAATCACCTTAACCACAATGTCAGACTTGGCTTCAGCAAGCGAGTCCCTTAGATTCTGAGCTTGTGCAGGTGCCTGGTCAAACAAATGCATGCACACACATAAAGTAGGGTTAGATAACGGATCAATATTAAGGCTTAGAGAAATTTCTGCCATCCTGAAAAGACAAGAAGTTCCATCTGGGTTTTGAGAGAGCGCTTTTCTGAGTAAAAAAGTTTTAACGAACCAGAGCCATATACATTCTACATTCAGATGCACACATCACATCAGCTCGGTCTCTCAAAAATACAACACTCTAGTTTCCACCCCGACAACACATCTGAAAGAGTTATGTTATAGAAGGACATTTTTAGTACCTCATTGGTCACTTAGTCACCTTCTATCCCATAACTTCTTTTTAATGCCAATGGAGAATGGAGATGCTCAAGTGAAAAAAAAAAAATCTTTGCACGTAGCTTGAAAGTTGAAATTGCACTTTTTTCCATTTATCCTTCATGTTGTAAAATGGCACATCAATTTCTTCTATCAGTATTAACAGAAAAATCCACTCTAATGCAAAACAAACAATTTTCATAAGTCCAGTCATGATCTTAAAAAAAAATGCATTGTGTAGGTTAACTTCTGCAATTTACTCTCCATTAGTCTGTTACTTACCATCAGAATATGAATGCAACAAAACATGAGAAATATAATATTGCAGAGTATGAGATAACATTACCTGTGAACCCCAGCCAATGACACCAATTTTCTTGATCCCCTTGAACGCTTCCGGCAGCAAGGGAAAAAGATCTCTACCTCCTCTCACGATATACTGCAAGCACAAGGCAAACAAGAGAAAGGAAACAATCAAACTCCAATTTCCAACACAAAAACATTTCACCAAGAAATAACACACTCCAAAAACCACAAAGCAGAACATTCCAGAGAGAAACCACATGCAGATCTTAAGAAATGAATACAAAACAACCCATTTCCCTTCCATAAATCACACTCACAACTCACAACTCACTTCCCCCAAACCCAAAACCCAAAAAAATCCAGTAAAACAAACCTCGTCATGGCCAGCGAGATTGACTTTCTCCTTCTTGAAGACAGATGTGTCAAAATCGAGGGAGGGTAAGGGCTTGATCGCAGGAACTGACACCATGCGAGCACCAAGAGCCGAGCCGGAAGCATTAGAACCACTCATTCCAACAGCCTTGAGAGCGTTGGATCCCAAGGAAGAAGAAGAGGAGGACAAGAACCCTAAGCTGGAAGGAGAAAGAAGGGATTGTTTCAGAGGAGCAGCAGCTTGTTTTAGGGCTTTAGAGGAGGAGGATGAGATGGAGGGAGAGAAATATGTGGCGGCGGCCATGGACGAGTCAGCAAGGAGTGTGGAGGATGAGCAAGAAAGTTGAGTTACAGAGGGATTTAATAGGGTACGAAAATGGAGATGGCAAATTTTAAACGAATTCTAAACCTCAAGTATAATCTCTACCTACCACGTGCAATTTTTTTTTTCTTTCTTTTTTCTACATTTGTTTGTAAAATGGTAAAAATCAACGATAATAATGCAATTAAAAAATTGTAATTATCGAGGAATTATGCATGCGTTACTTTTTTTTTTTTTTTTTAATAGAATAAATACGTACACCTTCAAAAACAATAAATAAATACGTTAGGAATTATCAATTTATGAGCTTTATATTGAATGTTACTCCTGATATTTAGCCCGTCGTGGTCGTTTAGAGCAATTATGGTTAAATTAATTGTTTAATGAATTATATAGCCTTTACTTTAAAAAAAATAGCAAAGAAAAAAATCCAGTTAAATTAACAGTTTAGTTTATGAAGTTTTAAGTTTCCATCTAATAGGTTTATGTAGTTTTCAATATTTTCAAAAATTAACAAATCTTTTAGACATATTATTGAATTTTGTTTCTTTCAAGACTTTTTCCATTTTGTGTTTTATAGATTAGAAATTTATTAAAAATGTCAAATAGGTCTAAGATATATTAGACACAAAATAAAAATTTTTAGAATGTTTAAGAACTTACTAGATACTTAGTTTAGAAACTTATTAAATGCAAAATTGAAAGTTTAAAAATCTATTAGCTACTTCTTAAAATTTGAGGGCTTATTATTAAACACAAATTTAAAAGTTTTAAGACTAGGAGTGTATTTGAATGAACTTCCTATGTGATTTCAAAGGGTCAACATATGTTTTTCTTATAATCTAGAGTGATTTGTGATAAATAAAAATCAATTTTTAAATAATCACATTTGTTTAGAATATTTTTTTAAAGCATCACTTTAAAGTTAATTATCCAAAAAGTGATTCTAAAGTGATTGATTGAAAATTACTTTATGGAAATTTCAAGCAACTTTTGATTAAAATAACTCTTAAAAAAACATGACCAAACACAAAAAAAATTAATTCAAACCATTATATATATATATATATATATATATATATATATATATATATATATATATATATATATGTTTAAATTAGAAGATATGTCAAACTTATCTTAATTTTGTAATTTAACCAAACTATAAATACAGTAAGTCCACTTGGAGCATAGCTTTTGGTAAAAGAAAAAAAAGAGAAATCATTAATGAAGCGTTTAAAGAGAAATTACATTGAATGGTAGAAATGTTAATTTGAATATAACTCAACTAGTTAAAGTATTGTACGTTGTTCAAATCATTACCCTCAAGATGTTGAACTAAAAACATTTAGGGGTCATTTGGTTCGCAGGTTTGGGTTGTTTGATAAACCTGAGTTTATTAAGTCTTGATTTGTTAAATCTGTGTTTTGATGGTATAGAAAATAGGTTTATTAAGTCTGGGTTTGTTAAACTAGTATTTGGATGGTGTCAAGTCTGTGTTTGTTAAGTCTGTGTTTGAATTTTAATGTGTTAAACCTGAGTTTATTAAAAATGTATTTGGTTGGTAAATTTAAAATTTGTAATAAATAATATAAATTATTTAATTAAAGTAATAAAAACTATATATTAAATTATATTTAAAATGTAACTTTTATTATGAAATTAGAGAGTATTATTTTAATAATAAATAAAATATTTTTAATATATTTTTCCACTCAATATTCTTCCAATAATTATTTTCTAGAATAAATATTTAATTGTTCATGAAAATATTTTCAAACTATTTATCAAAGTGTGAACAAATATAAACAAATTTTTCTATACAAATATATCCAACATAAAATTAACCATAAAGAAAATGTTATCAATTGTTTATTTAATGATGTGTAACTTGTTGTGCTAACATAAGTTATTTACTACTTATCATCAAAATTACTATTAAACTTAACTTTCTATATTTAACTAATACATAAGGTTATAAAGTTAAAGTATTTTAAATAATATTATTTTAAAGTTATTAACTTCAAGATACACTAACCAAAAATAGTTTAATTAATTAATTTTATAAATACTATGTCTTTAATTGACTATAATAGCATGATTTTTACATTTTCACACGAAAATGAGTTTAGGAAAGTTTTGGATTTAGAGAGATGAACTTTTTTTTTATCAAATGAAAATTGATGTATTAAATTTAGGTTTATGTAACATGTGTGGTTTGTAATTTATAATAAGATAATTTTTATTATAATTTATATGTTAATAAAAATTTTAAAAATATAATAATAAGTTTCTTATGAATTAGGAACTATTATTTTGTAAATGAATAATTTATTTTTTAATATTATTGTTAATCTGAACACTTTTTGAATAATTATTTTGTAAAATAAATATTTAGTTAGTTTTTTTTTCTAATATTTATCAATGTAGGAACAAAATACAAAGAAATTCGTTCTTATAAATATATCATTATAATTGCTCTAAAATATGAAGTATAACAAAGCCGACATATCGGTTTATAAATTAATTATTATTATTTGAAAATTGAACTAAATTTATTTACTTATTTATTATAAAGTTATCATTATTTTTTTTTAATCTAACTAATATATTTTTATTAAAAATTTAATGCATTTTAAAAACATGATTAAAGATAAAATTGGGAGAAGAGAATCAAGTGGGTAAAGTGGGTACTGTACAAACCTGCACCAAATCTAAAAAGCAAACAATATGGTTTAGCAAAATGAGAAGAGAATATACGGGTTAAGTTACTTGGCTATACAAGTTTGTAAAATTGGAAATCAAACATGGGTTAAGGTAACTAAACTCAAACTCTTCCCTCGGTAGACGTAGAATATTATATGTTCTATGTACTTTAAAATGTTTTGTCATTTTTTGTCTTTTTTGAAAAGTACCACAAAAGTGATTCCATCTGTCTTCACGTGAGAGCTTGGTTTCCAATTCTCGAATTTACCCTCACTACTTCCTGTGTGAATGAGTGCCAGATGTCGCTGCAAGGCTGAAGTTTTTTGTCATTTGCAATGGGTTTTGAATCATGAAATCAACGGCTATATTAGGCTTTTCATCCAGGGAAAAAAAAAAGAAAAGAAGAAGCTGTGGTAGGTGGGAAATTCATTTCAATAATTTGACAAAACTCTTAATAAAGGGCAAGGATTAAAATATTTATTGATATGTCGATATATTCGTAAATTGAACTGTTGGACATCGATATCAATATGTGATAGATATCTCCCATATCTCGTATGAACATTCATAAAATATTTAAAAAAATCATCAATTAGTCACCAATATAAATATAAATATTAAAAGTAAGGTCTATAGCTTATGTAGGGAGTGACAACTTAATTATTAATTTAAATATTTTTTATAAATTGTTTATTTTAAAAAATTGTCGATATCAACATTTGAACGATTTTTTTGTAGAATTGAAATCTCAATATCAATATTGACGTCAACATTTTAATACTTGATAAGGAGAGAAAATATTCATTCTTCCATAATGAAATGTTTCAAAAAGTTTTTTGTTACAACCTTAAAGTGGTTTTATATAGCCTTACACAATAATAAAAACTAGGTCAAAATATCGTTTTGGTTCCTATACTTTGAAATCTATTATATTTTAGTTTTTGTACTTCCAAATATCCAACTTTTAGGCCTTGTTTGATAACCATTTGGTTTTTTAAAATTAAACTTGTTTTCTCATAATTTCTCTACAATGACTTTTTTCTTAAGTAAACATTTAAATTCTTAACCATATTCAAAAAATAAAAACTAGAATTCAAAAACCACTTTTTTTAGTTTTTAAAACTTGCCTTGGTTTTTAAAAACATTGATAGATACAAAACAAAGAAACTTATAGGTAAAAGTAGTATTTATAAGCTTATTTTTCAAAAAACCAAACACCGAATGGTTATCAAACGGTTTTTATACATTCAATAAACCTTGAAATTGGTCTCTACTATTAGTTTATGGTTAACTTTTGTTTAGAAAGTTGTAAACATATTCACATTATGCATGTTCTAAAATGGAGTTTTTTTTCTGAGTCAAATAAAAACCAATTTCAAACTACTTAGTTAAAGATTGATTTTAGATACATGAACTATAGAGACTAAATAGAACAAATCTAAGTGTATATAAATCAAAATGGTATTTTAACTTAAAAATTGCTATTAAGCTCTAAATATTAATTTACGAGTTAATAGACATTAAGTAATTTTTTTAAGTTAATAGAAAATAAGTAATTGAATTAACAGTTTCACTAAAATTAATAACTAAATAAAAAAATAATTGAATTAAATACTAATTATTTAGTCTCATTTGATAATCATTTGATTTTTTGTTTTTAGTTTTTGAAAATTGTGCTTGTCTTATCATCATTTCTTTACAATGAGTTTCATCTTTTTTAAGAAAACATTTGGACTCTCAGCCAAATTCCAAAAACAAAAACAAGTTTTTGAAAATATATGTAAAAAGTAGATGACAAAACAAGAAAATCCATAGGTGAAAGTAGTATGTAAAGACTCAATTTTCAAAAACCAAATGTTCATCAAACGGAGCCTAATTTTTAAAAAACTTGTTTTTGTTTTTGAAATTTGACTAAGAATTTAAATGTTTTCTTAAGAAAGATGAAATTCGTTGTAGAGAATTGTGAAGAAATGATGAGAAAACAAGCACAATTTTTAAAAACAAAAAATCAAAAATCAAATGGTTATCAAACGGGCCGTATTTTAGTTTTCAAATTTTGGCTAGGTTTTTTAAAACATATGTGAAAAGTAGATAACAAGACAGGAAAATCTATATGTAGAAGTAGTATTTATAGACTTAATTTTCAAAAACTAAAAAAAAAAAATTAAATGATTATCAAAGGACCTTAATAATTCTTCCTAAACCCTCAATCTCTCCGAAAGGATAACTGTATGAGCTTTAAGGCTCCCAAAAGTTATAATGCCAAAAAAAAAAAAAAAATCAATGGAAGGCTCAATTTTTTAATTGCATTTTTTGTTGGATATTTTTATTCTCATCATTTTTTTTAGTTCAACAAATGGTGGAGATTTGAACCTCTAACCTCTTAGTCGAAGGTATATACATTAACCAGTTGAGTTATGCTCAAATAAACATTTTATTCTTATTGTTGCTTTAGGATGGTAGGAAATAGTATTTAGGGCATATCCGAACCTTTGACTGCCTCAGTTGATTTAGACTTAAATCCCTCATTTTTTGAGTGGAGTTTTATACGGAGTAGGAGTTGGACTAAGAAAGATGTGGGTGATGGGAGGACAATTGAATTTCTTAAATCCCATGGGAGCATGGACTTTATAAAGCTTCAAGCTCCTATGTGTGCAAGATGCGGAGAAAAGAGGCGTTTGTGCGCATCTCAACTATTCTCACAAAAGAATCATCTAACCCTACTACACTTGGTTACCAAGACAATTCTTAAGATATTAAATCTTAAGTAGGTGGATATCATAGTTTGAACTCATTCCCTTTAAATCCTTTAAGGGCTGTTGGGGGCACTGAATAGGTTATAATAGTCTGTGGAATTATATAATTTCTGTTTAGAATACAAAGTTATTTAGTCTGGGTTATAATAGTTTGTGTTTGGGGTGTAGAGTATTCCACATACTATTATAACTCTTGCCCCAAATAGCTCGTTATTGTTTACACGATCCTTGTTGACCACTAAACTAAAGCATGGTGCTTGAGGAGGCAACTATTATAAAAGAAAATACTTGGATTTGGGACATTTGGATGGTGGTTACTTCTTTGCAATCAATTTCCTTTTTGCATGTTTCTAGAGAAGTGAATGCTATTGCACACTGCCTAGCAAAAGAGGGACTTATGTCTCTTGCTAATATGTTGTGGCTCTCATTTTCCATTTGGCTTGTGGACTTGATAAATGGAGAATCCTATCACTTTGTAGCCCATGTGGCAAGCTATTCTTTTTCATTGAATGGACTTTCCATTTCAAAAGGAAAAAAGAAAAAAGAAAATAGTGAATGAAAGTCAATATCAAATAAGAAAATATTTTAAATTTGGTGACATGCAAAGAATATCATTTGCATTTATTTATGCATTTCATTATCATACACAAACTTCTTTACTTTCAAAGTCCAAAAAGACATTTGTCAGCTTATCACGACTCCTTTAAATCCTAAAACATATATTATTGTTGTCAAAATCTCTTTTTTTGCTCTTAATTTGCTATGTTATTACTGCTAAATCTCTCTTTTTTCTTTTAATCTGGCACCAACTTTAAGTATAGAGATTTAAATTTCTAATCTTAAAAGAAAAATCACGTACTAATTTTCGATGAGCTATGCTCACTTTGACCAATGTAGCATCAAGCTTAGTTAATAGATATGTATTTTAAGGTATTACAAAAAAAAGGTGTTTAATAATTTTATAAAAATAGCAAAATTAAAAACACACACAAACTTAAAGGAGTGATAGAAAAAACTCAATCCTATACAAAAGAAGATACAAACTAATGGAGATAGATTTGCTCATGGAGGAGCAATTCATCTTGTGAGAATTATTGGAGTCGAGTCCTTCAAACACATTGGTAGGAAGCAAAATTTTTTTCTCATAAAATGACATGACATTGCCAACTTGAACATAGCTTAATTGGTTAAGATATATATCTTCGATCAAGAGATTAGATATTCAAATCCTTCCATCTTATGTTATTCAACTCTTAAAAAAATCACACAAACATTTTCTTTCTAGAGAGAGCTTTAGTTTATGGGAGTTTCGTGTGCTCTCCAAGAGATGAACCTATGTTATGTTGCTAATTTTATTAGGATGAAATAAAATTAGCGATGAAAGGTTGAATCCTCCAACATGAAGTGAAATTTCTGCAAAATTATATTAAAATATGTAATGATAACCAAAAGAGAAAAATTATAATTTAAATATGAGTTTCTTTGAACATTGGAGTAAATTTAGAAATTCCCATGAAGGAATGAATTTTATAACTATCAAACAAACATGGAGACTGGAATGAACTGCAGAAGTTTTCCAAGAAACATCCATGGAGGTCGAATGATGAACTTGATTCAAATCCATTTGGAACCTTCATTTTCTTGCCGTCCGAGATCTGTACCACAGAATGAGAAAACAAAGAACTCTGTAACCAAGAATGAAACTAAACATAATACCCAAATGACTCCATTTCTGCGATTGTTCGAGACCTCTACTTCTCAAAAACTCATTGCCATAGAGAACACAGACTCCCTCTTCTTTGATCAAACATCTCCTCTTTTTTTCATCTCCTCCATACTCGTTTATCAGAAAGCATTCAAATGGGTACTTGAACAAACTCAAGTAGTGCATGAAAATCCAGTATTTGGGGATTTCCTCTTTCGAAATGAAGTACCCAGAAAAGAGAAACGAAGATCCAAGAACAGTTCCAACAAGAGAAGTTCCAATTACGAAGTTAGGAACCAGAGCGCTGAAACAGGCGATGACCGAATTAGCCATCAAGACGACAAGCCAAGCGATGAGGGAGAAATAGAGAAACCCTAGAATTTCCCTCTTCAATCCGACCAACCAGTAAACAGGAATGGCGTAGAGAAGAGCGACTGTCAACAGGAAAGGCAGGAAAACGAGGGTATCTGCTATAACGTAAGAACATACTCTGTAAGCTCCTCTTGAAGTTTCTCTCATTAGAATCCTTCTCTGCTGTAAGTAAATGGGTAGGCCTTCTGTTGAGGCTGACATTAGGAATGCGAGAGTGAAGGCGAAAAATCCTAGTTGGGTTTGTAATTTTAGGTTCTTTGAGTCGGGGCCGTTTGTGAAAATGGTTCCTAGTACAAATCCAATTAGCATTGCTTGTATTGTCCTTGTAAAGAAGAGTTGCTTTGTTCTGAATACATTGATGCAGAATCTCTGGCCTAGAATTAGGATTTCATTTGCTATTGTGTTCATGAAAATGGGGTTGTTGCTATGTTCTTCAAGATTACCTGGATTTGTATTTGTTTTCTTGTCATTTTCGGTTTCACTCTCTTCTTCGGTGTCGACTTTGAGGGCTTCTGTTATTTCGAGGGCGAATTCGACTACGTTTACGTGCCTAGGAATGGAATGGCCTGATTGTTTGAGTCGCCGCTCAAGGAGCTCGAGGGAACCTTGGTGAAGAATAGTCCCTTTGGCTAGCAGCAAAATTTGATCAAAAAGTTCAAGAATACGAAATCCAGGTTGGTGGATGGTCAGAATAATGGTTTTACCTTGATTTGTGGCCATGGCTTTTAGAAGCAAGGCTACTTGAAGAGCTGAGGTAGAATCAAGTCCTGAAGTTGGTTCATCGAGCAAAAGAACAGCTGGATCATGAACCAATTCAACCCCAATTGAAACTCCTCGCTTTTCCCCTCCTGAAATGCCTCCGCTCGATGCATCACCAATTCTTACACTGGCAACATGCTCGAGACCGAGCTCCTTCATTATCTCCCTCACTCTAGCTTTGACCTTGTGGATTCCACCATATAGCCTCAAACGAGCACTGAACATGAGGGTCTCTTCTACTGTAAGAAGAGGAAAAAGATCCTCCTCTTGGATGACATAGCCAGATATTCTTCGAAAATGCTTCGCATTCATCTCCATTTCATTCACAAGGACATGGCCACAGACTTTGTTAAGTGGGATCATTCCTGAAAGTATGTCCAACAACGTTGTCTTTCCAGACCCACTAGGACCAGCAATGGCTGTGATCTCCCCTGGCCTAGCTTCACAGTTTACATTCTTCAAAATGTATGAATCTTTTTGCCTTTCTCTGCAGAACCCGCAATTGAATTTGTTGATTGGGCAAGGTAGTTTATAAGAAACGTTCTTGGTCTTGATTCTGTACGAGGTATCCTGGCAACTGAAGTTAGTTGTCTTGATTGATGATCCCATTGAAATACAAAGGGGAGAGTTATAGCATGGGAAAGGTAGGAAATGTGAAGAATTCGAGCAAGAAGGAATGCCTAAAAATAGCTCTTATAGCAGAAGCATATTTCAAGAAGTTGCCTTTTTGTAGGAGTAGCCACTATAGTGAACGGCTTTATTTTACATGTTCTAAGCTGCGGGCTTGAATCATTTAAACAGCATGAGAAGTATTTTGGCTCAACGACCTCTAAATCAGGCTGGAGGGGCAGTTACTTCATTAAGAAGTTGCCTTTTTGTACTGCATGGCAGTTTCATCAATCTGAAGAGGTACTCAATGCTTTTCAGGTGAGGTTTTTGACTCAGTAAAAGAACTCAAGTACAGTTTTGCCTAACCCCATGTGAAGGGAAGCTTTATTTTTAATTGGAGGACCCGTTAAGTTGGCTCTTGGTGATATCAAGAAATTGCAGATAAACTTGGGCTGTTGATTTATTGTGATTTCTGTTTCTCGAGTTGAATTCAGCATAAATGAGAATATTGCAAACTATGCCAATGAAGGACCTGGCATCTTTCAAGCATAGTTCACAAATTAAAGCTTAAGCTTGTTTTGAATCTTCATTGGAAATCTTAGGCTGAGGTGTTGTTGATTTGAGAGCTTGGTTAATTGGTGATGCGATAGATGGTTCTGCAGCCATTAATGTAAATGAACAGCCACCATTAGAGCTTATTGCAAACGACTTTGAAAGTTGCTTCAATGACCATGAAAATACAGGAAGTACAAGAAAACAAGTATTGATGGAATGTTAAGGTCCTTTATTAGTTTTTAGCAAGTCAACTTAGCTTTCAACACATGGTCATTCAGCTTTCAATCTTGATCGTAGATACACATCATGCAGTTATTTCGTTGTCTCTTTGAATAGGGGTAAGGTAAGAAGTCTCTTCTTGCCATATCCTTTCTAGAGGACTTGTAAAAGGTCAGAACTTGTTTATATGGCCTTTTAGACAGATATTCTCGGAATACATTGCTGTTTTGTAGGTTGAATACAGTGGAAGATGGTATAACTAAATCATGGTGGAGACATATACTGAAGAAATAATAACCTTGACAACACACTAAAATTACTAGGAAGATAAATTATTTTTTGATTTGCAAAAGATTCAGATCAACCTTCTTGCTGAACGGATGCTACCATCTCAGACAGTTTTTTTCCACTTTTGAAAACTACTAGTTTAAAATCTTGATTGGAAATGTGAAAGAACTTTGTGATCGAATTGGTCCTATATGAAATGAATGGTCCTGATCTTGGAATTATGGATCAACAAAGATATGATTTACTAGAGGTCAAATGCTGTCTGAAATCGACAGTAAGTTGGATAGTGAAAAAAGGTTTTGGCCACAAAAGCTGGCGAAAAGTAGTTAAAACTAGTGAAGAGGCATAGTGATGAATCTCTACTCTCAACTGCATAACAGCACTTTCCTCCAATCATGGATAACAATGTTTTCATCAGTAAAGGCCCCGGATGAAACAGTATCAGTCAAGAACAATTAGGAGTCTGAAACAATGTTAGCATACAAGAGCCTGTTCCAAGTATCTGGCAAACCAGGCAAACACCAATGGCTGCAATCAGCAATGATCTCTTCTTTTCTCTGTTTCATTGCTACTGATAGCTTCCCTCGCTTTCTTGCATAAACTGATGGATGTGCATCTCTCCGGTACTGGGATAGCTTTGTTATGTTCAAATATCTTACAGGGGTTTTCATTCTCTGGATTGTTCTCTCAACAACTTCAATTACTGACTCAGGGAATTTCTCTTGGTAGGACTCATCTGAGATCGGTTGGGTTTCATTGTAGCACCATTGCTTCCCCTTGTGTTCTGGTGATATACTTCGAAAGAAAACCATTGTTTTATTCGTATCTACATTCTGATCGATCCAATTTGACCAGGTTTTCATGGCTACCTCAAGTGCCAACTCCGTCTCCATTGTTTCTACCATCTTCCCATCATAATGAAAGTAGTCCCACCTGCAAAATTCGTCTCTAATTTATTCACTTGGTTTCTCAGAGATGAAATGAAATCTGTTCTATACCAAAAAGCTTAAATACTTTAGCTCTGATTACTTGAACAAGTCAGTTAGAATGCTCTTGTTATGTAACATAATTTTCACAAGTACTTACGCCTGTAACTTCCCCTGATGCACCCACCAATGACCAGTGTTGAACACCATGATATTTGCACCATTCCACTTCTTCGACATAGCTGAGAGTTTGTCAAGCTTCAATATTCTGGCACCATTTGCCCGGTCGACTTTCAGTTCCACCAGAAAGGGGCTCCAGAAAAACTCCACAGAACAATTGCATTCCTGAGGTTGTAATAGATACTGTTACTTCAAAGACACATTATAGTATCTGAGAATACAAGAAGATGTACGTGGAAAAGCTCAGCTCACTGCCTTTGCTCTGAAGACCTTGTAGCTGCCACTTTTTACATCAACATGAACCTGAGAGGGAGGTAAAGCCGAGTAGAGAAGACAAGCAAGAGATTCCCATTGGTTTCTGTTAAGTGAGTCTCCAACTATGATCATTCTCTTTCCTCTGAGTTTCTCTAACATATCTTTGCTATTAAAC
Source organism: Trichosanthes truncata (assembly GCA_033996785.1). Classification (NCBI taxonomy): domain Eukaryota; kingdom Viridiplantae; phylum Streptophyta; class Magnoliopsida; order Cucurbitales; family Cucurbitaceae; genus Trichosanthes; species Trichosanthes truncata. The sequence goes on from JAWPNB010000010.1 coordinate 58,566,527, forward strand.
CTTCAAAGTTTATGTTTCAAATGATTAAGTTTATAGTATTAATTAACATTAATTCCACTATTAGTGGCTGATCACCGCCATGAATTGGTATTGGATCAAAATGAAAGGAAAAATAGAAGAGAAATGGAAATGGAAAGCTGATCTTTGAGCTCACCTGGGAACCCTGCACCCAGTGGCTTCCCAGTTCAACTTCTCATAGCTAAAATCTCGTCGGCCATTCCTTCGGCAGCTAACTTGGTCACTAAGAAATGGACACTTTGTTTGATCATAGAGAGGACTTGCCTTCGGATCATAAACCCATTTTCCATCAAAGATGTTGCAGCTTTTCTTCTCATGCTTATCATTCTCACTGAGAAGTGAAGTATCATTGGACTGCAACTGGATGTTAGCTTCTGAAGTATCATTGGACTGCAACTGGATGTTAGCTGCTGAAGTATCATTGGACTGCAACTGAATGTTAGCTGCAACATAATAGTCTACGAGATTCAATGATGATGCCACCGATGAGGTCGAGCTTTGAAAAGTCAAAAAGTTCAGGGCCTCATAATCTTGACCAAGCAAGAACACTAGGATAATAATGCTTGTGAAGCTTGTAAATGTGCAAAGCTTCCATCTATGATTAATGGAGAAGCTGTTGTCCATTGCTTGATAACTCTACTCCACACGCAGTGAGAAGTTATGTTATTTTGGGAGTTGGTTCAGAAGGTGAGGCAATTATAATAAACCACTTCAGGCTTGTAAGAAGTGGGCAAGTTTTAGTCAAAGATGCCTGAATACCCTTGGAGAATTTGCATCCCACTTGTGAAATATTGATGGGCGGTCACTTTTAGGAGACCAAAAAAATGTAAAATTTGAAACCAAAGGGTTGATAATGGCCATTTTTAAATACTTATTGTGCTTGAGATTAGGTCAATATCAGAAAAGGAAACAGGTTATCTTTGAGAGTTCTGGAGAAAGTAGTAGCAGAGTGGTTGACTAAAACCACTTGAACAGTAACTGCTCAAACACCAGCAAATAGAACAAGAATTAGGTGAAGTTTATCTCCTTAACTCCACCCTGTATTGTGGTGGGTGCATAGTTAGATACAACAAGTTCAAGCAATTATCTTCAAAAGCATGCTTTATTACTTTCTTCAAGCTTACAAGTCAACTAATCCTACTATGCAGTAGCTTTGACCCTTTTTTTTTAGGAAACAGCTGAAAGGGGGTGATTCATCTTCAAATTTTTGGCTTGGGAGTTTGGTAAATTGCTCAAGAACCAGTCAACAAATCCAAGATTTTAAAGAGACCATCTGAATTTCTATAATGTATAAACAATTATAGTAAGGTCCTTGATGTTTGTGCATTTAAATCGTATTAGATAAAGAGACAGAAATGGATGAGGATATTATGATTTAATATTGAAATCCGAAGCATGAAATTTGAAATTTTCTCAAACATCTGCAATTGTCAATATTTAAACAACAATTTTAACTTAGGCTGAAGTACCATACAACTTTTTAGCTAATTTTAGGTTCATGTGCAGGGGCAAGTTCCAGGTGAGAGCATGGAAATTCAGTCACTGACCTAATTCTAACATGTTATCTACCTTCCAATAACAGATGAAAATGATGATCTGAAAGCAAACATAGCGCTTTTGGTGTCCAACTTTTTTGTTACCTACCAAGGCACATTTTTTAGCCATATTGTCACTTTGCATACTTCAGAAAACAACAGATAATAGGAGGCATTTTACAACTTGAGAGAGTTAGGACTTTTGAGACAATGGCAGGTAACATAGCTAAAAGATGGAGGTCGCTCAGTGGGGAGGATAACTGGAAGAACCTCTTGTGGACGACGAGATATGGCTCAGGCAACATACGACAGTTTCAATTCGAACAAGATGTCAAAATTTGCTGGGGACAGCCATTATGCAAGGAAGAACATCTTCTCCAGAGTTGGTTTAGCTATAGCCAATCCGTACAAGTACAAGGTCACCAAATTCTTCTGTGCAACTTCAGGGATTGAAGTTTCAGAAGCGTTTATACTGAAGTCTCTGTCGAGGGAAGCTTGGAACAAAGAGTCCAATTGGATGGGGTACGTTGCAGTGGCAACAGATGAGGGAAAGACTGCATTGGGAAGAAGGGACATTGTAATTGCTTGGAGAGGAACAATACGAGCATTGGAATGCGTCAATGACTTTGATTTTCCTCTTGTTCCTGCCTTCAAACTATTTGGAGCAGCCAATGATTCTAATGTTCACAAAGGCTGGCTTTCCATTTACACTTCTAAAGATTCACGGTCACCGTATAACCCGAACAGTGCAAGACAGCAGGTGAGTTTCAATACTTTCATATATCTATATATATATATATATATAGATATATCATTTTCCCAATAACTGATACCACTAACTATATTCTATCTTCTAATTTACTAGGTTCTATCCGAAGTTGAGAGGCTAATAGAAAAATATCAAGATGAAGAGATCAGTATAACTATAACAGGACACAGTTTAGGTGCTGCTCTTGGAACCCTGAATGCAGCAGACATTATTGCAAATCGGATAAATAAGCGGAAAAAACAACCCCAGAAACTATGCCCTGTAACAGTCTTCTCGTTTGCCAGTCCACATGTAGGAGACTGGAACTTCAGAAAGTCTTTCCATTCCATGAAGGATCTTCATCTTCTGCGAACTCGGAACAAGGTCGACATAGTACCAGATTACCCACTGTTGGGTTATGTGGATGTCGGAGAGAAGCTGGTAATCGACACACGAAAGTCGAAATACTTGAAGAGTCCTGGAGATTTCAAGAGCTGGCATTCTTTGGAAACTAATCTTCATGGGTGGCAGGAACACAGGGAAATGAAGGTGGGTTTTTTTTTGGAAGTGAAAAGAGACATAGCACTTGTGAACAAATCTTTGGATGCTCTCAAGCATGAGTATTTGGTGCCTGTCTCATGGTGGTGTGCCCAAAGCAGAGGAATGGTACAAGATGCTGATGGCTTTTGGAAGCTGGAAGATCATGAGGAAAATGAAGAGGAGCCTTAAGCACTGTTTCTATCATTTTCACCTCAAAAGCACAATATGTACACAGAAATTCCTATCCTAGTAGCCTCACAAATCAGAAAACCAAACTATGTATGGAATAAAATTTGCATCCAGAAATATTGTAACAGAGAACATCGATTCTATATTGATTATTGATGTAATGAACAATCAATGGAAGCCTATTTCAGTGAAGCTAAAGAAGAAAAAACATAAAAAGACGAAGAATCAATCAGCGTCAGGGAAAAACCAAAGTTACATGTTCATATCAAATGCAAATTTTACAGAACCAAGATAATTACACACTATAAAGCTTCTCCCACCTCCCTCTTATGAACAATCAACAAGGAATCTGAGAAGTGAACCAATGCATGACATGAATTGGAGCTTTGATCAGTTCCAACGCAAGCTCCACTATCACCGTCAAGCACAAACAACAAGGACATATGCAAGTAAGCGTCAATCTGCGCTCAAAACCCAGAGAAAATACAGTCACGAATCGACAGAAAAATGAAAAGGGCCAACAGATTCAGAAGAAACGAACCAAATCAAGAACACCCAGAAGCTAAAAATTAAAAGGGTTTTGAGAAATTTACCCCACAATCCAGATAACTACGCCGACGATGGAAAGGAGAAGTGAAAGGAAAGCAAAAGGCAGGCCGAGCAGGAAGCCCAGTGGCCTACAATCGCCATCTCCACAGCACATCTTTGTTCGAAATTTTTTCTCAGAATCGCCTTGTTTTTCGGTGATGATCGAATCCCTTTGCTCAAAATAAAGATCAGAGTGAATGTGATTCTATTCTGTTGGTTTTTTTTTTTTGTTGTTGCAGATTGTTGAGACGCTTTGTTTTAATTTATTGAAGGGGTTGGACCAAATTATACAGATGGGTCAAGGAAGTCTTAGATGACGACGGAACGGTTTGCTTTTCCAATCAAAATTGCAATTTTATAATGAAATTTGAATTTTCCAAATCTTTTTATTTCTATGTCAATATATAAAGTGGTTGGTTGGCACTTGGCTGATTATTTGATTTTATATTAATATTACTTTATCCTGTGTTTGGATTGCTTTGGATAACCACATTTGATTTGAGAAAGAAAAGGAAAAACATGATTCATACACTTGGAATTTTTTTTTAATAATAAAAAAAAACCAGCAAGAGCATAGTTCAACTAGCATGAAGTATATGTTTATGACCAAAAGGTTATGGGTTCGAAACTCTCCATCTCCAAATGTTGTTGAATTCAAAAATATATATATATATATATACTTTTGAATTTTTTCATTCATTAAAAAAAAAAACTCTTCCTTTTTTTTAGAAGAGTTTTGATATATTAGTTTGGTGCTTGATTTTATCAGCTTCAATCCATTCAATTTTTGAAAAATCAACTAAAAGTTTAGACATTTACTCTTGTCCTTAAGTAGGAGGTTCAAATCTTCACCTCACATTAAAAAAAAAAAAAAGGTTAAAAAACACTTTTGGTCCTTAAACTTTTATGAAAGTAGCAATTTAGTCATGTATTTTAGATTGTAACAATTTGGTCCTCATACTTTCAATTTTATAACAATTAAGTTCATGAACTTTAGTATGTAACAATTTAGTCATTATAGTTTAAACTTTGTGACAATTTAATTCCTACTGTGAAAATTCCATTAAAATTTAGTGGCAATTTTCATTATGTAATGACATAGAACACATTTGATCCCTAACCAGTTTATCAATCTATATATGTAAGAAATGTCATTAAATCTTAACAATATTTTTCACAAAAAGTATTAAATCGTTACAAATTTTTATGCACAGTGACTAAATTGTTTCATATTAAAGGTAGACTAAATTGTTACAAAATTAAAAATACATGAACTAAGTCGTTACAAACTAAAGTTCAAGACTAAATTACTATTCCCTGAAAGTTCAAGAACCAAAAATGTTTTTTACCCAAAAAAAAACCCCCTCATATTTATATAAACAAATTTCGATCAAAAAATATTTATGCTAAATCCCAAAATTCTAAACTCTCATCATGTAGAAATAAAATTAAAATGGGAGGAAGTTTCTGTTACACCAAACACAGAAAAGGCCATTCCTTTGCACATCCCATTACCTTTCAAATAATCAAAAAGGACATTTAACTTCATCCGACACCAAATTCCAGGAAGGGAAGTCAAAGGAGGTTTCTTCTTCAAACCAGTCTGTTATGGCGGCAAGTCCTCTTCTTGGAAACCTCGAGAAAATAATAACAATTCTTCAACACCATTTTGGTTCTCCCTTTCCCTATCTCTTTCATTTCAAAGCTTTGAAGTGTTTGGTTGACGTTGTGACACCATTTGTCAAACTTGCAATGCTCGTCGTATTTGTGCATCAATAGAAATTTAAACTAACAAACCACCATGACACATTTGTCAAACTTGCAATGCTCATCGTATTTGTGCATCAATAGAAATTTAGACTAACAAACCACTATGAATTGGCTTAGTGATCAATAAAGGCGTAGGTAAATAATAAAAGTCTGAGAGAATTGGTTCAAATTATAATGACTACCTATTTAAGATTTAATGTCTTACGAGTTACCTTGACAACCAAATGTAGTAGGGTCAAACAGTTGTTTCATGAGAATAGTCGAAATACACGTAAATTGACTCAAATACTCAAATAAAAAATAAAAAAAGTTAAACCCAATTTAAAGTTTCAAAATATCAGTACAATTAACACTCAGAAGCTACCAATACATGAGAGAGATGGCAAATAAGTGAAGCCACTAATGCATGGTGACCACCTGGTTAAGGATTTAATCTCCTAAACTTGTCCATCCAGATCAACTTCAAAACCAAAACTATCATACACCAGGGCAAAAAGATTAATTCAGTTCCATGAAATTGAATCAAAAGAGTTAAGTTGTGCTTCTTTTCGTGTGTTTCTCATAAAAACCTACAGAGTTGAAACAAAGGGATGATTTAGAGATACCTCATGCAGTTCTATATTAGTACAGAGACCAAGTTGTGTTGTTGATCTTGATAACTGAGATAAAGAAGAAAACCAAAGTTTATAAAACCATACTCCAGCACCATTAAATGTCATCAGGTTCTTCCTAGCCTGATGCAGAATCCAGATCACTCATTTTGAAGGCTCATAGTTGGAAATAACATGTAATGCCAAAAATTTATTAATGAAACAAAAGAAATACTATACATGGTTCAAAATTAAAAAATACAGCATTTCATAGAGTGTAAAATTAATGAGGTTATGTAGCAGTACTACAGATAGCTGCTCATTTTAGTACTTCTACTTGTCCTCATCCTACACTTTTGTATGTCATACCTATAAAGTACATGGGCAGTCGAAGAAATAGGGATACCAATACGAGACATAGATATGATAATGATACGACATGAATACCATGACACGTCATATTTTAAAAATCTAGGACACGGACATGGCAGAGACACATTTATTAAAATACATATATTCTTTGAAATATATATCATTTTGATACAAGAAGGAAATTTAATGTCAATAAATTTACACATTTATATGCTTACAAAACGAGTTTGATGTATTTCATTCTCAAAATCTATTATTTTTGTCCTATATTACTATTTGTGTCTATTTATTATGTTTAAACAAGTATCTTATACGTGCCTAACAAATGTTTGGTTCTTATTCACTTTATACAACTAGTGTTTAATGCATATCTATTGTGCAAACAAGCGAGCGACACATTTCTAAAAAGTGTCGGAGTGGCCAAATATCTGACACATGTTAGACACGAAAACGTTAATCGAGCTATAGTGTCCCTGCTTCTTAGTGGGCAGAAGAGTATAGTATACATTGGTTTGTTTCAGCGGATGGCACCACAGAAATTAATGCGAAAGAAGAAACAATTGAACGAAAATGGGTGTTCAGAAAAGTTCAACTATAAACCAAGATAGGAAGTTTTCACACCAATCAACTGAAAGGCCAGCTTCATCTCGAGCCGAATAACTGAAAGGTCCTTTTATTTCCACATTGTATTCTTTTAACAAGCACTCTGAACCACCAAATATATTTAGTTGAACATCAAGTTTAGTCCTCAGCTTTCAAATTTGTGTTTAGAAGTTTCTTAAACTTTAAAAAGTATCTAATAGATCTCTAAACTTTTTTATGTCTAATAGGTCCCTAAACTTTAAACATGTCCAATAAGTCTCTGAACTTTCAATTTTGTGTCTAATAGGACCCTAACATATTTAAAATTTTCAAAAATTAATTGTTCTATTAGATATAAAGTTGGATTTCATGTCTAATAGAACTCTAAATTTTTAATTTTGTGTCTAGTAAGTCTGTGAATTAAAAAAAAAATATCGAATTGATCAAGGACCTATTGGATACACAATTGAAAGTTTAATGACTTATTAGACATCTTTTAAAGTTCAAGACCCTATGGGACACAAATCTAAAAGTTTAGAAAGCTATTAGAGACTTTTTAAAGTTCAGGAATCAAATAGACACAAACCTAAAAGAGATTAAACTTGTAATTTAATTAATATATTTTCAGAGAAAAATCTAGTAATTCAAGCTCTATGATTTGTATAATTTAAAATAATAAGAGTACAAACTGACATGATGGTGGATAGTAACACCAACAGCTACATGTGCAACTTCCTCGACAGATGTTCTTAAAGCCAATTAATTTCTTGACTAGTCGAGGCCCAGCATTAAGTCCTCTAGCCTCCTACAGAATGTTATATTAAATAAATATACACATTTTTAATCTAAGAAAAGTGACAAGAACCAGAACATGATAATATGCTTTGTATTAAAATAGACAAAACTAAACACCAGAATCTGCCCATCTGCTCATCCACTAATGCACTCTACTTGTTCCCACTAACTTTAACAAACTTCCCAGCTAATTACAAATATACCCTTATTAATATTCCTCATGAAAAGATATTTTACTGATAGATGACGTACCAAGGAATTACAAAACCACTTGAACATATAACGTTATGGAAATGATTGGATTTCCGGCAATGAGAGCCTCAAACTAAGAAATTGGACTCACAAGAACCACAAGCTGCAACAGCTAGCAGGAGATCAACATTTGTTTTCCACAAAGAAGCACCACAATGATTTGATTAACAAAGCATTTTCTCTTGTTTTCAACTCTATGACCTCCAAATGCTGGTGGCCGAGGGATAAAATCCTACCTAACCAAGTGGTTACCTTTTCTGAGAGCCGATTCTTCCCAAAAGAAAATTATTATGATATCTACCGATCTTATTTGCCACAGAAGTTGAAATGTTGAAAATCGAGAGGAAATAAATGGGAAGGTTGGACTAAATGGCTAGAGCAAGAGTGAGCCTTCCAAAGAAATTTTTTAATCTCCATTTAGGGAATCTTCATACGATTTTTCCCGAGATAGGGTCTCCATAGAGAGGTGAATGAAGGCTTACCACCAAACAACATTCCAAGATAATTAAAGGAAAAGAGCTTGCCATATACCCCCCCAAAGTCGAACAACTAAGTCCAACTCATGACTTTCCTAGTTGATCCCTGCCCCCACTAGTTTCTCTAGGCTTACTTTTAAGACCGAGTTAGCTTTAAAGACTTGATCCATTTGATATGGCTTGGGGTGGATGTTTATTTGCAATCTTTTTGATTTGGCTTGATGCTTCCCTAGAAATGTGGGAGAAGGTAAAGAAGAATGCAAAGATTTTGTGGAATAGTGCTAGCAGAGCACTTCTCTGGATGATTTGGAAAGAAAGAAATAGCAGATGATTCTCAAATAAGACTTCTTCTTTTGACATTTCTTATGAAAATGTACAGTTTACAGCCTCCTCTTGGAGTGCTTTACATCATTCTTTTTGTAACACTCAGCGTTAGCTCATCAACTTAGACTGGAGGCCCTTTATTTAGTTGATGAGACTGGAACCCCTCATTCCTAAGGCCTTTAGGTTGTATGTTCTTTCTTTTATTGAATATAATCTCATCTCTGTATCTCATAATAAAAAAAAAATGATTGTTGTTGGGGGTGGCTATAAATGCCTTGGAGATTTCAGCTGGACATAAATTTTTGACATGGGCTTTCAACACTTCTGCTAACACTTTGAAGAAGTGCTTCCTGTCCCTAATGCTCTCAAGTCAGAAGAGGTTTGTTCTCCAAAGTCCAAACAAGTTCGCTATGCCCACAAGTCCGAAAAATTATTCAATGAATCTGTCACAATGCAGCTTCCTCATAGTAACAGTGGGAAGTAAATTCAAAAATCTACATGCTCCCTAATAACTATTGGATACAAATTCGAAGTACTTTTTAGTTTCTCTCTCATACATCCAACAACACAAAATTGTCGGTCATATTGTGGCGGCTTCCTTGAATAATTTCTCCACAAGTCATCTTCGTAGAAAAGTCGAGCAACAAACTAGGAGACTTCACTATAATCTCATTCCCTCTTCTTCATTTCAAAGTTTTGTAGTGTTAATATAAATAGAAGTTTAAAGAATAAGGGAAATTGCATGTACAGAGGCACCATCCAGACCAAATACTTGGAAATCTTTTAAACTTATCTATCTAGATTAGCTTTAAAAACAAAAACCGTCATTGACTTGGGCAACTAGATCAATTAATTCTACAAAATTTAATCTATATTGTCTTTTTAAAAGTATTATATTTACCATGATTTTTTAAAAAGAATTGTAGTATATGTATTGTATTTTTTTTTTTTTCGCATTTATAAATATTTTAGAAAATTAACCTATTCCTTCATTTTTTTCCTTTTCTTTTCTTATTCGGGACTAAAACAATAAAGTTAAAAGGTTTTATTTTCCAACCTAATCATAACTCAGCTAGTGATCAAGACACTATACCCTCGACCAATAAGTTAGAAGTTCGAATTCCCACCTCTACTCTCCATGTTGAGCTAAATTGAGTTTATTTTCATCTCTTCACAGTGTCTAGCCAAAATTTACAGAGAACCAAAAATTATGGATCTAGATATCCTTAAACAGCTCTACATTAGTCTGGGGACGAATTCATGCTCTTAATCCTGATTGCTGTGATAAAACAGGAAACTAACCATATGAAACTGCGCTCCATATTAGCCATGCAGCATGTAATAACAGCGATGGCAATGTACATTCCAAAAACACTGGAAGATGGCAATCACACAACTCATTCTGAAGGCCAATGCAAACTTGAGTTCTTGCTCTCCATGGATATAACGGAAGCGAGCCGATCGTAAACCTGAAATGACATATGATACCAAAAATTCACTAATGAAACAAAACAAACGCTTATACATGGTTCAGAAAAATACAGCCATTACATAAAGTAAGATTGATGGTTATGTACCACAGATAGCTGTTCATTTTTAGCACCTCCACTTGTCTCATCCTGCGCGTTTGTGTTTGATATATCATACCTATAGAGTATGAGCAGTAGTATACATGATTTAGTGGATGAAGACAAAAAAAAGTTATTATATGAGAGCTGCAGAAACGATAGACCGAAAGTTGGGTTGAGAAAAATTCGACTATAAACCAAGATTGGAAGTTTTCATACCAATCACGTGGAAGGCCAGCTTCGTCTCGAGCTGAATAATTGAAAGGCCCTTTTAGTTCCACGTTGTATTCTTTTAACACGTCTGCATTGGTGCCACCAAAGATGTTACCAGAAAAAAATCCAGCATTGCAAGCTTTATGACTTGTATCATTTAAATGAAATAGTATAAACTGACATGATGGCGGATATAAACCTTTAAAAGTGGAGCATGGAGCGCGTTCCATTTTCTGACAGACCAGGACGAACCAGTCCACACCAACAGCTACATGTGCAACTTCTTCATCAGCAATTCTAGCTACAATATCAGATGTTCTATGATCCCCAAAGCCAATTAATTTCTTCACTAATCGAGGGCCAGCATCAAGTCCTCTAGCTTCCTACAGAATGTGATATTTAAACACATATATGCATTTTTTATAAAAGAAAAGTAATAGCAACCAGAACGAACTAATATACTTTTTATTAAAATAGACAAAAGGATACAAGTTTCCAAGCTCTTCAAGAGGGGCTGGGTACTCTCCCGAAATTATACTAAAAAATCTGCCTATCTCCTCATATCCAAGTAACCCACTCCATTTGTACCCTTAACCAATATTTTCTTTCTTCAAAGCAACATCAATGACCAAGAGATGTGTCAGGCGTCAAAGTAACCATCATTCTAGGAAAATGCAAGTAGTCACAGTCATCCAATAAAGATTCCCCTCGATGGGTGGATGCAAACATAAAAATAAGACTTTGTTTCCTCTCAGCAACGGTTTTGTGGGTAGTGACCCCCATGCCACATTCTGATAAGAATTTCCTAGCATCAAAACAGTAGATGACTTAGATTTTCTTTGTAAACAAAGATTTAACTGAGAATCCAACCGCATCAAAGTAACCCAACTCTTTTGTCCTCTCATCACCTCAATGAGAAGCCTTCAATTAATCACAAAAATCTATAATAGTCGTCCAACTCCTCATCCTTCTAGTGTCTTCTAACAAAAACACTCCACGAGCTAGTATTTTCCCCATGCCTCAAAAATAGATAAATATCTTTTCTTTGAATTAAGGCCAACATAAGCATAGCTCAACTGGTTAAGGCATTATAACCTCAACCAAAAGGTTCCCGACCCCACATATTGTTGAACTACAAAAAAAAAATTGGATGCCAAAGGTTGACGCCCCACCCATGAATCATGCCAAAAAGAGTCTTTCTTACCATTACCCATCTTTTTTGTAAGAAAAATTCTTTTACCATAGCTTTGAACTCCATGCTTCCACCAAGGACTTCTTGAACTTTCCCCTTTTTTAACATTTGTGAACCACTCAAAATTATCTTTCCTATAAATACTTCCATCACTTTATGCGATAACTCTTTAGGCTCCCCTAAAAACCTCCATAGCCATTTGGTTAGATGAGCTTCATTCTTTGGATTGAAATTTCCAATCCCCAGGCCTCCACTTTCCAAATTCCACCAATCTTATTATCTTCATTATCCCACCTTCCCCCCCCCCCCCCCCCCCCCAACCCTCCAAAGAAAAAACTCTTACCTTTCTTTCCTTCTCTAGTGCTATCTTATTTGATAAAAAGAAGACACATGTAGCAAGTTGGTAGATTAGCAAGGACCACGTTACAAAGTTCGTTTACCTCCACTAATCTTGAATTGCTTAAGTATACACTGTGAAAACTCAAACACTTAGTAAATAGTTTATCTATGCCATTAACTTATCAGCCTCCGTTCTATACAATTAGATACAAATATTTGTCCTCCTTTGTGAATAGTGTCTTGGTAAAATTTAAAATTTCACATTCTTCTGGCTTGTCCTCAAGAAGACTCATCCTACTTTTTAAAAACATCTCTAAGATAAAGGCTCTTCGTCCATATATATTTTCTTCCTTTGCTGCTATTCAGACCACACATATTCAAATGTTTGTGACCAATTCTAATCCATCACCAAAGACATATATTGAAAGAGAATACCTACGTTTCAAATCTTCCACCAATTTTATTTTTATTTTATCCCACAAATAAAGCATCCCACCTGATTTTCCAAATGCTTCTACCTCCTCCCAACCGATATCTAAAGAACACCATAGTGTTTTGACTATTCTTCTATTCACTCCCTTTGGTTTTGTCTCTTGGATCAACACTACATCTGGCTTTAATTTTTTAATTATTTTCTTGACTTGAATCTCTTCCTTATATCCTCGACCCCTTACCGCGTTCCAAGACACTATCTTCATAAAGCTTCCTCTTCCCCTTCTCTTACCTCCATTTCAGGAATACTTTCCTCATGAATGCTCAATCTTACAATAGAATTATCTGACTCCCTAAAATGCACCTCTTCTCTTCGCCTTCCACTGCTTCCAATCACTTACTTTTGACCTTTAATGAGCTAATAAATATTGGTCTATTATTAAATGTACCGTTATCTTCTCTCACAGGCTTCACGATTTTGCCCTCTTCTTTATTGCCACTTTCTTTCGAAGCAAACCTAGCCATTAAATTAAAGTCCCATAAAAGCAGTTCCCATTCTTCCTCTTCTTTCGTCTGACTCCTCTTTTTTACTAATTTCCATCTCATTTAAGACTTTCAAGCCTCCTTTTTAAATCTTTACAACCGGTATTTCTTCCCCCAAAACAACTTTCTGATTTTGTTCCAGTCTGTTTGTTAATTTTCTTCCACATCTTTTTCTGTTCTACATTTAAGACAACCAACTCTTCAACTTTCAACAATTTTTAAGATTAAATTAATAACCACCCTTTTCCTTTATTATTCTCATGACCCATTCCCTCTAAGTCTTTATTATTCTCACAACCCTTATTATTTTCAGAAGCTGTTACTGAAAATGCTCCCATCCCTTCACCTCCCTCCTTTTCCTTCACATCGAGCTATTCTTCCTTTTTATACTTTTAGATTTAGATTATCAAAAGCAGAATAATGGCAAATTCAAGGATTTCAAGCATTGTATAAAGAAACAAATAACTAACCAGAAGCATGGACACAAGTTTACCTGGACAAGCGGGATCGTGGCCAAGCGTGCAGCTACATTGTCAGATGATTTCTCACACTCCCTCCAAAGCAAATTATGAGCAGCCATATCTCCATATCTTGTAGCAATATAATCAAGGTGAGTAATAACGAACAAATAGCAACTACTACACCCAATGTTTATAATCTCCTCACTTGAATCCAAGTTCAGCAAGTCTCTGTGAACACCATGTAAAATGGCGGCTCTCATCATCAGCAACATGAGCAAAGTCAGCAAAAAACCCCTCTCCAAGAACTTCACTGAAACGCGAAAATCGAACAACCGTGTCCCATGCCAAATCAATTGCATTAAGCTCAACATGAGCAAGATTGTGTAGCATATAAGCATTCAGAGGCAACCCCGAGTTTTTAGGAGCCGGAATTTCCTTTGGAGAGACCTGGAATTATGTAAGCCAAACGATTAAGAAAACTTAAATAAACCATTCTTTCATTCTTCTCAGAGAAATAAAGGTATTCTATTTAAACCCCCTCAATCTTCTTTCTAAAATCCCAATTCAAAAGCGAAAGAGATGGAAAGAACAATTCTTCTGTGTACAAACAATGAATTTCATGAAGGGCATGTTTGAAAGTGATTTTGAAATGGTTAAAATCTCCTTTGTCAGGTTCAAAATCACTTCAAAATATGCATTTAATCATTCAAAATCATTTTAACATTTGATTTTACACTTTTAAATGTGATAAACATACCATCAAAATTAATTTTGAAACATTAGATGCAAGCTTAGGAGTGATTTTGAACCTGACACAAGTGATTTTAACCATTTCAAAATCACTCCCAAACATACCTTAAAACAGTGGATTCCACCCCGAGAAAAGGGAAAAATATATCTGCAGAAGGTGATTGCTAGTTCTGTGTGGTGATGAAATCCAATCATGAACAAATTCATAACACCCGAGCAAGTTCAAACAAGCAAAACAATAGTTTCTTTCAAGAACAGAATCAAACATTCCATAAACATAAGCATCCGCCGGAATATAGAAACGAACCAATTTCGGCTGAGGAGGCCGAGCAGGACGACGAGGAGCTTCGAAAACACCAATGGGAAGATCTTCCTGTGACCATCTGGAGTAAGCAAGATGAGAGAGCTTGGATTTAATCAAAGGGTCACTGGTAGAAAGAACCAGAGCACCCAACTCCGCAAGAGACGAAGCCGATTCAATTCGGTTGTCGAAGAGAAACCCACTTGACGATTCTTCAACCAAAGCCTCTGGTCCATTGCTTCCCCAAAATCGATTCTCATTCAGAGGGCTCTGCCTCCAAGCTTTGAGACCAAACCAAGGCGTGTATTGTAAAGAAGACGTCGACGACGAGGACGAATTTAGCTTGACGTTTTGAGAATGGAGATTGGCGCAGAAAGAAGAGCGGAAAGTCGGCCATAAAAGTAGAGCTTTGAGTTGAAGACGCTGCATCGTTCGTTCATCAATTCAAACAGCGCCAAAATTTGTTTGGTCACGCTGATATTTTTGGCGACCGCAGAAAATTTATGTCAAATTTGAGATTGAGAAACAAAACCGCACTTGGAAAGAGATTTTTCCACTTCCTTTTAGAGCCCATAAAGGCAAAGTCACCATTTTCATTTTCCCAGATACTGCAAGTCTAAATATTTCCAATCAAATTTAGGCCGAGGAACGAAATATCAAACCAAAATCAAAATCTTGACAAAAGGGTAAACTCGATTTAACCTTACAAAATCATATTTTTGTTGATCCTTTACAACTAAAAACACAAGCAGCCAAACTCACAATCCTTACAAATGGCAGCCATAGAAGGGCAGATACAAGCTGAAGGAATAATCAAAGTTTACTCAACAAACCCCTTTCGTGAATGTAATTCAAATCCACACCCTGTTGCCTGTTACTGACACTTGGTTTACAAACTCTAATAATAAGGGGGGGGGGATATCTGTGCTAAAAAATAATAGAGATGGTAGCACTGGATTAGCAAATGTACAGGTGCTACGCAAGAGGGGGACTAATCGATCAGATTACTACTTATCTTACTAATATTATACAAATTTGAGGCAGAATAAATGGCTACATGGGGGGATGCAGTGAAGCCCTGTTTCCAATACATCAAAAGCTCAGCTTGCCACTGGCTGAACATGAATGGAGTTCTTCAAGCCTTTCCAACCTGTGCAAGACAAGACACTGATTTGGTTTCAGTCAGGAAAGCTGAGGGTTCCTTCCACCTGAAGTGCACTCCGACGACTTCAAAAAATTTGACATCTGTCCAAAAAAACACAAGGCATTGGTAAGATTTTCGTTCCTCTAACCAGTAATCATAAAGATTGCCAATCACAAAGTTTAAATTGTTAACTAGAGTGTGATGATATAATATAGAGATCCTTGAAATGGGGGAAATGGTGAACTGTATAAGCTTTCTTAATCTTTTTTCATGATCATGTTGCATCCATGAACTCAGAATATCTCAGAGCTTATATCCTTAGAACTCGACTGACACAATTGTACAGCCTATAGAACAGATACAGTTCAAGTGATGTTTTCAGCATATCTCAATGTTTATATAATCTCCATTTGACCATTATAACTTTTCAGCATAACAGTAATAATTAGAAGTATTGCAACCTTGATTAAATTCGTTCTGTCACCTTTCTAATGAACTGTAACAATCCTTAATCATCAGCATGTCCAAAAATGACAATTTTGGTCTATTCTTGTAAAAGTTCTGATCAATTCTGTTCATTCTTAACAAACTAAATATATCTTAAAATCATACTACTGCAATATACTTGTGATTTTCATTTTAATTAAATAAAGAATTTATTTAAAACTATAAACTAGACTAAAACTGAAAACACCACGTACTAAGCATTTAATACCTATAGCTTCAAGAAACGTTTGAAGGATATCACAAGTTGCCAACAATGAACATTTTGAAATATTTTATGTAGTAATCTCAATTCACACCCAAGAGTTGAAGTAAAGGGCAGAATGAAAAAGGGAGACATCTTAGATTTAAAAAATTATACACAATGCTGAAATTTTAAGGTTCTTGAATTTACCCCTGAATTTCAAAATTAAAATACTATATACACTATATATATATATATATATATATATATATAAAAGAAGATAAAATTTTGCCCCTTCTTATAAAAATTCTAGCATCTCCTGGCTGACCAATAGAATAGAACAAATAAATTACACCAAGATTAAGATTATACCAGAAAGGCAGAAACAAAGCAGATGAAGAAGGGATCCAGAAACTAAGAACTCATCAGAGGAACAAGAACATGATCCAAAAATTTATTTAAAAAAGAGATTCAGACTAATTTGGTAGCACAACCTGAAGAATATTCATAGCCCTTTAAGACCCAGTATCAGATCCAGATGCTGAAGAACTTTCACTATCAGAATCTGTAATTTATCCAAAAAATTAATAAGAATACAACTTCAACAAAAACACATGATTAAGATGCCAGGAATGCATGACTTCAGATTAAAAGTAATAAGAAAAAAACCAAAATAGTCATACCACTAGAAGATGATCCAGAATCACTGCTAGAACTGCTTGAACTACTTGACCTACTCCTACTATTGCCCTGTCCTTGAACGGGCACTGAAGATGAAACGATATTCTCATCTGTGTACAAAATTAAAAATTTTGGATTTTAATAAATAAACTAAGAAAATAAGAATAAAAAACTTGACACGATGATTTATCCACCTGCTTTAGTTTCCTTTGGGACCTCCATCACAACGGGGGCCTGGATCAATAAAAGAAAATAACAGGATTCATCTTCAGTACTTTATAACACAATATCACATAAGGTCACAATATACATCACAAATTTTATTCAGGGCTTTACCTTTTGGGCACTATTGTGCTCATCATCTGCTCTTGCTCGAAGTGCAAGCTCAGCTTTTCTCTTGTTCTTGCTCAAACTTTTTTTGTAGTTTGTCACAAACCTATCAAGCTCCCAGAGGGTCTCTGCATCCACGCTATCAATATCCACTTCAATTTCTTCATCATCTTGAAAAATATCCGAATTTCTCTTCTTAATTATTTGTAGAATGGCATCCAGTTTTTCAGAAGGTAAATTCTGAAGGTTACTACTGAGTTTTTGCTTCTCCTCATATGTCATGTCCCTTTTATGAGGATCTTTTGCTTTGGGCTTCTTTGGAGCAGGTGTCCTAGCTGAGGGAGTAGAGCTCAAAGATTTATTCTTGGAATCAAGACGATAGGTGGTGGATTCTGACCTTTCCAATATTCGTCTCATGTCAAGAGGTGGTGGTGGTGGAAGACGAGCCTTTCTGGAAGTAGGCGTGGAAAGAGCAGCTCCATAGTCTAGTCCAAACCTCATCTCTCGATTATAGTCCAACTCCAAAATAACCCACCTATCCTCAAATATTGTCAACAATTGCTCTGCCATTACATGGACATCTTGTCCTTTGGGATTATATGTCATAGCATTGCAAAATGTAAGTCTCACATCCTCAGCAAATTCTTTAGGCGACTTGTACCAGTTTTTGTTCAGCCTAGATTTTACTGTTCCCAAGTCCATTGGATGCTTAATGATGGTATAGTAATCATGCAAACCAAGACCCTCCACATCGACAGGAGCATCAAACACCCATCCATACTTGTGCTTAATCAATTTATCCAGAAGTGAACTGCAGCTCTTAAAAAACTTGGAACCCAGCCCAAAACCGTGAACGGTTTCTCCTCCACCTGGCTTCTTTATATTCATTTTTGCCTTCTTATTACTTTCAGCTGGTGGGAGCTTATCTTTTCCAAGTATGAATTCTGAATTTCGATAAAATTGGTTTGCTTTGGGAGTTCTTTTCTCTTTCTCCAGATAATCACTCACACCCTGACTGTTCTCCAACACTGATATACTCAATTGATTCAGAGGCCTAGAAGGCTCACGAGGAACACGAACGGCAGCAACCTCGGTATGTATCTGCTTATCTCCACCAACCTTATCCATCCCTTCATTAGCCGAACCATGAAAATTACTAGACTCATTTAACTCCCCCTGTTTTGCCTCAATTCTTTTCAACACATTTCTTACCATCTCAAGCTCACTCTCAAGCTTCCGCTGAAGCTCTTGCACCTCCTGCTTAGACCTCGAGGCCAAATTATTGTTATTCTGATTCTCCACAGCCTTTTCCACAACCCCATTTCCAGAGGGTTGGTCCCGAGTGCTCTGCACCGCATCCCCAGCTGCAACCGGCTGACGGTTGAGGCATGAGGAATCATCAGAGGCCGCATCAAATCTTGAAATGAGCTGCTGCTGCGTCGGATTCTCATCTTCCGTCACTGTCGTACAGGGAAGAGACTGGGGCAAATTGTTATCATTTCCATGGTTAATGTTAGTATTAACATTGGCGTCATCGTTGTTGTTGGTGGCGGTTGCGGCAGCAGCGGTGATGGTGGGGGTAGCGGTGGTTGGGGCGGTAGAAGTTTCCTTATTTCGGTTATTATCATTATCCTCTTTGTTCTCAACGGCAGAGGTCGCGACGGTGGCTACATCGGCAATTGAATTCGTATTATTGTTGTTGTTCTTCCTGAGGCCTTTGAAGGCCTTCCTAGTGTAAACCTTACTCTCCACGTACCTCTGTTTCTCTCTCACACCGTCCCCCTCACCAACTGTAGGTCCCGAAGCCATACATGAAACTCAACCAAAACCCTAAATACCCTATTCCCCAAAAAGAAAAGAAAAAAATCACATAACACAAAACACCCCAGCTGAAAAAGCTTGTTCGAAAAAAATAAAAACACAGGGCAAACCTCGCAATGATCCTAAATAACAGAAAGATTAAACCAAAAGCCAAATCCCTAAAGACCCAACAAGATTGAAATTCCTCCGATCAAACCCTAATAAACAACAAAGCTACAAACTCAAAAACCCCACATGTAACATGCAGAAAAAAAGAGTAAAGAAGAAGAAGAAGATAAACTGGAAAAGCTTACAGAACAAAAAAAAAAATGGAGAAACAGTAGGATTTGGAGCTGGGAATTTTTCCTTCTTTTCGTGTGTTGTTGAGTGCTTTTCTTGCGACCGGATCTTGCAGTCTCTTCTACGAACACACACACTTTCTCTCTCTAGAAAAAAATGACTTTCTCTCTCTAAAGCGATCTCTCAATCTTTTTAAGTGTACAGGTGTACGGCGCCTGTGGGGTTCGTCGAGTGAAATTAAATGGAAGGCGCGCGTGAGTGCTAACAGAAAAGTCGTGTCCGTGAAGTATCACTATAGTTGGGGGGGAGGGTGACTCACGCGCGATTTGGGAGGTGGAATACACCCGCCAATGGAAAATGGAGATGGTTCCAGCGAGTGTGTCTTACGCGCATTGCGGTGGGTTAAGTCGGTTTGTGGCGGGCAGTTTAACTTCTTGAAATTTTGAAGAATTTGCCCATTCGCGCGGGTTGTAGTTACGTTTTTCATTTTGTCGTTCCCACCCGATGGGAAAATCGAAATGAAAAAAAATGGTTTTGCCTCCAAATCTAATGTGTCGAGAAAATTTTTATAATTCTAGCCATTGTCAATCATGTCATTAAAGGTCTAACAATATCCAAAGTTATTTGTAAAGAAAAGTTTTCAATCTAAACATGAAGATTGTGTATTGCGAGAGTATTGGAAAAACAAAGTTATGTTGTTTGAAACTTAAAAGAGAAGACTCGAGTTGATTTGCAAGATGAATCAAGTCGAATTGGTCGATTTTTAAATTTACTTACTGGTTTGTTCGACTTTCTATAATATAAATTGAAATATTAATATGGATGACAAAAGGGCAAGGGGTCGGGACACACGCTCCATTTCTATCCCCACTCTATTTGTAGGAATTCGTGATCAAAGTTGGAGAACTCCTTATGAGGTTCAGAGATCGAGTTTGTCAGGAATAAAACCCCGAAATTCTTGATTTTCAAATCAAAAAATATATTAAAATTATGTCCACTTTTATGTTAAAATTTATTACTCGTATTATTTTACATATTTAAATAATTACTTTAAAAATTTTGTATTTTTATTATTAATTTAATATAAAAAAAATAAATAATTAACTAATTATAATCGGATTCAAGGAATGTATTCTTCATCCTCCTCCCAAAAAAATTAGGGAATTTTTTCCCTGTTCCCATTCTATATGGGATTACTGCTTGTTTAGGACATGCCCACGAAGGCCCGACTTCGTGCAAATTTTTGTTATCCCTAATATATTCAATCTTTTTAAGAAGTTAATGGATCTATTAACCATAAAATTTGAGACCATAACCTTTCATTTTCTTGTCTAAAATATATGAGATTTTAAAAACTTTTATATTAGGTCAAGGATACAAAATCAAAAAATCTATTAGAAACTAGTCGGGTGAAACTTGTGGGTAAAAATTAATAACAAATAATAGGTTAACCCTAGTGCAAGTATACACTGTTGATGCAAGTAATATAAATTTGGAAGTATTTCAAAGTATCGATCCCACATGGAACATATTTTAACAAAAATTTATAATAGCGAGATTGTGTTCAAAGTGCAACTTTGGTAACCAAAAATAAAAAGATTGTGGTGGGTTTTTGCTAGAAAGTAAACATGAAAAAAAAAATAATAATATGAAATACAGAATTCAAGTGCACTCATGCCCTTTGATGAGATTGCTAAATGATTGCCATAGCAATATGACAATTCACATAAACGTTGTAAACCGAATAAACTCATATTCAATTTTGATTCAAGACCCTTAGGAGACTAAGCTCCTTGCCTCATTGCTTTTACGAAATCCATCTTCTTCTAACCCACTTGATATTAGATTAGACTTAAAAGTAATCCAATTTGATCATTCAAGGGTTCCAATAAAACAATAAAATCAGTAAGAAAAAACAACGTTCATGTGATGTCGATTGCTTTGGTTATTGGCCAAGCATTCTCTCACCTTAGGGCATTCATGTTCTTGAATCCCTAAGTAAGTTTTAGCTCATGATTTGGAATAAAAACATAACTGAAATAAGGTGAAAAACCATGAAAAACATAATTAAAGCATAAACTCAAATAACCCAAGAAGTGGGAGTTCTTTTTCAATAATGCAAAACCGTACAAAGTAGCTTCTAAAGGAAGCAATCAAAGTACTTTTGGATAACTAAATTCAACTTCAATACAAAGGATTAACTTATAAGAGAATGTAATTAAAGAAAAGCCTTGCTACTGGAAAAACATAATTAAAACTATAGACCTAACCTATTCGAAAGCTAAACTCGAATACAAGCCTAAAATCAAATTCCATTCTTCTCTTTTGAGCTAGGGAACTCTTCACAACCTAAGGAATAACCGAAGGTTGGATTCTGAGCTTTCTCGAGAACAGAACCGATAAAAAAATGCAGAAAGATAGAAAAAACATAGTAGAATTGTGGGTTTTCTTTCCATGAGGAATTTTCCTTTTTGCCTTTGTTTTCCTCCATTCTATAGCCTTCAAGCATCTAGGATTTATTCCTTGGTCACCAATAAATTGATTTCCCGAAATTGTTGCTTGAATTAATGATATTGATTGCACAAAATCTCTCAGATTGCTTGATTCCCAAAAATCTCGAATATGCTTTTCCTTGCTCAATTGTTATAGCAATTGGTCAACAATCATTTGACAATCATTTGTGTCAAAATTGCAGGAAAAAACACTTTATTAGTGTAATTCTCTTCTTTTCCTTCTATTCTATTGTTTTAATTCACTTTGGTAAATTCATACGGCTTTTTCTTGGAATATATATGAATTATGAAGAAAATACTAATAAAATCAAACATAACCTAAATTTATGAGCTAGATAATTCTCGATTATGAGAATTATCATAAACAAAATTAAAAGTTTAGGGACCTATCAAACACCGATCTCTTTTAAAATTTATGAACATATTGGACACAAAATTGAGAGTTTAAAAACGTCGTTTAAAGATTAAAAAATTATTAAACAAAGATCTAAAAAGTTTTGGGACTAAACTTATAATTTAGCAAAAAAAAAAAAAAGAGGTTATAATTTCAAGTTTTCTTTACTATATGCCAATTATGAACAAAAACAAAAACTCACTAGAACCAAATAGTATTTTTAAAGTACAAAAATACTCTATGAATGCATGACTATGCTCTGTGTTGGATGCTTATAATTCTGAGAGATTTCAAATGAATTCCTTTATTTGTTATTACAAGAAAGAAAATGATTTGAAATCTAGAGTGACTTCAAATTGTGTTTTTACGTAAAAGAAATTTTGTTCAAATTTGAAAGGATTTTATAAATTTTAAAATTAAATTACTTATTTAACCTTGTCATATTCGACCTCTCTATTAATAAATGAGAATTAAAAAGTTTATACTAGTAAAATTTTATTTTATTTTCATTTCTGATTACTCTTCAAACACTAAATTTTAAATAAAGTAGTTTCAAATCTTTTTGGTTCGAAACAATATAAAGAATTTAAAATTATTTCTCGAATTTCAAAGCACAAGGTTTTGAAATTATTTCTTCAACTTTCTTAATTCCAAAATTCCACAAATTGGGTTCAGTCCTTGCTTTTTTTGTTATAGATCCCAATGGACAAGATGGTCATTCAATCTTATTTGGAGTATATGGGTTAGTGGGTTGAGGTCCATTAGTATTAAAAAGTTGGCCCATCTATGATTATTTCGGTCCTAATAATCCAATCCATTATGAATAATTGTTGGGTTGAGTCTCAAATTTAAGATTCATAAATATTAGTTTCTGATTTCGTTTTTTTAGTTCGGATTTTAATTTCGTCCTAAGCTATTAAATATATATATTTTTTTATTTGTATTAAAAATTTTAGTATTCTATTTTAATTTCAAATCCAATTAATAACCTATTAATTTCAAACATTTGTCCAAAATAAATCAAGTTTTTGTTAAATATTTACATAAAAAAAAATGAAGGTTAAAAATCACTTTTGGTTTCATGAAAAAACAATGTAGTCCTTGAACTTTGATTTGTAATAATTTAGTCTATATATTCTCAAATTTATAAAAATTTAGTCCCTAAACTCTAGTATGTAACAATTTAATCTTATTTTAAAATTTGTGACAATTTAGTCCCTATTGTGAAAATTATTGTTAAATTTTAATAGGATTTCTTATATAGGTAAATCAATAAACTAATTAAGAACCATGTTTATAAGCTACAAAGTCTAAATCATTAATAATATAAATAAACGTTTGATTTTGATAGAATTTTTTACGTTATGGATTAAATTGTTACAAATCTGAAAGTACGTGAACTAAATTATTACATCTAAAGCTTATGGACTAAATTGTCACAAATTTTAAAGTACAAAGTAACAAAATAATGTTCAATGACTAAATTGTTATATTGGCTATTTGGGCTGTTGAGTTGGGTTGCGTTTTTAAGCCAACCCAACGTTTGGCCCATTAACATATTTTATCACCATTTTAATTTACCAACTCAATGGGGTTGAAAACAACAACCTTATTCTTTCATGCGTTTTCGTTCCCTCTCTCACTCTCACTTCTTTGGCAACCGGCAGCCATCGCCAACTACCTTCTTCGACGACATGAGGCCAACGGTGGTGACCTTCTTTGGCAATGGGCAGCCATATCTTGCAACCGATGGCTACTGTCTCCGACAACCGACGGCAATCGTCAGTGACCATATTCGGCAACTGGCGTCCACTGTTAGCGACAATTCCAGGTGACCCTTTTGGTTGTGATAGGCCGGTCATAGTGTTTAATAAGAGTCGTCCTTTATGGTAATTTGATATTATTAAAAGCATTTTGAGTAAAAAGAAAACCAAACAAACTTTGTATAAAAAACACTTTTGAGAAAATATAACCAAACATATGAGTGTTTTAATTTTAAACTATTTTTATAAAAAAAAATTTAATAAAATCCATTTTTGAAAAACACTTTTTTAGAGGTTCAATCAATCAAACTTTGTTGCTGTTTGTTGAGATTATTTGATTAGAAAGAAAAAGTAAATAGAGAAGAGGAGAAGAGTTAGACTGAGTTTAGAAAAAATTATTCATGTAGCCATTACTTGTGATATTGTATGGAACATAGATTTGACCCTTCGTTGGGCATTTAAATTTTTTTGTGAACCATGTATGTAGGCCCTTGTTGGCCTACTTCTTTTTTTGTGCATGTTCCCCTCACATATTCCATTGATATAAAAATATTTTGTAATTTTATTGTTGGTATGAAACAAAACTATTTTATCTACCTCAAGTACAAATGTTACATGCGGAAATTATAAAATATTTGTGAAGTTTTTAAGTTGACATCTCAATTGAATGTTAAAAATTTGGGCAAATATATGTCTAATTGAATGGTTGAACAAAAAGTTAAGAAAACAAAAATAGCCTACAGAAAATCAGACTTAAGAACTTCAAGTTAAAAAAATTTGCACTAGAAACTCCTAACTTAATAACTCTAGGTTAAATAACTCTACACCCCAAACACAAACTTCCTAATCCATAGTAGACAACTGTACACTTCAAACACAGATTTATTAACTCCATAGACAAATTAACCCCAAATTTCATAACTCAACTCTACACCCCAAGCAACCCCTTATGAAAGTTTAGGGTTTAAAAGTGTTTTTTAACCAAAAAAATAATAATGACGACAACAAGTTTTTATAAAAATTCAAGAATTAAAAAGTAATTGCCAACTTGATTTTGAAATTGTTAAAATCACTTTTATCATATTCAAAATCTCTTCTAAACATGCCTTTAATAATTCAAAATCAATTTAATGTTTGTTATTACATTTTTAAACTCGATTTTCATAAAATCAAAATTAATTTTGAATCATTAAAAACATGTTTTAGAGTGATTTTGTGTTAGGTTTTTGTGTGGAGTCAAATTGACGAAAATATTACTCCAACGAAGAAGACATGCGCAAAAAGAATTTTCCTCACATTGAAGCTCACGGCCCATTAGCAATTAAGGCCCATTAGGTCTTTGTCTCACACGCGCGCGCGCGCATACACACACATATTTATTTATTTATGTATGTATGTATGCTTTGTGCAGCCGTAGGCTTTCAAAGAGCTTTTTGACAATATATGTGGCTGCTTTCAAAGAGCTTTG
This sequence comes from Trichosanthes truncata, assembly GCA_033996785.1. Taxonomy (NCBI): domain Eukaryota; kingdom Viridiplantae; phylum Streptophyta; class Magnoliopsida; order Cucurbitales; family Cucurbitaceae; genus Trichosanthes; species Trichosanthes truncata. The sequence continues at coordinate 58,592,186 of JAWPNB010000010.1, forward strand.
TGCAGCCGTAGGCTTTCAAAGAGCTTTTTGAAAATATATGTGGCCTTGGCTCTTTCAGTTTTAAGCATGTACAGTGTGTATGAGCTTTGTGAAATTTGTGTGACAGTAAGTGAGATAGAAAGAAAATAGTATTTCTCTCTTGTTGGGTTGAGGGTTTATTCTTTGTTATTTATCCCAGGCTATTGGATTGTGGTACTTGAAAATCAATAGTTTTTGTTGGGCTATTGAATGTTAGTTTGTAGCGTGAGTTTGAGGTTCCTTGTAATCTTCCATTTTAGTAGAACCTGCAGTTGCAGAAGACTGGATGTAGTCCTAAGTTTAGGGCGAACTAGTATAACTTTCGGTGTTTTTCTTTTTCCTTCACTCTCTTATTATTATTTGTGACTCTTGTATGGTTTGGCTTAACCTGTGAATGAGATCATTAATATTTTAGTTTTATCGCTTTCACTCGCATATTATTATTATATTATTTTTCTTCCAGCATTTTGAATATGACAAAAACGATTTTAGCCATTTTAAAATCACTCTCAAACATTCCCTAAGCCACATACCATTGACCAAGGGGTTAGAGATTCAAATCCCCTAAAAAAAAGAATCAAAATAAAACTTATTTATACATCTGGCATTTTATCTCCTCTTAGAATGCACATTGCTAGCTTAAGGAGCAATTTTGCTCACGATTTTAATAAGTATATGAGTTATGAAAGTATGGAGTTGTAAAATTTGGATTTATGTAATTTGTATTTGAATAATTGATCGAATTAAAATGTGGGGGTTTTAAGAAAAGATTTTTAGTTTAAAGACAAAGCTCAAATCCAGTGCAAGTGCACACTGTCGATGCAAGTAATATAAAACTGAAAGCATTCCAAAGTATCGATCCTACAGAGAACAAATACAACAAAATTCAAAAGATGGTAAAAATTATCTTCAAATTGCAAGTTCGGTAACCAATGTTATAAAAATGTTGGGAAGTGTTTTTGGAAAAAGAAAATAAATAAAAAATAATACATATGAAAAAGAAAAATTCAAGTTGTTCATGCCCATTTGGAGAGAAATGCAACTAAAATGCAATTGCAATCATAGCTAACACAAGAAACTAAGTAAACTGAATTCAACTCCTATTCGACATTCTATGAAGTATCTTTAAGAGGCTAAGTGATTAAACCTATATTTTTATCGCTAATCTAACTTAGATATTTCCAAGCACAACTCTAGTGGTTTTGAAGTCTCGCCCTATGGCTATGGTCGATATTAAGAACTTATGTCTAAGTCTTTTCCTTCATTGCTTTTGCGACATCCGTCTTCACTTAACCCTTTCAGTATTGAGTTCAAACTTGACAAGCAACACTAGTTGGCCGACTAGGTTTACCCAATGTTAATTCAACAAAAACAAACAAAGTTCAAATGTTAACTAGATTGTTTGTACTTTTAAGCTTTACATCTTTTCTCTAAGGCATTCACTAACTTGAACCCCTAAGGAAAATTAGTTCATCATTGTAAAAGTAAAAAACAAAGCTTTAAAGTAATAAAAATGCATAATTGAGAATGAAAGAAATAATAGATAAAATTCTAGAATGTAGAATAAAAATAACTTAACCAAAACTTAAAAAGAACATAAACTAGAATAAAACTTTGGTAGAAGAAAATTAATTCGAACAAGCTGAAAATTTTATTAAGAATGAAGAACTCAACGCCAAAAATATAATGAAACTTAAACAAATAACTTGAATTTTGAAATACCATTAAATGAATGAAAAAACAACAGCAACTACGTTCCTAAAACAGAAGAAAATAACTTTAAAACAGAAAATAAATTCTAAGAAATAGAAGAACACAACTCCTTTTTCACTTATTACTCAATCGCCTCAACTCCACTATTTTCAAAGGGAATTGATTCTAACTTGCTGTAACTTTCGTTGAGGAATGATTGAGTTTCAAAGTTGAAAGAGGATGGAAAACAGAGGAAAAAACAGCAGCAATAGAGAAGAAAAAACAGCAGCCCGAAGGTATGTTTGTGTGAGAAAAACTCATATGTTTTGTCTTCGTTTCTTCCTTCTTTTATAAGCTTTATGGGCTGGGGTTTTCATATTTGTTCATGTGCAGCTTGGGTCAACTTGCTTTGTTGTATTCGTGGAGAACAATGACATAAAATCCCCAAAATTTCGCTAATCCCGTATTTGGTACGTTTTCCAGATTTTTGCAGAAATGCAATTGCATTTTTGTTGCATTCTTCAAATTTCTACACAAAAACATCAAGTAAGTGTGGTTTTCATTTTCTTTTGCTTTCTTTTCTCCACTTAATTTAAAAGGTTTTCAACAATAATTCAATTTAAACCAACTTTTTGCTAGCATTTTTATCTAATAACACACATAAAATAACAAGAATAACTAAGTATACAGGCCAAATAATTCTCATACATGAGAATTATCAATAATTCAGGTTCCGTTTGATAACCATTTGGTTTTTACTTTTTGGTTTTTGAAAATTAAGTCGATAATACTACTTCTATCTATGGGTTTCCTCGTGTTTGTTATCTACTTTTTACATATGTTTTCAAAAATCAAGCCAAGTTTTGAAAATTAAAAAAAGTAGTTTTCAAAAACTTATTTTTGTTTTTAGAAATTGGTTAAGAATTCAAGTGTTTTCATAAGAAAGAAGAAAGCTATTGTAGAGAAATAATGTGAAAACAAGCACAATTTTTAAAGATAAAAAACAAAAAGTCAAATAGTTATCAAACGGGACCTCAATTATTAAAAAAAAAAAAACTTGGGTTGGTAGGTTTGTGATGTTTTATGTAAAATTTTAGTGTATAAAAGATGAGTTTCATTATTATTGTCCTAATTTATATGTAAATGATAAGGTTACAAATTCTTACTAAGGAATAATCTATATTGTCCTATTGATATGTTCCAAATTTATATCTAAATGGTAAGATTAACAAATGTCAAATGCTTACTTTGAAATAAGAAAACTCACATAATCATAGGACTCAATTTCTTAGCCTCTAAAAAGAAGAATTGGCTAAAATGAAGAAAAAAAATACATTATTTTGATTATTACATTGCCCAAAAGGCTGTTTAAGGCATGTTTGGTATACAATATGGATTTTGTTTTATATTTTCAGATAAATATCTATTTGGCAGATTTATTTTTAAAAATAGTTTTTGGATTCTATGATCCAAATAGTGAAAATTTTGAAAAACAACATTTTTTTAATATTTTTCAATGTATCTAGATTTTAAATTTGAAATTTTAAAATGTAGTAATACATTAAAAAATATATAATTTTTGATAAATATAGTATTTCATGCTATAAACTCTCTTCATTTTTGTTAAATTAAAATATGTATAATATAATCTTGTATACATTATATGATATTGTAAAATAATAATTATATAAAATTTATAGCATAAAACATGTTCATTAATTATTAATAATACTTGAGATTCAATCTAATATTTAGTTTTTTTTTAATACAACAAATATGGAGGGTTTGAGAATTTAAACAACCTCAAGAGAAGGAGTACATGGCCAATACCGTTGAGCTATGCTCATTTTGACACCTAATATTTATTTTGTAACTACAACTATTTGTATGGTTTATAAATATATTACCAAACATATTTTGAACAATTGTTAAAATTAGGATTCAATTTCTAAATATACTACCAAACATATGTTCGAAAATACTGAAAACATGAAATGCAACTCTATTTTTTATTGAATCATTTGTTTTCAAATTTTAGTTTTCAGATCACCAACCAAATGCACCGAACTCATAATAAATGCCTAACCACTTGAACTATATGCTATCCACTAATTAAAATTCGTTATAGCCCACATCCACATGTCAAAATTTTAATTGATTGTATTTTGAATTAAAAAGGAAATCTATATAGTAGAAATAGGCCTTTACATAAACAAGCACCTAATTTTTCCGTACGCACAAAATATATAATTAGCAATAATCCTATTACGTCAAACCTAATCTTAGATCTTTTATCACTTAAAAGGGACAAAATGCCAAAACCATATGCTAATGGATCCTTTATTTTTACTATTTTTTGTTTTTTTGTTTTGTATCTAATACTTTTTGAAGAATGGAAGAATCTAATATTATATTCTTAAAAAAAAAAAGTTATTAAAGAACATTGGTAGATTGATTTTGGACCACCATATATAGCAACCATACTTGATCAAAAGAGATGTGTCACAATGATTTCAATTTTTAAAAAATTATATTTAAAGCCGTTAATTATTAAATTCATTACGTGATTTCGAAAGAGAAATCATAGGATAGTAAATTAATTTTGAAAAAAGACAAAAATAAACATGGGTATTAAAGAATAAAAATATAATATTATTCTCTTTTCTTACTATTCTCCCTCTTGGATTGCTCTAAATTAGCATGCTTTCACATGTAATCCTTTGTGTCCTTTTCGTATGTTTTTCTCATTGCCTAATAAAAAGTATCATATTCCTCAAAAAAAAAAAAAAAAAAAAGAGTATTGTATCTTTTTCCAAAAAAAAAAAAATTCAAACATATGTATTAACGTGTTAAATAAAATGGACATGTATTTAAGTCACATTAGGTTGATCAAAATAAGTGCGCGAAGTCATGGACTAATATAGATATTTTGAAAGTTCAAAAATAAAAATGGTTATTTTTTAAAAAAAGTTTATAAATTGAACCAAACATTTTAAAAACTCTTCGACCAAAGTAAGGAATCAAAATGAGATTTATTGATGCGAGAATTTGGTCACAGGTCCACGTAAGTCCACACCTGAGAAATCAAAATAAGTGTTTTTTTTTTAAAGGAAAAAAAAAAAAGAGAAAGTCCTATTGATATGTTCACTTAATACTAACTCTCTTTTCATTTTTGAATCCAAACAAGTATACTTAGATACAAAATGGATCAAATCCCTAATGGAAATCCTATGAAAGACATCACCTTAGAAAGGTTATTGCAAATGGGACAAGAACCACTTTTGTTTGGATGCTACCAAAAGAATAAAACCTTTTGTTTTCTATCATTTTTCCTTTCTCATTATAATTGGAAGTTAATATTTTCATGGTAAAGGGAATTAAAAAGGATCTTAATTGGGTAACATAAATTAAAATGACCAAGCTTTTTGTGTATCCAATTACAATTGTAGGTGGGAATCTAATGACCAATTAACTTATAATGGAAGCTGGGAGCCTAGTCAAAAGGATATATAAGACCACCCAAATATATTAAATTATGAAATGATATATAAAAGAAAATTATTACATACTTTGTCACTTAGCTAAGCTTGTCTCCTAGCTTCCTTTGTTTGTGTCATTATAAAAAATATATAAGTCTATTACCAATAAGATTCAATTGACAGGTTTTTAGTTCTGTTTGATAACAATTTATTTTTTAGTTTTTGAAAATTTAAGTCTATAAATATCATTTCTACTTATGAATTTTCTTATTTTGTTTTCTACTTTTTACATATGTTTTCAAAAATTAAACCAAATTTTAAAAATTAAAAAAAAATAGTTTTCAAATATTTGTTTATATTTTTTAAATTTGGTTAAGAATTCAAATGTTTTCTTAAGAGATAGAACTCAAGGTAAAAAAATGATGAGAAAAAAAAAAGCACAATTTTTAAAATTTTAAATGGTTATCAAACAAGACTTATTTTTTTTAATGTGTTTGTAAATCCATTTAAGACCTAAAAAAGTGAACAAAATACATATACAGATTCATATCATGATGTGAAGCATAACTCTAAACTCTGAACTTTCAACTCCATTGATTCATTCATGTATTTCATAGTAATTGAAATACATAATTTTATCAAAAAGAGAATCTTATGTTCCATTTAATAACTATTTGGTTTTTGGTTTTTGAAAATTAAGCCTATAAATACTACTTCTATCAATGGATTTACTTGTTTTGTTATCTATTTTTTACCTATGTTTTCAAAAACTAAGCCATGTTTTGAAAACTAAAAAAAATATATATATATTTTTAGAATTTAGTAAAGAATTCAAATATTTCTTTAAGAGAGATGAAAATAGCTTAATTTTTAAAAATCAAATGATTATCAAACGTGATCTAATTTGTTATAATTTGACTCGAAATAAACAACGAGGATGTTTTTTCCCTCCTTCTTTTTCTAATTTTTGAGTCCACAACGAGCTCGAGAACGATTTATTCATGAAAGTTATTTGTCTTTTTTGGGAAGGTGTTGCATAATGAGGAGGGACGATGTTTTTCATTGATTCTTGGCGATGACGATTTGATGCATTTTTGAAGCATATGGTTTAAAATTTGTCCATTATATTATAGCCATCAACATCAATGTCATTTATATACTTTAAAAAAAATGTCATTTGGCTTAGTGTATGTAGCAAACTTTTTCTATAATGTAAATGTGAAAAGTCTCAAATCTTTATTGAACGTGTCGAGAGATTTGACTTTTTTTTTTTTCAACTTTCTTTTGCAATATGTTTGAGGGTCTGTTTGGAATGACTTTATAAAATGCTTAAAAGATATGTTTTTAAGCACTTAAAGTCATTCCAAGCAAGCTCTAAATTGAGTGTAATAATATAAAATAGTTTTTAAGAATGTATTTTTTTAATCTCTATATATTTAGTTATGAGTCAATTTATTCTTAAAATTAGAATTTCATCAAATTGAAACTCAAACTTTAAAAAGTAGTCAAATATAACACAATCCCACACCAGTATTTATTGTTTTGCATGTCACATTTTTTTCCAAATAAACAAATTTACCGTTGAAATTTGTGCATCAACAAAAAAGAAAAACCAATCAACCCGACTTAATTTAATTTTACAAAATAAAATTGTAATCATAGGGTAAAACCATATCAACTAGACATTAATCCATTATACTACTGGAATATGGAATCATCAATGCAAGAAATTAAGGTCTTGTTTGATAACCATTTGATTTTTTTTTGTTTTTGAAAATTAAGTTTATAAACACTACTTTCAACTATGAAATTCTTTGTTTTGTTATATACTTTTTACAAATATTTTCAAAGTCCAAGCTAAGTTTTGAAAACTATTGGATTTTGGCTAAGAATTCAAACGTTTCTCTAAGAAACATGAACACCATTATAAGAAATTGCGAGAAAACAAGCACAATTTTTAGAAACGAAAAATAAAAAATCTAATGGTTATCAAACAGGGCCTAGTCTTTGTAGATTATAAACACATTTGATCTCTACTCAATCTCTATTGATCTACATAAGTAAGAAATCCATTAAAGTTTGACAATAATTTTCACAATAAGGACTAAATTATTATAAAATTTAAAGTAAAAACTAAATTATTATATATTAAAATTCAGGAACTAAATTGTTACAAAATTAAAAGTACAAGAACTAAATTGTTTCAAACTAAAGTTCACAGACCAAAATATTATTACTTTCATGAAAGTTTAGGATCTAAAAATATTTTTTAACCTAATTTTTTTAACCAGTTGAACTATATTGGATGACGATGAAGAATTGTAATTGATGTACAAGGTGAATCACCAAGCATAGCATATCTAATGATCATTAACATTAATTTAAGTAATTAGCTGTTCAGAATAAACCTTCCAACTGTGAAAGCACTAAAATCGCGCTTTCAAGTTAAAGCGGCTTCCAAACACTTTTTAATTTTTTAACATTAATTAGATGCATTTCATCATATATTTAAAAAAGTCAAAGTTATATTTTCTTATTGAATACTAAAAACAAAGTTTTATTTATTTATTTATTTTTATTTCAACAACATTAGAATTAGAATATTCGAACATCTGACATCTTAGATGAGAGTACATGTTAATTATCGCTAAGTCAAATTTACTTTGGGAAGGATTTATTTTCTTATTAAAATGTAATATTATTTTACATCTGTACATAAACAATGGTGCTGTGATTAATGGAGTTTTCTGTTAATAATAACCAGAGTATTTTAATATTCAAGTTGGTTATATTGACAAAAAGAACATTCTTTAATGCAGTGGCGGCGGCTTTAGTTTAATATTTACTCTTAGTTAATAATTGAAGTAATAATTACTCAATTAGTCCAGTTGTGTTTGGATTTGAACTATTCTTGTCAGAAATTTTGATTTTTTTAGTATAAAATTGAAAAATAAATCGTTTAAATTGATGTAACTCTTCTTAATAAATCTCATTAATATTAGTCTATGTATTGAACAAATTATATTTCAAATGACAATAGAGCGCCAAATAGAGCATAGCTCAACTGACATATTAAAAGTGTTAATGACTATGAGATCTTTGGTTCAAATCCCCCGACCCCTATTGTACTCAAAAAAAAAAAAAGAAGACAATAGGGCACAAAAGAGTTTTGTTTTAGTTAATTAGAATTGGCTGGCTAAAGGGCTGCAACGAATGGTCAAACAAGAAAAGAAACTCAATGCGAAGTCAAAATGAACCAAAACCGACAGAAAACTGACCCAAAATGAGAGGGAGAAGAAACAGGCTAGGCTTCGATCCAAGCCCGTGGTCTGCCCGGCTGAGGCAGGTCAATTTGGCAAGGCCCAATTTTGGGCTTTGCCTCGGTCGCTCATGGCCCGTGTGCCCTTGGTCCAATCCAATTCGATCTTTCCTTTCCTCATTCGAAGACGGAAACCCACGAAAAACCTTAAGAATGAAGCTATTTAAGATCTCTCTTGAGGGGAGAGCAAGGTAAATTCATTCCAACCTACAACACTCTCCACAATGGTATGATATTGTCCACTTTGAGCATAAGCCCTCATGGCTTTGCTTTTGGTTCCCCAAAAGGCCTCATACCAATGGAGATAATTGTCCTCACATATATACCCATGATCACTTCCTTCCCTAGCCAATGTGGGACATTTGTTTGCACCCTAACAATCATCTTCTCGAACAAAGTACCACAATTGAGCCTCCCCTCGAACAAATCCGTCTACTCCGCAACAGATCACGCACATTGTGGGACATATTTCTTTGGCGTCGATCACCTATCGCACCATCCACTTCCTCCCCCTCGAACAAAGAACTACTCCTCTACCATGGCAGCTTGATAGAGTTACTACTTGCTTATCCCTCCAAGCACTTTTTGTTCGACTATGAGATTCATCCACAATGTCAACATGATGCTTCGTACTCTGCTCCACTTTGAGGATTCCTCCGGCACACAGCTAGGTTTAGACCATGGCTTTGATACCAATTGATAAGGACAACGGACCTCCACATATCTCCACAATGGTATGATATTGTCCACTTTGGGCATAAGCCCTCATGGCTTTGCTTTTGGTTCCCCAAAAGGCCTCATACCAATGGAGATAATTGTCCTCACATATATACCCATGATCACTCCCTTCCCTAGCCAATGTGGAACATTTGTTTGCACCCTAACAATTGTTACATGAAGGTCAGGTGAGATTTCTCTTATCCAAAATTTGGCAACAACAAGCGTCATTCTTGAAAATTTGAGAAATGCACTGCAATATATGCGAATTTGAAAGTCAAATGTCATACTAATGTCAGCTTATATTTTAACCAAATTACCAGCATTTTGAACGAAGATTACATGCCATTGAACTCAATGAATAGTAGTTTATTATAACTCTTCGTTTCTTCTGAAGTATATCGAATATTTGAAAACACTTGCGAGTTTTAGAAGTTTAACATAATCGACACAATGTTAAACGACGTGGAGAGTAGCATGGGGCAGACCCATTCGGAGACTGAAGAGGCCAAAATTTGTGAATTTTTTTTTATATATATGCATAAGGGCTTTTTCTCTCTCTTTTTTTTTTAATCACTAATTGGAGGGTAAAGCAATTAATACCTATTAAGTTTTAAAAAATTTCGTTTTTCAAGATTTATTTAATTAAATATTCTAATTATATATAAATCTATAGGAAGTCTGTTGTTTGACTACAATTCATTGCTAGAAGGAAATTTGCCACTCATGTACTTTAGTTTTTCCAATTTTATATCACTAGTGATGTCTCTAAATAAATATTAATATGAATTTTTTTATTTTATATTACCTAAAGATTTCTCTAGTTCAAATCAATGGAGACAAGCAAATAGAATTAGTGATCGACCAGCAACATAATCGATAAATTGATTTAAAATGAAAGATAAAAATTTCTTACATACTACTTGAATGATTATATCGAGAGAAATTTTTTTAAGACTATTAGTTCACAACCAATTGAAGCTTTACTCTGTGAAGAAACTTTAAGGACTCTAGTTTAGTTTCTATTACTATATTATCATTATTATTTGTAATTGGCCTTTTTTTAATAATATTTGTAATTGGCTTTTTAAGTTTTGCTTTGTTTAATCTAGATCAATATCTTGTAAAGTCTTTTCTATTTGATAATACATTGAGATTGCTAGATTACGATGACTCTAAGGTTTTTTTTTTTTTTTTGAGTTCACAATGATTCTAAGGTTATTTAAACTTAGTTGTGATATCCATCGTATGTACTATTACATGTTTTTATCACTAATAACTTCAATAGTGTTATTTATTATTATTATTATTATATACATAGAATATAATTTTTCGGCCTGACCCTAACCATATAATCTGGGTCCACCTGAGAGAGTAGTAACCACATTTTAATCATGAAAACCAAAGAGAGAAAATATATATATATTTAAGTAGACAACCGAAAAAAAAACTTGACATTACAACAAGATGGGATCATAGAAAACAAGAACTTAGAGAAAACACTTGGTCTCAGAGAGTCACATGATGATGATAAGAGACTGTCTTCAATCTCCTTCAAATTTTCCTCAAAAGAAACGAAAATTTCTCTTGATATTACATTACTACACACCATTTTTTTTAAAACTAAAAGCACACAGATTAAAACAGAAAATAACAGAACAGAACATAAGAATATTTTAAGGTAAACGAGGTGGTTGAGAATGATGCTGAGAATCTGGTCCTCCAGGCGTGTATCTTTCAGTGGAAGAAGAAAGTCTTCTTAAATGCTCCATTTGGCTTTTGCTATAACCTAATTTACGCATTATCATAATGCTGTCGCTGTTCTCGGTGGCCTCCTCCGTCGTCCACGGCGGCGTTGCATGGCGGCCGGAGACAAGCATCACCATGAAAAGGACAGCCATTAATGGAGCAAGGTTTGTGTTGAAACGAAGATTGGCCATTGGAAATGCGATGGGAAAAGTTGCATGCGAAGTGGGTATTTGATGATTGGGTAAAAGGTGGGATTTTTAGGGTGGTATTTATAGAACAAATGAATGGTTTTTTTGAAATTTTGATTTTTTTTTTTTTTTTTGGGATTATAAGTTTTTTGGGGGGAAGATGAGAAAGTGTGTAGTGGAGGAGTAATGTAAAGGGTGAGTCAGAAATTTTTCTTTTTGCATCTTGATCTCTTTTGTTTTTTTGGAGGAACATGGCATAATGGCAAAAGCTTTGGATTTCAGAGGCTAGCGGAGTTGTTTAGAATATCTTAAAAAGCAAAAGATTATCCAAGAGGGACTCATGCAAATCTCTTAGAAACTGGTATGATTTGAACGATATTGAGGTTGATAGGGTTTACACATACACTATTTGAGTTTTTAATATGAATTGAGTGCATTTAGTTTTATTTTTCTTAAATCAATTTGCAAGTATCCCACTCCAAGATTCATCACTTCTTTAATTCGATACCTTAAAAATTAATCTGCACCTATATGGTAAACTTTGAGGCATGACTCTAATACCACTTGTTAAAGAACACCGAATCTCTTCAAAAAAATTTACAATTATACGATATTGTCCATTTTGAAATTATAAGCTCTCATGACGTTGTTCTTTCAGTATCATATATCAATAGTAAAAATGTTGCCTTTCACTAACATTCTGACTATTGATATTCTCTTTTGTCTAGTTGATGTGATATATATATATAGTTCTCTCATTCTCAATGGTAAGGATAAGAAATCGAGCCTACATAAAGTTTGGGGTGATTTAGTTTAGTATTTGATAATAATTAAAAGGAACCAACCAAAAGGGAAGATTAAAGAAAAAGCAAATGACACGACAAGAATTCTGAGAGTTATACGTTGTGAACTGTTTTTTAAGGGGACAAAATGAATTGGATATGCATATGGCTTTGTATCTTTTAATGTTTTGTGGTAATTTTTTTAATAATTAATGCCGTGCCAGATTCCTTCAAACGAATAGCCACATAAATACTTGCCCTCTTTCCTTATTATTCCAAGAGTCAATTAAATTGGACATTAAAAAACGCCAAAAAAAAAAAAAAAAAAAAACATTAATCTTATAAAAATGAACCAAAACCTGACAAGATAACTTTGTCATTGACGGTATTATTTTAATGTAGTATTCAAGGGTAATTGGAGACACATTAGCGTACATATATATTTTTGTATCCATTTGAAAAAGGGTTCTATGTATATTTTGTTTGTGGTGTTAATGTGAATAAAGGTTTTTTTTTTTGGGGGGGGGGGGTTAAAATAGAGTTTTGGTTGAATGAGATTTGAACTTATTTTGTGTTTGGTCTATGAATTTTTGAACTTGAGATTTAAATTTTATTTCTACTTAGTCCTCGACGTTTCAAAAGTAACATGTTGAGTCTCTGAAGTGTGAATTTAAGTTTTAATTAGTCCTTGAAGTTTGAAATTGACTTCTATATTGTCTGTAGTAAAGTTGACGTTAATTGACCTAATGGAATGATGACGTGAGTTGAATTATATATATATATAATGGCCAATTAGAAATCAAATTCAAACTTCAGGAACCAATTGGAAATCAATTTCAAATTTTAGGAATCAAATTCAAACCTTGAAGACCAAGCATGTCATTTTTGAAATCTTAAAAACCAAATAGAAACTAAATTCAGACCTCAAAGACCAAAAATGTTAGTTTTAAAAATTTAGGGACTAAATAGAAACTGTGTTGAAATTTCAAGGACAAAAATTGTATTTGACCTTTTTTTTTTCGAGCATTTGACTATTTGAACAAATGTATAATGCCTTGATAAGTAGATCAGCTATACGTTCCATTAGCAATAAGGGTTTTTCTAAATTACGGTAAAATTCTTTTACCTCATTAAAAATACTGTTTCAAAATCTTCATATAGTGCTTGGTTAGACAATCAAAAGTATTTTTGAAAACTCTTAAATTTGAAATGTTTTTATAAAAATCAGTTCAACCGTGTTTCTTTCAAAAGTGTTTATAGAAGAAATTATTCACATAAAAGCATTTTTATAAATGAAAAAATATCATTCCAAACTCACTATTCATTATTCATAATAAATAATCAAGTCCCATCACTAAGGTCATGTTAATTGATAGTTTGTTTTTCGTTTTTGAAAATTATATACCCATTTCTTCACAATTTTATGGTAAACCTTTCACCTTCTTTAAAAGAATATTTACATTCTATTCCAAATTTTAAAAACAAAATCACATTTTTAAAAACTATTTTTTTTAGTTTTCAAATTTTGGTTTGATTTTTTCAAAATGGTTTTTAAAAAGTAAGTAGTAAAGCAAAAAAACTATAGATAGAAGTAGTGTTTTGTAAGTTTAAATTTCAAAAACAAAAAATAATAAATAAAATGGCTATAAAACATGACCTAAGTTTTTCTACAAATTGTTTACTTTTTTAGAAAAATAAAAAGTTTCGTCTCTCCCTATCTCGTGTGTGAAAAATTTAATGGTAGAGTTAGCAAGGATTGTTCTTGTACAAGGTAGTTTTTATGTCAATATGGTTTCACTTTTTTTGTTTACTAACTAAAGCTCATTTACTTATCATGAATTGAAATGATGAGAAATCTAAAATAATAATGTTATTTCTTTGATGTTATTTATTAAGAGTTGTATTAAATCGAAATCAGAAAATCATTGATGTTGTTTATTGAAAGCTTTCAGAAATTGAAATGAAAATAAGACATGTTATAAAAACTAGAATACCTCTTTTATTTTTTTAATTAACTAATTAAAATGCATTACTAAATATGCTATAACTTTAAATTAAAAATTACAATAATCACTAATAAATTTGAATTTACTCTCTTATAATTTTAATACTCTATTATAATTTTATTTAACAGTAATACTTTTTATGTTAACAATTTGTTCAATGTTAACAAATGATAACCGATTAAAATAAAATTACATCAACTAAAAATTATTAATATTGTTTTGGTTAGAGCAACAATCATTAACATAAATTATTATTATATTTTATTTTTATGATATTTAATAATGATGAATTCTATATAAATAATTTATTTAACACTAACAAATATTAAATAACTAAAATAAAACTACATTAATTAAAAAAAAGATTTGGAACAGTTTTTTATTGGAACAATATAGACAATTTTTTTATATTTTTTCTAATGTACAAATATTCTATTTGAACCAATTAAATAATTATAATTAATAATTAGATATTAAATATTAAATATTTGACAATTAAATAAAAAATTACATGTAATTAAAGAATAGATTAATATATTTTTTTATTAAAAAAATAATTATTAGTAGGATAAATAAGAGCACGAGTAAAAATTGTAAAATGATTAATAAAAAAGTTGTGAGTTTTATTGATAGATGAGAAGCATGATAAGAATGGTAAATTAATTAATGAGATGGGTGTCAACCCCACAAAATAAAGAATGTGAATAAAATTGATAAAGATTTTTAAGAGGATGAAATTGCCCCTTTTACGAGAGAGATTTTTTTTTTTTTAAAAGAATAAAAGTGATTCTCAAATATAATTGGTCGTGGATTGAATTGATTTCATTCTTTCATTCTAGTAAATGCTATCAAAATGAATAAAAAATTTCATTCTCATTCCCTTCAAGTAAATGACGTCTAATGTAAATGCAAGACCAACTTGAGCATGATTCAACTAGTTAAAATATTATCCATTTATTCAAAAACTCAAATGCGTTTAATTCCCAACCACATTGTTAAATTTATTTTTTATATATGAAAAAACTAATATAAATGTAACAATTTCGCTTCTTTTACTTGCAAGAGTTTAATAGAGTCACTATTTTAACTAAGATATATATATATTATGGAGTATTCACTATTTTAACTAAGATTAAGAAAATTAGCTTTAAACCAATCTAATAGTCAAGGTATAACATTGTTTATTTTTAACCAATCCGAACTCAAAAACTCAACCGTTTATTGGCATCAATAATTTTTAATCCAATTGTAAAGACATACATATTCCTTTTCTTGAGATTGAAAGTTCAAATCTCTATATCTAATTTTGTTGTACTAAAAGAAAACTCTACCATTAAGTCATCGATAATTTTTAATTAATGTAATTGTAAAGACATATTCTAAAGAGAAAGAGAGAAAGATGATTCATTTCTACATTAAAGAGAGTTTTTTTTTTTTTTTTTTTTTTTTTTTTTGAAGCATAAATTAGAGAGTAAGGGATAAGATGGAAATAACTTCTTTTTTTTTTTTTTTTTTTTTTGAAGCATAAATTAGAGAGTAAGGGATAAGATGGAAATAACTGAAAATTCATTAGAAACACACAAAAGTAACACGAAAACAGAGCAACCGAATTAACTAAAAACGGCAATAACGATCAGTCTGCATGAAAAAAAAAACAAAAACAAAAACCACCGGATCGGAAGGAGCACTGTTATGATGTGATCTCAATGGTGTTTCGGGTCGGGTCCACCGGGGATATATCGTTTTGACGACGAATAATATTTTCCGGCAACAACTTTGGCCTGAGCTCCGCTGTTCGCCTGAACCAGCCGCTGCCGGAGCACCGTGAGACTGTGTCTTTTGTCCACCTTCCGAGATTCCGACACGGCTGCAAAAGACATAAGAACCAACATAATACAAAACCACCCCAATAACAACTTTCTAGTAGTTCCCATAATTCCTTTCCCACAAAGATAAAATTAAAAACCTTAAAATCTCCAAAAATAAAAAAGCGTTTTTTAAAAAACAAATAAGACAATCAATGATCCTTAACTCTCCAAAAATTGGAACCCCTTCTCTTCCCTTATATACACATAAAATTCAAGACCCTTTTTCCTTTTTTTTTTGGTATTACATTAAAGTGACGCCATTTTTTTTAAAAAAAATTATCACCGGCCGGCGGTCTGAAGTTGTTTACAGCCAAATACAATGAAAAATCATATGAACAAGAAAAAAAAAACAACAACGTGAATCTGGTCGCTGTATTTTTTTTAAGGATTGTCTCTCAAACTGAACAGTAGATTCAGGTCATATGTCAAAGATGACTCATCGACATGTTGATATTTCCATCACTGATAAGATTCAGGTCATGTGTTAAATTTCCATCAACATGTCAATATTTTCACATGTTCATAAATTTGAAGAGATGAATCGACATTTCCGTTATACCGTAAAAAAATATATAAAATATATTTTAAAAAACAACAACAAAACCTAACTATTGTGAATATAGTATTAATAATAAATATTTTAACATGTTTAACCAAGGTAAAATGTTTATTTATTAATTTAAATATTTTTTCAGAAATATCCATCAACATCGACATTTTATCGATATTTTCATCAACATTTGTATAAAATTAAGACCTCGATATTTCTATTGACATCCGATATTTTAAACATTAGAATTAAGAAGAGGATAATTTTATAATGGTTTTTGGGATTAGTATATACCCTAAAAATGACGTAGGAGAGAGTGACCGAAAAGAGGACCCATTTTCTGAAATGTGACCTCTAGAAAGAGTTCCCTACGAGTAACTGAAAGGTCACAGCCATACAAAAAATATATAAAAATAAATCTGTTTGGGGTTTTTTCCCACTTTTCTTTTATCAGATTCCACTTATCACACACCAATTCAGCAACTACCATATAATATACATGACGTACGTCGCTAAAAGCTTTTTTTAGTTCAGTTCTTGCCGGCGCTCTATCACCCACCTCCATCGTCCGATCAAAATGCCACTAAAGTTTTCTATCAATTTTCATGAACAGAGGCGGAGCTAGAAATTTTCTTATCAGAGTCATGCTTCAAATTTAGCTGTATTGGTAGAATTCTGAGTGGTGACAGAGTAGTGAAGAGTTTCAGATACATGGTCATGTGTGAAATCATTGATGAATCTCTCAAGATGTTGGATAAGAGTAATTCTATCCGGGTAAGGCAGCAATCTGATAGAAAGATGGAGGATCAATAATATTTGTTTGAGAGAAAGATAGTTAAGTCCAGTATGGTGCGACAAGTAGTGGTCGATAGTGTGTATATTCTACAATGTGATCTGTAGTGTTATGCTATATCAAGACAGGCAACGTGCACTCCAAAGGGAGGGATAAAGCAAGATTGAGAGTGGACAAATGAGCGACTATTCAAGGCTGATGGCTTTGTGGTATTTTGTTCAAGAGGACGATTGTTGATATTACAATCAAAGTTCCCACATTGGCTAGGAAAAGAGAATTAGATCGATGGTCTACAACTATCTTCACGAGGACTTAGCTCAAAAAGTAAATAATATCATACGATTGTGAAAATAATTCTGTCAATGCATGTGTATTCCCTAACAAAAAAATCCATCTTTTAATTACTCCTAGATACTCAAACTAAAAAAACTTATTTAATGCGATATAAAATCATCACTCACATTGTTCCATAAAAACTTCGATGTTTGAAAGAGAAAAGTGGTTGAATTAGTGAAGGGCGGAGGTGAATGAATGTTCAATAGTGTGTTTTGGTTAACATTTTGTGTATGATTATATGAATTTAAGGTTCTCAAATTTCTTATAATAAAATGGTAAACCCAAAACATAAAGATAAGAGGGTGACTCGAGAATGCAAAAAGCTGTCCATCTATGGTTGTACTATATTTGATTAATTAATCACAATGCGAGTAATGGCTTACTAAAGCTCTCTTATAAAATACCCACCCCATATTCATAAAAGCACACTATAAATTTTTTAATATAATTTATTTGTTTGAGAGTGATAAGTGGATGTAGATCTCATTTGAATATAGCTTAGTAGATAAGTACTCTATTTAAACATTTTTTTTTATGAGTTCAACAACACGATGAGTGGGATGAGGATTCGAATATCTAATCTTTTGATTGATGATATATGTTTTAACTAGTTGACTTGTATTTAAGTTCGCATACTCCCGTTGAGGTTAAAAGTTTGAATTCTCATATATACATTTAAAAATTAAAAAAAAAAAACATCTCAATGCTAATTCTGCCCACTAAAATTAAATTACATAAAAAAAAAGTTAGGAGAATTATCTACTATTGTTATGTAATGTTATATTATATTTCTTTAAAAATAATTAATTAATATGGAAATGGATTAGGGAGGATCAAATAAAAGAGAGCACTATGGGTAAAATAAACCAAGTAGATGGCCTTTCAGACGTTGAAGTCAAACATTTTATTATTAATATGTTAAATTTGCGAAGAAAAAATAAAGAAAAAAGAAAAGAAAATCCATTAAACTAATATTTAAAAGATTCCTTCCATTTTTTAGAGTGTTTATTTTAGTCCTCAACCTAAAAAAATAATAAAAATAAATAATTTCATGCTTTAAACTTTCAAAAATATTTACTTTAGTTAATATCTATTTGGATATTTGCTATAATTTTACTACTTAACAACGAACGTATGGTTAATTAGGTTGAATGGTTCTTCAATTGAGAAGTTTATTATAACACTTCATTTTGTCGAGTTGATAATCAAATACATCTAATATAAATATCTTTTCCATTCATCATAAATGAAAGTATAAGAGGCTATTTCACACTGTCTAGAAGGCGTTGCACTAAAAAGATCATTTGTCCTTATATGATCTCTTCCTTCTTTGTACCAAAGGCATATCTCAATTATTAGTCTAGTTGCTATCAAGGGCCTTAAAGTGGCAAGGAATAACTCTCTCTTATTTTTAACTTACTATTTGTTGACGATTGTTTAATGTTTTTCAAAAGAAAAAAAATGAGGAGATTAGACATATATTTTATACTCTCTAATGTGGCAAGGAATAGCCCTCCTAGCAAGGTAAGGAACAACCTTCCTATTGCTATAAGTGGCCTCAAAGTGGCAAGAAATAGCCCTCCTATTTCTCACTTAATTACTATTTGTTAATGATTGTTACGTTTACTTTTTTTTTCTTTTTTCTTTTTTTTTTTTTTTTGTCTGTTGGGGGTAAAGAAGTTCTTATCAAGACACGTGGTGCTCCAAGCTATACCATGGAATGTATAATTAGTCTAGGCTTTTGGGATATCCAACACTCAATAATCAAGCCTTTTCTAGCAAAGCAAGGATAGGAGAAGAAAATAGCTTAAACGAGACATCAATTGGCGGATTGGTAATGGTTTTTATTGGCACATGATATTAATGAAGATCCTTAGATATTGAGGCCCTCTACTTATTACACTTCTAAGGCCACGTCAAGAATGGATAGGGTACTAAATTAAAGGTTGATAAGTTGTTGGATGATCAACGAGCTATAGAGATGGAGAGAAGGCCTTATTTCAACTACTTTGTCAAGAAGAGGATGTTGAATTTTATATCATAAGTATGTCCCTCTCCAATGAGCGACTACAAAGGATAATTGTTATATAAATTCCTTTTATTTTCTTACTCTCAAATATATATACACAGCCACATTTTCATTTTCATCGCGACCAACATAGGTGGTTCAATTGCATGTTCATATCAACTCGTTAACACATATCCTTGAAGTCATGTTATCTACTTATCTATTTGTTAAAAGTAAAATAATTGTTAAGATCGAAATAATTGTTTTGTTTTAAGTACACATTAAAATAAACATTTTGAAAATTTAAAAACCAAAAATGAAATATGTTGAAGCACAAATCGAACAGGTAAAATTGCACATGATCTACACGTGCTTCAACAGTAAATTTGTTGATTTAGATAAAGAGGTGACTTGCAAAATAATAAAAATTGCACATCAATGTGGTGCTTGTCACAAAAGCTTTGATGCTTAAGTTAGCCAATGGAGAAGAAAGGTGTAGCAAGCTTTAGTTTGGAATGAGAAGACTTTATTTAAACTTACCTCTTTTAAGTCTTAGTAATATATTTATACTAGGATGTTGACCTAGGGTTTTTGGTCTTTCTCTCGAATCAAACTAAACAAGATTGAATTGGGTCCACAAAGCCTCCTTTGGGCTCAAGGACGAAATTGTTCACTAGGGCCACTATGTCTAAGCTGAATTTTTAGGCTTCTATCCCATCAAAGCTCTCTCCCAAGGCCCAATTGGGCCTTGGGCTTCATCGTTCAAGCTTGGGTGTTAATAGACCTCGACTTGGCCAATTGTAGGCTCGATCCATTCGAGTTCTTTATTCTTAGGTCCAAATGCACCTATAACAAAATAAATCAAACTTAAATATTTATAACAACATTTTAAAAGTTTAAAGTTCAAAATTGAAAATTTTCAAAGTTTAGAAAAGAAAATAAGATTTAAACAATTAAATTAAGTCAAAAATACCTCAGCCTAAAGCCTAACCCATAAATGCCTCTTCTTTTTACCATTAGTAAAAAAAAAAAAAAAATCAAACATAGCAATAAAATCTAAAATATAATATTACATTTGAAAACATTACTTTTGTTGAAGAATAAAGATGATGTTAAATGGCTAGTTTAGAGCCAATTATAGTGTTAAAAGTTAAGCTTATGTTACTCATTCTTAATAGCAATTGGCAAAAATAACTTATAGAACATATTTGGAATGACTTTCTAAATATTTAAGAACACATTTTTTTTCAACTTAAAACACTTTAACAAGTCATTCCAATCTGGCCTTAAGTGTTAATGGTCTAGAAATGAAAAGAAAAGAAAACTTAAAAAACATTTTTAAAAAAAAAAAAAGAAAAACAACCTCTTTTTTTTCTAACTACTCTTTTCAATTTTGAGATTTAAGATTTCACAAGAGAATGGTCGCCCCTAAATTTATTATTGAAAGAAAAAATAATTAATGGGTTTCAAACATTTTTCTAAATTCTCTAGAGATGAGAAACAAAACTTAAAAAACATTTTTTTTTTAAAAAAAAACAAGATTAAAACAAATTATAGGTGTTCCTTTTTTTCTCTTCTTTTTTTTTTTTTTAATAACTGCTCTATTTTAGTTTTGAGATTTTACCAGAGAATAGTTGCTCAATAAATCTATTCAATTCTAAGGAAAAAAATAATTAATGGGTTTTTGTCTCCAAATTTGATGATCAACCAAACTTGAAAACATACGAACACCAAATTAAAATCAAAATTCCTTTTTTTTTTTTTTTAATAACTGCTCTGCTTTAGTTTTGAGATTTAACAAGAGAATAGTTGCCCCATAAATTTATTCACTCCAAGTTTTTTTCAGCCAAAATAAACAACAAAACACACAGAAATCGTGTATCAAACAAAATGAGCTCTAATTCCAACAAACAGAATCAAAGAGATGGCAAAATAGCATGACAATTTCTATAAATTATATCATCTCAGACTAAAACAAATCAACTGGGGGATGATTTTCTAAAAATTAAAAGAATTGAAAAGGAAATGCTAACGAAATTCAAACAGTTATCTGAATCCCATTCTGAGCGATTTGGCAGTTCCAGAACAAATTTCATCAGCAGCCTTCCTCTTCCTCGAATTCGACTGTAAACAAACCGATTCAACAGAGCTCAATCGATCTTGAACAAAGCCGAATCGAACAGTGCTTTCAAACGAATTGGTAATATCGACAAGCGGCTTTCGATTGAATCTCCTTCTAATGATGGGTTTCTTTGTATTTGGGGGAAAGTGCTTCTGGGAAAGCGGTGGAAGATTTTCCTTGCCGGAACGAAATCGAACGGCGGCAAACTCCATTGAAGACGGTGAAGGGATGAGAGAGATTGAGATTTGAAGTGGTTGAGGAGAAGGGAATATGGGTTTATAATGTTTGAGTTTTTGGTGGGAATTGAAATGCAAATCATTTTGGATTTTGAGTTTTGGGTTTTGGGTTTTGAAGTTTTTGGATCTGAAATTTTTGTGAAGCTGAAAGTGAAAATGAAAATTTTGGTCGGAAAAAAGGGGGAAGGGAAGAGGGAGATTTTTTTTTTTTTGAAACGAGCGATTTTGGATTTTGGAGCCAAATCTAAATGAATTTAATCGAATTAAAATTTAGCGGGGCGTTTTTTAATTTTGACTTAGTTTTGTTTGGTCCTATCCAATGGGAATGCGCCAGCTCAGCATTTTTCCGGTAGTAATGGAATTTTTTCCCCTCGTTTGGAAAGCCACGTGGACTCCGCCAAAAAACCTTTCCCTCCATTTGTCTGGTGAAAGGAATCACGTGGGAGGAGAATTTTAGTAAAAACTTTTTGACTCTACTAAAATTTCATGGTTAACATATATTTTGGTTTTTTTTTTTTTTTTTGTGTTAAATAAATAACAAATTTCGTCCATGAATTTTGAAGTTTTCGTCTTATTTTGGATCTTAAATTTTTAAAATTACAAATTTAGTCCTTAAATTTTCAAATTTATTAAAATTTATGTTGACACAAAATTGAAATTTTAAGGTTCCATTAGACATAAAATTCAAATTTATATATAATAAATCAATTGATTTTTAAAAAATTCGAATTTTTCAAAAACATATTAAATGCAAGATTGAAAGTTCAAGAACTTGTTAAACACAAAATTGAAAGTTTAGAGATCTATTAAACACATTTGAAAGTTTATAGACCAAATAGACACAAACCTCAAAGTTTAAGGATTAAACTTGTAATTTAACATTTTTTTTAGTTCAACAATTGTAGAGTGGGAGATTAGATTATCGAACTTTGGGATGGTAAAGCTATGTTCAAATTGGCATGTATTTTGGTCATTGTATTTTAGAATTTTTTTAGTGTTCAAATTTAGTTCTTTGAGAGTTTAACGTTGATATTGAGCATTAATCGATATCTTTTATAAATACTCATAAAACATTAAAAAAAAAATTCATCTATTAACCTCAAGATCTATAATTTAGTTTGGGAATAAAAACAACTTAATTATCAATAAAATCAAACTTTATCCAAAATTATTGATCAATGTACAACTCACCAATGATTTTGATTCTTACCTTTAGAACAATAAAGGTAAGGCTTCTAGATTAAGAGAAAACACCAATCCAACACTAGAACTATCAACCTTCATGGACTTTCACTTTCAAGATTCAACTAGTTTTGTTTTGAGCTTTGACTTAGGTTGTACAACTCAATCTAAACTTTAGAATTTGTATCAATTAAACTCTCAAACTAATATTTGTATCAATTTTAACCCTAAATTTTTATAAGTAAATCAATTTAGACTCCCTAAGAGTGATTTATAATTATTTTCACTTGATTATATTTAAAATCAACTCAAAATCACCGAAATAAAACTATTATTCTCTCAAAATCTTATCAAATTAGCAAGAAAAATCATCATTTAATTATTCGTAAATAAATAGATAAAATAGAGAAAGACGAGAAGAGCAAAAACCCTCATATTAATGAAAAGTCGTCATTATCCATTTGATTTTAATATTTCTCTCTAATATATTACGTTAATCTATGCATTTAAAGAAAATTTCATACACGTATAAATATTATACATTAATGGTTTAAAAATAGAATCATATGTAGAGTTTAAATTGATTCATTTAAGAAATTTTTAGGTTTTAATTAATACAGTTATTAATTTAGAGTTCTAAGTGATACAACTTATAAAGTTTAAGAGTATAAAATAATTTATTCTCTAATTTTTTTAATAAAAGATCATTATGAAGTCGTAGTTTATCTTCTCTTGAGTCATACCAAGAAAGAAAAAAAAAACGTTGACGATAACAATAAAATGTCTTCATAATAGTAAATAAAAGAAAATAACATATAGGCTTCGTCTGGCATTGCGTTTGTAATCATAAAAAGTAATTATGGGAGAATATTAACTCCCTAAGTAAAACAAATTTATTAATAATTGCTTTTCAATTTATTCTTATGTGCATTGTCGATAGATATCAACTTTTAGATATAGTTTTCCTAAAAATCTACCACTTCTTCTCCTACCATTTACAAATCTCAAATTTCACCTTCCATACTTATTTTTTTTTTCACATCTATTATCTTATATCAATAAAATTTTGATTTTTTCGCTTTTTTATAATAATTATTTTTGATAAACTTTTATCAAATAATTTAGATTAACCAAAATTAAAAGCAATTTAAATCATATAAATTTTTAAATAACTATCTTATAATAAATTATAAATTAAATATCAATATGAAAATAATTGAAATAATAAGCCTATTTTGGTCATTATAACTAAATCAAAAAAATTCAGTATAAATTTACCAAATATCGTAACTAGTTTTTTCTAATTTAAAATTAAAATTTATCAAACACTATTTTACTTTATTTTACAACTGACTTTTTTAAAAGTACAGTTGCCAACAATTATTTAAAATGTTATAGTAATCCCAAATGAAGCAATAATCATATTTTTTTTTAAATCAAATATGATGTATATAAACTAATAAGGATATATTTATAATTGTATCAAATTAAAATAATTTAAACTTCCAACCTCAAACAAATGAATACGACTTAGCTATGCTATGCTAATGCGATCTTCACCTAAGGGTGAGAGAATTGAAAAGAAGGATTTTTAGATATGTCATCCAAACCCCATTCATTGGGGCCCATAAAAGATTGGATGAGAAGCTGCCACGTGTTACTCACTAGTACTTCATTCCTTGCCACAAGTTCAACCACTAAAAATCAAATGAAAAACATTATGATTTAATAAAACCATTGGATTGCATTTTTAAGTAATTTTTATTAAGGAAAAAAAATATATATGTTTTACCCTTAAAACATGCCATTGTGAATCAATTTTTCACTTATAGTTTCAATCTTGTAAACTTGAACTCTAAACAACAAAAAATAAATAAAAATCTTTCAAAACACACTAATTCTAACAAAAATAAACTTAGCACAATATTAATCTCAGTTAATGCACGAAATTGATTATAAAACAAATCTTTCAAAACTTACAAAATTTCAACAAAAATTTAGCTCCAATATTGTTTTTGTCTTAAAATCTCATCTATTTTGTATCACATGTATATTTTACATAAGAATATTTTCTTAATAATTTTTTAACAACGTTTATTAGAAAGCATAAATTGCATTACTTATTAAGTTTAGGGTAAAGTTTTCAACACTTATTAAAGTACAATAAAAAGATGAATTTGAAACATTGCAAAGAAAAATGTTTTTAATAATAACCATTAAACAATTCATACATCATTTTGTTCACTACTTTAGAAAACCTCAACATCCAAACTCGAATTTAAAAAGTCCATATTCATGTGTATGTGTCTCTGTGTCCATAACAAATTTCACAATTTTAGAAACTCTAATAAACTTATAAATTAATATCATGTGAATTTTAAAATTGAAATGTATGCAATTATGAAAAAAATAAAATATGAAGATCAGTATACAACTCGAAAAGTGTTCATAAAAAACTAGTTTTATTATTTTAAATATGAAAAACCACCATCGACCACATCGTTTGGTTCAATAGATTAAAAGCATCAATAGCTCTCTATAAGTTCAAAGTTAGAATCTAAACTTCATTTTTAATGTTACATTAAAAACGAAAAAATCATGAAATTATCAAATTTTAAGCTCAGTAAAAAGAAGTAAACATGTTAAACTAATTAAAAGTGTAACATATATCATTTTAAAAATTACACACTACCACTAGCTCATGTTTGTAACTTAAGATCGATTGTTAAAAAAAAAAAAATTATGAAATCATAAAATTAATAGCTTGATACAAAGAAATAGATCAGCTCAACTAATTAAAAACATTATTAACATCTTTAATAAGACAAATGCTATAATATACACCCATGTTGATAATCTTAGTTTCTAAAAAGAAAAACCACAAAACATCAAACTAATCATTTGAGATGAAGAAACAAGCAAATTGAACTAGTTAAAAGCATTAGTAATGTCATTTATAGGTTGAACGTTTGAATCTAAACTCCATACTTGTAATCTAGTATTCTAAAACAAAAAGGGTAAAATCATCAAATTAATAACTCAATATAAAGAAATGGACATGCTCTAGTTAAAGCTAGTAGCATCTACTATAAGTCAATCTTAGAATTTAACCCCATGTTTATAATGTTGTGTATTAAACGAAAAACCACAAACATCCATCTAACAACTTGTGACAAAGAAATAGACATACCAGACACAAGCTTGAAAGATCCAAACCTACCCAATCTTAGGTTTGCGACAAGAGCTCGTCAGGGTTCTTAGGTACTAAACACAAGCTTGAAATGTCGATGACACAACCAAAACTATTCTTGTTTTTTCTCACTCTGAAACCAAAATCTCGAGCGAAGAGATTGGAACAACATGGCTAACAACTCTACACCGTTAAAACACACCGATGTATTAAGAATCTATACAAAACAATTACTACAACACATACAAATTTCGAATCTGCATCCAGCTGTTATGGGTTATCGAATCGAATTGTCCACGTCCAATAATTTTTTCCAAAACCTCCCAGTAATTTTGCAGCAGGAAAAGGGCAGCCATGTCAGTGTCAGTCACAGGTTCTCAGCTCCATTAATCTCAAGGTAGGATTCTTCCCTTTCATCTTCACAAACTTCCACATTAATTCCTCCGATTCCACCACTGGTCCCTCGTCCTGATTTTGATGTTTCTATCTTTTTGCAACAATCTAAAGATAAAGAGAATAATATTCACAAACACCCACCATTAAAAATCCCCCCCAAAAAAAACAGTTCCCAGTTCATGAACACCGCCGATTAAACCACCGGAAAAATGAAAACCGGCCCCGGCGGCGAGATTGTTCCGGTCCAAGGCGGTCGTATTCTCCGGTCTACTGGCCGGAAAGACCGCCACAGTAAGGTCTTCACCGCCAAGGGCCCTCGCGACCGCCGTGTGAGATTGTCGGCTCACACCGCCATCCGATTCTACGATGTGCAGGACCGGTTGGGCTACGATCGGCCCAGTAAAGCCGTCGATTGGCTAATCAAGAAGGCCAAATTCGCCATTGATAAGCTTCAAGAGCTTCCCCCTTATTTCCCCATCGCCAATGGCTTCGCTGACCCAAATCGGAAAACAGGAGAAGGGGAAACAGAGTCCTCTGAGTTTGATTCCAAGTTGCAGTTGCAATCCGCCGCCGGAAACTTCGCTCCGTCGCTTGAATCGTTCTTTCCGACGAGCTCTGCCACTACTTCCATCAATTTCCAGGGATATCCGGTGGATTTGATTTTGAGACCCACTGACCCGGCTCGAGATCTCGCCCTATCTCTCCATAACTTTCACGATTCTCGTCTAATTCCGTCAGAGCAAGATGAGACCCCTTCGCCGGAAAATCACCAACGGCTTCTCGCCGATTCGATTCCGGCAGGGTACGAAGGAGGCGACGCCGGGCTGTGGCTGCAGCAGCCATTGATAGGGCAGAATTCGGCGGCGGCGTTTTCCCAGAGGGGAGCCCTTCAGGTGCCGATTCGTGGATGGAGCAACCATAATCGACAGTCGGCAGTGCTCGGCGGCCGATTTGATGGGTTGTCGGAGTTCCGTACGCCATCCCGGATTGGAGGTGCAGGTGGGGAAGACGGCGTCGTTTCGGGGAGTCATTCGTCGTCTCCGAATTATCGCCGGTTGATTTGATTTCAATTTGAATTTAGTAAAAGGATTATATTTATGGCTAATGTAATAGGTAAATTCGAATTTAGTTTTTAAGTATTTATTGATTTATATTTGCTTGTCTTTTTTATTGAAAAGACAAGATTTGGCGCTTTTTTTTTTTTTTAGGGACTGTTTGGAGAGTTATAATAATATGAATTATAATAGTCTGTATAATTATATAATATTGTTTAAAAATGCAGAGTTGTTTAATCTGAAGTTATAATAGTCTGTGTTTAAGGTGTAGAGTACTCCACAGGTTATTATAACTCATGCCTCCAACAACCTTTTAGAGTTTAACAACATTGGAGGGATGAACTTTAACCTTTGACTTTATGGTAAAATATAAATGTCAATTAATGCTGAACTATGCTCACTTTGACTATATCATTTTATCTATTGACATATATATATATATTTAATTCAACAACATTTGAGAGTATGAGTATTCGATATTCTGACATCTTGATCGATGATACGTGCTAATTATCGTTGTTATGGGTAAAATTGGATTAACAAGAATGGGCTGACTAAAGGGCTACAACGAAGGGCCAAACAAGGAAAGAGGCCCAATACCTCAAAACGGACCGAAACCGATAGTGGACTGGGCTAGAATGAGTGGGAGAAGAAACGGGCTTGGGTCGAGCCCAAGCCTGTGGTCGGCCCGGCCGAGGCCGACCAGGCCAGCCAAGGCCGACCAGTTTGGCAACGCCGTCTTTTGGGCCTTGCCTCGGTCCCTCATGCCACATATGCCCTCGGTCCAGCCCAATTCGATCTTTCCTTTCCCCATTCGAAGACGGAAACCCATGAAAAACCCTAGGAATGAAGCTATTTAAGCTCTCCCTGAGGGGGAGAGCAAGATAAGTTCATTCCAGCTTACAACACTCTCCTACAACTCCAAAATTCTCTCAAACTCTCTCTGACTTAAGCATCGGAGCCTGTGTGGCCTACACCACACCGGTGTCCAGGTTTTTCTTGTCTTGCAGGCCGCGTTCTTCCCCCAAGAATACAAATTTACCGTAGTTGTCACGTGGAGATCAGGTGATATTTCTCCTGTCCAAAATTTGACAACAACAATCGTTAAGCCAAACTCATTCTAACATTTGGTCTATTAATATTGATTATTATTTTTATTTTTCTTAATGTATTTGATAAATTACATATAAGAAATAATGAGAACTTTGTTGAACTCAAAAAAAAAATAATAATAAAATAAAAAAAAATAAAACTTGGCTAAATTTCTTATCTTTCGTTTTGGAACATAATTTGGAACTCCTGTAAGTCGCACCAAATTTTGTTTTTGTTTTCAAGATAACTCAAATTTTGTTTCTTTTAACAAATATTTGTGATTTGATTTAGTAATCTCATCTTTGATTTAGACTTAGTTTAGGATTGTTGTAGTTTTTAAAATAATTGTTGTTAACTGCTTTTAAAAAAAATCAGCTGTCGCATGAAGCAACTTAGTTTTTGGTAAATTTTAACTTTAAACTTAAAAAGGCACATTATAATGTTTGGTAAAATAATACAGCTCTGTTGTAATTTAGCTATAATGATAAAAGTAGACATATTATTTCAATTATTATTATTTTTTTTATTTTTATAAAGACAATTATTTTTATATTAATATTTAACATTTATTTTATTATAAATTAATTGTTTAAAAATTTATATGATTTAAATTGCAAGTTATTTTGTTTAATATAAGTTATTTGATAAAAGTTTAAGAAAACCCATTGTTATAAAAAAAATTGAATCAATCAAAAATTTATTGATATAGGATGAAATAGATATGAAAGAAAAAAAAAACATATTTAGAAGGATATGATTGGAATTTTAAAACTTTATTTAGAGAATATGACAAATTTTTAGGAAATCTATTTTTAAAAGCGTAGTTAATTTTACACGTAACAACAAACTGAACAAAAAAGCGATGGGGCTATTTTTTTGCCCTTTTTTTCCAGAATATTACATAAATATTGGAATGACCTAACTAGTTTATATATATATATATATATATATATATATATATATATATATATATATATTGCGTGTGATATCTATAGGTAAAAATTAGTTAGTTCAAATTTTATTTTGATCTCTAAATTTGTAAGTTTGTTTTATTTTGGTCCCTAATTTTTTAAAATGTCTATTTTGTACTTGAACTTTAGAAGAATAACCATTTTGGTCTTTATACGTTTGTTTTTCATTTTACCAAAAAATATTAAATTTATCATAGCCCATCATCTCGATTTTTGGGTTTAGTGGTGATTTAACATGATATTAGAGCATGAGATCCTATATTTGAATATCTGCAATGTCATTTTCTTCTCAATTAATATTGATAGTCATAACTCTCAACTACATATATTAACATGAGCATGGTGTTTAAAACTTCAAACTACATACGTTGAAGATCAGTCTTGGATTACCTCAAAAAAAAAAAAAAGACGAGTATTGGATTAGGGAACATAAAAGCTTAAGCAAAATTCATCAAACCAATACAAAATGTTGTCACCCTAAACATAACTGATCCATAGTTAATTTTTTGCCAAAAAAAAAAACTCCATAGTTAATACATATCAAACTCCATTTTTGTGAATTGTGATGTAATATTATATAGGTGAATCTTATTTTAGTCTCTAAACTTTCAAACTTATTATATTTTAGTTCCTAAACTTTCAAATTGTCTATTTTAGTATTTGAACTTTCAAGTATATGTACTAGCATATTAATATGACATGATTTCAAGCCAATAAGTTAGAGACGAACACTAAAAGATAGAAAAGTACCAAAATAGTTTTGTTTTAAAAGTTTAAGGACTAAAATAGAATAAATCTAAAAGTTAAAGAACTACAATATAAAACAAACTTAGAACGTTTAAGGACTAAAATGAGATTTAAAAAAACCTCATGATTCTCAACTTCAAAGTGTGACCATACAAACAATTGTATTAGTATGCAAACCGTGTCAAAAAAATAAAAAATAAAAAAGGAGACTTGCAAATTGAAATAGAAAGTCTTCGAGCTAGAAGATGCGAACCCTTTTCTTCTTTCACAATTAGGTGAGACATTGAGCTACTTCATTTTCCACTCTTCTCTTTGACGTGAAAGAAATTTTGAGAGATAATTTCCCCATCTTCTTAGGTCATTTTAAATGGTTGAATTAAATCTTCAATCCCTCAACAAATTTCCTCAAACGGAGTTAGTGTTTACGTGGACATAGTTGAAACTTCGACAATTTCGATTAGGTTTAAATTGCAATTTGTGTATACTTGATCTCTAAATTTTAAAAAAGTGTCTAATAGAATATTAAACTTTCAATATCGTGTCTAATAAGTCTCTGAATTCAAAAAGTACTAATAGATTCTTAAGGCTCCGTTTGATAACTATTTAATTTTTTGTTATTGAAAACTATACTTGTTTTTTCATAATTTCCTTACGATGTTTTTTATCTTTTTGAAAGAAACATTTGAGTTCTTAGCCCAACTCCAAAAACAAAAAACTATTTTTTAAAAACTATTTTTTTTAGTATTCATAACTTGGTTTTAATTTTGAAAACATTTATAAAAAGTCTGACAAAACAAATAAATCCATGGGTGGAAATAGAGTTTATAAGCTAATTTTCAAAAACCAAATAGTTATCAAATGATATAAATATTCAATTTTTTGTCTAATAAGTTTTAGAATTTTTAATTTTGTATCTAATAGGTCATTGACTTATTCGAAATTTTTTAAAATTCACATATCTACTAGACACAAAATTGAAAGTTCAGAGATCTATTAGACATTTTTAAAGTTCAATGATCTTTTAGATACAAAGTTTTTTTTTTTTTTAAACTAAGACATATTTTAGATACAAAATTGAAAGTTGAGAGACTAAACTTATAATTTAACGATCGAAATACAATAATTCCTTATAATAATTTAGTTGTGTGGTCTTGTGTGAATATATTGAAATTCTTTTTTTGGGTTTTCAACAAAGGGAAACCCCGTTCTCATTCAGCCTTAGACTGGCAGTTTGGGTTTTTTGTCCCACATCGGAAAGACTTGGAAGGTAGACTGAGGCGATTGGATATACAAGGCGAGTGGAAGGCATTGGAAGGATTCATCTTTGCGCTTGGGGCAATGACGCAGCTAGTGAGGTTCTAACCGAGGCGCGTCAATTGCTGGTTGAAAACTATTTCCAAACCCCCTCTTAGGCCTGGGTTTGGCCTAGGCCTTCGAGAATTTCTGGAAGGGCTCCCTTTGGGGTAAAGCCCTACAATTTAATATACCAATACTTTCTCTATTTCTACCATTTTCATAAAATATTTTATTCATCAAATATTTATTGGGTTCTTTTTAATTAATTTTCGGCTAAAGTATAAAATTTATCCTTGAAATACTTTTCTTTTTGTAAAAGTTACAATATTAAATATTTTGGGCTTTAAAATATTTATGAAAAGTTAAGTGAGTATTTTTTATAATTTAGTGTTTGTTTTATTTTTTTGAAATACAAAAAGTTTTAAAAGATAAACTTTTTTGGTTTCCATTCTAATGTTTTTTTTTTCTTTTTTTTTCCGTACAAAAATTATAATTTTTTTAATCGATTTGGATCCATTAAGTCCGATCAAGTAGATCTATTTGGTTCGCAGGTTTGGGTGGTTTGTTAAGTCTAGGTTTATTAAGCCTGTGTTTGGATGGTACAGAAAATAGGTTTGTTAAGTCTGGGTTTGTTAAACCAGTGTTTGGATGGTGACAAGTCTGGGTTTGTTAAGTCTGTGTTTGAATTCTAATTTGTTAAACCTAAGTTTATTAAAAATGTATTTGATTGGTAAATTTAAAATTTGTAATAAATAATATAAATTATTTAATTAAAGTAATAAAAACTATATATTAAATTATATTTAAAATGTAACTTTATTATGAATTAGAGAGTATTATTTTAATAATAAATAAAATATTTTTAATACATTTGTCAACTCCATTTTCTTCCAATAATTATTTTATAGAATAAATATTTAATTGTTCATAAAAATATTTTCAGACTATGTACCAAAGCGTGAATAAATATAAACAATTTTTTTTTATGTAAATATATCCAACATAAAATTAACTATAAAGAAAATGTTATCAGTTGTTTATTTAATGATTTATATCTTGTTGTACTAACAAAAGTTATTTACTACTTAACATCAAAATTACTATTGAACTTAACTTTCTATATTTAACTAATACATAAGGTTATAAAGTTAAAATATTTTAACTAATATTATTTTAAAAGCTATTAACTTCAAGATACACTAACCAAAATAGTTTAATTAATTAATTTTACAAATATTATGTTTTTAGTTGACTATGATAACATGACTTTTACATTTTCATAAGAAAATAACTTTAGGAAAGTTGTGGATTTAGAAAAATGGATTTTATTTTATGAAATGGAAATTGACGTATTAAATTTAGGTTTATATAACGTGTATGGTTTGGAATTTATAATAAAATAATTTTTATTATAATTTATACGTTAATAAAAATTTTAAAATATAATAATAAGTTTCTTCACGATGAATATCTCGTACACCATATCTTTCTCTTCAAATATGTAAAAACAGAGCACCAATTTCTCCAATCGCTCCAAAAATTTAACAACAATATTGTATGATATGAAGTCATATCGTCGATTGTGAAGGTGAATAACATCTTGGGGTCAATGGAAATGGAGAAGAGAGAGAACAAATCTTGAGAGGAGAGAGAAAGGAAATTGTGATGAGTGAAAGGAAGAGAAATCATGAGAATGGAAGAGAGAGGAGAGAGAAAGAGGGAAGGAAAATTGGGAGAGGAAAAAGTGTGTAACATGGGTAACGTGCATAAGAGAGAGGAGAGAGAAAGAGAGAAGAAAATTTGGGAGAAGAGAAAGTGGGTAAAAGATAAGGGGGTTTAACAAAATGAGAAGAGAAAATGAAGGGTTAATTACTTGGGTCTATGGGTTTGTAAAACTGGGAACCAAACATGGGTTAGGGTAATTAAACCCAAACTTCCCCCTTGAAACCTGGGAACCAAACATAACCTAGGTGTTTAAAAGTGAACGAAACTTATTAGACCTAATTAAAAATTAAGAGACTAAATTGTAAAAAGAAAAGAAAAAAAAAAAGACAAAACATGTAATTTAATATTTAATAATTTATTGAATTATAAAGTAAAGATTGTAGCACTTATACTATGATGACATCTATCAAAATTTGGAAGCCTAGTTTGATGAAATTTAAAGTTGGGCCAAAATTGTTACACTTAGTTTAAGATACAATTGATAAATTTTATCTAAGTTCAAGAGTAAAAATTGAATTTTTTTTTCATCTTTTTTTTTTCCTCTAAAACTCGCACCGAGTGTAAATCATGTTTCTTACATTCAAATTTGAATAAAAATATTTTGGTATATACATCCAACAAATGTGAAGTGGGAATCAAATTTTATTTTTTAGAATTTGATTGAGGAAGGTGTGTGAACATATATACATTTTTTTTGGACAACACGCTTTGTTAAATTGTTATTGTATCCATATAAAATGTACAATAAATGTTAAATTACAAGTTTAGTCTCTGAAATTTTAAATTTGTGTATATTTGGTTCCTAACGTTTAAAAAGTGTCTCATAAGTGGAAATCTTCAATTTTGTATTCAATAGGTTATTGATTTTTCAATTTTGTGTATAATAGGTCATTGACCTATGTGATTTTTTAAAAGTTAGGAACCTATATTTTTCAAAGTGTCTCATAAGTAGGGTTCTATTAGATATAAAATTCAATTTTATACATAATAAATCAGTTAATTTTTAAAATTTTTGAATATGTCAACAAACTATTAAATACAAAATTAAAAGTTCAAGGACTTATTAAATACAAAATTTAAAGATTAAGAATTTATTAGACACTTTTTAAAGTTCAAAAATTTTTAAACATAAATTTGAAAGTAAGTTTAAAGATTGAACTTGTAATCTAACCTAAAATAAATATATAGGAGGAATAAAGTCTCACGGATCTCAAGAGACAAAAGAGTATAAATGTCAAAGGTGCACTTATTTCTCTATTACTTGTATGAAGACTTTTATCTTAATTTTATTATAAATTTGTAGACGTGGTAAACATAATTACTAAACACAAACGTCATGGGAAGAACAATCTCAAGTTTTAAAATATAAGGAGGATTGATAGTGTAATATGGTTAAAATATCATATACTTTGAGTTTTATTTTATTTTTAGTCTATATATTTTTTAATGTCTAATTTTAGTTAATGTACTTTTAATAAAGCTTAAAATGAGTCGTTATTGTTAGTTTATTTTTAATTTGTTTAAGAAAGAATTTAGTCTCTATTATCTTTCATTTTACAAATTTTAGAAATATGTTCACATTGTGCCTTTTTTTGTATTAAAATTATTATTATTAATTAACCAATATCGATTAAAATTAACTTCAAACTAACGGTTGAGACTAATTTTAAGATTTATTAAAAATACAAAGACTAAAATTAGACATTTGAAAGTAAATAGAACTAAAAATGAAACATTAACTTAAATGGTATTTTGACTGAAAATTAAATATTAAAAAAGAAATTACCGAATCCGGAAATTAATGACATATAATAGTGTAGAGAAGAAGAAGGCGGAAGAAACGGATTCCTTTTTGTTTTTTTGGTTTTTTTTGGATACCTTTTTTGTTTTGTTTTTGTTTGTTAATATTATTTTTTATTACATGAAGAAACGGATTCCTAATATTATATATTAGGTTAAAATATCACTTTGATCTCTGTACATGAATTAAAATTGGATATTTGAAAGTACAATGACTAAAATAGAACAAAATTCAAAGTACAGGGATCAAAATGATATTTTAACCTATATATTATATTAAAAAAAATTGAAACTAAATTATATATTACATAATAGTATTGACCATTTGGAATAAAATTTAAACATAAAAAACACACATAGTCGGTTCCTGCTTCTGCATTCAGTTGAATTTAGGAAATTGCAGCAATTTTGGTTTCATTTAATCCAATTTAGTTGTTATCTGTCTTTTTCATGTCATCATCTTTTTTCCCTTTTTTAAAACTTGACCTTGTATAATAATAAAAAAAAACAGTTGTGTAATTTTACTTTGACTTTTTTTCCACAAATCATGTGGCTATGGATGAGTGTTCTTGTGGTTATGTGACATTGGTTTTATGGGTAATTGTTTGTTTTGTTGAATTCAGTCTCTCTCTCTCTCTCTCTCTTTTTTAATTTCTCAATTGGGTTCTTAATCATTTAAAAGTTTTAATTTCATCTTTTTATTACTGATATATATATATATATATATATATTATTGTCACAAAACAATGATAGAGTGAGGATTTAAACTTGAGATCTTTAAGACAATTAGTGAGAGTTAGTAAAGTCTTAAACAATTGAATTACAAACAATTTGCTTAAGATTAAAGTTTAGTTTTTTTTTTACAATAAATGTGAAGTATTACTGTATGGAGATTTGAACATTCAAAGAAAGAGTAGATGTCAATTACTAATGAGATATGCTCGTGTTAGCAGTTGAAGTTTAATTAAAGGATAGCAAAAGTTTATACTCAAAATTGATTTATCGTAATAAGTACTATGAACAGAAATGAGCATAGCTCAATGGGTTGCGTTACTTTCTCCATAAAGGTTAGAGGTTTCAATCTACCACTCCATTTTTTTTTTTGGAGTTCAAGCAACATTTGGAGTGAGGGGATTCGAACTTCTAACCTCGTAGTTGAGGGTGCATGCTAATTACCACTGAGCCAAGCTCACTTTGGCTCACTCCAACTATTTAAAAAAAATAACCATGATAAAGAAATGCAAATAATTTTTTATAAAAAGAAACTCGGTTTAATAATTATTTTGTTTATTTATATATTGGCGATATAATTTTTTTTTTTTCACATTGTATGCATTTTGTTTTAATTAATTTGTAATAAGCTTTCTAGTCTACCGAATTTGGAAAAGGCAAAAAAAGTTAATTGTTTTTTAAGTCGGTCTATCGTTAATGGTTAGGAATTTAGAAGATGATATGACGTCATATGTGTGAGATAATATGAGATGACTTCCAATAAACAATTCGTAAGAACGAATCTAATTAATACCATTTAAGAAAATTTACAAGCTATTGTTATTCAAAATCAAACATGAAATACAAATTCTTATCGAATCTAATTTCCATGGGCCCGTTTTATTTTCTATTTTTCAATAGTATGTTCATATCTCGTGTTTACTTTTACAAATAAATAAATAAAATCACAATAAAACAAGTTTTAAAATAATGCTAAATATACACTTCTTTTTTTTTTTTTTTTTATAGTTTAATAATTGTGAGTTGGGTCGAATCGGTGACCTTTAGATAGTAATGGGTGTATATCCATTGAACTATTCTTCAATTTAAATGTATCTTTTAGTCTTTAATACTTAGCTTTTCTTTTTCAATTTAATCTCTATTATTTTAAAAGTTTTAATTTAGTCATTTATATTTAAGAATTGAGTTTCCTAAGAGAAGAAATGTTAAAAAAATTTCCAACTTAAAAATTTGGAGGAGGAATTAGAAATTTCTCACTTAAGCGACCTAATTTCTTCTTGAAATTCCTGCAAACTCATTGTGTATAACGTTGTATAAGTTTATTACCCACCAATTTTAACATTTTTCAATGTAAAATGTATAATTGAAAAATGAATACAAATACTAAATTGAAATATTTTAAATAGTAGGATCAAATTAAAAAAAAATTAGAACATTAAAAACTAAAATATATACTTAGCCTACTAATTATGCCAATGATTTTTAAATATAGTTATGGCTAAGTTTCAAAAGCGTGTTT
Source organism: Trichosanthes truncata (assembly GCA_033996785.1). Taxonomy (NCBI): domain Eukaryota; kingdom Viridiplantae; phylum Streptophyta; class Magnoliopsida; order Cucurbitales; family Cucurbitaceae; genus Trichosanthes; species Trichosanthes truncata. The sequence continues at coordinate 58,629,754 of JAWPNB010000010.1, forward strand.
TTATAAATAAAACGAAAATTAAACGCAAAGGGACAAATGAAATGAATTGTCTTCCTTGACTTGCATACAATTTTATTTTATACGTAATAGGACATTTAAAGTAAACCGAGTTTCAACTTTCTTGTTTTTAAAAGGGAAATGGGAAGTAACGAAGAACAAAGCTTTTGCTTCCAAATTTCAATAATTGCAAATATATATATATACATACATTTTGGCTTTTGGACCCCCCTATTTTGTTTATTTACCCCATACTCTCATGACAAACACTTTACTAAAATTCATCTAAATTAGGTAGGTTAAATTGTCAACATGAATATAACTCAACTACCATAAAATATATATTGCGATCAAAAGGTCAGAAGTTTGAATCTCCCAAGTCACACCCGACATATTGTTGAACTAAAAAAAAATGGTTAAACCATCGATTTAATTCCTGTAATTTTGACTTTGTTTCAATTAAATTTCCAAAATTTTAAACACAGTTTAATTTGATCCACATAGTTTGTCAACTATCATAAATTGCCTATTAAGTTTTGTTTTTGTTCTTTGTTTTTCTTTTTTAATTTTAATTTTAAAACACCACATCACAAATATAAAAATAAGAATTTGTACTTGAAGATTTTAACTTTTGATATTTTGATTGAAGGTATAATGTCTTAACTAATTGAATTATGCTTAGGTTGACGATGTCTTTGTTTTTTTAACCTACTTGAAAACACACCCATTTAATTTTTCATTATTTTCTACTTAGCCCTAAATCATAATACACATTCAAATAACATGCTCAACTAAATGAAAGAGTAAATAAAATAAAAAAGAAAAAGACACTTGTTGGTAACTCGAGTATTAACTAGCTAAGACATACATTTTAAACCAAAAAGTCAAGAGTTCGAATATTCACTCCATCAGTGAACTAAAAAAGAGGTGAGTAGAAAAACAAGCTACCTATTTACTATGAAACATAACCGTGAGATTTGATAAAACCATACAACAAAACCCAATTCATAAACAAATTGAATTTATGTAAAAAAAAATGTTAATTTTCAACCATTAATTATTATTATTTTAGATTTTAAAAAAAAAAGTGAGAGAACGTGAGAGAGAAATTGGGCAAGAGAAGAAGTCAACATTCAACAGTCAACTTAATTGAAAAAACAAAAACAAAAACAAAGCTTGATCGATCTTTGGCAGTTCCCTTATTTCTGCTCCAAGAAATTTCATTCCTATTTTAATTTCTCTTTCACACATACCAAAAATCAAATCCCAAAAAAAAAAAAAAAAAAAAAATCCCACTATATTACCATGCAATTCTGCAAAAACCCACAAGAACAAATTCAAGATCTTCTCTCTCTCTGTGTTCTTTCTCTCACTAGAACCATAGGCAGAGGCCATGTCCTCCTCCGCCAATCCGTCGTTCGACGGCGACGACGCCGCCCTATTCGACGGCCTCCGATCTCACCACCGGAGCCCATACGATTTCAACAACAGAATTATGCTCACCGCCATCATTTCCCTTTCTCTCGTCGTCCTTCTCGTCATTGCCCTTCACATTTACGCCCGTTACGCCCTCCGCCGCCAAGCACGGCGGCAGGCCGTCCTCCGCCGCCTCGGAATCCTCGCCCTCGTCGACTCCCACGACCCTCAGCCGCCGCCCCGGCCCTCCGGCCTCGACGCCCTCGTCATGGCGTCGCTGCCTGTCGTCGTTTTCAAGCACCAATCGGAAAACCCAGACCCCGCCGCCGTGGAGTGCGCCGTGTGTCTGAGCGCCGTCGAGGACGGCGAGGAGGCGAGAATTTTGCCCAATTGTAAACATACTTTCCATTTGGAATGTATTGATAAATGGTTCGGGTCGCATTCCACGTGTCCGATTTGCCGGACTGAGGCAGCGCCGATGATCCTGCCGGAACCCCGGGAGGCTCCCGCGGCAGCGACGGCGGAAAGCGGTGGTGGGTCGAGCTCCCGATTGAGTTCTTTCAGACGGATTCTAAGTAGAGAAAGGTCTACGCGAAGAATTCAACCTTGCGTACGCGAAAATGGAGACGACGACGTTCGAGACTTGGAGAGGCAGTAAATATCAATGTAAAAAGCTATTAAATTTTTTTTTTTTTTTTTTGGTTATATTTTTCTCTTTGATCGTTTCAAATATTAGATTAGATTTACCACTATACTGAAAAAGAAAGAAACAATACATTTTTAAATTAGAGATTATTATTTTGTTTTCTATTGGAGTGCTAATCAACTTGAGTTTAACTCAACTCGTTAAGATCTATATCTTCAACTAAATAGTTAGAAGGTTCGAATTTTTCCACTTCACATATGATTAGACTAAAAATATATATATATTAGAGTGAAAGTTGGAATTTAAATTTCTATTAAACTGCATAAAGTTTGGTATAAATAAAAATGCTATTTTACATTTTTTTTTCTCTAAATTTTTACTAATATCCCATCCCACATTTTCGTTTTTGAGATAAAAGTAGTGATTTTAAGTGTTAATTAAAACGTCTAGTAAATATGATTTCACTTTTTTTAGAATGGTTAATCGATTATTATAGAGTGGAAAATAAGAGGGAGAATTTTCATAGTTGAAAGAGAAATAGTGTTTAGAAAATAGAAATTGGGATTTTTTTTTTTTTACTAAAGAAATTAGGATTTTGTTTGATGAACAAATGCGTGTTAATGAAGACTTTAGCGTTTGGTAGATTTTAATTTGTGTTTATATTTATAAGTATAAAGTATCTTTCTTTCCTCCCCATGTGACCTTTGATTCTCAAACTCTACAGCGAATCGGCAGTTGAATTTCAATTTTCAAAGTAGTTGGATTTTTTCTTATTTGATTATTGTTTTGTTAATAAATTAATAAGAACAATAATGATAATCTTATTCTATTAAAGGAATCGTTTTCAATGAATTTTAATAAGATAGATATCACGTTTTTTTTTTCAATTTTATTTTAGTTCAAGGACGTGGAGGTTTTTTGAAGATTTGATTTTTAAGATAGATGTACAATGTCTTGACTAGTTGGATTATGTTGACCTCACTTTTTGGTTCTTAAAATTTAGATATTATGTCTATTTGGTGTTAAATTTCATTATATCATCACGTTTTATACTTAAAATATTCAATATAGTTCTTGGTTTAGATATAGAGTAAATCGTTAACTACCTATATAAGTTGTTTGAAACTACTTGAAATGATACATGCTAGAGCTTTAAGAGTATTAGTAAAGATGTCAACTTAAGCATAGCTCTACCAAGAGATTAGAAGTTCAAATCTCCCACCCCCACATGTTGAACTCGAAAAAACAAAGAAAATTTGGTGGAAATTCAAGGACTAAAATGAAATAAACTCAAAAGTTTAGATGCTAAAATAGATATTTTGAATGCTTAGACCTCGTTTGATAACAATTTAATTTTTAGTTTTTAAAAATTAACCTTATAAATACTACTTTTACTTATGGTTTCCTTGTTTTGTCTATCTACTTTTTACATATGTTTTAAAAAATCAAGCCAATTTTTGAAAACTAAAAAAATTGTTTTCAAAAACTTATGCAGCAAGCTTTTCTAGAGCCAATTTTCTTTTCCCCCAAGTCAAACAATGATTATTATTAAACCTCAATTTTCAACCAATTTAATTACACAAAACCACAATTACAAGTATAAGTCACTTCAAAATCTGTACTTAATCCTCCATCTCATCCCATTTTTTTCTCATTAAAAGAATAATCTCTCAAAATTTGCATATAAAATAAGAATTTAAGAGATCTAATTACCAATATTTGCTCAATAAAAACCAAAATTCAAATACTAATACACAAACCCACCAATTGGATATGACAATCAATCAACCAAACACAACAAAACAAGATTAAGATTTATCTTTGAAGCATAATTCTCAAAAACAAATACCCGATTGCCATGGGCCAAACCCATACCCGACCCGAATTGCGACCCGACCGGCTTATGTCTTCACTTGGCCCCAACCCTACCGATGTCGATTGGCTTGAAAAGTTCCCATTTCTCAACAAACTGCGCCATTAATGAGAGAAATCAATCGCGTTAAAACTGGAAAAAGCTTTAAAAAGTTGCAGATTCATTGGTGGTTGATGATTAATTTCTTGATTACAGACATTAATTATTCCCCAAATCGAAAGAGGGTTTTTAAAGATCATCGAGGAAGTTTACCTGGATGGGAATCTGCAATTTCCGTAGCCTGAAACAAGAAAGATCAAAATGAATGAGCGATTCAGTAACAGATCTGGGAAAGAATTAAAGATTCGATGGAGAATTAGAGAGATCGGGAGGAAGGAGAAACTGACTAGGGTTTAAGGAGGTGATAGCGGCGGAGTTTTGGAAGAAGCAACTGTCGTCGGTCATGCCGTGTTTGAGGAAATAGTCGTTGAAGGCGAAGGAGGCCATGTTCTGGACGTCGGAGGCGTCGTAGCAGGCGCCGCCGGTCTGGATTGGGGAACAGTCGGCGCCGCCGGCGCCGCATGCCCAGTCGAGTGCGGATTGCAGAGAGGCGTCGTCGGCGTTGTTCTTGGCCACGCACCAGAGCTCCGTCGGGCCGCTCTGGTCTTTGATCGACGGCCGCCGGAGCTCTGCCGCGACGCAGAGTGGGATGAGGAGAATGAGGAGAAAGAGGGCGAAATTGTTCGCCATTTTTGACGGTGAGATCGGGAGAAGGAGAGAGAGAGAGAGATTTGGAGAGTGGGGGTTTTAGAGAGAGAGAGAGAGAATGGGGGTTTAAGAGGAAACAGAGGAAATGACCGTTACGGTAATGGGAGAAATGGAAGAAAGAGAGGTTGAAGAAGAAGGCATATTTTTAGAATCCACTTCTGTGCTCATTGGGAACATTCTCGCGTCAAGAAATCAAACTAATTAATTGTTTTAGTTTTTTTTTTTTTAAGTTCAACAATTATCGGGTTTGGGATCCAACCATCGATATTTAAAATGATAATTAATGTCTTATCTAATAAACTATGTTGGAGTTGTTTTATTTCTACCTTAAAACATTATGATATATAGTTTGAATTTGAAATTTTGAATTAAGTCAGCCAAACATATGAGTATATATCAACTAGTTAAGGTATGTACGTACTTATAAATGACCAATTAGTCTAGGTTATATGCCTTAACTAGTTTGTGTTATATTCAAGTAGCCCACTTCAAACATATAATTTAGTAAATAAGATACTTGTCATTAGAGATGTTCGCCTTGGGGTAGGGATTGGGAATGAGGGAGGGAGTGGGGGAGAATTTTTTCCCGTTAGCTAGGAATGGAGATGGAGAAAAATTCCCAGTCCCCGTCTCTTACTTCATCCCTACCTCCGTTCTAGTCGCTATACTTTAACTTCATTTTATTTTAGTCTATGTACTTTTAAATGTCTAAATTTAGTCTATGTAATTTATTTAAATCTTAAAATTAGTCTCCGTTGTTAGTTTGAAGTTAATTTCATCGAAATTGGTTAAATAATAATAATAATTTTCATGTAAGAAAATACACAGTGTGAATATGTGCCAAAATTTATAGAAAAAAGACTAATAGAGACTTAAAAAAAAAAGTGAATTGTTAACCAACAATAGAAATCAATTTTAAGCTTTATTGAAAGTCTAGAAACTAAATGTAGACATTTAAAACTACAAAGACTAAAATAAAACTACTCTTATACTTTATTAAGTCGTCTCTTCATTAAATGACATGACAGATAAATTTGTGTGGTTTTTTATCAAATTATATGGACGAAATTCTAACTTTTAAAACTATAGGACTCAAATTTAATTTTCTCCGACGATCAGATCTGTACCAAAAAAAAACTTTCAAATAGGGTTTTTTGAAAAAACGTGGCGCCTACCGTACGGACAGCCCCCTGTATTTGGGCCAAGTTTCTGAATGGACTGCCACTAAGATAGCCCGAGCCACTTGTGGGCTCTAAACATAAATTTGATTAAATAATTGGCCCAAATCCCAATAATGAAAATATTGTAAGTATAATAATCAAATACAAATTTTGTGAGAGTAAATTATTGGATTGTTGGAGAAAATTGATTGAATCTATGAAGTATGGATGAAGGTCAGAACCATAACCAGAGAATCAGGGCCTAGAATTTACAAATCCAAAACCTCATTATTTTATAAAATAAAATGGGAAAAATATTGAAAAATCTAATAGAGTTTGACATACAAGATTCCAGGAAGAAAAATTAGTATCTACGGATTAGGAAAAATCTAAAATATTTTTAAATATATAAAAAAATATTAAAAGACGAATCATGATAAATTTTGAATATGTATATGGAAAATATTATGATTTATTAAGGAGTGATTAGGAACGAATCTAAAATATTTCAAAATTACAAAATAAAAAACGAGAAATTTGTTTCATTAACCAAAATCTCTCCCCTTTTTCCCCCTACTTTCCCTTCCATTTTACCATAAAAGTATTGATCCTTATTCCTATAAATAACTCTCCCCTTATATAAAATATTATTCAAAATTCTTACATATCGAAAAATTATTCAATGTGACCATTACTCTCTAAATTGTTATATATGTAATCATATACAATTTGCAAACTTGAACATAACTCAACCGTTTTAAATATATACAGTCAGTCAAGAAGTTAAAGATTCGAATATCTCTACCCCATATTTTGTTGAACTAAAAAAAATCAAATCATAATTTTTAACTTCTCGTACATCAAACGATATAAAACAACCTGCCACATTGTATTAACAAAGAAAGTCCAACTATGTCATGCATCATCATCATAGAAAGTAAACGTCGCTTCATATGTTCATGCATTTCCATCTTCTTCCTCACAATCAGCATCGTAGCGCTTGCTCTCTTGCTCGTCTACCGCCCCATTGCCCCCGAATTCACGGTGGTCGGCGCCACCATACACATCCTGAACATGTCATCTCCGTCGCTTAATGCACAACCGTGCAATTCACCATCATTTACTAGGAACCAACAAATAACGCTGCCAGTAATGTTGCCTCCACTGTTTCATGAAAAGAATAGCACGGCGACGATGTCGCCGATCCTACATGGCGGGATGATCCCGGTGGCGTCTGATGTGGCAAATGAGATAGTGACGAGGCAGAAAATTGGGCTGATCAGAGTAGTGTTAATGTTGGGGAGAGTAAAATGGAAATTTGGACGAATAAAGATTGGTTATTATGGTTTGTGTGTGAAATGTGATGTTTTGGTCGGTTTGAAGAGGGGGTTTGTGGGTCCAGTTCCTTTCCTTGATTCTCCGGCCTGCAATGCTAAGGAGGAATTCCTTGGTGAGGGTATATTTTGACCCATGGTTTTTATATTGGGGATATAAGAGAGAAAAATTAAAAATGATAATTTCATCATGCATTTAAGGGTTAGATCAGAGGTGGCTTTTTAAACCTTCTGTAGATGTCAATGATATTTTATTGAATATTCTCTAACTTATAGTAGATAGTACAGTGATGTTAACACCCTCCCTCAAATTCGAGGTGGTAGATTAGCGACCAACTTGAGTTTGTGAAGCATCGGAGTGAAACGATCTGGTGATAATGCTTTTGTGAAGATGTCAGCTGGTTGCTCTGTAGTAGAGATGGAAAGTAAGAGGACAGTGTTGTTCTAAAAATGATGACGGACAAAGTGACAATCATTTTCAACGTGCTTGGTGTGTTTATGGAATACATCATTGTGAGCAATCTGGATAGCACTGCGATTGTCACAATGAAATATATTAGTAGATTGTTGAGGAGCGCCTATATTAACAATAAACATATAGTAACCTCTTGATTCAGGGAGTATATGGCTTATACATGCCTTAACCAACCGAGTTATATTCAAATTACAAAATTGCAAATTTGGTATGGATTAGAAAATCTAAAGGGTTAAAATAAATTGGTTATGGAAAAATACTATAAACATATAGTGGAAAAAAATGTTTATAAGGATAACTAATTTCTTAAACAAAATAAAACATTTCTATATTTCTTATATCATTTAATTTTATTTAAAAACCAAGCCAACGATGGTGAGAAAATATATTCAATTACATTTATTCTCTTATAATATTGCATAGGTGGGAAGGACAGGTTAAAATCAAACGAAAGTCCCTTCAAAATTTTAATAAAATATTTAACCAAACACAACACTTTCAACTTATAAAACTTACAAACTCAAAAAAAAGAATTTATAAAAATGACAAACATCTCCCCATTACATGACATCCAAAAGCATCATACAAAAACTAGCATTAATATAATTTTTATTACAAGCATAAACTACCGTGTTTGTTAAAGTGAAGTGAACATAGTTCAACAGTAATTAACACATACTCCTTTTTTTGATGTCGAAAGATTAAACCCTCATACTCCATATGTGTTGTACTGAACAAAAAAATACCATATCTTTTTCTTCTTTTTTTTAATACAAAGGGTATAGAACGACTTTTTAAACATGCGAAAGAAAGGAATAAATGAAGAAATATTATTCAAATACACAAGAAGAAAAAAACAAAAAGATGGAAGAAGCAAAAATAAAGCCACGAGATGTGGAACTTTACCTTTAATATATTTTATAAAAACAATTGGAGCTACACAAAAGAAAAAGCTGGGGCTACAACTCCTTAATTTAAGCCACCCAATAAAAACATTCTCTCTTTTTCTTTTTCCTTTTCCAATTTCACACAAAATTAAATCCCATTTCCCATTTCCCACACATATTTATAAATATATTTATAACATATAAATATTTTTCTCCTGTTTCTTACTTTTCAAAACGAAGAATATAGAATCGGGTCATCTCGGGTCCGACCCGAATCCGAATCTTCAAGCTGCGACAACTTAGCAAAAACGCCGACCAACGGCGCCGTATTGTAGGTGCAGGCCTCCGTCTGCATATAATTCCCTCTCTCGTCGGAAAAATTGTCTTCACAATCGGGGCCGCCGACGACCGCCCCAACGACGACGTTTGGATTCGGATCTCCCCGTCCGTACCAGTTATCATACCCCTGAGTGCAGCCGATGAAGGCCTTGTTTTCTCTGTACGAAACGATCGAGGCTCCTCTGTGATGAACCCTAGTCGGAAATTTGGGGCCGAATCCGACCAGATAGCTCATGTTGTTAGGGTTGGAGCCGAGGATGTAATCTGTTTGTTGTTTTGCGAATTTGAAGAGGTCATCGTGATCGACGGGGCCGGCGTGGCAGTTGAGGCGGTGGTTGGAGCGGCGGAGGTAGTCGGAGTAGACGGTGAGGAGAAACGACGCCGTAGAGACGTATTGCATGTTGTTCCATTGCCGGACGAATAGAAGGCCGGCGGGCGTTCGCTCGACGTTGCTGCCGTTGTTCTTGTTGAGGATTGTGCAGAGGTAATACTCTGCTTTTGATTTGTACTGCTCCAGGATTTTGGCTTGCTCGTTGTTATTATGCCTCCCCTGCATTAGCAACTAAACAGAGACAAAAAGGAGAGACTTAAATTACTGATTTACCCTTTTTTTTAGTGCAATTATAATAAAAATAAGCCTAAATACATTACTTAATTGCCGTGTTTCTTCTTTAATTATAATTTTTTTTAAAGTGAGTTACTAGAAATTTAAATGAAGAATTAATTAAGCCTGTTAAAAGAGAAAAGTTTCTAATCTACCTTGGCAACCTGAACATAGTTCAACTCATTAAAGTATATATTCTCGACCAAAAGATCAAATATTTAAATCTCTCCACTCTACATGTTGTTTAACTAAGAAAAGATACTTCTAATCAACCCTCCATATTTCTAAAAAATGAACTTAAACTTTACCTTTTATTCTCTTAGGTTGCGTAATTCTTAAGCTAAATTTCTATCAATTCAAGAAGTTGTGCAAGCTTATCATCAACAAATTTTAACATTGTCAAATAGAAAAGAATATAATTGAAACATAGTTTAGTAATTAAGACATGCTATTGTTGAACTAAAAATACACCTACCTAAAGGAGTAAACTGAAAAACATTTAAATAGTAAGGACTAAAATGAAAAAGCACGTAGAGATTAAAGACTAAATGGAGTAGTTAATCAAAAGAGAACCATTTTTTTTTTTTTTTGCAAGGATCATGTGTTGTGTTGTGTGATCCTATGGAGATGAAGGGATTGGAAATGAAAAGGGACACGTGGAGGGGTTTGAGTAGGCTGAAGGGAAATTAATTGCTATGGTATCGGATGCACGTGGTCTTGTGCTCCATCCAACATGATTCAAAGTCTAAAACTTTACCCTTGCTGTCCACTGGGTCCTTTAATTAGGGGCCACTCCATCTCTGACGTGAGAAAAAGCTTAAAAAACGGTGAGAGACCACACAGATTTTCCCTTATGCTATTTATCATTCCTTCTTCTTAGACTCCTCAATCAAAGACACAAATCCTCAAAAAAGATCCCACTCCCCACTAAATATTAATTCCTCTTCCCATCCCTATCCTATTGTCACTTTCTAACCTAAATTCACATGAATTCTAAGTCAAATTACTAACTCCAATTCTTCAACTTTTAAGTCTGGTTCCATTAGTTTTTCGTACTTAAAAGATTGTAATAAATTTTTCAACTTTTAGTTTTAATAAGTCTTCCATTATTTCTTGTTATTAACTTATTCCACGCTCATATAACACACTTAACTGTATTATTTAAACGTTACGTATGTGATAGACTGATTTTGATTAAAAGCTCAGGGATGTAGAGAGTTAACAACAAAGATTTGTGAGACACAAGCTTAAAATCTTATCGATGTTTCATAACTTTTATTTCTAGATCAAAACTTTACTTTCCTTAGGTCTCTACCCAAAAGGGACCTTTTGGGTAGAGACTTCAGCAAATGAAAATTTAAAGTCTAAATAAACACATTTGAAAATTCATCGACCCACTAAAAAACGAAAAAAAAAAAAAAAAACATATACCTACACAAGTTAGCGAGAACACTCCTATTTTTTAATGGGGTCAACTTCCTAAATGCAACAAAAGACGTGCCAATAAAAATACAACACATAAGCAAGTAAGGAGATATTAGTACGTTGGTATTGTTTTAGTTCAACGAAATGTAGAGGTAGTAATTCAAACCTATAAACCTTTGATCGAGACTATAATGTTTTAACCAGATGAACTATGCTTAAATTGATAGATAGTAAGACGTTTAAATAATTATTGTTATGCAATAGAATTAAATGAAAAGAACCCAACAATAAAGATGAGTAAATTTGGGTAGGGTTTGAGTTGTTTTTTTTTTACCTTGGAGGCCATGAGTTGGACGCCAGCATACTTGACGTCCCAGCTGAACTCGGAAATGGCCCAGCCAATGCCACCGAAGCAATGAGCCTTGTTAACGACGTACTCCAAATACTGTTTGTTGTCGGTGGCCTCATACAGCCACAGCGCAGCCCACAGCAGTTCATCTTTATACCCACTCACCGACGCATAGTAGTTCTTCACTATTCCCACACTTCCGTCGTATTTCCCTCTGAATTTATCCCCAAATTCAAACAACTTCACACATCCAAATTCAAACGCACACACAAATTCAGTCAGTTCAATTTCGTTTTCAATCAACTTCTTCTTCCTCCTTATAAGAAAGTAACTAATTCTGTTCAATTTCTGTTACCTGTTGCGCGTGATGAAGCAGGAGGTGCGAGTAATGTGAGTTCCTTTTTCTGAACACAATCGACGCCGCTGCCATCGCTGCCGCTGTTTCTCCGGCGAGATCTGACCCCGGGGTCCTCTCGTCGATTTTGTACGCTTGCCGTGACGTCGTCATGTCCTCCGGCCTCTGCCAGCAGTAATGGTCTGTATCTCCGTCTCCGACCTGTGAATTTCACACACCAGACACTGATTTTCCGCTGGAAAATGCTTAGGGAGCAATGTGATAAATTGAGAATGAGATTCACCTCTGCCCACAGCACATTGGGGCTAGTGTGCGCTTTGATGAAGTAATCGGTTCCCCATTTGATCGCCTCCAGAGCGTGCTCTAATTCGCCGGCGGCTTCGATTTCTCGCCGGTACTCGATCACGCTCCATGACAGCATCGTTATGGTGAAGGCCATTGGGAGGCCGAACTTCACGTGATCACCGGCGTCGTAGTATCCTCCGACTAAATCCACCTGTAACACCGAAAAGAACTCCGATCGATTACCAAAAGCGAGGCTAATAAAAAGCGAAAACAGAGCAGCTCCATTGTGAATTTCGAGGAACTGACTCCTTGTTCTAGGCCGTCGGTGAGGCCCGAATGGTCTCGCCAGCTGACGCGCTGGTTGTACGGCAGTCTCCCCGATCGTTGAGACTCGAAGTAGAGGAGGCTCTTGGAGAGAGCGTCGACGTAATCGAAGGCTCCGGCGGCGAAGGTCCAGAGAACGGAGAAGGAGAGGAAGATCAAGAGGCCGGAAGATCTCGGAGGTTTGGGAGGTCCGGCTCGCAGGCGGCATTGCGTCGTCGATGTCGCCGCCGCCGTGGTCTCCTCCTCCATTAGCGGAGTTGAGTTGCTTGTTGTTTGCCGTTGAAAATTGCTTTTGGGAGCGAAATGGGAGAGAGAAAAATTGAGTTTCTCTCTCTCGCTCTCTCTGTTTCACTCGATTTCTCACACTTTAAACCTGATTGAAGTATGCTTCTGGTTTTTTGGCTTAATTGGGTTTGGTCATGACATTCGCATGTGAATCTCACGTGAGGTAAAAAAAAAGAAAAAGCAAGTTATTATTATTATTATCTACTACTATAGTTAAATTACAAGTCTAGTCTCATTACTTTTATGTTTATGTTTAATAATTTTTTGAATTTTAAAAGATATTTAAGATATCTCTAAATTTTTTTAATTTTGTGTCTATTAGATCATTAACTTTAAAAAATGCCTAATAAATTCTTAAACTTTTGATTTTTTGTATCTAATATGTCAATCGGTTGTAGTTTTTAAAATCCATGAACATATTGGACACAAAATTGAAAATTTAATATTCTGTTAGTCACAAAATTCAATTTTATGTCTAATAGATTTATTACTTTTAGAAGGCTAAATTATATTAAAAAATATATATATCCCCGAACTTACCCTTTGTTTCATAAATATCCATATTCTTTCAAAAGTTGCAATAGTACCTTTAATATTTCGTAAATGTTTCAAAAATACTCTTGGAGTAGAAAAACTTTTAGAATGTTGGATAAAAAATTGACGTGTCTGAATGTTGTTTTTTCAAACTTAATCCATACAACGTTCTAGTCACCACCACATCGTTTCAAGTCACCGTCATGTTGATTTTTCGTCCAACAATCTAACGAATTTCTACTTCGAAGGTAGTTTTGAAATGTTTACGAAATGTCAATGTCTCAAGGATAATATTGCAACTTTTGAAATAATGTGGATATTTCTGAAACAAAATGCAAAGTTGAGGTGTATTTTTCACATAGATAATTTAGCCATTTTAAAAAACATTGAATATGTCAAGAATCTATTAGGCTTGAGTTGAAGTTTGTAAATTGATTTTACATTTTTAAAGTTTAAGGGACCTATTATATATAAAATTAAAAGTTTAGAGACTTATCATGAACTTATTAGGCACACATGTGAAAAGTTTAAGGACTAAACTTATAATTTAATAATATTTTTGGATTACTTGTAATTTAATAATAATAAATATTATTATTATTATCACTATTATTTTGGAAATGGGTTTAGTTTCAATTACAAGAGGCGTGATTTTTGGGAGGGCTATTTGGATTATACACTTTCCTAACGTTTATAGTTGACATTATATGTTGCTGTATTAGAATTTACCTACCGTCATAACTTTGACTGGTTCGTTAGTCATTTCGGGCGAAAAGTCACTTTCGCCCCCTTCAAAGTTTCATATCTACCATTCCAAACCCTTTTTTGTCTGCTCACTTTTTAAATTTTGCCGGACATTTTGGGATATATTTGGTAATGGCATTGTAATTCTTCAAATTTTGAATTCTCCCACGCAAAAAAGAAAGGACCTTATGGTGATAAAGTAAAATATATTTACTGTTGGGTACCCATTTTTACAACATTGTGAGTTACGTTAATGCCTAATATCTTAACAAAGAATCACGTCATCAATTTAGCTCATTGACAATGTGTTACTAATCAACTAGAGCACAACTCAATTGATTAAGACATACACATCGACCGAAAAATCAAATGTTCGAATTTCCACTCCCACATGTGGTTGAACTCGAAAAAGAAAGAAAAAACGTGTTATTTAGACCAAAATTAACATTTTAAAAGTGCAAAGATATTTACAGTGTAGAGACGATCATCGACAAAAACTAAAAGTATATTCTCTAAAATTGAATTCAAACCAATATATTCTATTTAATTGAAGATTTATTATCATATTTTAGTTTCTAAACGTTCCTCATGCTTTGAAAAAAAAATATTTTCGTTTGTTTGGTACAACAAATGTGAGAGTAAAGATTTGAACTTTTAACTTCAAAAAAAGAGTGAATGTCTTAACTGTTAACTCAATAGTCAAGGCACTTGTTCCCTTTTTACAATTGGATGTTCAATCATTCACCCATATAGTCGTTGAGAAAAAAAAACTCAAACATTGGATGAAAAATATAAGGTCAAAATATGATTTTAACTGTCAACAAGAGCATAGTTTAACTAACATAAAATATGTATAATCGACCAAGAGGTTAGAAGTTTTAATCTCTCACCCCACATATTTTTTAACTAAAAAAATCATTTTAATCTATGTACTTTAGGATTTGTTTTATTCTAGTATGTATTGTTAACCCTCCAAATCTGGAAATACATTCTCGTGTCTTTAATTGCATGAACATTATTATTATTATTTAACCAATTTTGATAAAAAAAAAATTAATTTTAAGATTTATAAAAAATATAAGAACTAAATTTAGGCATTTAAAAGTATGAAGATTAATTAAAATAAAACAAAACCTAAAGTCATTGGACTAAATAGACTGATGTATTATATAAGTTCATGAGTTGTGCATCAATATTTTTGAAAAGGGCGTTTAAGATTTCAAAATATGAATATTTTAATAAATTGATTTGAAAGCTGAGAAAAGAAAAGTAATAATAGAATATAATTTAGATTTGCATTATTTCACATGATATATAATGATATTTATTTGTCGCTTTTATATAATTCAATTAAATTTAATGTAATATTCAGAAGAAGAAAAAAAGCAAAAAACAAAAAGAACGTTGATGGGCCCACGAATTAAAAGAAAAGGGCAAGATAAGTATGATCGTTGTTGATTACGGCAATCAAATGCGTACATCATATGACAATCATAACCCGTAATTATGGAAATTGTCACCCAAAGCTTCATAACATTCCAAATTTTATTTGTTAATTATAATATATGCTCCAAATTAGCAAAAATTAATTTTTGCTAATTGGCCTAAAGTCGAGGCTTACGTTTACAAAACGCCGCCGTTTTGTCTTATAAAAATAAGAATATTTCCAACTGTGGATTTAAAAAGAAGAAGAATAAAAGAAAAGGAATAAATCCTACTGCTATTATATTTTTAGAATACAAGCATAGTTTCGTATCAATCAAAAAGGAAGAAGATATTGAATATCTAAGTAATGTTGACATTTACATTGGTACAAAAATTGTTGAATAAAAATAAAAAAACAAAATTATCGAGACTTGGATGTAAAGTAAAGAATACCATATCGTTGTAAAGATACGAAGGGATTTGTTGTCCTAATATTCTCTTTATATTTTTAATAATTGTGCACATGCAACTAATTTTTCATCAATACTCATTTTATAATATGAATACTAGGTTGCTTTGTAAGGTAGAATTTTTGTTTGATCTTTCTATTTTTAGTTCAATAACATTTGAGGTAGGAGATTTCGAATTCTCTAACCTCTTGATCAAAGATATATGTCAATTATCGTTAAGTTATACTCACTTTGGCTTGTTTTGATCCTAAACATTATTAACTCATTTCATCTTAATTCATAAAAATTTAATCATCCATATACTTTTGAATATCTGATTTTACGCCTAGCTTACGCTTTGCATTAAAATTTTATTTGAGCTACTGTTCTATCAATTATCTATGAAAAATCTTTGTCTATATTGAAAACGTAATAACCTAATTATACTTGTCTTTTGAAATCCTTGTCCACATAAATATACCAATGAATAAATAAACCATAAGGCCATGTTTGTTTCATTGGTTTTGAGATGGATTTTGGCAATGATATAGAAAACCAATGTTTGTTTTATTGTTATTTACTTTTTAAAACCTAAATAATTATTACCCATAGATAAAAATAACCCATGAACCATGAGATTTTATTACCCATGTAGGAGATGAGTTTTTTTTACTTGGGACTTTTTCCCTAGAGAAATGGAGAAAAGAGAAGAGAGAAAAAAGTAATAATTACACTCCCAAATATTAATTTCCATCTATATCCAAACACATATATTTATTACCCATGTATTTAAATCCTAAGTTTTTAACTCCTAAATATTCTATATTTGCAATCCAAACGGGCCGTAAGACATATCAGTTCAACTTTTCTTAAATGTATGCTTTTTAACAAATATGACATGTGTTAGACATTCATATCATTGACTAAAGATAAAGACACTGCTATCGACTTCATCCTTTATCATCACACAAATGACCTTTTTTATTGGATTTTTATTGTTTTAAAAAATTTCTAATAAATTATAATAAAATAATAGAGACAATGGTGATATTTTTAAAAGAATGGGAAGTGTATAGCAAGTAACAACGATCCAAATTGAAAATATAAAAAAATCTAAAATTATAATTTAATGTAATAAAAAATAACTATAGTTTGATTTGGAAAACCATTTATAAAAAGAAAAACACAAACTTTTTCAACGAGAGAGAGAGATACCGAACAAAACGAGCCATAAAAAAAGAAAAAAAAAAGAAAAAAGAAAAAGACATTTGAGACAGTTATGGTCAAGCACAGACGGTTGAATCCGAAATTCGACCCGATTATATTCGCACGTCAAATATTTGAACAGTGCATGGATCCGGATCCGGCTACACAATTAATTAATCAATTAGTTTAAATTACAAGTTTATTCCCTAAATTTTTAAATTTATATCTATTTAGTCCCTCAACTTTAGAAAATGTCTAATATATTTTTAAATTTTGAATTTTATATTCAATAGGTCTCTAAACTTTAAAAAGTGTTTAGTTAACTTTTAATTTTGTGTCTAATAAGTTATTGAATTTTTAATTTTGCGTCTAATAGGTCATTAACTTATTCGTTATTTTTTAAAATTTGTGAATCTACTATACTCGAAATGTTTAGGATCCTATTACACATAAAATTCAATTTTAAATCTAATAGATCAATTAATTTTCAAAATTTTTAAATTTTTGAATATGTCAAGAATCTATTAAGCATAAAATTGAAAGTTCATAAACTTGTTAAACTTTTTAAAGTTCAGAGACTTATTATACACAAAAATTCAACGATCTATTAAACACTTTTTAAAATTAATAGACTTTTTTTACACAAACTTAAAAGTTTTGAACCTATAATTTAACCAATCAATTATTTATTTGCCCACGAGGGTCAAAAGAGTAAATTCAAGTGGGTAGAAAATAGAAAACAATAAAAACAATAAAAATAAAATGGGAAATATTTAGGTATTGTCGGTGGTAAGAAGAAGGGCCACCGGCGGTTCCTGGTTCAGCTGCTGTATTCACGGTGGCGGGCCCCACAAAGTTAAACACCAATCTTTCTGGTCCCACCGGTGGTCCCCGCTTGTTCGGCCGACACCGCGGAGGTTATTTATAATTCCAGCATTTTTTTTTTTACTTTTATTATATTATTATTAAATCTGTACTTTTACTTATCTCCCTTTTTTTTTTCCCACTCCTTTTCATTTCAAAATTTAATTTCAAATTTCTACATCTTTTAAAATTATGCCATTTTTGTAAAATTGTATTTATGGTTTTGGAATATGCCATTTTTCTTAATTATTTATGAAGTTTTGTTTGTTTTAGTCATGACTCATGACTACTTTATTTGTAGGGGTATGTTTTGATTTATTCCAAGATTGCTATACTTTTTTGTTTATTCTTTTGCATTATTAGCTTATTTACTTAATTTTTTCTTTCGATTTTGTGCAATTATTGATGGCTAATTTTGGATTTCCATATTTATAGTCTTCAGTTAATTAAATTGTTTTCTTTCAATTTTGGAGTCTATTTATTTAGAAGGGAGTCACATTTATAGAAATTTCATATTTTTAATCATGACCTGTTGAGTTATGTAATACTTGAATTTTTGGAAGTTTCTTTTTATTAAGTTGAATGCATTTTGACACAAGTTTCATAACTTTTAGATAAAAAAATATATATACATATTCCATTAATTTTTGAGTTAGAGAGATACAATCAATAAAAAAAAAACCCTTAAACCATTAATTTCAATATATTTAGATCATGTTTGATAACCATTTGATTTTTAGTTTTTGAAGATTAAGCTGATAAATACTTCTATCTATGAATTTCTTTGTCTTGTTATATACTTTTTATATATGTTTTCAAAATCCAAATCAAGTTTTAAAAACTAAAAAAGGTAGTTTCTAGGCTTCGTTTGATAATCAGAAAATATTAGAATTTTTAACCAATTTCTAAAAACAAAAACACATATTTTGAAAACTACTTTTTGTAGTTTTTAAAACTTGGCTTGATTTTTTAAAACATGCTCAAAAAGTAGATAACAAAACAAGGAAAACTATATGTGAAAGTAGTATTTATGAACTTAATTTTGAAAAATTAAATGATTATTAAATATGATCTAATTTATTTTTATGTGCTTTAATGGACTCAAAGAGAGTCAATAAAGGGAATTTTGTTCAACTTTTTAAGTCAAAATAAAATGTGGCAAATTTTCATATAACCTCACTTTATTGTCCTTGTTTTCCTTTTTGTCTTTTCTAAAAAGTAATTGAAATAGAAGTGGAAAATAATATATACATTTTTTTTTGTGGAAATTAGTCAATAAAGTTTGCCCAAGTGACACATGCTTAGACTAATTAATTGCTTGTTGATTTCATGTTGGAGATCTTCAAATTAAATTATGACAAGGACATTTTTGATTTAATGATACATATGAAGTTTTGTAAGCAATTAAATCTTCATGAAGTTGAATAAAGATATAGTGTCAAAATAAATACATAATCTTGTCTTTATCAATAAATATTTTATATTGTTCTTTGTAGCTAGTAGAATGAATAGTTGTTTTAAAGTTTATTATTATCACGTATTAGAATTATTAAATAATATCCACTAGGTAAATAAGTTAATTTGTTACATGGTCATACTTGCTTTAAAATAAACCTCGTACATTTTGATTAAAAAGTTCATCATATAATATTTAATATAATAATTTTTTTATAAAGTTAATTATCATTGTGAATTATGCATTTTATCACTCGGTGTAGAATAATGTTAGTGATAGATTGAGTCGGTGCGAGTTAAGACCATTTAAAAAAAAAAAAAAAAACTCAAGTTAGAAAGAGTTATAGTATAATATTCAAACATGTTTACCTGTGCTTCTGATACTTATAAGATCAAGAACACAATCATTATAGTTGATGTTGTCCTTTTGATAACGCTCATTTATGAGTGTTATTTAACTCTAAAAATTAAGTTTATTGTTTGGAAAGTAAGTATTCATTGCCATATTTCATGATATTTAGAGTGAATTTAAGTAAAAACAAGCTTATAGTGTAATATTCAAACGTGTTTATCTTTGCTTCCTGATACTTATAAGATCAAGAGCACAATCATTGTAGTAAGTTGTAGGTCAAGTAGGTGATATGCTAGATATATGTCATAAATGACATAACATAAGTGGCGCGAATCTTTCTTGCATTTGTCATTGTGAGTTAACGAGTGATTTTTGGCCAAACTTCTAACTAATAAACAATAGATGGGCTGATGTGACCTTGCATTCAGCACGATAGTGAAGGTTTAATTAGTGTCTTACATAATAGTTGAGGTTGCCCTTTGAATAACGCTCATTTATGAGTGTTATTTAGCCTTAAAAACTAAGCTTATTGTTTGAAAAGTAAGTGTTTATTGTCATATTTCATGATATTTGGAGTGAATTTAAGTAAAACAAGCCTAGCTTGTGTTTGAGAGCATGATTTATGAAAAGTAATAAAAAAGGGATAAAAAGAGTCATTATTGAAAGAATTCATGTATTTTTATGGTTTTGTGCATAAGTTGTCAAATTGCCCCGATTGCAAAAAGTAATTGCAACTCTGCATTGCAATTGTAATTTTATCCGGCAGTAGAATTTAAAGGAATCTGGAGATTCGATTTTGAAGATATTTTCTAAAGATATTCTCCTTTATTCTCTGTTGTAATGATGAGGAATGATTCCCACACTGATTTGAAAGAAACCTAACCTTTGGAGGCTTATAAAAGGGCGATTAACACACTCAAGAAAACACACTACTGATCCTAAACATTTGGAAGGGATCAGTAGTGTTGCCTCATTTAACTTTCATCCTGATTTGTCCTCTAAAAGTATCTCAATTATCAATTCCTGCCGTGGACTCCTTTGTCTTTGTCTTCTTAATTATCGTGAAAACTAAAACTAGAAGAAAACACGTTACACTTACAGCTCTTGATGTTTGCATATTAAATCCCATCACAAACGAGTACATCAAACTTCCTAATCCTATCCCCAAATCTGATAGGGCTATACCCCATTATTACAGATTAGGATTTTATCCTAAAACTAACCAATACAAATTAGTAAGAAACTCCTTTGTGCCTCACTACCTTGGTAGAGACTTGGTCATTTGGCACAACCTCTAATTCTTCTAATTTCTGCCAGTCGACCCCCGTTGGCTTTGTGCCTTTTTCAATCGAAGACCATGGTGTTTACCGTTTGTATATAGAACATGAGAAAATCCAACAAATATTTCTTCTCCTGGACGTCCCGGGGATTCTTGTTTCATTGGAGTCTTTAATGCCACCCTCTATCTTACTCTTCTCATTGTCAATCGATTTTGAGATGAAACTCCATATTTCTCTAATATATGATAGGTTGATGACAACGAGTATTGTGTGTGGAAGGTAGAAGAAGATTAAAAGATTCTTCTTCTTCTTCATGGATTAAAGCATTTTCTGTTCTCATTCCAGAACACGTGCATTATCCTCAACATCCTGATCAGCCTATAGGATCATTTCACCTCCAACTCATCAAAGCTTGTGAAGATGGCAAAATCTTGTGTCTTGATGCTGGACTCCATGTACTATTGTATGACCCCAACTCTCAAACTGCAGGTATTGATACCAATCAAGACGATGAGATTAAGAAACATATGTGGGTTTATTTGATTGACTCCTTCACTTGGTTTCTTCTTGTTAAAAAAAAAAAAAGAAGTAAAATTTCACTATGTCTTGTTCATAACCCATGCCTTTTGCCTTTGAATAAGCCCTTTAGCATTAGTCTTGATGTAATGGAACGAGTTGCAGTTTCTCTTGCTCTTCAATTCTTGCATTACCTTATTTGCCTTATAAGGGCTAGTGCAAAAGCATTTGATCAACCAGTGTAAGATTATTAACTTTCCTTCTGCATGCATATTCAGAATGGCAAAAAGAGGCTTTCAGTACACATGCAGTTTTGCTTTCTTCTTAAAGTAAACTTTGTCATTCTATTCTCTCTCCCATGTTCTCGTGTTCTGATGCCATTTCGTTGACCATAATCATGGTCTAAAGAGGAGGAGGAGATGGCGGTGGCTTTGATAAGAGATTCAGCAGTATAGGCCGCAGTGGAGACTTTGGTTGTGATTGCCTTTGATTGTCGATGCCTTCATTCACTCACTCCCAATCTTTATTGCTGTTTTTCCTCTCCAATCCATTTGATCTCTCTCACATCCCACTAAATATTATTTTCTCTCTATATCTTTTCATCAATCATAATAAAGAAGAAGAAGAAGAAGGAGGAGAAGGAGAAGAAGAAGAAGGAGGAGAAGAAGAAGAAGAAGAAGAAGAAGAACCATGTTTGAGATTTTGTTATAGTTTTGTACTTGGTTTAACATGGGTTGTTTGTTTTTCTAGATTTCTTTTTGATGTTTGAGAGTCTACTTATAAGCTTAAAGTAATTTAATTTTTGAGGTTTATCATGTTTTAGTCTGTCAAAGTTTGCAATAGCTTAGTCTATTCCAGAATTCCATTATTACTTCTCACAGCACATAATTGTAGCTGTAATTATTGCTTGATGGCCTTTAATGGACTCTTTTTTTATAGCTTCAAACTCTCCACTTATTAATTCAAGTCATACAAAGGCTTTTGGTTTTGTCATCTTAAGCCATCATACTTACTCTTAATTTGTCTCTTTCGTTCTCTTAGTGAATTTTTAGTGAAGTTACTGTAACCTTTATATTTCACTGATGGTAAATTAGCTAAGAAATAACTTTGTTAGTGGTTTATAGAAAAAAGGCAATAAATTTTTTAGTTATTTGCTTTTGTGATGAATGAATGATACAATTGGACAATCACTAGTACGTTTTTTAGGAGCTATTTTTCTAATTCATTTTGATAGTTTTAAATTTAAGTTATGTATCATTTTGTTTTGTTAAAAAAAGGTACCAACAATTTCATAGGATCATCCTTCTTGGTTCACAACCATGCTTATGTTACCTTGACATGTTTGGTTGTAAAGAATTGTACTAAACGATACTAGATTAGTAGCTAGGTTCTTAGTCTTGATTGGAAATATGTATGAGAAGATTTCTTGAATTAAGTATTACCCTAAGGTGCATTGAGGATGTTGAATGCTAATTTTTTTCTTCTTAGTAAATAACTAATGTTTAAATTGTAGAAAAAAAATCATTTAAGTTTATTCCTCTCCTTTTAGCCAAGTTTCTTGAAGTTGGTTGTTTTGTTTATAACTTTAGATTTTCTTTAATAATTTGTTAACATTATGACTTGAAACTATAATATGAGCTTTTATAATAATGCATACAATGTCATTGGTCCTTTGATCGTTTTTTTTTTTTTTTTTTTTATTCTTTTGTATGTTGCGAGATTTTTCCTTTGTAATAATTCTCTATATCCTCTACTTGAGAATACAGATTGAAGGCCCCTTTTAAGTCCCCCCTCTCAGCAACCTTTTAAATTGCTACTTACATTTGAAAATGTTGCAGCAACTCTCAATGCCATTGTTATTTCTCTTTTTTTCTCCTCTTTGTGGGTGTAGTAGATATAGTTCGATCAATTGTTCAAATAACGACTTTTAATAGGTGTTAGTTCTCTTTCAGACAAATTATTCACAAAATTTATTTGAAAGATTGTTCCATTGATGATGTGTGTGGAATAGAATGAAACTTGCCTCAATGTTGGATGGAAGCAAAAATATCAGTCGTTGTTCCAAGCGCGACTGCATGCTTTGCCACAAATAACATCATCTACTCATGTATGACAAAAGTTTTTGTTAAACTTTTACACGCTTAAACTTGAATGAAAACGAGCAAATTTTAGTTGTTTTGAGTGTTCTAACTCAATAGAGTAATTTAGTGCAGATTCAATTGAATAGATAGTTGTTTTCATCAATTTAACCAACTTTAATTATTGTCACCTTACAATTAATGCATTTCCTTCTTTTATTATTATCTTGTATTGAACTAATTGTAACTCTTCCACGTAACTTTGTTATCATTCTATTCTTAATATTTTAGTGAGCAAGAAAATTGGAAAACAATACTCTTTCTATAAAGGGACCATTTATTTGGAAGATTGAAGCTTCTTTATTTAAAATTTCCAATTTCCTTGTCATTTCAACTTGTAATAGGTAAACAAGAAAATTGGAATGCATTTCTTTCTCCTTTACATACAAAGGATGGGATGGGACGTGTAATTAAAAAGAAATCATGGTTCGTTTCGTGAGGTCCAATAATAAATTCAGGATTAAAGTATTCATATTGTTTTTTTCTAATGGAGAATTTTATTGATAATTTGGTACTTTCCACTTTCAATAAGGAATATGACTATTTTGAAGGTTGTTTATCAACTTTCAATATTGTTAATTTTGTTGTTCTTCTTTCTTACGTGCTTAAAACTTCATTGCATTGTTTTAATTTTTTTTTATATGATGATTGATTTTTTGTTGATTATTCAATTAGTAATGGACCAAAAATTGTCTGCATAAGCTATTAGGGAAATCTTCCTTCCTACCAAATCTATTTCATCTTTTGACTTCTAGCACCATTGAAGCAAGCAAGTGCACGATTTTACTTTTCTCTCTTCGAGTTGTCTCAATTCACACGCAATGACTAAAATAAAAATTTAAGTTGGTAATGAAAAAAATGGTGAGAAACTCTATTTTATAGTTGAAGGTGATGAGAAGTTAAAAAACTTTTGAAATTTCAAATCATTAAAATCTATAATTAATTATAATTAAAACCCAAATATGAAATATTTTAGCAAATGAAAAAACTAAGGCCCCATTTGATAACCATTTGGTTTTTGGTTTTTGGTTTTCGAAAATTAAGCTTGTTTTCTCCTAATTAATGTACAATAGTTTTCATCTCCCTTAAGGAAGCATTTGAATTCTTAGCCAAATTCTAAAAACAAAAACAAGTTTTTGAAAACTATTTTTTTTAGTTTTCAAAACATGGCTTGGTTTTTGAAAATATGAGTAAAAGATAGATAACAAAACAAGTAGATCCATGGATGTGAGTAGTATTTATAGACTTAATTTTCAAAAACCAAATGGTTATCAAACGAGGCAAATTTTTCATATTCAAAGTTTTTTAAATTTCATATATTTATTACAATTTTATGGTGTATTTAAATTTACATTTATTCATAAGCTAAGATTTTATCAATTATAAATTTTAAAAAAATTATCAATTATATTTTGTTTATTAAATTTGTTAATAGTTTTTTTTTACTATACTTAGTATGATTAACCTATCAATTTAAATACTAAAATTATCGATTTGAAAGAGATCAATACTGTTATATATTCTCTTTTAAAAGGTTAATTATATTTTGTTGAATTTATATTATATTTATTTCTGTATTAAAATAAGAACTTAATGAAAATTATTTAGTATTGTTAAAATTCTATATTATAGTTATTATCAAGGATGAAAATATCGATATCGGAATAAATATCGGTAACTCATATTTACGGATATATCAACGGATATTTGAATGTTGACGGGTATTTCGAGAAAAATCATGGATATCAACAGAAATTTATAAAATTATTGTGATTTTTTAAATTAAATTTTAGAACAAGTTTTGTTAAGTCATAATATGCATTAATACAATAAAAGATAATATTGAGTTGTAAAATAAATAAACTTGAATGATACGTAGGTAAAAAATGTTGGTCAATAAATACATGATTCGTAATTCAATAATAAGATGATGTTCTTGGGGTATTAGACCAAAATGAATATAATTGATTTGATGATGATAATATTGCTCCCAAATTGATTCTATCTTTAAAAATAAACTAAAAGTCATAATATTAAAAAGTGTGCATTCTAAAAATAAAAAATAAAATCATACTTTAAAAGAAAAAAGAATTCAAAATTTATCAAAAGACACAGAACTTAAAATTATCAAAAATATCTGTTGATTTTTTTAAAGATTGAGATCATTTTTTTTACTATATTTAATATATTAAAAATTATATTATGACATTCACAAAATGTGTATTTTGTATGTTAAACATGCAACACAAAATTTAACAAAATGTTTATGTTAAGAAATGAACATACATTTAATTAAGTCACTAATTAATAGAAATATTAGTATAAGCAAATACAACATTTAATAATAATGCAATACAAAATATTGTATTAAAAATAATATAAAAACTGTTGTAAAATGAGAGGCGAAACCGGGCACCAAAACTTTACCAAAATATATAATAATAATAATATATAATAATAATAATAATAATAATACAAGTGTTAAAATATAAATGGATTATATATAGATAATATAAATAAAAGCAAATGGAGATTTATGGCAAATTAAATAAACAAATAAATTAGAGAAAGTGGAAGAGAAAAGAGAGGATTGGAGAGTTTTTTTTACCAAAAATGCATATCTCATTTATCCAAAATGAACCACTATTTATAGGCAATTTGGAGAGCATGATGTGGTCCATTTGGACACCAATCTATGGCCTTTGTTGGACACATGGAGGACACTTTGGCTATGGAGAAAAAGCCACTTGGCATGGATATAAATGGGCATGTGGAATGGGCATTTACTTGTCATATTTACAATACTCCCCCTTAAATGCCCATTTATATAAAATATGCCTCGTTAAAACCTTACTAGGGAAAAACCCAATGGGAAGAAAAACCCTAGTGAAGGAAAAAGAGTACATATTTTATATAGTTTACTATAATACATTCACTCCCCCTCATGGAGACATCACTTAAAGTCTTTGAATCGCCGCATTCCAATGCTATATACTAATTTATCGAAGGTTGCAGTTGGTAATGCCTTCGTAAATAAGTCAGCCAAGTTATCTTTCGAACAAATTTGTTGTACAGTGATATCGCCATTTTCTTCAAGATCATGAGTATAGAAGAGTTTTGGTGAGATATGCTTTGTTCTATCTCCTTTGATATATCCTCCCTTGATTTGAGCTATACATGCTGTGTTATCTTCGTATAACATCGTTGGAAGAGGTTTACTTGAAGATAAGTCACATGTCTCATGAATGTGTTGTGTCATCGATCTTAGCCATACACATTCTCGACTTGCTTCATGAATAGCGAGGATTTCAGCATGATTTGAAGAAGTGGCCGTTATAGTCTGTTTCACTGATCGCCACGATATAGCAGTTCCTCCACATGTGAATAGATAACCTGTCTGAGATCTAGCTTTGTGTGGATCAGATAGATAACCAGAATCTGCATAACCAACTAGATCATATTTTGATTTGTTAGAATAAAATAAACCCATATCAATTGTCCCTCGAAGATATCGGAGTACATGCTTAACTCCGTTCCAATGTCTTTTTGTAGGATATGAACTATATCTAGCTAATAAATTTACTGAAAATGCAATATCTGGTCTTGTGTTATTAGCCAAATACATAAGTGCACCAATTGCACTAAGATATGGTACTTTAGGACCAAGTAGTTCTTCACTGTCATCTCGAGGTCGAAATATATCTTTCTTTACATCCAGTGAACGAACTTCCATTGGAATGTTCAATGGATGTGCTTTATCCATATAGAATCTTTTTAAGATTTTCTCTGTATAAGTTGATTGATGAACAAATATCCCATATGCTAAATGTTCAATTTGCAAACCAAGGCAAAATTTTGTTTTTCCAAGATCTTTCATCTCGAATTCTTTCTTAAGATATTCTATTGCCTTGGATAACTCTTCAGGAGTTCCGATTATATTTAAGTCATCAACATATACAGTTATAATAGCAAATCCTGACTGAGATTTCTTTATAAAAACGCACGGACATATTGGATTATTTTGGTATCCTTCTTTCAACAGATATTCACTCAGGCGATTATACCACATTCGTCCTGATTGTTTTAATCCATATAATGATCTCTGTAACTTTATTGAATACAATTCCCGAGAACTTGATTCATATGTTTCTGGTATTTTAAATCCTTCCGGGATTTTCATATAAATGTCATTATCCAGAGATCCATATAAATACGCCGTGACTACATCCATTAGATGCATATCAAGCTTTTCATATACAGTCAGACCAATCAAATATCTTAGCGTTATTGCATCCACCACAGGAGAATATGTCTCCTCATAATCAATACCAGGCCTTTGCGAGAATCCTTGTGCAACAAGTCTCGCTTTATATCTTGTGACTTCATTCTTTTCATTTCTTTTCCTTACAAATACCCATTTATATCCCACAGGTTTGACGTTTTCCGGTGTTGGGACTACTGGTCCAAAAACCTCACGTTTTGAAAGTGAGTTCAACTCTACTTGAATTGCTTCTTTCCATTTCGGCCAATCCTTTCTACGTTGACATTCTTTGATAGATTTTGGGTCAAAATCATCACTTTCATGAATAATATCGTGAGCAACATTATAAGAAAAAATGTTGTCAATAATGATATCATTTCGGTTCCATCTCTTTCCTGTTGTAACATAGTTTATAGAAATTTCATTATTATCCTCAAGCGTTTGATTTTCACCAATACTCTTTTGAGTAGTTGTATTTTGGATTTCTTCTGGAACATCCATACCTATTATTGAATCATTTTGATTCTCAACTACTTTTCTTTTTCGAGGATTTTTATCTTTAGAACCTATTGGTCTACCACGCTTCTGGTGTGCTCCAGACTCATTATTGACGACTTGTTCCTTTGGGATATCAATTTTTTATGGAGCATTTGCAGCTGGTATATATGATTTAGTCACACTTTTAGTATCTGTGAATGCATCTGGTAGTTGATTTGCTATATTTTGCAAATGAATTATCTTTTGAACTTCAAGTTCACATTGATCTCTACGAGAATCTAAATGAGATAATAACGATGCATTCCATGTAATTTCTTTTTCCAACTTCTTAATTCCTCCCCCTAATGTTGGAAAATTTGTCTCATTAAAATGACAATCAGCAAATCGTGCAGTAAATACATCACCCGTCAGGGGTTCAAGATATTTAATAATTGATGGGGAATCAAAACCAACATATATTCCTAACCTCCTTTGAGGACCCATCTTAGTACGTTGTGGTGGAGCAATTGGTACATATACTGCACACCCAAAAATTCTTAGATGGGAAATATTTGGCTGCTGGCCATAAGCTAATTGCATTGGGGAGTATTTATTATAAGCTACTGGCCTAATACGTGCCAGTGATGCAGCATGCAAAATAGCATGACCTCATACTGATGTAGGAAGTTTAGCTCTCATAAGCAATGGTCTTGCAATTAGTTGCAGACGTTTTATAAATGATTCTGCTAGACCATTTTGTGTATGAACGTGAGCTACAGGATGTTCAACACTTATCCCAATTGACATACAATAATTATTAAAAGTTTGGGATGTAAATTCACCAGCATTATCAAGTCGAATGGTCTTAATTGTATTATCAGGAAATTGTGCTTTTAACTTAATTATTTGAGCAAGTAATCTTGCAAATGCAAGATTTCGACTTGATAATAAGCATACATGTGACCATCTGCTGGATGCGTCAATTAATACCATAAAATATCTAAATGGACCACTTGGTGGGTTAATAGGTCCACAAATATCACCTTGAATTCGCTCTAAAAATGCAGGTGATTCAATCTCCACTTTAGCTGGTGATGGTCTAATAATTAATTTTCCTTGAGAACAAGCATCACATGACAACTCATTGGACTGAAGAATCTTTTGGCTCTTTAAAGGATGTCCATGTGAATTCTCAATAATTTTCCTCATCATTATCGACCCTGGATGACCCAATCGATCATGCCAAACACTGAATATTTCTGGATTCATGAACTTCAGGTTCATTATTGCATAACTTTCGATTACTCGTATATGAGTATAGTATAATCCAGAAGAAAAAGCAGGCAGTGTTTCTAATATACGTTTTTCATGTGAAACAATAGATGTTATATAGAGACACTCTATATTATTTTTACAATCAGTTTCAACATGATAATTATTTTCACGTATATCTTTAAAACTTAATAAGTTTCTTTTCGATTTGCTAGAGAACAGAGCATTATTAATTGTAAATCTTGTTCCTCTAGGCAAAATAAAGTTTGCTTTTCCAAAACCTTCAATCAGATTTGCAGAACCTGATATAGTATTGACTTTTGCTTCCAGCATTGTCAATCTAGTAAAATATTTTCTATTTATGAGTATCGTGTGCGTAGTTGCGCAGTCTGCCAGACATAAATCCTCATTGCTCATTTTCGAGTTACTCAACATATTGAAATTGTTCATATTTCTTTAGCGGGAAAAATGATAGAGTCTCGTGCTGATAACGTGTTGTAAAATGAGAGGCGAAACCGGGCACCAAAACTTTACCAAAATATATAATAATAATAATAATATATAATAATAATAATAATAATAATAATAATAATAATACAAGTGTTAAAATATAAATGGATTATATATAGATAATATAAATAAAAGCAAATGGAGATTTATGGCAAATTAAATAAACAAATAAATTAGAGAAAGTGGAAGAGAAAAGAGAGGATTGGAGAGTTTTTTTTACCAAAAATGCATATCTCATTTATCCAAAATGAACCACTATTTATAGGCAATTTGGAGAGCATGATGTGGTCCATTTGGACACCAATCTATGGCCTTTGTTGGACACATGGAGGACACTTTGGCTATGGAGAAAAAGCCACTTGGCATGGATATAAATGGGCATGTGGAATGAGCATTTACTTGTCATATTTACAATAAAAACAAAGTAATACAAAGAAGTTTTAAAAAATAAAAAATAGTGAGCGAATAAAAAAAATAAAAGAGGGAGAGAGAGGGCGAGGTTATAGATGGAGAGAAAAAAAATAAATAAAAGATATTAAAAAAAAGTTGAAAAAAAAAAGGAACAAAAGATAGTGTGAGAATTAAAAAGGGAAAAAGAATAATGCAATACAAAATATTGTATTAAAAATAATATAAATACAAAGTATAAATACAAAAAACTTTTAAAAAATACAAAATAGTGAGAGAATAAAAAGGCTGGAATTTGTAATTAGAGATAGACATTGTCTGAAAGAATGTTGTTATTTTGTGAAATAACTTTTCTTTTTTTTAATTTTTATTGTAACTGCCTCACCATCATTTAGAGTCCACATTAATTATGTGAATTTTTTCAAAATAAACATTAATTATGTGAATTATATATTTGAAATCCTTTTATCTCTCTTTTTTTTTTTTTTTTTTTACCGAAAATAAAAATTTTCACAATCGTTCTAAAAATTTTCAAATTCAAAGGATTCCACAACATTGTTAATGCCTGCGCGTTAACCAACGGTGAGTTAACTTAGAATATTTAAGTTTAAATAATAAAAAGTCATAGACCAACTTTTTTTTTAAAGAAAAATTATGAGAATTATTTTCATCGTTTTTTATTACTAAAAACTAACATTTTTTTTAAGAAACAGGAGAATGATTTTTTTTTTTTTTTAGTTCAACAATATTAGGAGCGAGGGATTCAAACCTGCAATCTCTTGATCGAAAGTACATTCGAATTACCTGAGTTAAGCTCACTTTGACAATAGAAAAAGAAATTCGTTGTTAGTTTCTTACCGTGAGATATAATATAACTTCAGTATGCTAATTTCCTTTACGGTTTAGTTTATTGACGTGAGATATAATATAACTATCAATATATTTTTTTTAATTATTTCAGTCCCAATGTTTCAAATTCAAAATTTGTTCCGATTTTGTATAATTATTGATATCTAATTTTAGATTTTGATATTTATAGTCTTTAGCTAATTATATTGTTTTCTTTCAATTTTGGAGTTAATTTATTTAGAAATAAATGATATCTTTTTAATTATAACCCATCAAATTATGTAGGCCCCATTTGATAACCATGTGATTTTTTGTTTTTGGTTTTTGAAAATTAAGTTTGTTTTCTCCCAATTTCTCTACCATAGTTTTTATCTCCCTTAAAGAAGCATTTGAATTCTTAACCAAATTCTAAAAACAAAAACAAATTTTTGAAAACTATTTTTTTAGTTTTCAAAACATGGCTTGGTTTTTGAAAACATAGGTAAAAGGGAGATAACAAAACAAGTAAATCTATGGGTGAGAGTAGTATTTATAGGCTTAATTTTTAAAAACCAAAAACTAAAAACCAAATGGTTATCAAACGGGGCCGTAATGTTTGAATTTTGAGAAGTATGTTTTTATTAAGTTAGAATGATATTTGACACAAATTTCATAATTTTTAGATTAAAGAAAAACACATTCCATAAATTTTTGAGATAGCTTCATCTTTTTTATTTGAATTTAGATTTGATATGATTTACTCTAAAAAAATCGTTTCGCCATTTGTGATTAAAAAAAATCAATATAGTGGCTATATTTTGCATTTAAATCACCCGTTTATCCTTTATCTCTTCCGATACCAATAAATTTGATGTATAAATATGGCAAAGAAAGTTACTGTGTAGAAAAGAATACAAAACCCTAAAACTCTTTGGTTGAATTGGATTCGATTGATGGGCAGCTTAGAGTGGTCGAGGATGGAGAAGAAGCGGAAAAGGCAGATCAGAAACATAAATTCGAAGCTTCCAGGTGCTATAATTGAGGTAATATTGTCGAAACTCCCGTTCTTCAATTTGCCGAGTTGCAGGCTGGTGTGTAAAGCATGGAACGATCTGGTTTTAAGTTGTAAATTTGATCCTTCAATCTCAATTTGCAACCTCTTGTTTGCTCATATATCTCCGTATCACAATCTCCATTGTGTGGACTTTGATCCTAAACATTTGGAAGGGATCAGTAGTGTTGCCTCATTTAACTTTCATCCTGATTTGTCCTCTAAAAGTATCTCAATTATCAATTCCTGCCGTGGACTCCTTTGTCTTCTTATCGTGAATACTAAAACTAGAAGAAAACACGTTACACCTACACCTCCTGATGTTTGCATATTAAATCCCATCACAAACGAGTACATCAAACTTCCTATCCCCAAATCTGATAGTGCTATACCCCATTATTACGGATTAGGATTTTGTCCTAAAACTAACCAATACAAATTAGTAAGAAACTCCTTTGTGCCTCATAAATCTGCTACCTTGGTAGAGATTTTTGCATTTGGCACAACCTCTAATTCTTCTAATTGCCAGTGGACCCCTGTTGGCTTTGTGCCTTTTTCAATCGAAGACCATGGTGTTTACTTCAATGGTGGCCTCTATTTTGTTGGACTTCACCTCCGATTCGATGATGAAATTGTCATTTACCGTTTGGATATAGAACATGAGAAAATCCAGCAAATTTCTTCTCCCGGACGTCCTGGGGATGCTTGTTTCATTGGAGTCTTTAATTCCACCCTCTATCTTACTCTTTGGGTTGATGACGACGAGTACTGTGTGTGGAAGATGGAACAAGATTCAGATTCTTCTTCTTCTTCTTCATGGATTAAAGCATTTTCTGTTCTCATTCCAGAACACGTGCATTATCCTCGACATTCTGATCAGCCTACAGGATCATTTCACCTCCAACTCATCAAAGCTTGTGAAGATGGCAAAATCTTGTGTCTTGATGCTGGAATCCATGTACTATTGTATGACCCCAACTCTCAAACTACGCATGTATTGACCGATCAAGACGATGAGATTAAGAAACATATGTGGGTTTATCCGATTGACTCCTTCGATTTTAATTCTCTCCACAAGATTTTGGCAGGGAATACTTGATGTGAAGGATTGTTTTTACTCTTTTTTTCTTTTGGGACAAAATTTATGTAGTGAGTATTTATACTATACATTTTTAGTTAGGTGGTAGTTTGTTACATTACAGCCCTCTTAAAATCAATATCAATAATACTAACTTACTTTCAGTTGATTTAACCTATATATATATATTTTTTTTGGTTGGGAACAAAAATCCTAAAATCGACATTTGTATGCTCAAATCTCCAGTGCAATTTTTTTTTTATTTTTTGTCGCTATGGCTTCTTATACACCAGAAAGATTTTTTCTCTTGTTGATATAAGAAAAATTCTATCTATACCCATGCAATTGTTGATATTAGAAAAAAACTATCCATAGTAATAATATTTGGTATAGTAATTTTGAAACCCATGATGTAGTTTTAATAATAATGTCTTATCATGTTTTATATGATTCTAATGTTGTTTTATTGGTACATATATGAGCATAGTTTAAATGGTTAAGGCATACCTCTTCAACCAAGAGGTCAAAACTCAAAAGTTCAAATCTCTCATCCTTGCATGTTGAACAAAAAAAAGCTATTAATTTAAAATGTAGGTACAAACAAGTAAACTAAGATCAATGTGAGCATAGTTTAGTCAATAAAGTATATATTACTTCCTCCAAAATTGAATGCTCAAGTTGTCCTCCAATATTTGCTAAACTAAAAAAGAATGTAAATTGTGCTTCAAATCGATTTGATTATTTTTAAGGGTGTAATTTGTAATTATCTATACTTAATTATAGTAAACCAGGAGGAGTATTTTTTAATTATTAGAAGGAAAAATAAGAAAGACGAGAGAAATTGAAGGTGTCCGTTCTTCACTTCTCGACATTCAATCTGTAGAAATTTTCACCATTTTTCCATCTCCGGAAATCCCAAGCAGATCATTTGGTGGGGGCTTATCGTTCATGATGAACCTCCGTCGGTGCCCGAAGGCGGTCTGATCTCGGAGGAGGATTCTCCTCTGTTGACCCAAATTGAAAAGCCCAAGATCAACATCTTCACCATCTCTTATCCTCAAAGAAAATCTTGGTATAACTCACGATGCTCACTTCTTTTTCCATAATTTCAATCTTCTATTCCTTCGTTGCTGCCGATTTTGGTTGCGGAGATGTGGAAATTCAATATCTCGATGTATTGGCATTATGATTTCTCAATTAACTTCGCGCGCTTTGATTTTTTATCTTATCTTCATTTTCTGCGAATGTTGTATTGTTTTGGTTACTCTGCAATGCAAGGAGATTGAACTTAGGTATCAAAGTTTAGCTGTTATTTTCTATTCTTAACTTCGGGGAATAAGCTCTCAGCACGCTGAAATCTGCTCTAGTTGGATATATAATCGTTTAAGGGTCTCTGAGAGCTTATACACCCCGTTTCAGTAGGTCCTTGACATGTATTGGAACAAGTTATTCTTAATCAAAGTCTTTGCACCAAGAAGGCCCCCCTCACTCTTTTTTCTTTTGTCTTTAATTTGATGGTTGCATTTCTTTGCAGTGATGAATATAATTCAAGTTGTTTAAATTGATGAAATCGTATGAAAATTATTATTTGGATTTGGGTGGATCAAGATACTCTGGTCTACTGTGTGCTTCTCTATCCTCCTCCTTCTACTTTGCCATGGAAGTTCTGATGGGTGTTTTTTCTGGTTAGTAAGTTTTTCTTCTGACTGAATTTTGAAATGTTTCTATATTATAATAAAACGTGGTGCTTTACACAGTGAGAGAATTGCTATTTCCTGTTCTAGTAGCTTTTTTTTTTCGATTTGATCTTAGGTTCAGTATTTTCTTATACTCGGTACACCTCTATCCATATGTTTCTAAGAAATTAACAAAGTTTCTTATCCAACCAATTGATAAATGTTATGCTTTCCGGCTGAGTTGTAGTATTGTTATTGTTATTCAAATTTCCACTTGTTTTGGCAGCTCAGTCTATACAATTCTTGAAATGGCTTTTACAAGACGTACAATTATTACAATACTATCGTATTTGTGGTTGAGGGGGAACGAGCAACCAGTATTTGGACAGACACATGTTAGGAACCTATTGGTTTCTCATGCCCTAACAGGATTTCTCTCTATGATAAGTTTTATTTACAGGTATATGACGTTAGTCCATCTTGTTATTGCAAATAAAGCTGAATTACAGTGTGGATATTTAAAAAATTGTTTGAATAATAGAATTTGGTATCTTTGTATTAAAAGGATCAGTGGAATTTTTTAAAAGATATTTTTGGGAGGATTCTTATGGGCTGGTTCGATCTGTAGCCTCAAGTTGGAGTTCTTTTAATCGGTTCTCTTTTTAGTTAGTCCACTTTTACTATAGATGTCGTTTCAGTTATAAAGCCTTTTATCACTCTCTGTCTATGGTCATGGGTGACGTCTTAAACCCTCTTTTTTTTTTTTAAAAAAAAGACTCTTTGTTGATTCATACGGTGTATTGTTTTCTATCAAATGTAAAATACTGTTTCTTGTATGGTTTTGATAAATTTACTCCAATACTTTGTAGATTGCATGACATCACTGCTATTGGGGTCAATTGAAGAACTTTTTTCCTCAAGTTTCTGATTTAATGCCTTGATCACATGGTCTTGGAGTTTAGACAACCAAGTAGATCCTTTATTTGCTATTTTGCCTTAAAAAATGATTGCATGCAGTTTCATTACATTCTGTGAAATATTGCCCACATACCAATGCTCTTTGATGTAAAATTACCTGATATCCCACAACCTGTGGCCTTGTTTGGGACATAGTCTAAACGAAATCTTCTTATATAATTACCATTACTGTGTACCTTTCGAATTTAAAGTTATTAATCTGTCTCCTCCATCAGGCAACCATCCAATGTCGATTTGCTAATCTTGCCTTTTGTTTCTGAGCTTTTGGAGCTTTATTGAATATCAACAGTTCTTTTTGATTTGTTCTTTTCAGCATTCAAAGGTTGCCTTTGTCTCAGGCAGTTGTATTGAGCTTTACTACTCCGATATTGGCTTCAGTTGTGGCAAGAATTATTTTGCACGAAAAGTTAAAATTTTCAGACTTTGGCGGTACGGATTTGATTGGTTTTTATTTTCTACCCTCCAAAGAATACATCATGATGTGAAAAGATGTTACACATTAATTAGTATTCTAACCTTCCATTATATTTAAATTATCCCATTGAAGCAGCCGATGAGATGAGATTGATATGAAAATGGAACTCAATTTTGGTTTTTTCTCCCTACATGAGTTTGATTTTCTTCTAGAATGTGTTCGTTTATAAACTTACAGTATGATGTGCGAAGTCCTCTTTCATTTAATAAAATTCATTAAAAACATTAAACATGATAGTTACAGCAAGGGGTGCCCTAGTGGTAAGCGCTTGGGATGTTTGAAGATACCTTTCGAGATTGTGGATTTAATTCTTCTTCAAACTAAAAACTTTATAACTTGATAAAATCCTTGGGGTAGGCAAATCCCGGCGGTGAGCATAAATACAAGGAGTGGAGTTTTCAACACCTCAGTTATAAAGAAAACTGTGAACATGATAGTCTCTCTCTCTCTACACAATTTGTTGTTCGCGTTTCATATTATTTTTTATTTTATAGACGCTAGCTAATCCAATTGATTTCATCCCTTCATTTTAATTTTAAAAAATTCTGATGTGCCAAAAGTGATTACTTTCTGATTACTCTCTCATTTCAGGTCTTGCTTGAAGTTTTTTTGGTGTTGCCAGCATATTGTCGTATTTTTTTTTCTCTCAAGATAGGTATTAGATAGTTCTTTGCTCTCACACTAATAGGATCCTCCACACCCCCACCCAAACACACACACATTTTTTTTTTTTTTTTTGCTGTTAAAGTTTGTGCAACTCAACAAGCGAGGAGACATATTGAATGTCTGTTTAAGCAACTGGTGGCTAATACCATTATTTTATGCCCTAATATTTCCTTCATATTGAATCTTGATTTGTTTTATGCTATTTGAGAACGTGCAATCTAGTGTAGCTATTATGTATCTATTTTTCCCATCTGAAATCTCTTCCATATAAGGCAGGTAAATATTCATCAAAACTTGTAGCTCGGGTCTTGATGTAATGGAACGAGTTGCAGTTTCTCTTGCTCTTCAATTCTTGCATTACCTTATTTGAAGGGTTAACTAAAGCTGGGAAAGGAATCACAACACTGTCCCTACTCCCTGGGAAGTCACCATGCATATGCAGTATTAATTGGTCTTGTTGCATCAATAGCTGGTGGAATTAGCTACTGCCTTATAAGGGCTAGTGCAAAAGCATCTGATCAACCAGTGTAAGAGTATTAACTTTCCTTCTGCATATTCAGAATGGAAAAAGAGGCTTTCAGTACACATGCAATTTTTCTTTCTTCTTAAAGTAACCTTTGTCATTCTTATTTTACACGCCTTTTCTATACAAATTTCAGGTCTAAAGAACTCAACAATAAATCCGGATGAATTGATTGATTAGGATCTTTGCTCTTCATCTTGATGTACCTTACGTGGTCTTTTTCTTTTTTCTGTTAGGACCTTACGGCAATTGTATCAAACTTAGGGATCCTTCTCATTGGAATCAGCACAAACTAGCTTAGGGAAAACTGCACCCGGAACATGTTTGGGATGAGGGTTTCACGTGCTTAACAGTAGTAACCCATTGTTTAAGCCCCCACAGTTTTTGTAAACCCAATGTTTCTAAAACCGCACTCCTAAATCTAGGCTTCCTAAGCTCCCCACTGAAACTCTAGGCTTAAGATATGTTCCTAGGCTAAAGATACTGAACATAAGCTCCAAAAGACTAAATGATTTTCATATCCCACAAGATTGGATTAGTTCATATATTCATGTATTGTCCTTTTGCCTCTAGATTTTGGGCCAAAATTTGCACCTCCTTTGGCTGATTTGTGATTTTTCCTAGCGATATCAGAACCTTTTTATCAATGATCATGGTGGACCCTCCTTTCAAAAACAAAAAGGCTATGCTATGGTTCCACATCGCTCGAGCCTTCTTTTGGATTCTTTGGAAAGAAAGGAATCAAAGAGTCTTCATGGATCATGAGCAATCCTTCGATAAGCTTTTCGATTTGATCATTTACTATGCTATATCTTGGTGTAAATTGTCTCATCTTTATGCTTCCTAGCTACTCATACACTTCCCTTTTAACAAATTGGGAAAGCTTCTTGTAATTCCCATGGACTACCCATCATTTTTGTTAATTTCTTTCATAAATGAAATTGTTTCTGATAAAAAAAAAAAAGATTAAAATAGCATTTTGGTCCCTGTACTTCGGGCATTATTCGATTTTGGTCTCTGTACTTTCAAATGTCTAATTTTAGTCTCTGTACTTTCAATAAAGCTTAAAATTGGTCCCTACCATTAGTTTATTACTAATTTTTCTTTAAAAAAATTAATCCCTATTAGCTTTCCCTCTATAAATTTTAGAAGTACGTTCACATCATGTCTTTTCTTGTATTAAAATTATTATGATTAATTAACCAATTTTGATAAAAATCAACTTTAAACTTATCATAGCGACTAATTTTAAGCTGGATTGAAAGTATAGGAACTAAAATTGGACATTTGAAAGTACATGGACCAAAATAGAACAAAAGTACAAAGATCAAAATTGTATTTTAACCAAAAAAAAATACTACTGGTAAAAAAAGAAAAAACATTGAACTTTAAAAAGATTGCAGAAACCATAGTGAGAGACGGCCTACTACAGAGCTTTAATGGAGCAAGGGAGGTAATCAATATTGATATAATTACAAGGGAAATAAAACAGCATGTGTGACCCTAACTTTAGGCGGACCTCCAATGAGGCTAAGTTGCTTGGGGATTTCTATGTTGATACCATCCTAGTTTTGACAATGTCTAGATTGATATAAAATGTGCTGATTATTGTGAGTACTCTCAGTTCTAGGGTTTCTATTTTGTGTTTAATTATTTGATTTTTTTTATATAGAATAACTAGGTGACTCATATTATCCCCCGTTCTATTCTCTCTCCCACGTTCTCATGCCATTTCGTTGACCATAATCATGGTCTAAAGAGGAAGAGGAGATGACGGTGGCTTTGATAAGAGATTCAGCAGTATAGGCCGCAGTGGTGACTTTGGTTGTGGGTTACATCCATTCACTTCCAATCAAGACACTAGATCGTCGATGACTTAATTCACTCACTCCCAATCTTTATTGCTGATTTTTCTCTCCAATCCATTTTATCTCTCTCACGTCCCACTAAATGTTATTTTCTCTATCTTTTCATCTCATTCTTAATTTCTTTTCACTCTTCACGTTTCTCTTTATCTAGTGTACTTTCTTAAAGGAAAAAAAAGGATATTTAAGGATATTCGTCAAAGTTTGCAATATCTTAGTCTGTTCCAGAACACCCTTATTACTTCTCACAGCACATTGTTTGTTTTTCTAGATTTCTTTTTGATGTTCTAGAGTCTACTTATAAGCTTAAAGTAATATAATTTAATGGACTCTTTTTTACCTTCAAACTCTCCACTTATCAATTCAAGTCATACAAAGGCTGCTTTTGGTCTTGTCATCTTAAGCCATCACACTTACTCTTAGTGAAGTTACTGTAACCTTTATGGAAAATTAGCTAAGAAACAATTTTGTTAGTGGCTTATAGAAACAAGCCAATAAATTTTTTAGTTATTCGCTTTTGTATAAATGAATGATACAATTCAAATCAAGCAGACAATCACTAGTAGGCCTAGTAGGTTTTTAGGAGCTATTTTCTAATTCATTTTGATAGTTTTAAATTTAAGTTATGTATCATTTTGTTTTGTTAAACAAGGGTACCAGCAATTTCATAGGATCATCCTTCTTGGTTCACAGCCATGCTTATGTTACCTTGACATGTTAATTTGGTTGTAAAGAATTGTACTAAATGATACTAGAATAGTAGCTACGTTCTTAGTCTTGATTGGAACTATGTATGAGAAGATTTCTGGAGTCATGTATTACCCTAAGGTGCATTTAGGATGTTGAATGCTAATTTTTTCTTAATAAATAATTAATATTAAATTGTAGGAGAAAATCATTTAAGTTTATTCCTATCCTTTTGGCCAAGTTTTTTGAAGTTGGTTGTTTTGTTTATAACATTAATAATTTGTTAACATTATGACTTGAAGCTATAATATGAGCTTTTATAATAATACATACAGTGTCATTGGTCCTTTGATCGTTCTTTTTTTTTCCTTTTGTATGTTGTGAGATTTTTCCTTTGTAATAGTTCTCTCTATCCTCTACCTGAGAATACAGATTGAATCCA
Organism: Trichosanthes truncata; assembly: GCA_033996785.1. Taxonomy (NCBI): domain Eukaryota; kingdom Viridiplantae; phylum Streptophyta; class Magnoliopsida; order Cucurbitales; family Cucurbitaceae; genus Trichosanthes; species Trichosanthes truncata. Next base: position 58,670,415 of record JAWPNB010000010.1, read on the forward strand.
TTTTTAAGGCCCCCCTCTCAGCAACCTTTTAAATTGCTACTTACATTTGGAAATGTTGCAGCAACTCTCAATGTCATTGTTATTTCTCTTTTTTTCTCCTCTTGGTGGGTGTAGTAGATGTAGTTTAATTGTTCAAATAATGACTTTTAATAGGTGTTAGTTCTCTTTAGACAAATTATTCACAAAATTTATTTGAAAGACTGTTACATTGATGTTGTGTGTGGTAGAATGAAACTTGCCTCATTGTTGGATGAAGCAAAAATATTTGTCGTTGTTCCAATCGACTGCATGCTTTGCCCACAAATGACACCATTTACTCAGGTCTAACAAAAGTTTTTGTTAAACTTTTACATGCTTAAACTTGAATGAAAACGAGCAAATTTTAGTTGTTTTGAGTGTTTTAACTCAATAGAGTAATTAAGTGCAGTTTCAATTGAATAGATAGTTGCTTTCATTAATTTAACCAACTTTAATTATTGTCACCTTACAATTATGTACACAAATACAAGGTAGAAGGAAAGCATAGTAGGGGAAGAGAAAATAAGGAAAAAAAATTTAAAAAAAATGCTGAAAGTAGGTGCGAGAATGGGAAAATAAGTTGTGCATTTTTGCTATCTTACTATCCTACTTTACATATCTAGGTACGAGAAGGGGAAAAGAAGCTAGAAGCAATGGTGAGAGCAGTCCAAAGTGGAGTGAGTTTCACGTTTCAAGAAAATAATTTTTCTTGGAGAGAGTAGTTTTGGACAACACATCGATAAAAGATGTCTAGAAACAGGCCAAGTAAGTTTTATTTTGTTAACTTGTCATGGTCTTGTCATTTTTTTTTGGAAAAGCAACATGATTATTTATTTATTTTCTTTTGATTCGGACAATTACCAATTTCTTTCCAATATGGCCAAAAGAGAAGCAAGGAAAATTTTTACTTTTATTTAAACATATTTTGTGATCATTGGAGTATATTAGAGCACGTTTGATTTTAAAAACATTTTTGTTTTGGGTCTTCACAATCAAGTTAGAATGTTAGGCTTCTAATAATTCAAGTGTGTACACAAAATTCGAAGTTTGGCTTTGGGGGCAAGGCCATCTAAAGTGCTTCACGTATAATGCATTTCCTTCTTTTATTGCTATCTTGTATTGAACTAATTGTAACTCTTCCACGTAACTTTGTTTTAGTGAGCAAGAAAATTGGAAAACAATACTCTTTCTATAAAGGGACCATTTATTTGGAAGATTGAAGCTTCTTTATTTAAAATTTTTAATTTCCTTGTCATTTCAACTTGTAACAGGTAAACAAGGAAATTGGAATGCATTTCTTTCTCGTTTATATACAAAGGATGGGATGGGATGGGTAATTAAAAAGAAAGCATGGTTGGTTTTTGAGATTATGGTTGATTTCCCTGAGGTCCAATAAGAAATTCAGGATTAAAGTATTTATATTGTTTCTTTCTAATGGAGAATTTTATTGATAATTTGGTGCTTTCCACTTCCAATTAGGAATATGACTATTTTGAAGGTTGTTTATCGACTTTCACTATTGTTAATTTTGTTGTTCTTCTTTCTTACGTGCTTAAGAACTCCATTGCGTTGTTTTATTATTATTTTTTTATATGATGATTGATTCTTTGTTGATTATTCAACGAAGATCTTAAGCACGTAAAGGTAATTTTCTGTTCAATTTCTTTGGTCAAATTGTAACATATGTTTGTGATTTAAATTGGTACTCTACTAATAGAGGAACTCCTCTATCCCAATTTCCAACATCATCAACTCCATTGTTTGCTTCAAAATCTTGAAAGAAGATGATATTGTTTGAAGTGGAAGAGACGAGGTAGAACTCGAAAAAGCAAGCTAGTAAGACTTTTCAATAAAACTTTAATGTTGTTTGTAAAATTTTGAATGCTTAGTTAAGGTGAATGGTTTGACTGAGGTAATTTTTAACTTTTGAATATTCATCTCCATAGACTTTGTTTGGATAAAAAATAAATTTATGGGAGCTGACCTTTGACATTACTTTGGTGGTTCAAAGACTAGTGTTTCAGTATAGTATTTGCTTACTAGGAAAGGAATTAGAAAAAAGCAGAAGAAGGGGAAGGACATCTACTACCATTCCTACTCTAAACAAGGTGAGGTGACATAGATTCTTCTATGTTTGATTCTATTAATAACCATTATTGAGCCTAAACTCTCAAGTCTCACCTCCACATTAATTTGTGAGGTAACTTTTAGACCCTTAAACATCAATATATTAGCATTAGGATGTTTCTAGTTAACTCATTTTGCATTTGGGTTAGATTTTAATTTCGTTTTCTTCTTGATTCTTGCCAAAGTTAGTTAATGAGGTCTGATAATTATTGGACAAGCTGAAATAAAGTGTTACTTATTTGTGTTTCATTCTACTTCGAAAATATTTTGGAGTTGTGAACTTAGAAAGGAAAAAGAAGTAGTTGATTTGGATTATGAATAAGAAGTTGAGTTTAATGTGTTATGAAGAAAAAGGAAGTATATGGATATTTTCAAGAACCAAATAAATGCACTTTTCTTGTTCTAGTAACTTAGTATCACTCGTGCATTTCAAGCAAACTCATTTTGCATTTTCATTTATATCTACAGGTCTACACCTTTGAAGATAGGAAAGTTTTGAATAATAATAATAATAATATCTCATATTTTAATTTTTTAGGTAACTTTTAGACCCTTAAACATCAATATATTAGCATTACAATGTTTCTAGTCAACTCATTTTGCAGTTGGGTTTGTCTTCTTGATTCTTGCAAAAGAAGTTAATGAGTTCTGATTATAGTGGTGGTTTTGGGCTCGTGGGTTCTCATCTTACTTTTGGTTTTTGGTTTGTTTTTGGCTTATAAGATAATTGCTTCCTTATTTCTTAAAGATAGTTGTAAGGTGTTATGGAAGGAGATATTTGGCCTTTTAATGGAAGTTTTTTGAAATAGTTCTTGCTGGTCAAATGGAAGCTCGAACCTCTTCCAAGCGTTTGTTGGCATTGATTTATTTTGGAAATAAGTATTATTTTTTTTTTTTTTGGATGATAGGAGCCTAAATTGTTTCAATTCTGTCACTATTAAAGTTTTTCTTAAGTTGTTCAAGTGGTTAAGCGAGTTGAGAGTGCATGGTTAGAGTTAAATCATGATGATTTATAAAAGATGTTTTGTTTTTATTTTTTATTAGGTGAATGAAATGACGACAAACACCCAACTGCATATTTATGGGAGAATGTTGGTATCATAATTGTTTGAACATCTCTCACATTCGTTTTTTATTGTATGAACTTTTTGGAATTGTATATGTATTCAGTTTACTTGGATTATGAATTTGCAACTCGCTTCATATGCATGTACATAGTTAGAATACATTTTTAATTATATTAACTTTTGTGATAATATAGTTTTTTTTTTTTTTTTTTGTGTGCTAGAAATTTAAAGATTTTGAGTGTATCTTTATGATTGTTGGAAATGAGAATTACGTGAATTTTCATCGTCTATACACAATATTGGCTAGTGACTTGATAGATATATATATTTATACTTTTGATTTTTTTTTTTTTTTATGTAAATGTACTTAAATACATTAAAAGTTTATAAATTAATTGAATTTGATTTTACAATAATATTTGAAACAATTTGTTATTTATATAAAATGCTATAAAAATGGTTACATATCACTGAAAATGGTACAAATGTAAATAAAACAATAAAATTTATATTAAAAAAATGCTATTAGAAGTCATCTACTGTCCATTATTGGCTATCATAGCAAGCCTAAAAATACTATGATATGTTTTCTATAACATTGTGTCATTGTTATAAAAAATGTTGTTTTAAAGATCAATCACAATATTTTTTGCTAATGCTATGAAATGTTTCCATAACATTAAAATTATGCAATCGAAATGGGTTTTTTATAGCATTTTCTATAGCGTTGAAAAAATGCTATAAAAGTCCATTTTCGATTGCATAATGTTATGAAAAGTCAGGGACTTTTAATAATATTGGCTATGACAACGAGCTTAAAAATGCTATGGTATGTCTTTTATACCTTTTTTTTACTGCTATAAAAAATGCTATGAAAGAATAATGAAAGTGTTTTTTACCAACTCTATGAAAAAATGCTATGCATTGGCTATGATAGCATTTCGAAAACACTATTGAAATTCTACGATAACGTTTTTATAACAATATCATATGTGATATTTCTTGTAGTGAGATATGTATTATTTTTTTATATAATTTGTACATTCTACTAATATTTTGAATAAATTAAACCCTTGTATATTATTGGATCAATCTTTCCTTCTTCTCATTTGGGTCCATCATAATTGCAAATAATTTTTTTTTTATGAGTTCAACTTGTAGATTAAATTACTCAGCTGGCTCCTTTTCAATAGAAGGGAATTGTTAAACTAACCCAACTAGTTGGTCAATCTCAAAGATCTTATCGACCGGCAAACTGGAGATGGACGACCACGGTCCCAACCCTTACCAGCACCGGAGGTTTACTAATCAATGAACCCCCTCTTCCTACTTTCTTTTCTAACAAAATCAACCAAGCCTAATCAATCACAAAATGTTGCTGGTATTGATTGAATTTGAGGGACTTTCGTTGACTGAATCCAACCATAAACCTAGACCCCAACAATCTAATTATTCGAAGTAAATTAATTGTTGTAGTGATGGATCTTCTTTAACCCAAAATTATGCTCACTTGGATTATAATTGTAGTAAACAATTTGATGGTTTAGCTAACACAAGTCTAATGCCAATTAAACTTGTTTCTAAAATTTTAAAATATATTTTGGTACTATTGTGGTGGATCACAACCTTCTTAAGCAGTTTGGTCATTTGATTTACAATATGATAAAGCTTTTCATTAGTGTGGATTTTCTTTTTTAGTTTAACAAACAATATGTATGGGTGGAGGTTCCAATCTCTAAATTTTTGGTCAAAAAAATAGTGTCTTTACTAGTTGAGCAACACTAAGGTTGGCGATAATGTAATGCCTTAATCAATTGAATCATGCTCAAGTTGCCTATTTGTGTAGACAATGAAAGCCTAACCCATAAGGTCAATGGGACCTACTCTTTATTTATTTATTTATTTATTTTTATTTAATGAAATGATTACATGAGTGAGATGTTTTTTCTTTAGTGCAACAATATGTGGGGTGAAAATTTACATCCAGCCATTAGGAAGAAATATGTTAAAAGGCAGGAATTTGTAATTAGAGACACCTATAGACATTGTCTGAAAGATGTTATTTTGTGAAATAACATTTTTAAAAAAAAATTATTGTAATTGCCTCACCGTCATTTAGAATCAACATTAATTATGGGGTTTTTTTTTTTAAAAAAAACATTAATTATGTGAATTATATTATTGAAATCCTTCTCTCTCTCTCTCTCTCTCTCTCTCTCTCTCTCTCTCTACCGAAAACAAAAAATATATTTCAAAACTAAGACGTTCTAAAAATTAATTTCAAATTTGAAGTATTCCACATCATTGTTAATGCCTGCGTGTTAACCTACGGTGAGTTAACTTAGAATATTTAAGTTCAAATAATAAAAAGTCAGTCCAACAATGGAAAAGGAAATTCATTGTTAGTAAATGTGAGATATAATGTAACTTCATTATACTAATTTTCTTTACGGTTTAGTTTATTAATGTGAGATATAATATAACTTCATTATACTAATTTCCTTTACGGTTGAGGGGGCAAATTTTCGTTAACGACAAGTGGAGACAAAATCTTTTAGATAGTTAGATACTATCAATTAATTTCTTTTTTTTATTATTATTAATTCAGTCCCAATGTTTCAAATTCAAAATTTGTTCCTATTTTGTATAGTTATTGATATCTAATTTTAGATTTTGATATTTATAGTCTTTAGCTAATTATATTGTTTTCTTTCAATTTTGGAGTCAATTTATTTAGAAATAAGTGACATCTTTTTAATTATAACCAATCGAATTATGTAATGCTTGAATTTTTAGAAGATTGTTTTTATTAAGTTGAATGATATTTGACACAAGTTTCATAATTTTTCGATTAAAGAAAAACATATTCCATAAATTTTTGAGTTAGAGAGATATAATCAATAAATAAATCAATCAATCAAAATACCTAGAACACATAGTAGCTCTTCACTATTCCCACACTTCCGTCGTATTTATCTCTGAATTTATCCCTAAATTCAAACATCTTCACTCATCCAAATTTCCAAACATACACACACAATTCAGTCAGTTTAATTTTGTTTTTAATTAACTTCTTCTTCCTCTAAAAACATTGGTGGATAAGATTAATGGATGGCACAAAAGGAAAATGATTGTTTTTCAATGAATTTATACGATTACATTTAAATCATAGCCAATGGGTAAAGCATGTAATTGATTTTGATTTTGAGAAGAGTTTTTCCATGGTAATGGAAGAATAATCAGGAGTGGAGCTAGTATGGGGTCAGGGAAGCTCGAGCCCCCTCTAAACTTTAAGGAGTTGTTTAGGGTACTGAGTGGGTTATAATAGTCTGTAAAATAATATAATATTATTTAAAATACAGAGTTGTTTAGTCTGGGGTTATAATAGTCTGTGTTTGAGGTGCAGAGTACTCTACATATTATTATAATTCTTGCTCCAAACAGCCCCTAAAATATTATATATTAGTAGTAACAAAGTTAGTTCCATGTACAAACATGGGCATTTGGTTTAGTGGCATTTGGCCTTAAGCTCCCTTTAAAAGAAATAGGTTCAAATCTTACTAGAGGCGTTTTTGAGAAATATTTTTTGTTATACATTCAGCAGCCCATAAGTATCGTGTATGAACTTTCATAGGGGTTTTTTGTTGAATTTCATCTATATCGTTGATGGTGGTTACTTTATTTATATATGCATTCAATAAAAAGAAAAAAAAATACTATTTTTATCCATTTAAAAATACTAGTTTATTACCACGTGCAAATGCACGTAATACTTATTTTAATTTATTTTATTTAAAAAAGATTAAAAGAATTTTTTTTTTTTGAGTCTATTAAAAGAAAATTAATTATAATATTAGATAACATGTATATTATTAAAAATTAGTATAATTCTTAAAATATAAAATTAAACGCAAATAATATGATAAAAGAATACTTAAAAATATCTTAAGAATTAGGTTTAGTTGTGTTTATATATAATTTTTATTTTAATCAATGTAATGATATTTAGGTATAAAATTCAAATTACATCCGTTATTAATAATTAATATATAAATTATTGTTTAAATTGTAAATTTTATGGTTTTTAATATAAAATTATATATTTTTTTTATCATTTTATTGCGTGTTTGATAAAGAAATCCATGTTATAAAATTTCACAATATATTAATAATTTTAAATACTTTAAAAATACAAGATGTTTTATTTAAATAACCTTTTAATTGAATTAAAAAAATAACCTTTCTAAAATGTTAAATTTAACTTTTAGTAAAAAGAAATTTTAGTAATTTTATACAGCAATCTTATCTTATCATATCTTATCTTACTATCTTAAAAAGTGGCTTAGGGGAAGAATCACTTTTAGACTATTTTGTCCCTTTGCCAAATTTACAAAGCACGCTACTAATAATTAGAAATTTTATATATTTAGTTTAATTTAACTCATAAAATAGCATTTAAAAAGTTAGAAAATGAAAAGTTTTCTTTTTATTTATATAATTACTAATTTTAGTTATAACTATTTTAAATAACAAAGATATATGTATGTATGTGTGTGTGTATATATATGAGGATATATAATTTATCAATTCCCTCACAATATACTCATATTCTAATGATTTATCCCCCATAACCAAAAAATTAGTGGTCCATTATAATATACCCTCTTGCCTTCCCTATAAATATTTTCATGCATTTATAATACATTGAATTACATTTTGCAAAGTCTTTTTTATTTCTTTTTAGAAGACAATTTAAATATATTAGTTTTTAGTAATACATATTGTTGTAAAATTGCAGACATAATGAAGAAAGATTTTTTTTTTTTTTTTTTAGTTCAACAATAAATAAGTGGAGTAGGGGAATTTGAATCTCTACCTATTGGTCGAGCCAATTGAGATATGCTCATTTTGGCAAGAAAAGAGAGTTGTTGAGGATGAAACTTGAAAGCATGCTCTTAGTAATACATGATTTGAATTTTTTAAAATACTTGCAATTTAAAATCAAGTGTCATATGTAAAAGTTTTGTTGAAAAGTATCGCTCTAAGAAATGAGAATTTCTAAAGGTATTGAAACTCATTGTCGTGCATGAAAAGACAAAATTAAGAATTGATACCTATGTTTGAGAGCATTTTGTTGAAGTATATTTGTCTCCCATTGGTGCATAACACTGCTCCTTCATACACATATCAACTTAGAAATGTTGGGAGAGTGAATTGAGAGAGAAAGAGAAACAAACTAAGAAGAAGAGACTCAAATTTTTGTAGAAAAAGAGTGGAGAATAGCTCTTTATATAGTTTTGGCTAGGAGTTGAAGAAGGTTGCAAAACCCTTGAAATTTCATTATTAAATAAATTAAATGTAAAGTAATTAGTTTATGTTTAATTTATAGAAATTAAATTAGCAAAACTTTTTATAGGCTAGCCTTTCATCTTCAAACTTTTCTAGATTCTTATACTTTTATTTTAAATATTATTTTATTAATTTAAGTGTTAATTAGACATGATCAAAATATTACATTTATTTGAAATTTTGGTTATATATAATTTACCTTATATATATATATATATATATATATATATATATATATATATATATATATATATATATATATATATATATATCTTTTAATTAAAGAATACTTAAAAAACAAAAATCAAAAAATCAAAAACAACGCAAATTCATCACATATATAAATTTTAAAGCATAACATATATATTTGTTTTTTAATGAAAAATATTTGTTTGTATTTAAATATCATATTTATATAAATATATAATTAATATTTAATAACTCCTTTTTTAAAACCAAATAATAACTCCTTTGAAGTGCCCATACCCGTTAATTTTTTAAAAAAATGTTCATTGCCATTTTTTCTTAATTAATTATTAATAATTAATGTGTTTTAAGAATTATAAAAAGTTCATGAGTTACTTATGTATTATTATTAATTATTAATTTTAATGGCATGGTTGTAAATCTAAAAAATAAAGTAAGGGTATAGTGATCAAAAAATGTTTTTCAATCATTCTTGCTTCTTAATATAGTATAGATATACAAAGACTTTCAAAAAAAATTAATTTAGACTTTTATATTTTATAAATTTGAATTATAAACCATATTTAATATTATTATTATTATTTTTTAATTTCCTTTTCAAATTTAATTTTTTATATCAAATATAAATGAAAATGGATAAGAATAATCTTGAATTTTTTAAGAAGTTATAATTCTTATAATAGAATGAAAAAATAGTTAAAATATCATTTTAGTCTCTATACTTTGGGTTTCATTTTATTTTAGTCCCTACTATATTTTCAATAAAGCTTAAAATTGGTCATTACCGTTAGTTTGAAGTTAATTTTTTTTCAAAATTAGTAAAATAATTATAATAATTTTCATGCAATAAAATACATAATGTGAACATATTTTAAAAAATTTATAGAATGATGGCCAATAGAGACTAATTTTTTTTAGGAATGTTAACAATAGAAACCAATTTTAAGCTTTATTGAGAGTACAATGACTAGAATTTGACATTTGAAAGTGTAGAGACTAAAATAAAATGAAACTCAAAGTAGATGGACCAAAATAGTATTTTAACCAAAAAAACATCTACTAATTATTTCAAGTTTCATTATTTTTCTTATATTTTATATTAAAAAAATCAATTATACTTCTTAATAAACAAACTAATATCATAATATTTAAATAGATATCAACATATATTAATGCATTCAAAATTCTATTTATAGAATGACTTCTCTAAAGTTTTGGTTTTGCCTCGGGTAGTACATGCACCATATATGGCCCTAGGGCCACCCTCTTCATTTTCAAAAATTTAAAATATACCTATTTAAAACATACCCACTATATTTTATTTAATGCTTAGGCAGAAAAAAAAAATTTGATAAAATAGATAAGGTTAGTCTTATAACTTATAAGATACATTGAAAAAATATCATTTGATATGATAGATAATAAAACTATTATACAACGATTTCATAGTATGAAAACTCATAAAAGACCATTATAATGTATTAAATTAATAGTTAAGTTTAATTTATGAATCTTTTGGAACAAGTAAATGAAGCCGCCCCTAAACAAAAATTCTGAATCCGCGGTTGAGAATAATAATATATAAATTAAAATAAAATCTACTTGCAGATGAACGAAAGGAAAATGAATTCCTTGCAACAACTGATCAGTAGTACACTACAGTTCTAAACATAACAAATATTAAAGAAAGCTCTGGAGATTATTTCATTGGGTCCTCGACTCGGGTGTACCAATCATATATATATATATATAACACCAAATAAAGATATATATGATTTCGATCTCTTGGAATATAATGGGAAATTTAAGATGGCACATTAATTACAAGTTTCGCACAGAAATGGCCTCTATCTATGTTAGTTTTAGGAAAAAGAAGCATTGGCAGGGGAGTTTAAACCATTATCTCAGAGGAGATGGAGGAAACTAGTCTACAACCAAAGAAAAACAAGATCAGGAGATGGAGGAAAAAGCTTACGGCACCATGATACTTCCATTTAATTAGAGCTGATAATCTGCTACATTATCATGGTGAATAATATAGAAAAAGTAAGATGCAAACAGAAAATTCTATCTAGATGACTATAACAAAATTTGGGTGGATTTAGGAGAGACATAAATAATCAGAGAGTAGAAAGTCGCAAATCACGTTCATCCATTAAAGAAAACTAAACAGAGATGATTAAACAAATGAAGACATGCAGTAGAAATTACTCTAAAACAGATTTAGTTCAAGCAAGCATATGAAAGAAAACTAACAGTCCAAACAGAAAAACTAAACGAAAGTTCAAGTATAGCCTAAATCACCTGATGCAAACATCAACGAAAACTATACCAAAGTTGAAGTAGTAGCCCTAAAAGTCACCTTGGAATCAGAGACGATGACCATCGAATTAATCTAAAAGTTGATGCCCCACTCCCCAACAAAGAAAGGCATGGAGTGTTGACACTTTCAGTTGACGAAGCCTCGGATGATTTACGCCCCATGCCTCATCATCCATTCCCCTTTCTTGATCTTGATCAACGATTTTCTCGATTCTTGCTTCCTCGTCCATTCTCCTCCCCAACAGTTCTTCAACATAAGTAAACTCATCGTCACTTAGATTCGATTCGATCAAATCACTAACCTCCATTTTCCTATGCATTTTCAGTCCGAAGGACTGGTGGAGAGCTATTTCGTCACTGCGGATCTTCAATCCAACGAAAGTTTTGGACCTCTCCTTCAACAAATGTCTCAGGATAAACGGCACACCATCAGCCCTCCCAATTTGAAATATCAGACACTTATCTCTTATGCAGAGGCTCAATATGACTGGATTCCCACCTTCAAACTTCACGTCCAAGCCCACTGTTAATTTCCCCTTGCGATTTTTGCGAATCCATTTGGCAGCCTTGCTTTTACGTGCTGTTACAGTACTTTCGATCTCTATTCCGTCCCAGATCACCATGTATTTTGCTACTTCTTCATTGTTATCCCCGATGTTCGCCATAGCTTTTTTTTTCTTGAGGAGGAAGAAGAACGATGGAGTTAAGAAGAAGAGGGAATTTCAATTTTATTCTATAATAAACCCAATTTTTACCGAATGACAATTTTGTCCTCGCACCACTGTTAACGAAATTAGTGAGTTATTTTAAAAAATCAATATATAGTTCATTTCTTTTTATTTTAACGAAATTAGTTATTTGAAAGAAAAAAAACAAACAACAATGTGCTATCAAACACACTTTTTTTATTAATAAAATAGAAAGAACAAGGATCAACAAATTATTACAAAAATTCTTCCCAATATATATATATATATATATAAAAGAAGATAATAGTAGCAAAAGTGAATATAACTTAGTCGTAATTGACATGTATCTATATCCTCGAGCAAGATGTCAAAGGTTTGAATCACCCCATCCTTAAATGTTATTGAACTAAAAAAAAAAAAAAAGAGAACAGAAAAATGATATTAGACCCTTTTAATTTTAAATTGTTTTTGTCATATTATATAAAAGCCAAACAAATGTATTCAATACTATTGACTAGAAACGTAATTAAACACCATTCAATGAAAAATGATTGTGAAAATTAAATCGTCCATTAATTCAAATGCTTCATTTACCAAAGATTGTAACTTGATTTTTCATGTTTAAATCTGAAATTTACCAAATACTATAACACTTGATTTTTCTAAAAATAAAAAAACAATTGTCAACAATTATTTCAACATCTATAACAATTCCAAACTAAGTCTTAATTTGTCAACAAGAAAACGTTCCATTGAATTGATAATTTGTCTTTTTTTCTTTTTCGATGCATTGAATATTTGAATTATTTTGCTGCAATTTAAAAAAGATCGTGGACTTTACAGAAACGTTTATTACATTTAAATTTTATTTTTGGAATAAATTTACTGTTAATGTAGGAGATTATTATCAGATCATGGTTTGCTTATTATAACTAACCATTGAAAAAAATGAAAAGAGAAAAAAAATATCGTTGGGAGGCAATTGAAGTTTCACATTAGTTAAAGAAATTTGAATACTCATGGGACCCCTATATATGGTGATACCAAAACCAAAACAAAACGAAGCGAAACGTGAGGGGAGAGGACTGTGGTAAATTGAATAATGTAACGCTCGAGTGGACCCCACATGGGCAATGGATTTTTCACCGAGTATTTGCTTCACGTCCTCGTCAAACAGGTACGAATATTTATTCTAATCATTCCTGATCTGATTTGAGAAGGAAACCTGGTGGGCCGAACTCGAGCAAACCCTGCCCATGTCAACATTTTATCTTCTTGGTGATCGGCTTGCAAAAATATTTAATTTATTTAGTTATTATATATAATAATAATAATAATAAATAAATAAATAAACACGAATTTTTAGATTCTTGCTCCAACTTGATATTTTGACTCGATTCATGTGTGTAAAAAATACAAATAAAAATAAACATTTTGTATAATTTGTCCATCATAGTATTGAGTTAAATGTTATGAAGTCTTGTCCAATTTAATATAGACATTCTTCGCTAGCAATATATTTCACTGTTTACTATTTTATAGATGATATAAATATTGTTCATATTATTATTTGATCATAGTCCATTTGATAAGATACTTATTACATTACATCTTTTAAGGTTGATATATCGATCTATACCCATGCAATTGTTATATTATTAAAAAAAAAACTATCCGCAATAACAATATTTGGTATAGTAATTTTGAACCACATGATGTAGTTTTAATAATAATATCTTATCATGTTTTATATGACTATACTATTGTTTTATTGGTACTGATATCAACATAGTTTAAATGGCTAAGACATATGTCTTAGATCAAAATGTCAAAATTCAGAAGTTCAAATATCTCATCCTCACATGTGAACTAAGAAGAAAATTATTAATTTAAAACGTAGGTACAAACAAGTAAATTAGGATTAATTCAAGTATAGTTTGGTCAATTAAGTATATATTAGTATATTACTTTCTCCAAAATTGAAGGCTCAAATTGTCATCCAATATTTGCTAAACTAAAAGAAGGTAAATTGTGCTTCAAATCGATTTGATTATTTTGAAGGGTGTAATTTGTAATTATCTATACTTAATTATACTAAACCAGAAGGAGTATTTTGCAATTATTAGAAGGAAAAATTAGAAAGACGAGAGAAATTGAAGGTCTCCGTTCTTGTTGTGGTCTTGCAGTTCATCCGTCGTTCTCGACCTTCGAACTCTGAATCTGTAAAAATCTCTTCATTTTTCCACCTCCGGAAATCCCAAGAATGGCGTCCGATATGATCAACAGTGAAGCAGATCATTTGGTGGAGCTTATCGTCCGGGATGAACCTCCGTCAATGCCCGACGGCGGTCCGATCTCGGAGGAGGATTCTCCTCTGTTGACCCAGATTGAAAAGCCTAAGATCAATATCTTCACCATCTCTTATCCTCGAAGAAAACCTATGGTATAACTCACTATGCTCACTTCTCCTTCCATAATGCAATCTTCTGTTCCTCCGTTGTTGCCGATTTTGGTTGTGGAGATGTGGAAATTCGATATCTCGATGTAATGGCATTATGATTTCTCAATTAACTTCGCGCACTTCGATTTTTCTTTCTATATCTTCATTTTCTGCATATGTTGTATTGTTTTGGTTTATCTTATTTTGTTCATTGGATTATCTATGATATTACGTTAGAGATTTTGAAGTAGTGTTAGGTTACTCTGCAATACAAGGAGATTGAATTAGGTATCAAAGTTTAGCTGTTATTTTCTATTCTTAACTTCGGGGGATAAGTTCTCAACACGCTGAAATCTGCTCTAGTTGGATACATAATCGCTTAAAGGTCTCTGAGAGCTTATGCACCCCTTTTCAGTAGATACTTGATATGTATTGGAACAAGTTATTCTTAATCAAAGTCTTTGCACCAAGAAGGCCCCTTCACTCTTTTTTCTTTTGTTTTTAATTTGATGGTTGCATTTCTTTGCAATGATGAATATAATTCACGTTGTTTAAATTGATGAAATCTTATGAAAGTTATTATTTCATATACATTTTCAGGAGCAGGTGAATAAAATACATGATAGTGAGGTATCTTCACTAACCCAATCTATTATTTGGATTTGGGGAGGATCAAGATACTCTGGTCTACTGTGCGCTTCTCTATCCTCCATCTTCTACTTTGCCATGGAAGTTCTGATGGGCGTTTTTTCTGGTTAGTAAATTTTTCTCCTGACTAAATTTTGAAATGTTTCTATATTATAATGAAACGTGGTGCTTTACACAGTGAGAGAATTGTCATTTCCTGTTCTAGTTGTTTGCGATTTGATCTTAGGCTCAGTATTTTCTCATACTTGGTAGACCCCTATCCATATGTTTCTTAGAAATTAACAAAGTTTCTTATCCAACCAATTGATAAATGTTCTGTCTTCCGGCTGAGTTTTAGTATTGTTATTGTTATTCAAATTTCCACTTGTTTTGGCAGCTCAGTATATACCAATTATTGAAATGGCTTTTACAAGATGTACAATTATTGCAATACTATCATATTTGTGGTTGAGGAGGAACGAGCAACCAATATTTGGACAGACACATGTTAGGAAGCTATTGGTTTCTCGTGCCCTAACAGGACTTCTCTCAATGATGAGTTTTATTTACAGGTATATGACGTTAGTCCTGCTTTTTATTGCAAATAAAGCTCAATTGCAGTGTGGATATTTAAAAAAAGCTTTGCATAATAGAATTTGGTATTTTTGTATTAAAAGGAACGGTGGAATTTTTTATGAGATATTTTTGGGAGGATTTTTATTGGCTGGTTCAAACTGTAGCCTCAGGTTGGAGCTCTTGTAACAGGTTCTTTTTTAGTTACTCCACTTTTACTCTAGATGTCAGTTAGGAAGCCTTTATTACTGTGTCTAGGGTCATGGGTGACGTCTTAAACGCTCTTTTTTTAATCTCTTTGTTGATTCATACGGTGTATTGTTTTCTATCAGAAGTAAAATACTGTCTCTTGTATGGATTTGATAAATTTACTCCAATACTTTGCACATTGCAAGACATCATTGCTATTGGGGTCAATTGAAGTACTTTTATCCTCAAGTTTCTGATTTAATGTCTTGATCATATGGTCTTGGAGTTTAGATAACCATGTAGATCCTTTATTTGCTATTTTTCCTTAAAAAATGATTGCATGCAGTTTCATTACATTCTGTGAAATATTACCCACATACCAATGCTCTTTGATGTAAAATTACCTGACATCTCACAACTTATGGCCTTGTTTGGGACATAGTTTAAATGAAATCTTCTTATATAATTACCATTACTATGTACCTTTCCAATTGAAAGTTATTAATCTGTCTCCAGTTCCATCAGGCAACCATTCCAATGTTGATTTGCTAATCTTGCCTTTTGTTTCTGAGCTTTTGGAGCTCTATTGAATATCAACAGTTCTTTTTGATTTGTTCTTTTCAGCATTCAAAGGTTGCCTTTGTCTCAGGCAGTTGTATTGAACTTTACTACTCCGATATTGGCTTCAGTTGTGGCAAGAATTATTTTGCACGAAAAGTTAAAATTTTCAGACTTTGGCGGTATGGATTTGATTGATTTTCACTTTCTACCCTCCAAAAAATGCATCATGATGTGAAAAGATGTTGCACATTAATTAGTATTCTAACCTTCCATTATATTTAAATTATCCCATTGAAGCAGCCGATGAGATTGATATGAAAATGAAACACAAATTTGGTTTCTTCTCCTTACATGAGTTTGATTATCTTCTAGAATGTGTTAGGTTATAAACTTACAGTATGATGTGCGAAGTTTTCTTTCATTTAATAAAATTCATTAATAACATTAAACAT
This sequence comes from Trichosanthes truncata, assembly GCA_033996785.1. Lineage (NCBI taxonomy): Eukaryota > Viridiplantae > Streptophyta > Magnoliopsida > Cucurbitales > Cucurbitaceae > Trichosanthes > Trichosanthes truncata. Next base: position 58,687,036 of record JAWPNB010000010.1, read on the forward strand.
GATAGTTACAGCAAGGGGTGCCCAAGTGGTAAGAACTTGGGATGTTTGAAGATACCTTTCGAGATTGCAAGTTTAATCCCTCTTCAAACAAAAAACTTTATAACTTGATAAAATCCTTGTCTGTTGGAGCTAGACTTGGGGTAGGCAAATCCCGCAGAGGATTAGTGGAGGGTAGGTGGTGAGCATAAATACAAGGAGTGGAGTTTTCAACACCTCAGTTATAAAGAAAAATGTTAACATGATTGAGTCTCTCTTTCTACACAATCTTTGTTGTTTGCATTTCATGTTATTTTCTTATAATATAGACGCTAGCTAATTCATTTGATTTCTTCCTTTCAGTTTAATTTTAAAAAAATTCTAATATGCATTTCGTGGAGGCAAAAAGTGATTACTTTCTGATTACTCTCCCATTTCAGGTCTTGCTTGTAGTTTTTTTGGTGTTCTACTATTATTCCAAGATCTATTCACTAGTCAAGGTACCGAAGTGAGTTAACTTACCCTTGATTTTTTTTTTTTTTGTCATGTTGCTAGCATATAGTCGTACTTTCTATCAAGATAGCTATTAGATAGTTCTATGCTCACACGCTAATAGGATCCTCCACGCCCCCACCCAAAACACACACATTTTTTTTCTTTTATGCTGTTCAAGTTTGTGCAACTCAACAAGCGAGGATACATATTGAAAGCAACGGGTGGCGAATTCTATTATTTATGTCCATATATTTCCATCATATTGAATCTTCATTTGTCATATGTTATTTGAAAACGTGCAATCTCTTTGTTTTTATTGTTATTTTTCCCATCTGAAATCTCTTCCATAAGGCAGGTAAATATTCATCCAAACTTGCAGTTGCCTTTAGCTTGAGCCTTGATGTAATGGAACGAGTTGCAGTTTCTCTTACTCTTCAATTCTTGCATTACCTTATTTGAAGGGTTAACTACAGCTGGGAAAGGAATCACAACACCGTCCCTGGGGACTCACCATGCATATGCAGTATTAATTGGTCTTGTTGCATCAATAGCTGGTGGAATTAGCTACTGCCTTATAAGGGCTAGTGCAAAAGCATCTGATCAACCAGTGTAAGATTATTAACTTTCCTTCTTGCATGCATATTCAGAATGGAAAAAGAGGCTTTCAGTACACATGCAATTTTGCTTTCTTCTTAAAATAACCCTTGTCATTCTTATTTTACACGCCTTTTCTATACAAATTTTAGGTCTAAAGAACTCAACAATAAATCCGGATTAATTGATTTTAGGAACTTTGCTCTTCATGTTGATGAACCTTACGTGATTTTTTTCTCTTTTAGGGATCCTTCTCATTTGAATCAGCACAAACTAGCTTAGGGAAAACTTCACCCGGAACATGTTTGGGATGAGGGTTTCGCGTGCTTAACAGTAGGAACCCATTGTTTAATGCCCCACAGTTTTCGTAAACCCAATGTTTCTAAAACCGTACTCCTAAATCTAGGCTTCCTAAGCTCTCCACTGAAACTCTAGGGTTCCTAGGCTAAAGATACTGAAGCAGATCAACATGAGCTCCAAAAGGCTGCTAAATGATTTTCATACCCCACAAGATTGGATTAGTTCATACTACTGGGAAAAAAGAAAAAACATTGAACTTTAGAAGATTGTTGAAACCATAGTGAGAGACGGCTACTACAGAGCTGCAATGGAGTAAGGGAGGTACTCAATATGGATGTAACAATAGAAACAAAACAGCATGTGTAACCCTAACTTTAGGCGATCTATGTTGATATCATCCTAGTTTTGACCATGTCTAGATTGACCGAAAATGTGCTGATTATTGTGAGTACTTTCAGTTCTGATGGCATTGAGGAAATCTTTACCTTGCAGGGTTACAGTTTTCTCTTTCGGCATGCTTGCTTGTCCTGTCACTGGAATATGTACAGTAATCTTTGAGGTGAGCCGTGTTCCAAAAAGACTTTATAATCATATCCATTTACTTTTAAAGAGCTTTATACCTTAATTTTTTGTACAATGGCTAACTTATTACTTGACTGGAATGTAAAGATACGTTATGTACTGAACCATGGATCATTGTGTTCATCACAGTAACATCTTCAGTTTTATGTTAAGCTAATAGACAATAATATATCTGATCCTTTTATGAATCCCATCGATGTTGATACAGGATCTGGTGCTGCCAAGTCTTCATTCATTTTTAGTGATGCTAGTGCTTGGTCTGCTTGCCTTCTTGGCCGAGGTAATTCTGCACCCTCAAGCTATATAATTAGCACTAGCATTGGCTGACAATTTATGTACAACTTAACTGAAGGTTTGTTGGGCTCGGGGACTTCAACTTGAGAAAACCAGTAAAGTCACTAACGTTCGGTTCATGGAGGTATATTTTACTAGTTTTCTTTGTTGATGGCTTTTTATGAATGGGTTGTGTTCTAAATAGTGGAACCTTGAATCAATCATACCCCACAGGCTGCACTGGTGCAATTATGGCATATTGGAATATTAAGAGTGGCTCCTTTTGGTCGAATAGTTGGAACTATACTCATTTTGATCTCTCTGTGTTGGACTTTGTATGTTGGCCCTGACAGAGAAATTGAGTAACATAGTATTTATTTTCTTGTGTTAACGAAAGTCCTGCCAATTTTTTTGTAATGTTGTTGATAACCTCTTACTCCATCACGGATTCCTAGTGTGGCAACAATTTTGAATTTTTTATTTATCTTTTTATTTGTTTATCTTTTTATTTGATAGCTTGTTTCGAAGCTAGACAGCACAAACAGCAAATAATTTATAATTTCACTTGGAAATAGATTTTTTAGACTGGGTGCTATAGTTTTGAAAATAGAACCTATAGTTTAAAATGACCAATAATTTCACTGGAAACCCTCACTTGACAATCAGTTGCAATTTTATCAACTTCGTGATTCTTTTAGAAAAAATGTATGTGTAAATTACTACTTTTAAAAGGTTAAATGAATTAAGTTTATAATTTGAATTCATAAAACTTTCAAAATGGTTAAATTTTCAATTGTCTATCTAATATGACAATTTTGAAATTTATATCTAATATGACAATTTTGAAATTTATATGAATTCAAATTATATATCTAATGGAATTCTAAAATTTCAACTTTGTATCTCATCAATTTTTAAAAAATTTATAAGTTCAAAAACTAGATTTGTGTCTGTAATTTTGAAATTCCAAGTGTAGAATAAGTTTATTCCAGTTTGGTATTTCATAGGACAATTTTAAAATTTTAAAAACTCTAAACCGGCACAAACCTCATTAAAGACTAATATAAACATGGTTTTTTAAGTGGCCTTTTTACAAACCATTTCTAAGAGACTTTAAAATTTTAAATTGATCCTCAAAAACAAAAAAAATAAATTGAAACCTTTTTTTGAGTAATTATAAATTTAAACTCTATTATTATTGATTAATAAGAGAAATCCATCTTATGTAATCAAATGACCAATTAAACACTGAATAAAAATTGAAAATCCCTAGAAATAGTCCCAATGAAATTTTTTAAATAAACAAATAATGAATAAAGAAAACCTAACTAGGTAAGCAATTTGTTGATGATACTTTAATAACGAATAAAGAAAACCTAACTAGGTATTAGGTAAGCAATTTGTTGATGATACTTTTAGGGTTCTTATGCAATCAATGCATGTTATCATCGAAGGGGCAAATAGTTATACATTAAACAATTTATTAATCGATTCACGAATTAATGTTTTAAAATTTTAGCCTCTTATAATTCTGCAATTGACGCTGTCCACAATTTCATCATTCTCCAAATCTTGCATTCAAAGAGCAAAACACAACAAAATTAAATTAAATCACAAAATTATTAATTAATCCAAACAAAAGATGAACACAAATCTTAAAAGCCTCAGATAGCCAGTCTATTTGACATCAAGGAGAATTCAGCCGGTAATTCCAACTAAAAGAACAAATCCTCATTGGCTTTTCCATTCAAGAAATAAACAAATACTAGCTTTTCAAATCTTCGAAAACGGTTTGATTTGAGAGAAAAAAAAACAAAAACAGGGGATTGATTCTAAGATGAGCTAGAAATTTAAAAAAAAAATGTAATCACACAAAACGGCTCTGTAAATCTATAGAAAAAAAGATGAACAGATTCCTATCAAGATGTGAAAACATTGTTTTTGGTTCAATCATAGCATCGTCGGTCACCGCCATTGAGCTATCGACGACGTGGCATCGAACCGAAGAAGAAGAAGAAAAAGAAAAGTCAGAAAATCCTCAGAGACCCGTTTCAAATCAACCACACAGGAGAATCACACAAAAAAGGGCTGCAAACTCCCGACCAGCAAACAAATCCCCAAAAACCAGACCGCTCCAAGAAAGAGACGAACCGGCGGCGGAGTTCACTGGCGGATGGGAGCCAACAGCCAAATCCTTGGCTTCTCGCTGCAGTTTGGAGTGTCATACGGCACTTCCTATCAATTTTGGGAGTGCTTCTTCATTGGAACAATCACCGATAAGATTCAACAACAAAAAAACACCTAAAACTACGAATACATAACACTAAATTGCAAATCGAAGAGAAAATACTTCTGAGGAGATCAGAAAAGTCAGAACGAAAGACGAATTCAGCTACAGAAAGATGAAGAAGACGATGGAGATCGGTCGATATTTATGGAGGCGAGGGAATCCGAGGGTTTAGGGGTGGCGAATTTGTAACCCTAATTTTGAGATGTTGATCTCTATATGGGCCGGACTATGGTTATTTGGGCCTAGGGTAGCAAATGAGCAAACGGATCGGAAAAATAAGGGCCCAATTCAAAGGAGCCCAAACATTAATTTATATCCCTAAAATTTGGGTTGTATTAATTAAAATTCTAAACTAATAATTGTATCAATTAAAAACTTAAACTTTTGTAAGTGAATCAATTTAAACCTTCAATTATATATTTGTTTTAAAACCGTTAATGCATAACTTTTACATATGAATAAGACTTCCTCAAATGCAAGGATTAATGTAAATTAAAGAGAAATGTTGAAATCAAATAGATAATAGTGGTTTTTTAACTTATAGTCTTCTTCTATTTTTCTCTACTTTTTTATGAATAATTATGCGATAATTTTTCTTCCTACTTTGGTAGAACTTTGGAAAAAAGAATAATTTTATTTGGGTGGTTTTAAGCTTATTTTAAATGAAATCAAATGAAAATAGCTATAAATCACCAATGAGGATCTAAACTGATTCTTTAGGGTCTAAATTGACACATATATTACTTTGGGGTTTTAATTGATACAACCCCCAAAATTTAACGTTATAAATTGATTTTTGCCTTTTTTTTTCATAGTTCTCACATGCAGATTATTAATAGTTTGCTTAAATCTCTTGGCCATTCATTTGTTTCATTTTGATGATTAAACTTTCAAAATATTGATTTTAATCTCTAAAAATAAACCACATAGGCCCAATTTGATAATATATATATATATATATTTATATATTAAATTAAGCTTGTTTCCTCACATTGGTTAGTCAAATTCCAAAAACAAACACAAAGTTTTTAAAAACTTTTTCTTTCAAATATTGACTTGAATTTTGAAAACACTCGGTCAAAAGTAGATAACAAACCACACAAACTCATACAAAGAAGTAGTGTTTATAAGCTTAATTTTCAAAAACCAAATAGTTATCAAACGAGACATTAGTATTTGAGCTTTCAAAATGTCGATTGTAGGCAATAAACTATTAAAAAAAGTTAACCATTATGGTTTTTTAGCATATTATTTTTCACTTAATATTTGTTGTCTTCTAGTTTGAATACATGCTTACATTTATTTTAATTTAACAAGCAAGCTAAAGTAAGGATAGGAATTCGAGCCTCTTATCTTTTGATCAAAAATATTAATTTTGAACCAAGTAAAATCTAGCCTCTTATCTTTTGATTGAAAATATTAATTTTTGAACCAATTAAGATATGTTCAGATTAGCAATACATTTTTTAACCCATTATGATATGCTCATATTGGCTATAACGTGACCACGTTAATATGTTAATAAGTATACTTGAAACCCCATTATCAAATTGTTTAAAAAAAATAAGGGAGATAACTAAAATGATTATTTTTCTACAATTTAGGGAGTTAAAAGTATACCATTGGAAAGGAAGAACCAAAATGATACAAAATCAAAAGTTAAAAACTAAAATATACATTCTCAAAATTTGTTCAAACAAAGTACAAATCTTTCAAGTTGAGGGACCAAATGCTAAGTGGAAACATCATTCCATTACTTAATCAAATTTCAGCAACAAAACCCAAATCCAAAACGTCATCTTCTTCAAAATGTTTTGTTGGGTTCCATCATTTTAACCAAAAGGCAAACGACCCACTTCGCAGGACCCATCACCATTTTTTCAGAGGAAGCCCCACTTTGCTCCGCCGCCGCCGCCGCCGCCGCCGTCGTGGTGTTTCATAGCATCAATCTCATCCCCATCCTCCAATCCCAGCTGAAAATCAACAAACAGGGGCATGGAAATTCAAACCAAAACCCAAAAAAAAAGGGGTAGGGGTTTAAAAAAAAAAACAACAACCTCATCGGCTGTTTGGCTTCCGGTAATGGGATGGCCGTCCACCAGAAATGCAATGGTCCTCTGATCCAAATCTTGTCGTTCACAGTACTTTTTCATAAGTTTCCTCAGCTGGGTCTTCTTCAAAACCTTGAAAAAAACTTCACTCCCATCCTAAAAAAACACACAGAAATGAGAAATCTGTCCAGTTTCTTGCTTTTGATTTCGAAGGTTTTTAAGGATTCGTTGAAAATTGAAATAGAACCTGTCCGTTGACCTTAATGTTGACGTAGTTCGATTCGGGTTTTTGGGTCGTCTCTTCTTGGCTGTTGTTGGTGTTCATTGGGGTCGACATTTTTGTTGCTCAAATTCTCAATCTCAACCAAAAAAAAAGGGGGAACTCAGTAAACTCTGTTCTGTTTCATCTCTGCAGTTGCGTCGAATTTTCAGGCGGCAGAGGCAGGCTTTATGACGTGTTGTATAATCATAGGTTTGATTGATGGGCCTTTTTTTGGGCTTCCGATTTTGATTGATTGCTTTTCTTTTTCGGCCTGTGCATGATCTGGGCCATTGGCCCAAACATTTCTAAATGTGTATATTTTTTTAGAAAAATACAATTTAGTTGCATTTGGGTTCTTGAATTTACATTTAGTTCTATTTTATGACAAATTATTCAATAAAGCCGCCACAATGTAACTGCCTCATAATATCCGTTGGATGTGAATTCAATAACTTCCATGTCTCCTAATAACCATTGGATATAAATTCGAGGTACCTCTTTTTCTCCATCCAAAGGTGAAAAATTGTCAGCCACATTGTGGTGGCCTCATCGAATAAGTTCTCCTATTTTAGACCATCTTATCAGTTTTTCTATTAATTACCAACGAAAGCTGACGTGAAATTTATTTTTTTATTCAAACATATATTTTTTATTTTCTTTATATTTTCCTTTTTTTTTTAAATTTAAAAAAACAAAAAAAAAAAAAAACACTTTAATTTTTTTCTTATATTTTTCTCCCTCCTCCCTCCTCCCTCCTCCCATGGCCGCGGCCTCTACCATCATCCATCGTCATTCTCCCCACTTTTTTTTTAAGTAGGGGAATAAGGGGCAAAAGGAGGAGGACGGGAAAGAGAAGAAAAAGAAAAGAAGAAAATGAAGGAAAAAAAGAGAGAGAGAGAGGGAGAATGGCAGTAACGACCATGAGAGGAGGGAGAAAGATGAGAGTGAAAAGAAACGAGAAAGAAAAATTTTAAATTGTGTGTGTGTTTTTTTTTTAATTTTAGAAAATTAAAAATAATAAAATAATAAAAAAAACAAATGTCACATTAGCTTTCGTTAATTATTAACGAAAAAACTGATGGAGGGATCAAAATAGAACCAAATGTAGACTTTAGAGATAAATTTGTTGAGTTCGAAAACCCATGGACGACTTTAGAGATAAATTTGTTGAGTTTGAAAACCCATGGACCCAACTGAAACTAAACTCAAACCTTAGGGACTAAAAGTGTATTTTTCTTTTTTATATATATATTATAAAAAATACCCTTGAACTTTGCTCATTGTTTCAAAAATACCCGTAACTTTTTGAAATATGCACTATTACCCTTGACCTTTCATAATGTTTCAAAACTACTATTGGAGTAGAAAACCTGTTAGAATGTTGAACAAAAAGTCAATGTCATTATTTTAGACTTAATTCAACAAACACATTGTAGTCATCGCCACATCGTTTCAAGTCATGTCGATTTTTCGTTCAAGCACCACTACGTTGATTTTTTATCCAACATTCTAACGGATTTTTATTCTAATGATAGTTTTGAAACGTTTATGAAAGTTAATGATAATATTGCAACTTTTGAAAGAATATGAATATTTTTTTAAATAATGGGCAAAGTTGAAGGTTTTTTATTATTATTATTATTTTTAATTTATCCTTTTTTTCTTGAGTTCAATGCTATATATTCTAAATGGTTCTTTATAACACACACAATATGGTTCTTTATACCACACACAGACACACACACACGCACGCGCACGCACACACGCACGCGCACACGCACGCACGTATTCTAAATGGCTTTAATCTTTTAAATGTTTCTCAACTTGGTTCTACATCCTTTTTTTTAATTATTTTATTTTACCTTTAATGTATCTAAAATTATCGATTGTTTTTTTAATGAAAAATTTTCAATTAATTTATGTTTAATTGATCAATATGTGGAAGTAGGAATTAAAACACTAGACTTTTTGGCTTAAAAACTTGATTTTATTTTTGAAATTTAGCTTAAAATTCAAATGTGTTTTTAAATATATATAGTTTCCCATATTTGATTTGGTTTTTTAAAACATTTTTTAAAAATATGTAATAAAGCAATAACTCACAGATAGAACTTAAGTAGTATTTATAAATTTAATTTTAAAAAACAGACGACCATAAATAAAATAGTTATTCAAATGAACTTTAAAAAGTTGAGTCTTATCTGATTTCAAAATTTACTAAAAAATATTAAATGTTAAATTGAGTATCAAGAAGTGGAGTTTATGTTATTTTTTCTTCAGTGGACATATCTGTTATTATTTCATTTTTCAAACTGTGACATTAATTAATATACAATCAGATTGTGACCATGGTGACATATATATATATATAAAGAGAGAGAAAATAAGTGACATACATTTTTATTTTTTGTTTTTTTGAATTCTTGACATACATATTTTTAGATGATGACATATATGAAACTTAATAAAAGTGACCTATAAATGGCACTCTCTGTTTAGGGGTAGGGGTATCTTATGCTAACAATTTATTGGACCTTTGACCATAAATTACTTTTTTGCCTTTTTGTTGAAAAAATATATATATATGCGTGTGTTTTATTTAATCATGTAACAAGTTTAAAATGTTGTACTAAAAAAAAAGTTTATAGATGTAAAAAAGTTAATACCGCAATTAGTTTGCTGCTGAAGGTAATTATGGAATTAAAGTAAAGATTCCCCGTAATAGATGTAAAAAATTCCAACAATAGGTGTACAAAAAAATTAATGCATCATAAATACAATAAACTATTATTAAAAATAAGAGAAAATAACTTTATTGGATAATTTAATCCCCCCACCAACCATAAAACATGGGCGAAAAAAAAAAGTAAACCATTATTACCGTAATGATTCGCTGGTTCACAAGTCCCACTCACTCCGGTGGACCCCGTCTGATGTCAGTATAGATTTAAGATTATCTGCCACGTGGAAGCCATTCACGTCGACATCACATGGAGAACGATGCAGCCGCGCTGCACATTATTAGAAATGACAAATTTTAGCAGGAAAACGGTCGACTTTTGTGGGCCCATTTACTTGTCCAAAAGGTTACTGGTATGATTAGCTCGTGGATCAGGGATCTTGACCGTACGTTTCTTTTTTTATTGTCAGGCGAGACAAGATTCGACGGTCCAGATTGAAGGTCAATATTTTAGAACGTTATTTTACCTTTCTCTTACGAAATTATTCGGGCCATAACACGTTTTAGTCAACCTGAGAATAGTTAAGTCCGTTAAGATATATAGCTTTGGTGGAGAGATTATAAGTACGAATTCCTTCGCTTCATATTTTGTTGAACTAACAAAATATTTTTAGTAGTAAAATAATCATAATAAATAAAACTATAATGATTTATATGAGTATAACTCAACTAGTTAATATATATGTTAAATATTAGATATTTAAATCTCTATTCTTAGATGTTGAATTAGAAAATAAAATAATAACACTATAATGCAATACATGTTCAAAATTAAAATTTGTTTACTCCCTATTCATTGGTAGATATACGCTAGAAATTACTTCATCTATCTAACTGTATTTCATAGTTAAGACATCATAATTTTAACTGAAAATTCTAAAAGATCAAATGTCTGAATCTTTACCCTCACACATTGTTGAATTAACAAAAATGCAAAATCATTAACTATATTGTTCTCGGCATTCAAGGAGATCTTTTAGAGTGGGCATTTAGATTTTGGTAAGTTTGAGTTAACATGTTGAATTCATGTATTATCTTTGTAGATTTGTTGGATAAACCCACCACCTCATAAATACCACAAACTTATTCTTTCAAATTAATTCCTCACACATATAGTTTTTCCCAACTAAGACTTCTTGAACCTGCACTCTAAACTTAGGCTTCCAAAACCCTTAAACCCTTAAATTAACATTATTCTCAGACTTAAGACATCGAAGCCAAACCTTAAACGAATTTCAACCTTACTAGTTTAATCCTCTAATACAATGGAAGGTGGGTAACACTCAACTGGTAATACTAGTCTACACCCAAATAGCAACATATATATATAAGACATCGAAGCCAAACCTTAAACGAATTTCAACCTTACTAGTTTAATCCTCTAATACAATGGAAGGTGGGTAACACTCAATTGGTAATACTAGTCTACACCCAAATAGCAACATATATATATATATATATATAAATAATTGAAAGAGTGAGAGATTGAACCATTGATTTTTTAAATGATAATTAATATTTTATGCAGTGTGCGGATCCATGATTTGTGTTCGGGGGGGTTCATTTAAAATTTGTAGAAGTAAGCAATCTAAAAATTTCATAAATGAAGTTGAACTATTAACTTAATACATCGCAATTGTCCACAATGAGTTTTCATAATATATAATCATTTTCTTCAGATTTTTTTTCTTAACATATGATATAAGACTAATATTAGATATCTTATAAAATAAATATTTTTCACTATAAGCATTAATAAAAATAATTTTGAAAATTTAAGGTTTGAATGAATCAACCTCTATTATATATATATATATTTCTAATAGGAGATCTGCCCTTTATGAATAATCCATAATTTGGAAAGCAAAAAAAAATAGTAGTTATTATATTTAAAATTATTTTAAATGAAGGGATCATGCTTCCAGCCCATGGTACATCCATCATGTGGCAAAACCAGAACTTTATGTTAAGGGATCAATTCTATTAATAAAACTTTGAATGCATTTATATATGTTGATATTAGTTTATAGATTTTGATATTAATTTTTTTTTAGTAAATATTTTGATATTAGTTTTTTTAGTAAATATTTTAATATTAGTTTGTTGAATAAGAAATATAACTGTTTTTTTATATATAATTATATAAGGAAGATAATAAAACTTAAAATAATAAATAGATTCTTTTCATATATTATAAGATTTATGATTTATTTGATGAGATTACTTTTTAAAAAAGAATGAACCAAGAAAGTAAAAATATTTTTATCCATTTCTATTTATATCTATATAACCAAATCAAAGTTTTCTGTCTAAAAAAAATTAAATTTAAAGAATAAATTAAAACAAAAACTATAATTTTATTTACTATTTCATATTCCTAAATGCTAGATTCTTTTTTTTTTTTTTTTTTAAATTTTTGTTGAATTGAATGTATATATTATTAGATATTAACAAAAAAAAAAAAAAAAATGACACTAAAACTGCGTAGAGTGGGATTCGAACACAGACCTCCCAAGGGTTAATAGATACTAGAGCTTAAAATGCCGACCCATGTACATGCAAGTTTTTTCCATGGTTAGGTGCTCTCAATCTTATGGTACCGTTCGTGAGCCTGCCCACGTTGGGCCCATCCCTGATCTTTCTCATTAATAAAAGACGCCCCCATCTCTCTCTCTCCCACTCGCTCCTCCACTCGCTCACTCTTCTTCTCATCCGCCATTTTCGTGCAGGAAACCACAACCATAGCTTTTGTCTTCTCTCATTTTCACTTACAACTCTGCTTCACCAGAAGCAAGAGTAATGGAGCGGCTAACTTTCTCCTTCGTCTTCATCTTCCTCCTCTTCCTCTTCCCATTTGCAGGTAAAATTAAAACCCAAACCATTCTAGTTTTGTTTTTCTAACAGAGTTTCAGTTTCGTTTTCGTCTTCATTGTGGTTGTTTTGTTGTTTACAGAGTCTGGTTCAATTGGAGTTAACTATGGCAGAATCGCCAACAACCTCCCTTCCGCCGTTAAAGTCGTTAAGCTCCTCAAATCCCACGGCCTTCAAAGGGTCAAAGTCTACGACACCGATCCGGCCGTTCTCAGAGCTCTTTCCGGCTCCGGCATTAAAGTCACCGTCGATTTGCCCAACGAACTTCTCTTCCCCTCCGCGAAACGCCTCACATTCGCCTACTCTTGGGTCGAAAAGAACGTCGCCGCCTACTACCCTTCGACGGAAATCGAAGCCATTGCCGTCGGGAACGAAGTCTTCGTCGACCCAAGTAACACGACGTCGTTTCTTGTTCCGGCGATGAAGAACATTCACCAAGCCCTCGTCAAATACAACCTCCATTCCGCCATTAAAGTCTCTTCCCCTATTGCCTTAAGCGCCCTGCAAAACTCTTACCCTTCCTCCGCCGGTTCTTTCCGGCCGGAGCTCGTGGGACCGGTTTTCCGGCCAATGCTGGAGTTTCTCCGGCAAACCGGCTCTTATTTAATGGTTAACGCTTACCCATTTTTCGCATACGAGTCTAACTCCGATGTGATTTCTTTAGACTATGCTCTTTTCCGGGAGAATCCCGGCGTGGTGGATGCCGGCAGCGGTTACCGGTACTTCAGTTTATTCGACGCCCAAATCGACGCCGTTTTTGCCGCAATGTCGGCTCTGAAATACGACGACATTAAACTGGTGGTTACTGAAACCGGGTGGCCGTCGAAAGGCGACGAGAACGAGATCGGCGCTAGTGTCGAAAACGCCGCCGCGTACAACGGGAATCTGGTCCGTCGGATTTTGAGCGGTGGCGGAACTCCGTTGAGGCCCAAAGCAGATCTGACCGTCTATTTATTTGCCCTTTTCAATGAGAACAAAAAGAACGGTCCCACATCGGAAAGAAACTACGGCTTATTTTACCCTAACGAAGAGAAAGTTTACGAAATTCCTTTCACTACAGACGGGTTAAAAGATTACCACGACAAACCGTCGCCGGCGCCGGCAACCGGAGGCCCCCGGAAGACGGAGCCACAGCCACCAGTCAACGGCGACGGGAGTGTATCGAAAAGTCAAACTGGGAACACGTGGTGCGTTGCGAGTGGTGAAGCGGGGAAAGAGAAGCTGCAGGCGAGTCTCGATTACGCTTGTGGAGAAGGAGGGGCGGACTGCCGTCCGATCCAGCCGGGTGCCACGTGTTACAATCCTAACACGCTAGAGGCACACGCTTCGTATGCTTTTAATAGCTATTTCCAGAAGAACAGCCGGAAGATTGGCACGTGTTACTTTGGTGGGGCGGCTTACGTAGTCACTCAACCACCTAGTAAGTACTCTATAAATTGTCTTTATTGTTTTACTTATTTATTTATTTAATGCGCACGTTAGATGATCCGACCCGACCCGGGTCGGCCCGGGTATTGATGGTAAAATGCGCTGGCGTGGTCCACGAGGTTGAATGCTGTAGCTGCACGCCAGCTCAGTAAGAAAGTCAAATTTCACAGCCCACATGCCGGGCACTATTGAAGAAAGGAATCTAACTTTGCTTACGTGGCAACTTCTTTTTAGGAAACCCCAATTAAAATTTTTACACAAATATTCTTTTACCTTGGTTAAAATACATATTTGGTGTCTCAAACTCTTGGATAAAATTTCAATTTCATCTTTTGTTTTTAGAAGGTTTCAATTTGGTTAGACATAGTTTTAATTGATTTAGTTTTTTTTTTTTATATATAGTTTGAGCTTAGTTAAATTTTTTTTTTTAATGGTTTGATTTATTTGAGGTTCAACTCAACCTTATCTTTAATACTGTTACCTAAAATAAAATTTGTTGCAGGATGATTTGTGAGATTTAACTAATTTATAGGGCTAAAGTTAAACTAAACTCGAACCATAGATTACAAAGGGACCAAATTCCAGCTTTGTTTAAATCGTGGGACCAAATTTGCGTCTTTAATCTATTTACTGTGGTAAAAGGTAGAAAAGGAAGAAAATGGATCTTTTTTTCTCATAGGATTCATGAAGGGGGGAAGCAAAAGGCATGGAATGAAATTTGATTCTTTTTGAATCAAAACTGAGAGAAAAGATGGATCTTTATAATGAATCTTTATCTCTTTTTTTTTTTTTTCTTTTTCTCAATGAGGAGACAAAAACTCAAGAGAATTTGAGCTTTTGGGTTCTTTTTTTGGTTATTCTCATTCCTTTGAGCAATTTTCTGAAAAGGGGTGTTTTTTTTTTTTTTTTTTTTTGGCAGAGTATGGCAGCTGTGAATTTCCAACAGGGTATTGAAGAGAAGAGGAGAATTTCTCTAATGGGAGCAGTTGAAGTTGAAGTTGTTGAAGGGATAATAGAAAAAAGGGGTTACTTTTTAAGTTTGTTTTTAGAGTATGAGAGAATTCTTTTGTAAATCCAATTGCTTGGATAATGGTGGTTGGATTTTGGGGGTTAAGTTAGATGAGTTTCTTGTCTGTAATTAAACATGTTATTTCTTGTTAGACTTCATGTACTTTTCTCATCTCAAATTTTTATTGCTAGTAATTTTAAAGCCAAACTTCAAATAATCTCTCTCATTGCTCTAACCACTTTGAACTTCATACTTAACAAGTTTTTAAACTTTAAAAATATCAATATATATGACAGTTATAAGGTACAAAATCAAAAGTTTAGACACTTAAAACATAAATTAAAGTCGAAAGTTCAGGAATTTATCATTTGAGTGAAGTTGTAATGTAATTTATTTTAATATTAGTCTATATTTTAATCCTACGATACAAAAATTTAATAATCATATTGGTAATGGCAGAAACACACACTGCTCGAGCAACAATTTGTGTAAATGATGTCTCAGTATTCGATGTACTAGAGAATCTATGGCATGTTCCCTATAGCCATTAATGTATAAATATATATATATATAGAGAGAGAGAGATGTAATATAATAAAATTGATCTGAAAGGACAATGGTCTTTTAGAATTTGACTACCATTAAATTTTGCAGTGTATTTGTTTCATAAATTGCTGTGCCATGTGCTATGAGGGCCACTGTGACACCACTCAGTTTATTTTATTCTTCAATTCTTTGACGGTGGGAACAGTCTTGGGACTGTTTCTCTTATAAAAACAAGTTAAGTAAAAACATATTTAGAAATTACAAGCTTAATTCGTGGACTTTAGTGTTTGTAGCTCATAAGTTGGAAAATTGGTGTAGATGACCTATATTTTTAGACTCAAACGATATATAAAATGCTTTCTAAAAAATAACGCTATATAACTTTTTACTTATGTCACAACGAAGGTGAGAGGACGAAAAAAATACCCATCAACCCACGCTAGCGCTTCCATTACCATCTTCAACCTTCCATGTTCTGTTAGTGTTGAACGGGGTTGGAAATCGCATTGGAAGAAAAGAGAAAGGTCATCGGAATGCGTGGGTATCAAATATGGAATTGATCTGGCAAAACGACGCTAGAAAATCACGTGGAGGTAGCATCCAATGCCTATGGTTTCCGATTCGCCGGCGTCGAATCCTCATCGTCTACGTTCACTTGTTGGAGAAGAAAACAAAGATAAAGATGGTGAGGTGGGTTAGCACCGGTGTGCGTGAGAAGAAGAAGGTTGAAGATGGTGATGGGGGCGCCGACATGGCCTCTCACTTTCGTCTCTCTCACTCTTGTTATGACGTAAGCAAAATGTTATATAGCGTTATTTTTAGAAAACACGTTATCTATCGTTTGAGTCCAAAAATTTGGGTCATCGGCACAAAAAATCCTAATAAGTTCTTGAAGTTTAAAAAATATTTAATAAATCTTTGAACTTTTAATGTTGTATCTAACAAGTTTTTAAACTTTAAAAATGACAAATAGTCTGAACTTTCAATTTTTTGCTTAATTTGTTCTTGACATATTCAATATTTTTTTAAAAAAAATTAATGAATCTATTAGATATAAATTGAATTTTGTGTCTAATAGGATAATACACTTTCAATTTTATGTCTAATAAATTTGTAGATTTAAAAAAATGTCAAATACACAAAATTGAAAGCTTAGGAAATTTGGATACATAATTAAAAAATTATGGCCTGTTTGGTAAGCAATCCGGATTCTGTTTTATGTTTTCAGATTCACTGAGTTCAGTGAATATGCGTTTGGCAGACTTGTTTTCGAAAACTGTTTCCGGATTCTGTGATCCAAATAGTGAAAATTCTGAAAACAACTTTTTTATGTTTTCATTGTATCCAGATTTTGAATTTGAAAATTTAAAATGCAGAATTACATTAGAAAATACCAAAACTTTAATAAATATAGTTTTTGATGTTATAAACTCAATTTATTTTTGTTAAATTAAAATATGTATAATTTAATATATTATAAATTATATGATATTGTAAAATAATAATTGTAAAAATTTTATAATAAAAATCATGTTCATAAATTAATTAATAATGGATTATATTCAATCTAATATTTAGTTTTGCAACTACAACTAGTTAATGGTCTATAAATATATTATAGAACACATTTTGAACAATTGTTTAAATTGGAATCCAATTTCTAAATCTGCTACCAAACACATATCTGAAAACATGAAATACAACTCTGTTTTCATTGAATCCCTTGTTTTCAAAATTCTGTTTTCAGATTGCATACCAAACAGGCCCTTAGTGACTCATTAGCCAATTTTTAAAGTTCAGAGACTCAAAATCAAAAGTCCAAGTACTTATTAGACACTTTTTAAAGTTCATGGACTAAACTTGTAATTTATCCATATATTTATTTAACCATTTAAACACTCATGTTTTTGTGTAGATATTGATTTAAGTGCAAATAACTTGTATCATTTATTTACAAACCTTGGTGAAAACTAGAGTGAAAGCTAAGCATTATCCAAAACAAGTGCTTTTAACCTCAAAACTTGTAAAAAAAAAATGATCATTGGAACATAACAAAGAGATTGATTCAAGACAATTCATTATTTGAAGATGGTGATGTGAAAATGAGTAGAGTTGCAAACATAATACCCAAAATTATGGGCATATGATTTAGGATGTTGAAAGGGAAAATGCTTCTTTGTTTATGAATAATCACATGGCACAATCACTAAAAAAAGGAATGTAACAAAAAAAAGAGAATGAAATTGAGTAGTGATGGTCTCAAAAAATTCCTGTCCTAATATTGGTCCACCAATATTCCCACCTTTTAAATCCATCTTTTCTAAAAATCCTTTATGACATTTTAGTCTTTTTATTTATTTTTGCTATTTTTGGGAAGATTCATAATTGTTTGCATTTTTGGATTAAAAAACACTTTTGTTACCTATACTTTTATAAAATTAACAATTTAATCCATGAACTTTCAAATCTGTAACAAATTAATCCCTAAACTTTAGTATGTAACATGTAGTTCTTATACTTTATATTTTGTAATTCTCTGTCTTCTAGTTTTTTTATTATCTCATGAGTTAGTTTTTATAGTTTATAAATACATTTGGTCCCTAATGAATTTATCGATCTACATATGTAAGAAATTTAATTAAATATTAACAGTACATCGATCGTAGTACAAAGTATAGTAAATTCTTTATTATTTACATTGGCTTTTATTGACCACTAGATTATAGACCAGTCTATGGTGGTTGTACTTGTTTGCATCTAGATTT
This sequence comes from Trichosanthes truncata, assembly GCA_033996785.1. Classification (NCBI taxonomy): domain Eukaryota; kingdom Viridiplantae; phylum Streptophyta; class Magnoliopsida; order Cucurbitales; family Cucurbitaceae; genus Trichosanthes; species Trichosanthes truncata. The sequence continues at coordinate 58,705,218 of JAWPNB010000010.1, forward strand.
ATCGAATACCTCTAAAATGCATCCAAATAAGATAGGATTGATATGTAAAAATCAGAAAGATTATGAGATCCATGTTGATGATATAGGACATTGTGAAGCTCTAGAAATTGTATTGAAAAGTGTGCAAGTTTTTTCAAAAATGGTTGCAATGATAAAATGGGTAGAAATTAAGGGAATTGGTAAAGATGAAAATGAAGATGAAGATTAATGGAATGAAGAAGGTGAAAAAGGTGTCTCCAGCTGGTGATGGTGATGGTGGGTCTCCCACAAAGCAGAAGGGTCAGTAATTGATGAACCACAAAGATTCTTGTTGCCTCCTTCCTTCATCACCATGTGGTAATGTATTATTATTAGGTTAAATTATCAAAAATACCCTTGAACTATGGGGTTGGTTTCAATTATACTCCTAAATTTTGAGTTTCATTTTAACCCTTGAACTTTGAAATTTGTTTCAAAACAATCCTTGAAGGTTTTTTCCATTAAATTTTTGGACGAAAAATGACGTATTTACATATGTTTTAATTTTTTTTTCAACGTATATGTTCAAATATGTTCACATAAGCAACAATATAAATGCAAAAACATCATTTTCCTTCCATGAATTTAACGAAAAAAAGCATTCAAGGGTTGTTTTGAAACAAACTTCAAAGTTCAAGAGTTAAAATGAAACTTTTCAAAGTTCAGGAGTATAATTGAAACCAACCCCATAGTTCAAGGGTATTTTTGATAATTTAATCTTATTATTATTCTTCATTTCATAAAACCTTATTGTTTAATTTTACAAAAATCTGACTTGGCACCAATTACTATCTCAAAAGTTGATAGTTCGATTCTCACCCTGTAATTGTTGAACAAAGGACTTGATTGAATTTTTTTAAAAGATTAATGACTAAGAAAATACGGTGTATACTTTTCCTTTCTCTTTTACGGCTCTAGTTTTAATGCCTTTCTTATGCATTTCAATTGGCCTTATAACACTATATCAACTTTGAGGATATGCAAATAAGAATAGTTTTGAGGGTCACAACTAGAAATATCAATGGGTGATGGGAATAACTTTTTCATTCCTAGTCTTGTTCCCTAAATCATTCTCCACTCCACTTCCATTCTTGCTAAAAGAAAAAAGAGATCGATGATTCCATACATTTTTTTTTAATCTTTTTCTTTATCTTTTTTAAGATGTAATAAATAGCATATTAACAATGATACTTTCAATTCTTTAGAATATCGTGTTACATGTGAGGGTGAAAATTTAAACCTACAGTCTCTCAGAAGAAGTTCACATGCTTTAGCCACTAAGTTATATTTATGTTGGCTAAACTTTAAAAATCGAGAGGGTAGAAAAAGATTAGAATTTAGGTTAGAATAAACATTTTACCTATCTTTAAATTAGAAAGGAATTCTCCATTCTTAGTTGAAATAAGAGCTTGAAATAAGGATCCCTCACTCATTCAAATGCAATACATCAAGGATGAAATTGAATATTTTAAAAGATTAGAGACTAATTTGAGAAGACCCTTGAACATTAAGGATTGAAACATATATTTAAGTCTTTCTCAATTTATTGGCATTCTGTTCTTTTTATAACAAATTTATAAAATATTTATCTGCCATTTTTTTTTCTTTCAATTGCCTGTTTCAAAGAATCACCACTTTTTTCCCTTTTTTTTTGACAGAGAAGACTTTCACCTTTCTAAATTCTTAACTTTGCTATTCTTAAATTCATTGCATGTAATTTTTAGTATCACAAAATAAAATGCTAAAGAATAGGTTAACTTATAAGTTTAGTTTATAAACTTAAATATTTGTATTAGCTTCTAAACTTTAAAAAAATTTCTAACTTTCAATTTTGATTCTAATTAACTCCTTACCATTAACACTCTTATTGAGTTGTTGACGTGACTCATTAATCAGATTAATAAGCGACAACTTAACACAATGTGATACACAAGCATATGTTAATAAAAAAAAAAGAGGACAAAATGGAAAAAAAATAAAAATAAAAATAAAAATCCATGGGACAAATAGAATACATTCTAAACTATTTTTTTCCCCTCTACCCTCTCTCATTCCATCCCATTAGCCCACTTTCTTGTACCAACCAATGTGTCACGTCTACATAAAAATAGCATAAACTTATTAGAACTTTAAAAAAAAACAGAAACAATTTAAAATTTAGAGACTAAATAAATACATTCATCAACCTATATAATAAGACAGCTACATCCATAGCCATGCCTTCTTCGTCACACCCCCCCCCCCCCCCCCCCCCCCCCCCCCCCGGGAACCAAATGCATTTGTATTTAGTTTTTTTTTTTTAAAAAAAAAAACATAGATCATATGCTCATATATTCAAATATTTATATGCTAATCTAAGTCAAACTATTTAAGATATATACCTCGACCAAAAGATCAAATATTCGAATCGCCACTCCAATATTGTTGAACTCAAAACCAAAAAAAATGTATCTTGGTTAAATTATACAAAATACCCATGAACTTTGAGATAGGTTTCAATTATGACCTTAGACTTCGAAAATTTTCATATGTACCCTTGAACTTTAAAATTTGTTCCAAAAAAATATATCATTAAACTTTGAAATTGTTCCAAAAAAATATATTTTTTTTATTAAAATAAAATATGAAAATTTGATGTGTAAAAATTAAAATGCGTACGTAATATTATTTAAAATTATATAAAAAATTAAGATCATCGTTATTATTCATTTAGTTTCAAAAGATATCGCAAAATCATTTACATAATAAATTTTTACACAACATATTACGTTAACATGAATAAGTTGTAAATAATATCACGTATGCATTCCAATTTTTACACATAATTTTCATCTTATTTTACAGAAAAAACTCTGAAATGGTATTTTTTTGAAAAAAATTTCAAAGTTCAAAGGTAAATCTCTCCTAAAGTGTAGACATATTTCATATAATTTAAACCATGCACATTCATATATTTATATACTCATATATCCATACCTCATTTTTGGGCTAGATGGAAAGAAAAAGAGAGTTGAGTTGCCATTTGCCAAAATTCCAAATCCCACCAATCTAGCCCAATACACCCTTTCTATGGACACTTGTTTCAAATCCCCTTCAATTCTAACGCCCTTTCCATTTCATTTCCTCTTAACCAAAAACTCAGTCAACCCCTCCATTTCCTATACTCCCTTCCCTCCACAAACCTCTCCCTTTTTTTCTCTAAACAAATTATTCAACGAGACCGCCACAATCTAACTGTCTCCAAATAACGCACCGTTCTAAATAAAAAAAAAAAATTACTTTTAACATTTTCTAAAAGTACTTACTAGCATATTGTGGCGGCTTCCTCCAATAATTTCAAGAACTCTCCGTCTCCGTTCCTCCGCCATGCCCAGCAAGTTGAGGAAGGCTATCTACGCCGTGAAAGACCAAACAAGCATTGGCCTCGCGAAAGTCTCGTCCTCCGGCGGCGGCCCAAATGCGACGTCCTTGGAAGTCGCCATCCTCAAAGCCACCACTCATGACGACGTCCCTCTCGACCACCGCTACGTCGCTGAAATCCTCCTCCTCATCTCTTCCAACAAATCCAACGCCGCCGTCTGCGCCCACTCCATCGCCAAACGCATCACCAAAACCCGCAACTGGATCGTCGCCCTCAAATCCCTCAACCTCGTCCTGCGAATCTTCCAAGATGGCGACCCTTATTTCCCTCGAGAAGTCCTCCACGCCATGAAACGCGGCGCCAAGATTCTCAACCTTTCAAATTTCCGAGACGATTCCAATTCCAGCCCCTGGGATTACACCGCATTTGTTCGGACTTTTGCTCTGTATCTCGACGAGCGGCTTGATTGCTTTTTAACTGGGAAGCTTCAGAAGCGATTCACTCAACGGAAAATCGAGAGTTACCACGGAACTACACGGCGGATCAACGAGCCGATTCGGGATATGAAGCCGGCTATGTTGATTGATCGGATTTCTCACTGGCAGAAATTGCTGGACAGAGCAATCGCCACCAGACCCACCGGACCGGCGAAGGGGAATCGATTGGTTCAACATTCGCTTCACGCCGTCGTTCAAGAGAGCTTCGATTTATACAGGGATATCTCCGATGGGCTTGCGCTTCTTTTGGATAGCTTCTTCCATTTGCAGTATCAATCCTGTGTTAATGCGTTTCAAGCTTGTGTGAAAGCGGCGAAGCAATTTGAGGAGTTGGGTTCCTTTTACGATTTGTGTAAGAGTATTGGGGTCGGAAGAACTTCGGAGTATCCGAGTGTTCAACAGCCTTCCGATGAATTAATCGAGACATTGCAGGAGTTTTTGAAAGATCAAGCTTCGTTCCCCTGCCATGGAAATCGATCGCCGCCGCCGCCGCCGACGACAACGCAGGTTTTTCTCCCCGGACCAACGGCGAAAGACGCGATTTCGACGGCGAAACTCAGCGACGAACAATCAGAATGGTCGGATAAGAATTCCGAGAGGGGGTCGGATTTTAACTCGTTGGGGGATATTATGAGCGCCAACGGAAGCTGGACCAGCCCTGCTAATTCCGTCGAGCAAGACGGCGAGAGGTTCTCCGACTATCAGCAATCCCAGTTGGGTGATTTGGCAAATGAATCGAATCTGTCTCCGAATTTTGCTTTCTTTGAAGAAAACGGAAAGCCCTTTCAGGCAGAAGAACCCCAATTTAGATTTGGGGATTGGGAGCTCGTTCTAGCGGAGTCCGCGACGGAGCCGCCGCAAGAATGGCCGGATTTCTTCGCACCCTCCGTCGGAGACGACCTGTTTGTGAAACCCTTCTCGCCGCAGCACCATCACAACAACCCATTTCTTCAAGATTCAGACGATTTATTCACAGTTCCGCCAACATTCAAAGCAGAGACCGAAATCGCGCCAACATTTCGCGCTCAGAACTTCAACGAAACAATCACCATAGCCCCAACTTTTCGAGCAGAAACAACAACATTTTGTTCACTGAATCAAAATGGTTCGATGTTCGAAGCTTGGGACCCGATTGAAACGGTTTCGAAGCAATCAAACGGGAGGAATCTGTTTGGATTTGATATGGGTATTGACAACGATCCATTTGCAGAGCCGTGGGGGGTCGATTTGAGTGGAAATGATAGAAGTTTTGAAGTGATGAATCAAGAGAGTTTGTTGCAGCAGCAGAAATTGTGGAAGGAGCAGCAAAACAAGATTATAGCGAAGCATTCAGTGTGAATTTTGGAGAAGAATTAAGAAAGATTGGGAAATTTGGGATGTAAATTTAAGAGGGAATTTGATTGTAAATAGCTTCGCAGAGTTGATTGAAATCATAAAATATGCTTTGGATAATGGAAAGATATAGGGATATAAATACATGAGAAAAAATGAATTTTTTTTCAAGCTTGGTTGGTTGGTGCTGAGCATTCTTTCAAGGGCTAGAGTCACAAACTGCCTCTACTTTTACATCTTTATAAGATTTTTTTTTTGTTGCATTTTTTAATATATATATATATATATATTTTTGGAAAGATGTCGTAGATTACAACATGAGTGAGATTCATATTTTAAATTTTAAAGAAAAGGGGGCTAACAAAATAATGAATGAAATATCAGTGAAGAATATTCTAATTTTAAATATTGGTTAAAATATCATTTTGATCCCTGTACTTTAGCTTAAAATTGGTCCTTACTATTAGTTTATTGTTAATTTTTCTTTAAAAAAATGGTCTCCATTAGCTTTTCTTCTATAAATTTTGAAAGTATGTTTACATTGTGTCTTTTTTTGTATTAAAATTATTATGATTATTTAACCAATTTTGATAAAAATCAACTTCAAATTTATCATAAGAACCAATTTTAATCTTTATTGAAAGTACATGGACTAAAATTGAATATTTAAAAGTACATGGATTAAAATGGAATAAAATCCAAGTAGAGGGACCAATGGTATTTTAACCTTAAATATTTTATATCCAAAATTTTGTCTTAATCTTCGTTCGCTTTTGTTTTAGGTGTGAAGAATCGAATTTGCATTTCATTGGACTTATTGGACCAACTTATGTGAAGGTCTCATGTTGGCATCTCTTAATTTAATTTAATTTAATTGATGGGTCTAAATTTAAATGATGGCTAATTTTGTTGTTATCACATGTCAATTTGTAATTGACCAAAATTTATTTTCTATGTAATAAAGATACAAGAAAAATATTATTAATAATTAACCTTGCTTCTTGTGAAGCTAATGGACAAAAAATCTCCATTTAGAAAGGAATAGGAATGGAAATTTTCTCTATTTGAAATGCCCACTATTATGATGAGATTTGGTAAAATGGGTAAAAAGTGATATTTGTGTTTAGATTGTATATACTTTAAGAAGCGAAAATGAGCATACCTCAATAATAATTGACATGTACTCTTTCTCTTAAAGTTAGAAGTTCGATGAATCTTCATATCACATTTATTGTACTAACATATATATATATATATAGAAAAAATGAAAACTTTGACAACAGAATTATAATGAAGTTTCTTGAAACATAAACTAACTCCAACTAAATTACTTTCAACTTTACGTTAGGTTAGTTGTGATCCAGGCTAACTATGATGAGATGAGATCAATATTTTACTTAAAATTGATCCACTTACAATGATTCTTTTCTTTTCTTTTCTTTTCTTTTCTTTTTTAAAATTTTTGCATTACAGCATACCATTCAAGCCAACAATAAGATAGTTCGATAGTTAAAAAACCGTAAACTTCTCCTAAACAATTTATTTGAGATGTATGATACTCTTTAAAAAATGAGAACTAATAAACAAATTGCAAGACACTAAATTACCATTTATGTTTTAAAAAACCTATGATATAATACACCTATAAAAGTTAATATTATTATATACATTAAGATTACTATAAAGTACATACAAGCACATATTAGAAAGGAAAAAGAATACTATTTATTCTAAAAAAGGATGAAACACATGGCAGAAAAAAAGGGTAAAAAATACTTTTCATCCCTAAACTTTGGAGCTTTGGAGCTGTATCAATTAAAACTCTAAATTAATAATCATATCAATTTAAATCCTAACATTTCATAAGAGAATCAATTTAAAATCTCTGTTAGTGATTTATAACTATTTTCACTTGATTCTATTTAAAATTAACTCAAAATCACCTACATAAATTAATTCTTCAAGTCCAATCAAAATAGCAAGAAAAATCATCACGTGAGCCATTCTAAATAAGTAGAGAAAAATAGAAGAAGACGAGAAAATAAAAAACCATTTATATTAATGAAAAACCACTACTATCTATTTATTTCCAACATCTCTCTAATTTACATTAATCCTTGCAGTTAAGAAAGTCTTATACACAAGTTAAAGTCAATTTTAAAACGAAATTCTAACAGATAGTCTAAATTGATTCACTTATTAAAGTTTAGGCTTTTAATTGATGCAATTATTAGTTTAGGATTTTAAGTGATACAACTTCAAAGTTTAGGAGTATAAATTGATTTTTTTTCTAAAAAGAATACCTCATCCAAATATATTATAATCTAGAATTAGAAATCAGTTCCAAAACATGTATACTAACTCAAAAATCAAAATACTGCAGAAAATTGCAGTATAGTATTAAGAAGCCAATGGGAAAGTAGAGTAGAGGCATGCATTGAAAGATGACTGCACTCACTGCCACCTCTTGGGAGAGAGAATGAAAAAGAGAAGAGAAGGAAGCTTTACAGCTAGCTTATGAATAGCTTTACATTCATAGACATCACAGAAAATCCCACAATATCAAAAGTCACTTCCTTTCCTCCTCTTTTTTCCCAACCAAATACCAAATAAACAGACATACACACACAAACAGAGAATGAGATTATCCAAAAAAAGGAAGCATAAATGGCAACTGGCAAGCAGAAGCATGTGAATAAAATAAAAAAGGCCCACATCCCACATCAATATACATTTAGAGTGAATGGAATTGATGGTGATCATCTATCTAAAATTTAATATCCAACTTGTATTCTTGACAACCAACCAAATATAATAAGATGAGGTAGTTGTCACGTGAGATTAGTCGAGAGGTAAGTTAGCTAGCAAACACTCACAAATATCAAAAAAAAACCTTTCTTGTGAGGTCACTATTCTAATTCCACCCCTGCAAAGTTCAACACTTTGCATTGGGTCCCTCAAAATTTCCTGTTTTTTTCTCCTACATCTCCGCCGTGGCTTCCTCTCTTTGGTTTTTCTTTTCTTCTCTTTCTCCCCTTTTCCAACCCTCAATCATAATTTCTCCCTCCGAATCAGAAATCACATGGATTTACATTTCTCATGCCTCAGCTTCTTCCACCCCTAAAAAAACACTTCCATCTAAGCCCATAATAATTGCTTACTTCCCCTCACATGGGATTGCCAGCCTGAGTGAACCCCAAGCTTTCAAATCACTACAAAAGATTGCCCTGAAAGTAAAAAGAAGATCCCTAGCCATAACTAACTAGTGGGGTTGAGCTTGTTCTTGGACAATAACCAAGCATCAGAAGAAGAAACCACAAGGCCCCACCATCCATATCTGATGGAAAAACGCCATTCCTTCTTCTCTTTTCTCAACTTCATCCTCCTCCATCATTACTACCCACTTCAGATCTGGCTCTGCAAACCCAGCCAGCCATAGGATGATAATGAATAATGAAACAGAAACATACAGAACCAGACAGAATACAACCATTCAGCCAAACAGAAGAAAACAAAAGGATTCGAATTCACAGAGCATCATAATCAATCAGCATAATCCGACACATTTCTTGGTCAAAAAAGTATACACAAAAACCCCATCTCCACTCTTGGTCATTGGTCATTACATAACTTTCTTCCTTTTTTTCCCTCCTCCTTCAATAAATAATAAAATAAGGAAACTCACTTGAAATTTACACAATCAAACAAAATGACAATCATGGGCATGAGATCATCTCACTTACAAATCTTCATCAGTGAAATTAAATTAATAATATAAGGAAAAAGCATACCAGGATACTCCCTAAAACCCGCATCCATGCTTCTTTCTTCTTCCCATTTTTTTCCTTTTTTTTTTCTCTAAACATTACAAAAAAGGTAATAATATTAATTAAAAAAACGACAATATACTACGACGTGAAAATAGTTGTTGGAGTATACGGTTGGGTTTGGTCATGTGTTGTTGTTGTTGTAACCTTTTTCTTCAGCAGTTAGAAAAATCCAAACGAACTCCTCCAGATTCCTGAAAATACAGTTTATACAAATTAAATAAATTCGATAATTACTTACTATTTATTTATTCCTAAAAAGAAAAAAAAAAAGATAGGACTGTCGTTTTAAGTACTATCATAATTCCTACGACTAAATAATATGTCAGGTTTAGGGGCCCACTGGAATTCAGTGGTCCAACAAGTGTTATGGGCGATTCTGATACGACGTCGTGTTTGTTTCCCAACCGGTGACTGGCACGGGCCGGTCACATGAGGAGGGGTATCATTGACTTTCTACCTAATGATCCTCTCGGGTCAATCTCAGAGAAAGGTTTAAAGTGTAGGGTCAACATCTGTACTAAAGCGAGTTTCCGATTTTACCCTTGGATTAGTCTTACCTTTGACGGCGGGGGTTAGTTTCTTTTGCGTTTATTCCCTCCAGGTCCTGCTGAAGATACTTCTCAGCCGATTGCCGGTGAGCCGCTGCAGGGCTTTTTTAGCTCCGGCGACGTTCATATCGGCGAGATTCTGCAGGTGCTGGTGAGCTCCGGCGTCTAGAAGTCTCTTCCGGCAGCCGTTACTTCCGCCGGCGAGCACCGCCGTGACGATGGCTAACGGAAATGTCTTGCCGATGACCTCGTTTTTCGGATCGAGCATTTGCATCAATCTCATCACGCTCTTCTCGTCCCTCATTAACTCTTTCCGATTTGATCGGACGGTCAGAAGAGATGCTAGGGCTCGCACCGCCACCTCTTGAACTCCGGCTGGCTTCGGCATCTCCATTAGCTTCACCAAGGAACCCATACAACTTCCAATGGCTCTCTTGTTCCCATCGCTAATTGATAAATTGGCAACCAGAGAGGCGGCGATTTGCTGCAGCACTAGGTTTCCGTGCTTTACCAATTCGCCGAGTTTCATTACGAATAGTGTTGAAGACGATAGAATCCGAGCAACTGAATCTGAAACCGCGAGCGAGCTTAGGGCTCGTAGCGCGTTCTCGATCGTACCGGAACTCGGAGAATCGTGGATCAAATGTAATATTCTTTGTAAACCACGTTCTTGGATTATCAGTGATCGGAAATACTCACCGGAGGAGGCTAATACGGCTATGGACATTGCTGCCTTCTCCTGTGTGCCCGTTGTGCTCGAAACTAGCAACTGTAACAATACTGGAATCGCGCCTTCCTCGACGAGAGAGGCTTTGATATCTTCCACCGCCGTGATATTTCTAATTGCACCGACCGCCGGAGCCTGCAGCTGCGGAGTGCCCGATCGGCAGGCTTCGATTAAGACCGATACGCCTCCGTAAGCGGAAACGGCCCAAGCGTTTTCAGGGTCGATGGTGATGGCTTCGACGGCGGCGGCGGCTTTTTCCTTGAGATGCATTGATCCTGTTTCGAGAATCCTCAACAATGGCCCTAATCCTCCTTCTTCGAACACTCTTATCCTCGATTCATCGCTCGCCGTTGAAAGCACTGAAACCGCAGAAGCCGCAAGCTCTCGCACAGACGACTGAGCGTTGAAATCAAGCAAATGAATCAAATACCCAACGCTCCCCTCTTTAGCAACCAACCCCGCAGACTTCTCGTCCTGGTTCAGAAGCTGAACCAGAGACTCCAGAGCCTTCTTCTTAAACTCCATCCCTCCGATTTGCAACCGCGTGAAGAGATCCCTAATGAAAAACTCCGTATCGTCTTTATTCGAACCCGGAACCGGCTGTGACAGCACTAGCGCGTTGGACTGGAAAAGAACCCCAGATCTAAGCAACAAATCGAGGTCGTTGAGTTGACTAGAGAGAGAAGCCGAAGCCATATCCAAATCACTCTGCATATGAAGCTTCCCGCCGGAGAAGGCAGAATCAGAGCATTGATCGGACAATGACTTAAGCCGCTGAAGCGTCGAGAGTAGCGACGGGAGAATGGTATGAACAAGGGGATTCTCCGACCAGTGAGGGGAATCAGAGATTTCGACGAGAGCAGAGTGGAGAGTCGAGAGCTTCGAATGGAGAACCTGCCAACGTCCAACGAATGACCGGACATTGAGAGAAGAAAGAAGCAGAAGCGAAACAATCTGAATGATGAGGTCGAGAAGGGCTTGGGAGGAGGAGGTGGACGGCGGCGGAATGGGCGGTCCGGCGGTGGTCGGAGGCATTTACGACGGAGATTTTGATGGGGATTGAACCCTAGAAAGCTCTGAAACAGTGGGGAGAAAGAGAGAACATGACAGAGAGCAGGGTTGCTTGGTGGGAAAGGAAAAAGGAAAAGAGGAAGAGGGAAAATCGAAGTGCCTCTGACACGAAAACGATTACAGAAAAGGGTTTGTTGGCGGAATCAAAAACACAATCAACGAAGACGAGAGAGAGAGAAAACAAAGCTTCGAAGTAGAGAGAGACAGTCTGAAAGAAACTGTGACGGTTGAAAGAGAAACGCGAGGGTCACGCGGAGAAGATCATGGAACGCCAAATGGGCCTTTGTTATTGGGCCCAATGGGCCGGATTATCCAATCCAGTTTTTGCTTTGCTTAACTCCTCACACGTCATTGTTCCAATCATTTTGCATTACACAAAACCATACAAAATTCTCCCCCTCCCCCCTCCCCCACGATACAAGTAAATTTGACATTAGGGAGCGTTTAGGGGTTGAGTGGAGTTATTTAGTTTGTAGAGTCAAATAATTTATGTTTGAGATGCGAAATTGTTTCATTTGGGTTAAAGAAGTCTGTGTTTAGAGTGTAGAGTTGTTTAACATAGAGTTCTAATATGTTTATGCTAACTATTTTTTTTCTACAATTTTTGTTGTACTATACAATTAGAGCTATATTAGATATCAATTTTTTAATATTTAAAAAATAAATATTTTTTTCCATCAAAATAAATATTTTTTCAATTTTCATTTTCACCTATTATTTGATTTAGATAACTAGAGACATTTTTCAAGGAATTTCTTTTACAATTATCTTAATACAAAATCTAAAGTATAGGAAGCAAAATATTCTTAGAAGTCTTTAAATACACACATATATTACGTGTGTTTAATTTGTGTGTCTCTTTTTTATTGGTATTCTCTAAAAAGAGTTTTTTTAATATATAAATGTTACCCTTTTTTTTATATCTTTTTGCTATATTCATGGGATGTTGAAGTGGACATCATATAGTCCAGAAGTGTACGACAAAGGCATTGTTTTTTTTAATAATTTGTGACAAATAAAAATAAATAGATATCTTTAATGATTTTCCAACTATTGAGAAGGGGTGAATTCCAAGTAAATTTTAGTACTTGGAAGTTTAAACAAGATTGGTAAAAATCACCTCTCTAAAGTAGGTTTGTTACTTATGTTTAGATTTTCAATTTACGCAATTCTTCTTTTAAAATTACAAAATTTCTGCAACTAAGTATTAGCATTTCTAATAATCATAAGTTCAAATCTCTGCTCCACTTGAATTATAATACTCAAAAAACAAATATATGCACACACAACATAGCACTTGAATTCCAATGACTTAATGAATTTAAAGAGTAAATATATAGATCCAACGTTAGAAAAGTAAAATTGTAATTAACCATCTTTACTTTTTTTTTTTTAAGTTCATCTTTTCTATTGTGTTGAATGTGAGTTTTGCGCTAACATGAACATAGCTCAACCAGCATAAAACATGTATTAATCAAGATGTCAGAAGTTCGAACCTTCTACCCCACATATTGTTGTACTAAACAAAAAGTGAGTTTTGTATTTTTCTTTGAAATTGATTATTTAGTTCATATACTTTTTTTCTTTTACAATATTAAGATTAATTATTCTTGGGCTATTGATATTGCCAATCAACTTTTTTTTGAGTGAGTTAGTTGGTATTGGAACAACTTCGTTGATTACTGATGGTGGGCTGGACCACCCTCGCCCCTGCTCTGCCTCTCTGTTGGGAGATTGTTTACAAATATAATTTTTAAAAAAATCTAAAAGAAAGTGAATTTTTAATTAGTTCGAATTCCACACTTGACATGTTGTGGAGCAAAAAAAAAGTGAAATTTTAATTAATATCAAAGTTATGATCAATACTGATTAAACAACTATTTTTTCTTAAAAAAACAATAGTGTCGTTGATGCATGAATCTGGTCGAGTAAGTTCAAATTAGGTCAACTGGTGTGAATTGGTCACGCATCACCTAAGACTTGTAAGATAAGTTGTGTTATGCCCAACACTTTTTGATGCTTAAGTCAGTACTTAGCTTAGAGTAATGTTGGTAGAGCTATGGTGGTATCGCATACCTTTAATGAAGGATAAGTCCATTTATTTATAGGTTCCCTTTCCGACATTGGTGTTAGGGTTGTACTTTCGGCCGAATGAAATCCCAAAGGGCAAGATTATGTACCTCAACTCAGTTATCACTGGCTCAACTTCTTTCCCTTTTGAGTTGTCGACCAAGCTCCTCTACTCAACCCTTATGTTGTAGGGGGCTCGTTTCTTCCTTTTTCGGGCTTGGGAATTGAGCTTATCCTAGAGGGCCTTGAGGATGTACTATGGTGGTTTTTCACTCGAAACGGTGTCAAAACCCTCTCTCTGAGAGAACGTCTCTTACAAAGATCGAATTTACAAAAATTGTGTTTCAAATTTATGGATTATAACACAACAAAAATCAAATCATAAGCTAGTGCTTATAAATGAAAAAGTGTACATTGAAGAGATAACTTAGTTAAAGAACAAAAACGAGTATATAACAGTTTTATTTTCAAAATGTATGTGAAAATTCAAGAATGACAAATGTATGTACTTGAAAAACATATTAAAAATAAAATATTCTCAAAACATACATTTTCTTTATAAAAGAAAACAAAGGAAAGGGTAAATAGATTGTAAACGAACGGGCTAACAGAAAAACAAGATGAAGTTCCGTTCAGCCAACCTGAACATAGTTCTTATCTCGACCAAAGAGTCAGAGGTTTGAATCTCCACCTCTTATATGGTTTGAACTTTAAAAAAAAAAATTCATTTACAAAACACACTGAATTTGTCCCACATGTGTTGTCCATTTAGCAGCTGATCCGCTAACACGCAAGTGCACGTGATCGAAGTAATAAAGAAACTGGAAGTATTCCAGAGTATCGTACCCAAGGGAACGGGTTTTAACAAAATCTACTAAGACGACACAAAATATGTTTGCAAATTGCAATTGTGGTAACCAATGGTGTGAAAAAGATTGAGTGGTTGTTTTTGCTAAAGAAGCTAAATAAAAATGATAAAAGAGGGATTCAAACGAGTTTTTGCTCAATTGAAAGAAATTGCGGCCTAATTGCAATTGCATTCCTTTGACTTCAACATTTAAGCTTTGTAAACCGAATTCAACACCTATTCGACCTTCTATAAAGTATCTTTAGGAGGCTAAGCGATTAAACAGATATTTCTATGGCTAATACGAACTTAGTTAATTTTGAAACACAATTCTTTTGATTTTAAAGGTTTTGCCCTATGTCTAGGGTCAAAAACAAATTCCTATGTCTAGGCTATTTTCCTTTATTGCTTTTATGAAATCTAAATTTTTATCTAACCTTTTCAGAATTAGACTCAATTTTTGTATACTAATACAGGTGATCAATCTAGACTAATAATAAGCATTAAAATCAATAAAAGCAAACAAGCTATGGAAGAAGCAAAGTTGCTCTCACAATTAGGCCTTTATTCCTATCTTTAGGGCATCCACATGCTTGAATCCCAAAGAAGAAATTAGCTCATCATAATTAAATTAAAAAAAAAAACAGTAAGCTAAAATTAAAGTAATTCATTGGTAGAAAAGAAAATTTGGAAAATAAACTAAAGATTGCTAGCAAACAAACTTGTATGGAAATTCTATTATGCCCAAAAGAAGCTTTAAAGCAAAATGGAAGAAATTATAACTTTATTAAAATGCTAAAAAAAAAATACAATTAGTAGCTATCTTTAATTAAAAACAAAACAGAAAATAAAAATAATAAAAACAAAACAGAAATTAAAAACAGCAAATAAAAACAGAAAATAAAAATGAAGAACACAGTTCATGAAAAACCCACAAAAATAAAGTGCAGAAAACTAACTAATAGCAGCAAAAACTTCCTTCATTTTCGAGAGGAAGGATTGAGAGTCTGAACAATGAAGGTTTTGAAAATGAAGAAGAAAAATACAGCAGCAAAACAACATAAAAGAAGTATAAAAACAGAAAATTCGGAACTGTGGGCGAGCAGTCAAAACCCAGCCACCATTTGCTTCGTTTTCCACCATTTTTATAGGCATTGAGGGCTAGGGTTTCCATATAAATCATCCTCAATCCATGGGCTAACTTCTAGGAATCAAATCGGGATGAAAATCTTCCAAAATCGTGCATAAAATCCATAATTTGCGTGATTTGCGTGATTTTCGCAATTGGTTTGTAATTCCAGAGAATGCAATTAGATTGCAATTGCATTCTTCTTCCTCTGTTTTTCACGCTACATTGCAAATGGGAATGCAATTGCATTCCCTTTTGCAAAGTCTTCAAATCTGCACAAAAGAACAACAACTTAAGCCATCTTCTTCATCTTTCTTCTTAATTCTTTTAATTATCAAGTTTCAACAAGCTTGCATGAATTTATCTCATAAACGCTATTTTTAGCTTGCTCGGTAATCAATAAAGCATGCAAAAATGACAAAAACAACTTAGTTTTAGGGTTAAATAATCCTCATAAATGAGAATTATCAGCAGCCATCATCGTCGTCCCTTCCAAGAGTTAGCTTACATAATATGGGCAAATCTATTGCACGAGGCAGGAGGCTAAAACACTTGTACCATAATAAAGAGCAAGTGACAAACTAGTAAGAAATACGTTGTATCTTGCTTATAATCAACCAACCTTTATGTCTTCGATTTTCATGAATTGGTATAACAACAACGTACTTGGAACCTCCTTTATCAAGTGCACAAAATACTAATGAACTAAAAAAAAAGGCACACAAGACTCGACAATGGCTTCCATAGCATTAACATCAATAATGTGGGGCAACAATTACATCATGGTAAACATGACTTATCCTTTGTCGTTTTTTAAAAGGCACCAATACCACTCATTTGAGATGCTCTAATAATTGCATGAATATTAATTTTGATGGTTGAAATTGTCACGGGTGTCCCTATCGGTTGTTTGAATTTGAAACATTACCTTTGTAATTTCAAGCTATAAATGACATTCTTATTTATTTTTTTATTTTTTTTTAGTTCTACAATATGTGGAGATGGTGGGACTCGAATATCTAACTTTTTTTTTTTTTTTTTTTTATGAAAAGAACATCTAACTTCTTAATCATAAATATATAGTTTAACCAGCAATAGAAAGTAGTAAAATCAAACTTGCCACAAAATTAACTTGAATAACTATATATAAAACACACGAAATAATATATAAAACTCACAAATTTTAACAAAAAAGTAATTACACCTTATACGTCATTTTTCTCATTTGTTTTATAGTACATTAAATGCACGAGATAATATTTTTTTTCTAATAATTCTAAAAACGAAAACTTATTATTAGAAGATAAAAAGTTGCGAGATTTATTGAAACTAAAGGTAAATATTGCAACATTTATTTAAGTTCAAGTTACAATTTGATGGTACAAAAAAAAGTTACCATTTGATTAAATCAAAAGTTTAGGATAAAAATTAACTCACCATACTAAATTAAAAGTAAAATTTGACAAATTATTCAATAAGGCCACCACAATATAGTTGCCTCTTAATAACCGTCAGATGTAGATAAAAAAAATATGTATGCCCCTTAATAACCATTGGATACAAACGTGAAACACTTTTACAATTTCTCTCTCTCATATCTAATAATACAAATATGCTAGTGTAACGCCTCAAGTCTAGGATTCATAATTCGAATTCGACACCTAATGACTCCGACATTCCCCTGCATCCCTTGCGACCTGGCCACGTCACCATACTAGTCCTGAGCTACTTGCACGCTTACTTTGGAGTTCATATAATTGAGCCATCCATAGGAAGCTGCACATTATTGGTATAGGTGGTAACCATCAATTCTTTTGAGCTTATCTTGACCATACTTATATATCCTTAAGATCCCTCTCATTTAGATGCGGTATCAATTCATTCGTGTACCCCTCATGTGCTCAAGCGTTACAACTATCAATTCTTTTAACTTTATCTTGAACATACTTGCGTATCCATAAGATCCCTTTCATCTAAATGTGTTATCGGTTCATTCTTGTATCCTTACTGTACTCAGGCGTTACAGCCAGCCACATTGTGGCTTGAATAATTTTTCATAAAATTGACATTTTTTTTCCAAGAAACAAAATTACATTTTGGTCATTGATAAGCCTTAGAATTAAGACTTATTTAACCCACATACGCTTAATTTATGTTTTCTTTGCTTTAGAAATCATAGGAGAATGTTGGTAAAGGTTTAAAAAACATCAATAATTTGTGAGAAAGTGCATGTGAAAGAATGAGGAAAAGATAAAGATAAACCAAGAATAATTTATTTTGTGTAGAAAATTTGAAAATTGCAGAATCAAAATTATAGAATCGATATTGCAACATGCAACAATATGAAAAATGCAAGAAAGGGAAAAAAATCAAAGAAACCCAAAATTGGAAAGCACTTAATGCTTGCACGAAATGGATGGATTATGGACAAAATTGATTGGGTTGTCAACCCTAATGGAAGACCATAAAAGGAGAGCACATGCAACACAAGAGGGTCAATTTTTGGAGTGTAACAAATGATTTTTTTTTTTTGTGGGGTTCTGTTCTCGATGTTCCTCTGTTTTTCCTCCATTTTGGATGAGGTTTGCTGAGAATTTTTGTTCTATTTTTCCTTAGTTTTTCCAATCAAATCCAACGAAAACTTGGGTTGTAATGATTCATTCTAGTTGAGATTGAATCGATTGAAATCTAAGGGAAACAATGAGTTTTGTTCAAGTTTCCTTGATTCCAGCTTGTTTTTAGTATAGTCTGAATTCAATTTCTATTTTTTTTAGTTCTTTGGGTTGTAATTTTTCATACTTTTTATTCCTTACCTACTGTATTAAGTATTGTAATTGAGTTGCGATTGATGAAGCAATTGAAAACATTTTTATGGATTTTTTTCTTCACGGGTTTTGCTTTTAGGAGCTTTATTTTGAAAGGAATTGAATTGTTAGTTAGTCTTTCATCTTTAATATTGTTTTGACAGCAAACAATTCTTATTTCTATAATTTTTGGTTGCAAACAGATTTTTAATTCATTATTCTTAGCATGTAATTTTATTTCTAGAATTTGTTGTGATATTTTTACGTTAATTATGAGCTAAACTTCTTAGGGGGTTCAAGGATGTGAATTCCCTAATAAGTAAATCTAGCTTAAATTACAATGAAAATCGAGCTTACATTTCAATTGTTTGCTTGTATTGAATAAAATGTCGTTGAGATCCTAGATTGATCAACTAGGGTAGCAACTTAAACTTGGATCTAATATCGGTTAGTGACCATCGGATTTTGCACAAGTGATGGAGACAAAAGCTTAGACATAAGCCAGTCTTTACCCTAGACATAGCGATAAAAGACTCAAAAACCCGTAAAATCGTTGAGCCAAATTATTTAAGATAGATGAACTATAGACATATAAGTCACTCACTCAGCCTCTTAAAAACCTAATTACAAAGTGAATAGAAGTAGTAATTTTGGTTTATAATTGTGTGTAGAGTAAGATGGATTTGCAATTTACAATTTAGGAGAATGACATACATGAGTCCCATCTTCCCTAATTGAGTAAGTTTCCTTGCATATTTATTTTTATTTTACATTTCTTGCAATTTTGATTTTGCAAATTCGTTAATGCAATATGCTTCTGCAATTTGTTCTTGCAATTTTGATTATGCAATCTGTTTTTGCAATTTTGATTGTGCAATTTATTCCTTTGCCATTTCGATTTTGCAATTTATTCCTTTGCCATTTCAATTTTGCAATTTCGATTCTGCAATATGTTTTTGCATTTTGACTTTTATTTTCATTATTATTTCACACAAACCCAAAATCTATTTTTGCACTTTTTAGTTTTCAAGTTGCAATTCGTTGTTGTTTTTACAATATTTTTGTTACACCGTTTCTGGTGGAATCAATACTCGAAAATACTTATGTTTTATTACTTGCATCGACATTGTGCACTTACACTAGGATTGAACGTATTTATTTACTTTTCTTCGGTTCACCTGATCAGTCCTAAAACTTTTAAATTATTTCATTTTCAACTATATTTTGTTTCTAGAAAATTACATTGTTTTCCCATGCAATACAATGTCAACTTATTACTATTGGGCATATGTTACATCTATTGAAATTTTTTTCCAATTTACTCATATATTTGAATAATCAACATCTTAGTCCAAAAATGTCTATCCTTCTCCTAAACCCTTCTTCTACCTCCGTCACTCACTCCCCACTCTGCAACCAAAAAATCAATTGACGGTGCAATCAACAAGAAGCAATCAAACTGAAGAACGCTGCACCCACCAAAAAATGGTTCACAAACCGTGGAGAATTATACCAAGGCCCTTGCTCGAAACGGTCCTCAACAATCATTCACAGCACCATCGCGTTCCTCAGCCTCTGATCCTTCATGGCCCCAGAGGCGTCGGAAAAACCACTCTCATTCTCGAACGTACTGTTCTAATGCCTTTTTTCTGTAAAATTTTGATCAAATTGTTTGTCTAATGATTCCTGATATTTCTCAGGTCTTCTCGGCGAGTGGAACAAAGGCCCCCACTTATCTGGATATGTGGACTTCGCTGAAACTATCGAAGATCATCACCCACTTCACGGCCAGTCGTTTCCGTGGGCATCGTGGTCGAATTGTCCGCCACCGCCGTTGTCTAATTGCAGAATTAAACTGGAAAGTTGCCTCGAATCGATGGCTGAAAAGGGTGTCAAACTAGGCAGTATAACATCGCATCAAATATTCACCACCATGAACAAGTGGCACGGGCTGAATACGGCCCTTCGCCGCGTACTTCAGGGGGATAATGCATCGAAAAGTGTTGTCTCGCGCAGAGCGTCAAGCTCGGCCCTGTGGGATCAAGCAGTTTTTGCACTATCTGCTCGATGTAATGCCGCTGAGGTTGATGGGGTTTTAGGGCTGGGCGAGGAAGAGAGGAGTTTATCAATTGAAGAAGCTTCTTATTTTAGAGAGGCTATTGTGGCTCTGAGACTGGCTAAGGAGGTGATCAAAGTTCTGCAAGGGTGGCGAGCTAATGCCATTGCTGATTTGAATCGGACGCGTGGTTTTTCGCCGTCATTGGCACATTCCTGTACTGATTGGCCTTGTTTGTTAATAGAGTTACTGTCACAAGCTGCTGAAATTGATCATTTTCAGGTAAACATATTGAAAATAGTTTGAGTGCTGATGTAGTTTAATCCATATCAAGTCTGGATAAAGAGAAAGATAGTTCTAATTGAATAAAGTGGCATTTCGTTTTAAAACTCGAATCTTCAAGAGGAAATGAAACAAGGGATTTTACATTCTTCCATCTGTTCATTTATGTAGTGTCTACAAGGCATAGAAATGGGAATTATTTTACAATTTTATATTGGTGATTTTGTTAAGCATGATGAAATGCTTATGAGAATCGGACTGTAACTCATTTTTTGTATGTTCTTGGCAGCCAAAACTAATTATTAACAATGTAGATGTATTGCGAAATGCAAGTTTATCAGATGATGATACATCAGTCTGTGGATCAATGTATCATGACAGCCTAGTGTGGAGAATAATTGCTCTTGGGGCAAATGAAAGGTGTCTTCCTGTTATACTTGTAACGTCAGATAGGTAAGGTTAATTGTCATTCCCTTGCATTCTCTTATACTTACTGCTTCGACTGTCAAAACTTTAGAGAATGTAAATGTCATATATAAATAATTCTTCTGTATGTGGGCGAAAGCTAATCAAATAATGTCTATTTAAAATATTTAATATGAGGTTGATTCTCCAGCGTATTGCAGTAATCTACATTGGTGCAGTGTTTTTAAATGCTCAAGGCACACTAAGGCACAATGGCCCTTTGGGACTTAGGTGCAAGGCGCAAAAAAAGGCGTGAGCTTTTTTTTGTAAGGCGCACTATATATGTAAAAAAAGACAAAAAAAAAAAAAATGTATATATACATGTAGCAATGCCTTGAGGGTTTAAGGGGTGCCATATAAGCCTCCTAAACTCTTATCTGAGGCATCTCTAATAAAAAATAAGTAAGAATCTAAACAATACAACAGAAGCCCTTGCGTTTAGAGTGTTTACAATTTTTTTTAAAAAATAATAACTAACCTAAATGCAAATTTGGACTTTAAAAAAAAAATGAAATTCAATAAGCCCTAGAGGCGCGGCTCCATGCGTGCGCCTAGGCACGCGCCTGGGCGCACCTTTTAAAACACTGCATTGGTGGTCTTTGTTTCTGGTCATCTGATCTGTTTCATTTGAATTTGGCTTTCATATTTAGCTATATTTTTGGTTTATCCATGTTTGAATCCCTTCATATTCATATGCTACATAGAATCGTTTTCATCACTGCCTTCTCCCTCTTGAACAGCTACTATTCATACCGAGCTTACATGGATTTTGGATTTCCAGATATATTTATCTCACGTGAGGTACTGTGTATAACAAATGTTGCACTAGTTTATTTTTGTTTCTATATTTATGTCATTTTTCCATTTTCCAAGACTCCCATTATGGGCATTATTCAATTATCTATTGTATCAGTTGCCCAACATCCTCAAATAATTATTCCCTAACAATAATTGGTTTTTGAATACCTTCTATCTCCTTGTGTATAACATCCTAAACGAAAGATGTCCACTTCATCTAAGACTGTTAACCTTTGCCACCTAGTCCAGGGTGCTAAAGTTTTTTACAAATGAATAAATTAACCCTATCCTAATAGTTTAGGTTGTTGTTGGTGTTGATGACTATTTTGGTTGAGATTAGTGGCAATTTAATGTGATATTGAGATCTTAATATAAAAATTTCACGATCATTTGCTGGGGCTTGATAATCAAAACAAAATTTGATCACAGATGTAGATGGAAATTTCAAGTGTTTTTGGAGATGAGCCCACATTCAAATCAGCCCATAGAAATTCTTCCACCAATCCCTACAGATCTTAACCCACTTCTGAATGAACATTCTCCTAATCTGCAGCCACAAAATTCCATTCTTCAACCTACTGTTTCACCTAGCTCTTTTAATCCCATCCCTCAACCACCGATTAACCAATCACCATCCTCCTCTCCCACCTTCGGCCTTCGTGAAATTGCCTCATACCTTAATGAACATGGACTTTATATTATGGCCATCCCATCCCTTCCCCCTACACTGAAACCAAAAAATCCTGATCTACCATTGGGAAGAAAACAGAAAGCATCGAGAATTAAAGAATTTACAGTCAACAGTACATTATGATAAATTTGCCACCTTATCTATTTTGGAGGGAGTTACAAATGAATTATGAAAATTCTGTCTTGGAATGTAAGGGGCCTTGGTTCTTGGAGGAAACATGCTTTAATAAAAAAATCCATTCAACAACCGAATCCAGGAATTGTTCTTCTTCAGGAAACTAAATTATCTTCCATTGACCATCATTTGATTAAATCAATTTGGAGCTCTACTCATATTGGTTGGACAACTCTTGATGCTATTAATACCTTGAGTGGCATACTTATCTTATGGAGTGGGCCAGATTACACAATTAAGGAAGTCATCTAGGGTTTGTATACTCTCTCAGTTCATGTTTTTTAATGGATGGTTTTTCTTTTCGGCTCACGACAGTTTATGGCCCTTTTGGAAATGATTTTTGTGATGAATATTGTCGGGAATTGAAAGATTTGGCTGGCCTAAGAGGAGATCAATGGATTATAGGTGGTTACTTTAATGTTACCCGTTGGACTTGGGAGAAATCTCATGATCATTTCATCAGTAGAAGTATGAATGCCTTCAACCAGTGGATCTCTAATTACCAATTGATTGACATTCCAATACAGAATGGTCAATTTACATGGTCCAGTTTTGGGTCCACACAATACTTATCTCTTATGGATAGATGCTTGATTATAGAAGGATGCTCTAATAAGCTTGGATTAGTCAACATCAGATTTGAAAATTCCTGGCTACTTGGAGATATTCAATGGGGACCTTGCCCATTCAGATTTGAAAATTCCTGGCTATAGATTAAATCCATCAAGAATGTTGTAGATGATTGGTGGAATCAAAATCCCGTTATAGGTTGGCCTGGTCACAGATTGATGATGAAACTTAAAGGTCTTAAAGCTATTCTTAAGGATTGGAGTAAAGCTTATCGGTTTGAAGCCACTAAACTCCATTCACTTGTCTCCCAATTACAACAGTTAGACAACAATATAGAGGATGCGACTTCCTTAACAACCTCCCAAACTGAATCTCGTAGATTGCTTCGAGAACAAATTGAAGATTTGACAGCACAAGACCTCATCTATTGGAGACAAAGATGTAAATTGCAATGGCTCAAAGAAGGGGATGAAAATACCAAGTTTTTCCATAGACATTTAGCTGCCAAAAAGAGGAAAAACACGATCACTGAAATCCTTTCTAGAAAAGGAAATAGCTTTCTAATAGCATCTGATATTGAATATGAATTCACTGACTTCTAGACAAAGTTATTCACAAAAGATAGACAACAACTGTTCCTTCCTATGAACAAGCTTCTGGACTTGAAGGTATTTTTACAGAGGATGAAGTGTTACATGCTCTATTTCTTCGCTAGGAAATAGCAAATCTCTAGGTCTTGATGGTTTTAGTAGAATTTTTCAAATTCTTTTGTGGAACTCTCAAGCATGATATTATGAATGAAACTTATATTTGCTTAATTCCAAAGAAGCTTGCCTCCAAATCAGTCACTGAATTTTGTCCCATTAGCCTCATCCCATGTGTCTACAAGATAGTTGCAAGAATTTTATCTAATAGACTGAAGTTGGTTTTAACCACTACCATTGTAGAAAATCATTTAGCTTTTGTTGCTAATAGACAAACTTTTGATGCTTCCTTAATGGCAAACGAACTTATTGATGATTGGACTATTAAAAATAGAAAATGTGTGATTTTAAAGTTAGACGTTGAAAAAACTTTTGATACTGTTGACTAGGACTTCTTAGATGTAGTTTTGGAAGCAAAAGGTTTGGTTTACTTTGGAGGAAATGGATTTGAGGTTGTATTAGTAGTGCTAACTCCATCATTATTAATGGTTGACATCAAGGAAAAATAATACCGACTTGTGGTATTTGACAAAGTGGTACCCTCTCACCTTTCCTCTTTATTTTTGTCTCTGATTGCCTTAGTCGTCTCCTGGTTCACAGTGCAAATTTGGGACACATTTCTACACACCCTATTGTATTTCAGTCCCTATACTTAAACCACTTGCAATTTGCGGATGATAACTCTTCTTTTCTCCACTTTCGATCGGGATGCTTTGACACCTTTTTCTAGTGGTCAAAATTTTTGAATGTGCTTCTGGTTTGAGGATCAATTTAAATAAGAGTGAATTACTGGGAATCCATATTGATGCTTCAGAAATGGATTTGATGTTGACAGCCTTTGGATGTAAACAAGGTAATTGGCCTAATACTTACCTTGGTTTGCCTTTGGGAGGAAATCCCAAGTCTTCATCTTTTTGGCAGCTCGTTATTGAGAGAATACAACAGATATTACATAATTGAAAATATGCTTTTATTTCTAAAGGCGGTAGACATACGCTAATCCAAGCTACTTTCTCTAGTATGCCAACTTATTATTTGTCTCTGATTAAAATTCCATCTAAAGTGGTTCAGACTTTGTATAAGATCATTGGAGATTTTTTTTGGGAGGGCACTCGAGGTGATGGAGGTGTTCACAATGTGAATTGAAAAATAACACAACTTCCTAAACTAATGGGAGGTCTTGGAATAGGTAATTTCCAGCAACCTAATTTAGCCTTATTGGCCAAATGGATATGGTGTTTTGTCCATGAAAAGGATTCCCTATGGAGACGACTCATTGCTGCTAAATATTATGGTTTTGTGATTGGAGATGGATGGCCACAACCCATTAGAAATGCTTCTCATAAGTCACTTTGGAATTTTATTAGCAATATTCAGGAATTAATCTCTTCTCGAACACATCGTTGACTTGGTGATGGTTCTTCCACATTCTTTTGGACAAATTCATGGTTAAATTGTGGTCCAATCATCAATGCCTTCCCTCGACTATACAGGCTTTCTATGAACCAATCCTTAATGGTAGCAAAAATGTGGAATGACTTTGAATTTGCTTGGGATTTACAGCTATGACATAATTTGAATGACTAGGAAACTTCTGAATGGGCTGTCCTTTCAAACCTTTTGACTTCGATTAGGCTACAAAACTCATCAGATTCATGGCATTGGCCTTTAGAGTCATATGGGATCTTTTCTGTTAAGTCCCTTACAGAAAGTCTGGTGGGTATTGTTGACCCTATCTTTTTTTTTTGATAAGAAACCAGGAAGGATAAGAATCACATTCCAAAAGAAAAAAAGAGAGCAACAGCCTAAGGGCTGGGGGAAGAGAGAGCCCCCACCCAAGGATCTACATACACAAAGCTTTCCAGTCATTTAGAAGCATATAAAAAGGGTAGTTACAAAAGAATTTGCTATAACTATGGCACCACCAAGCCGTATTTAACTGTACAATATCCCAAAACCTATTCAAAGGAGTAAACTGATCTTCAAAAGTTCTTTTATTCCTTTCCAACCATAAATTCCAAAGAAGAGCTCTAACTGCAAACTTCCAAACCATTCTAGGTTTTCCTTTCAAATTTCTCCCTCCCAAAGACTCCATCAACCAACCATCTACAAAATTTGGGAGACATAACTGCACATCAAAGATAATCGAAAGACGATTCCAACAATGTCTAGCAAAGGGGCAGTGCACAAATAAGTGATCCAAAGATTCTTCATTCGAGGAACAAAGAGAGCAAATTGAGGGGCTTAAAGCACGGTTAGGATACTTCCTCTGAATCTTGTCATGAGTATTCAAACTTCGATGAGCCATCGACCACAAAAAGATGTTAACCTTTTTCGGAATTTTAAATTTCCAAATCAATTTGGACAGTGAGCACTTCAAAGCTATTCTCGAGCCGGCCAAATTAAGGAAAAGAGACTTAGTGGAAAAGCTACCGCCGGGGTCAAGAGACCACCTAATTTTATCTTCCCCTTGGCCCAACCGAAAGGATTCCAGCTTCACCGTCAAACGAACCCAATCTTGCACTTCTCTATCAAACACTCCTCGTCTGATACTCAAGTTCCAAGTGCCCTGCACATCGTCCCAACAGTCAGCCACCGTAGCTTCCGGCTTCAGAGAAAGACGAAAAATGATAGGAAATTCCTCTTCAAGAGGAGGTCCCCCAAGCCAACTGTCTTTCCAAAATCTAATCCGTCTTCCGTCACCTATTTTAAACTGAACAAAACGCTCATAATTCCTCCTTAGCTTCACAATGTCAAACCAAGGGCGGTTTTTGGAACTACCCGTGGGGTGAGAGGATAGCCAACCGAGAGGGTCTTCCCCATATATACTTGTCACCACTTGCCTCCAAAGGGCGTCCTTTTCCATAGCAAAACGCCAGCACCACTTAGTAAGGAGGGCTGTATTCCTCTGCTCTAACGATCCAATCCCAAGACCACCATGGTATAGAGGGAGAGAGGTAGTTTTCCAATTCACCAAATGAGTGCCAGCTTTGAAATCTCCTCCACACCAGAAAAAGTCTCTAATCAGCTTCTCCATATTCTTTATGATAGCTTTCGGAGCTCTTAGAAGGGAGAAGAAGTACAGAGGTAACCCATTCAAAACTGAAGAGATGAGAGAAAGTCTTCCTCCCTTTGAAAGCAGAGAAGACTTCCACTTGGCGATTTTCTTTCTAATCTTATCAACCATGGGCTCCCAGAAATCACGAGACCGGTGATTACCTCCTAACGGGAAACCGAGATAAGAGATGGGGAGAGTTGCAGGGCGACATCCTAAAGAATCTGCCCGATCAGCTACCACCTGAGCCCCAACATTCAACCCGATCAGCGAGGTCTTGGCACTGTTTAAGCTCAAACCTGAACACCCAAGGAAGAGTGAGATCACTGTCCACCATTTTCGAAGCATGGACCGGTTAGCTGGGCAAAAGATTATCGTATCATCCGCATACTGTAAGTGAGAAACCGACACTGCGTTGTTTCCCACAGTCCATCCCTTCAAAATTCTCTTCTCCAAGCAAAAATGCACCAATCTACTAAAAGCATCCCCTAAAAGCGTAAAAAGGAAAGGAGACAAGGGATCCCCTTGTCGCAAGCCTCTACGAGCCAAAATCTTCCCCCGAGGTCTACCATTAATGAAAACAGAATAGTTGACCGAAGAAACACAACCCCAAATCCACCGACGCCAAGTCGACCCAAAGCCTTTTCTAGCCAAAACATCATCGAGGAAGAACCAATCCACTTTGTCATAGGCTTTCTCATAGTCAAGTTTCAAGACATATCCCTTTTCTTTCTTAGCTTTTAGATCCCCAATCACTTCTGAAGCCACCAAGATCGCATCAAGAATTTGCCTACCTTCAACAAAAGCCGCTTGAGTATTAGCGATGATATTTGGGAGCACTTCCCTTAACCTTTCCGCAAGAACTTTCGCTATAATTTTATATAAGGATGTTGTAAGGCTAATTGGGCGAAAGTCACCCACCCTATTGGCCCTCAACCTCTTTGGGATTAAGCAAATATACGTCTCATTCGTTCTTTTGTTAATAACTCCATTTTGAAAAAAATCTTGGAACACTCTAAGGAGGTCACCTTTAACAATGTTCCAAGACTTTTTAAAAAATTCACTTGTCATACCATCCGGGCCAGGAGACTTGGAGTTACTCAAGCTCATTACAACGGCCTTAATTTCCACTTCCTCAAAGGGGGCTTCCAACCCAATTTTCCCGAACTGAGACAGCGGAGACCAGCTCAGATCCTCCAAAGCATATCTATGATCCACCCGTGTGCCATACAAATTTGAGAAGAAGCCGAGCACCTCCTTTTCTATATCAGCTTCAGAGGAGATTACAATACCTTCATTTGTTTCTAAACAGGAAATACAGCTTCGGACTTTTCTTTGGGACATCCATCTATGAAAGAAAGAGGAGTTTTCATCTCCCTCTTGCAACCATTGAAGCTTACATTTCTGCCTCCAGAGACGCTGTTCATAAAGCACTAGATCCAGAAGCTGAGCTTGCAAGGATTTCTTCTCGCACTGGCTAGTACCCTAGAGAAGTCCCCTTTCTTCCTCTGTGTCGAGTTGATCAATCTTGAGTTGGATTTCATTTCTCTGAGCATCCAGATGACCAAAAACTTCCTTATTCCACCTCAGGAGTCGCGGCTTTAAACTTCTCAATTTTTCCATAAAGGAGTAACCAGGCCAACCACGGATATCATCCTCCTGCCACCAGCACTCCATAGTTTCCATGAAAGAGGGATGTTCTAGCCACATGTGTTCAAAGCGAAACGGAGTGGGACCCCATTTATGAAAACCGCAAGTCAGCAAGAGGGGGAAGTGGTCCGAAGTAATACGAGTTTGTCTATAAAGAGAGACTTCCCTAAAAGTCTGAAGCCACCCCTTCGAAAGCAAAAAACGATCAATTCGGGAACTAGAGGGCCTGGTCCCCGATCTAGACCAAGAGAAAGCTCCGTTCTTCATAGGGGGATCAAACAACTCCAGCTCCTCAATAAAAGTATTAAACAGTTTCATACCTTTGGTGATCCGGGTGTTATATGACTTCTCAGAGATCCATCGGACCATGTTGAAGTCCCCTCCAAGACACCAACAATCCCCACATAATCCAGCCACATCGTAAAGCTCTTGCCAAAAATCCTCTCTACCTCGTGAGCTAGCCGGACCATAAACCCCTGTAATCCACCCAGAAATACTATCATTGTAGGAGAAGTTAATGGAGACCGAGAACATACCTACCATGGCCTCCGAAACCACAACCAAATCTTCTTTCCACAAAATTAGAATACCTCCCGAATCCCCATTCGAGTCTAAGGTAACCCAACCGATCCTTCTAGACGACCAGACTGCTTTAACCATCCTTCTATCAACCTGCCACAGCTTTGTTTCTTGTAAAATGACAACATCCGGATTAATCTTACAAATAAGATCTTTAATAAGCGCTCTTTTGGAGGGAGCTCCCAGACCTCTAACATTCCAGGAGACAACTTTCATAATTCACCCTCAGAGCCCTGATCTTCAGCCTTATCTTCCTCAATCTCATTATCTGGTTCATTCTCCCATGTCCTCAGAATGCTGTTTAATTCTCTCACATACTTCTTAGAAGCAGCACTACCTTTATAGGCCGGATTGCCTTTGGTAGGAATGGGCCTAATACACATATGCCATTTCTTCAAGGCTTTTACTAAACTTTTACTAAAGGGAGGAGGAGAAGGAGAAGGCGTACCAGCTAACCAATGACCCTATCTTAAAAGACCATTATTCTGTAATTTGGAAGGATACCTATCCAATGAAGATTAAAATCTTCCTTTGCGAGCTTAGTTTGGGAGCAATCAATACAAATGATCGATTACAACGAAGAATGCCTTATATTGCCCTCTCTCCATATTGTTGCTTTATGTGTAGAAGGAAGGCAGCAACTACAGGACATTTATTTGTGCTTTGCTCTTATGCTTTTCGATTTTGGAGTCACATTTTAGAAGCTTTTGGTTGGTCTATGCCTCTTACAAACTACATCTTCGACTTTCTTTCCATTGTGATGGTGGGCCATCTGGCTTGCTTTTGTTCGGGCTTTTCTATGGAATCTTTGGCTTGAGAGAAATGATTGAAACTTCAGGGATACTTCTTTTCTTTTGAACGTTTTATTGATGTTGTCTTTTCTAATGCTTTTACTTGGTGTAAGCAGTTGCAGCCTTTTTGTCATTATAGTTTTTCCTTCTTAAACTCCAATTGGAGAGTCTTTATGTAATTCACCGGAGTCTTATGTCCTTTATTTCATTCATCAATGAAATCATTTCTCTTATCTAAAAAAAGAATTTGTATAAAGGAATGGAGCAGCCTCCCATTCCAAGAAAACCAATGAATGGATGCAGACATACAGAAAAAGAAGGAACGTCTGCATTTTGTTTTATTAACTTATTCTTTAATTAAATAAGCATCTGAATGCTAAGAGATCTACTATTGTAGAATAATCATTCTGTATCTCACCCTTCCAAAATCGTTTGAGCTGCAGACTTTTGGATGGACTCCTCAAGAGGCTAAACTGCATATGGTTCCTGATTATTTCAGCAATGCAGAGGTAAGCAACTGCTATGCATCCTATGGAACTCTATTCTTGAGAGAGCTGTAGTTAAAATTTCAAAAAGCAGGAGCAGAAGAATGACTGTATGAGAAAAGAATGTTATAAAGCTTGTCTGCCCTTGGGATTAAATTTCTTTTCCATTTCTTTTGCAAGTTTTTCATACAATCATTCATAGACTATATTTTTCTCTCTAAATTGTAGTGGAAGCTGATTGCTGAGGTGCTTGGCCCAAACCCTCGACATTTATTTGAGCTTTATGCTCTGAAACAAGGCAATTATTATAACAAAACGTAAGAGTGAGATCATTTATTTTCATTCTCATTACTGCACTGCCTAGAAACATTATTGACTCTTGGCCTCGTAGGCTCGTAGATGGTGAGGCAAGCTTTATCTGAGTGGTATTGTAATATGAAATGTTTAGCGTCTCAATTACTGTGCTTGTTGCACAGTTAGTTCTCCAATTAAGTTCGTTTACTACTACATGGAAACATTGTTTTCATTTTTGTGTTATGCGTCCTCGTACCAGAAATATTACTGAAATGTGCCGAAGTTCTACTATATCTAATAGCTTGATATTTCATTACATTGTTATGCATCCTTGTACCAGAAAGTTAACTGAAATGGAGGTAAACAAATTTTTTAGTAAGTATCTCTTATTGACCGTGGAAGATCTAGAAGATTAGGGGGATTTGAGGACGAGGATAATGAGAGTTGGGGAAAGGAAAGTTCTCTCTGTGAAGGCTGAACGTAAAAGGTTTGTGTTCAAGCTATGTGATTTTGAGAATAAGGTGGAGGTTGAGGAAATCTGTAAAGGTAAATCGTCGAAAGTCAAGTTTTTGTTGGGGTTAGTTGCGTGGGTGAGAGGTTGTTTAGAGGCTGTCGGTTCTCGTGTTGCAAGGAGTGCCCTTTTTAGGAAAAGAAGATGCTCGGAGGGTTTAGTTTGGGCTCAGTTGGTTGAGAATGTGAGAGGAAGGTGCAGTGTAGTAGTGGTGGAACCGCTGAAGGGAAGGAAGTCTTCCATTATTGTTCTAGAGGGAGTCGAAGGTAAGGGTAGGTTAGTTGTGAGAGACGCTTTGAATAGTATGCACTAGAGAGGACTGGGGAAAAGGGTTGACGAAGTTGTGAATGCTCTGGTCCGTAGGTTCAACCCCCCACACGATTGACTTCCTTCGCTCAAACGGTAAAAGGAGTTGGTAAATTTTTGGGGGTGGTGGAAGTTTCAGCCGTGGAAGACAAGGATGTCTTGTTCGAGGTCTCTGATTCGATTCTTCTGGTGAAGGAAAGGGCGGTTGATCTGTGGGCAAAGGTGGAAAAAGGCATTAAATCTCGGTTTGGGTCACAGCTCTACATGAAACCCTTTAATGGGAATTTAGCGGTTATCATTTGTGGGGACAATAGTCAAAGGCAAAAGTTGCTAGACTTTGGTAGAGGAGTAATTTTGGACTGTGCTCTAAGTCTTGAACCGTGGGACGCTAAGAAGGTGGCAGAAGAAAGATGCTTACCTTTTTCAAAAGGGTGGGTAAAGTTTTTGGATGTGCCTCATTTACCGGACCATGAATATAATTTCGAAGTTGGCCGAGCTTTGTGGAGGTATCGAGGGGGAGTTGGATTTGTCGATTTAGGGAGAAGGTTGGGAGGAGGATTTGAGAGTCTTCGTGAAGGGCATAGAGGATGGCTTCATTTCGAGGGGATGCTTCTTAACGTGGGAAGGGGTGGATTTTTCGGTGAGGTTTTTGCCATGGGTGAGCGTTGGTGATGGTGTCGAAGGAGGTGTTTCTTCCTCTGGTATCGCTAAGAGAGGAAAGCTGTTTCTGAAAAATTCGTACGGGGTCAGAAAACGTGTGTCAGGACGCTCCGTGGGTGGTGCTCAGTTGTGTAGAGTTCTCTCAGAGGAGGACGGTTTACCAGTTTTGGGTGATGGGTTTTGCTTAGTTCCACTGGCCAAATCCAAGGAATGGTCAAAAGGAAAAAAGAAAGTGGATTGTGTACTTTCTTCGGATTTGGTTAAGGTCTGTGGATCAAATGGGCTTGTGTCTGAGTCTCTGAGAAAGTGGCCTGTGAGTTGTTGGGGCTAAATTCTCTTAGTGTTGGAGAGGGCCTTAAGTCAGTTGGTGCTAGTGGGCTGGTGAATGCTGGATTTCAAAAGGAAGTGGATGGGTCTTCTTGTGTTGGGCCTGGAGGTTGCACGTTCAGAGTGGGTTTGAAAAAGATCAGGCTGCCTTTTCCTTTTATGGGCTTCCTGATGGGTGTGAGGTTTGTAGGGATGGAAATTTAGGCAAGGGTCTGTTGGATGATGTGGCCGACCCTGATGGTTATTTCTCGGACCCATCTATAGTCAGCTATTTTGAGGACGAGTGTTTTTTGTCCTCTCCGACTTTAAAGGATCGTGATTACTCGAGTATTGGGTCGTTGTTTGAAGATGGAAAGGAAAAGAAAGCCGAGACTCAAATGTGGTAAGAGGCTCAAGCTTGTTTGATCAATGAAGGGTCCCCCATTGACCTAGGGGTTAACGACAAGGAGCTGTTATGTCCAATGGGGGTAGATTCGAGCGACAAATTTGATGCGGTGCAAGAATGCAACGGATCCCACTAGGGAGGTTCCTTGCCATTCGGTCCTTGGTGTTGACTTTGAAGTCCCGACCATCCAGGTTCATTTTCCTTCTTCTGTTTCTTCACCTTCTACTTCTGAGGAGAGAGGGAGGATGGGGTCTTTTTCTTTGTCTGGGGGTCCTTGGCTTTTACTTGGTCCGTATTTACAGTATGGAGTGAGTCAATCTGAGTGTGTCTTACTCGTTTCCTTCTGCTTTCCCCAATTCCTTCCTGGGTTCTGGTAGTGTCGTGCCGCATCATATGGTTAGTTCTTGGGGGGCTTTTGGGCCCGTGGTGGCTTACTGGCCTAGTGTTGAGGGTAAAGGGGAATTAGTGGGGGGAGCCATTCCATTAGCTGTTGGGAGCATTGTGAGAGACCCTCTTACCTTACCTAATCCTATGGTTGGGTGGAATGGGCAGCCTAGCGTTGGTGCTTATGGGCATTGGCCTTCGGTGAGCGCTTTACTGGCCTCTGCGGGTATGCAAGCAATTTCGGCTGAGGATAAACCGATGGGACTTCATGCTTCTCTGCCCCAGGGGGGTGTTCATGAGGGGCTTCAGAGTGTTCCTTTGGTTGACCCTTCACAAAGGCCCTTGAAAGGGAAAGTTCCTAGTGAAGTAGGAGGAAGCAAAAAGAAGGTAGACAGAGAATTAAAGAAATTGGAGTGCTCAGTCAACTATGAGGGGCGGAAAGGTGGCTCCAAAATCAGGGTTCAGGAGGTTTTAAAATGAAAGTGCTCTCATGGAATGTTAGAGGGTTTTTTTTTTGGGGGGGGGGGGGGTGAAGCGAAGTTTGGTGAAGGAGGTGCTTGGTCAGGAGAATCCGGACATTGTTATTTTAGTGGAGAGATTAAGTTAGTGAGTTGTTGCCGTGAGTTAGTGAAGAGTCTCTAGGGTAGGAGAAAGGTTGAGTGGGTGTGTTTGGAGTCAGCGGGAGCTTCTTGGGGAATCATCTTCATGTGGGATGGCAATGTTGTCAAGTCCTTTGAGGTGGTTAAAGGGACTTTTTCGATTTCTCTGTCTTTTAAGTTTTCGGGGGAGGTGGAGGGTGGGTTTCCGGGGTGTACGGGCCTCCTAGTCAGAAAGGTAGAAAGAAATTCTAGGAAGAGCTTGGGGGCTTTTTGGGTTATGTGGTCCTTGTTGGTGTTTGGCTGGTGTTTTTAATGTGGTCCCTGGCCCCCATGAGAAGGCTTTGGGGGGAAGGGTGACTAGATCGATGAAGTATTTTAATAGGTTAATCGAGGATTGTTGTTTATATGATCCGCCCTTAGCTAATGGGAGGTTTACCTGGTCTAACAGTAGGTTTAGGAGTCGGATCGATAGATTCTTATTGATGAAAGGGTGGGTGGATGTGCTCCTTAATGCGAGGTAGTCTTTGGGGCCGAGAATTACGCCCGATCACTGGCCGCTTAGTTTGGATTTGGGTGCTTTGAGTCGCCCTTGCCCCTTTAGGTTTGAGAATATGTGGTTGTCTCATCCCTCTATTAAAGCCTCTTTCCCTCAATGGTGGCAGGTTGAGGTGCAAGGGAGGTGGGAGGGTTATTGGTTTATGAGGAAGTTGAGAGCCCTCAAAGGGTACCTAAGTCTTGGAATCGGGAGGTGTTTGGGGACTTGCGTATTAAGAAGCAGGAGGTGTTGGGGCGTCTCAATGCGCTGGATAGACTTGAGGAGGGGGAGTAGGGGCTTAATGAGTCGGGTAGGGAGGAGTGATTGGCGTTAAAAGCTGAGTTTGAGGTAGCTTGTTCTGAAGGAAAATGTGAGTTGGAGACAGAAAGCTAAAGTTAGGTGGGCTAGGGAGGGGGATTGTAACACAGCCTATTTCCATAGAGTGGCTAGTGGTAGAAGGAGCAAGAACTTTGTTAGCTCTCTCGAGAATGAGGCTAGGTTTGTTCTGAAAGGGGATAAGGAGATCGAGGAGGAAGTCCTTTCTTTGATTCTTCTCTGTATGGCCCAGCCACTGGTCCCAGGCCTTTTGTGGATGGTGTGGATTGGTGCCTTATCTTTGCCATAGATAAAGATTCACTGGATTCTCCTTTTACCTTGGAGGAGATTAAAGGAGTTGTTTTTTAGTGTGATAGGAACAAGGTCCCCAGGCCAGATGGGTTTTCCATGGCTTTTTTTCAAGATAATTGGGAGGGTTTGAAGGAGGATCTTTGGAGAGTCTTTAGTGAGTTCTATGACAGATGCATTCTTGATAGCACTTTGAATGAAACCTTTGTTTGTCTGATTCCTAAAAAGGAGAAGGTCACGGAGGTCATGGACTTTAGACCTATTAGTCTAGTGACTAGTGTTTCTAAGATTATTGCTAAAGTTTTGGCTAATAGGCTTAGAAAGGTTCTTTTGACAACGATTTCTGATTCTCAAGGAGCGTTTTTAGCTGGCAGACAAATTTTGGATCAAGCTTTAATTGCTAATGAAGCTATTGAGGATTATAGATCTAGGAAGCAAGAGGGGATTTTGTTTAAGATAGACTTTGAAAAAGCCTATGATCATGTTGATGGGGTCTTCTTGGATAAGTTCTTGGCGAAAAATTTTTTTGGTTTTAAATGGCAGTCCTGGATTTGGAGTTGCATCATGACAGTTAGGTATTCTATCCTGGTTAATGGCAAGCCCAGGGGTAGGATTCTTGCTTCTAGAGCCCTCAGACAAGGCGACCCTCCCTCTCCTTTCCTTTTTCTCTTGGTGGTGGATATCCTAAGTAGGATTATTTCAAAAGGGGTGGAGGGTAATATTTTTGAAGGGTTCAAGGTTGGGGGGAATAAGGTGGCCTTGTCTCACCTCTAGTTCGTGGACAATACGATCTTTATCTGATTCGGTAAGGAAGATTCCTTCCATAATCTAAATCAGATTCTTACGTTTTTTGAGGCCATGTTGGGGCTTCCAATTAACAGAGGCAAATGTTAGATCTTGGGCCTTAACTGTGACCTTTCTAAGTTGGATAGGTGGGCGTCTTACGTGGGGTGAGGTTGGTGCTTTCCCTTCCTCCTACCTTGGTCTTCCCCTAAGTCATAGCCCTAGAAGTATCTCGTTTTGGGAGTCGGTCTTTGACAAGATTTGCAAGAGGTTGGCATCTTGGAGGAAGAGCTTTTTTTCAAAAGGTGGGAGATTTACCCTTATTCAGTCTGTTTTGAGTGGCATCTCGACTTACTTCTTGTCCCTCTTTAGAATTCCTAGTTCTATCAGTAAGGGGGTTGAGAAGCATATGAGGGACTTCCTGTGGGAAAGGGTGGATGAAGGTAAAGGCTCGCACCTCCCCCACTTGACTTGGGAGGATTAGAGATTGGTAATGTGAGAGTGAGAAACAAGGTCCTGTTGGCTAAATGGATCTGGTGATTCCATCATGAACCCGACACTTTATGGCACAAGGTTATTGTAAGCAAATATGGCCCTCACCCTTTTGAGTGGACCGTTGGTGGGGTTCTCGGCACTTCCAGAAACTCGTGGAAAGATATTTCGTGTGAGTTTCCTGTTCTTTCTCAGTTTGTTCAGTGTGTGGTGGGGGATGGGAGAGACACTTACTTTTGGGAGGATCAGTGGTTGGGGGATAGGCCCCTTTGCACCTTGTTTTCTCGGTTATATCACTTGTCCTCTTTGAAGAACCAACTGGTGGCTTCGATCCTTTCTATCTCTTCCTCTTCTCATGAGGCCATTCCTTCTCCATCTCTTGGGTTCTGTCGTGCGTTGACCAATAGGGAAACGATAGAAGTTATCTCTTTGTTGTCCCTGATCAGTCAACTTCGGTTCTGTCCTCATAGGAGGGATGCCTGCCTTTGGATTCCTTCTCCTTCCAAAGGCTTCTTGTGCAGTTCTTTCTTTCATTGTTTAGTTAGTCATGTCTCGTCGCGTGGTTTTTTGTTCTCCTCTCTATGGAAGGTAAAGGTTCCAAAGAAGGTCAAGTTCTTTGCGTGGCAGGTTTGGCACGGAAGGGTTAACACCTTGGATCATATTTGGGCCAGGGGGTCCTCCTTGGTCGGGCCGTTTTGTGGTATTCTTTGCAAGAGGGCAGCTGAGGACCTTGATCATATTCTCTGGACTTGTGACTTTGCTCGGGATAGTAGAGGCTGTTCATGGAGCTTTTCCTTAGTTCGCCTTTTCGTGAGAAATGGTTGTTTTTGTGGCAGGCTGGGGTTTGTGCTATTTTGTGGAGTCTGTGGCGGGAGAGAAATAATAGAATCTTTAGGGGGAGAGAGAGTTCTTTTATGGACATGTGGTCCCTTGTTAGATTTTATGTTTTTCTTTGGGCTTCGGTGTCGAGGCTTTTTTGTAACTATT
Organism: Trichosanthes truncata; assembly: GCA_033996785.1. Taxonomy (NCBI): domain Eukaryota; kingdom Viridiplantae; phylum Streptophyta; class Magnoliopsida; order Cucurbitales; family Cucurbitaceae; genus Trichosanthes; species Trichosanthes truncata. Next base: position 58,742,639 of record JAWPNB010000010.1, read on the forward strand.
CTTTAAGTCTTATCTTGCTTGACTGGAGCCCCTTTTTGTAGTTGGCTCCCCCTTTTTTTGTGGGCTTCTTCTTTTGTATGCCCGTGTATTCTTTCATTTTTTCTCAATGAAAGCTCGGTGTTTTATCAAAAAAAAAAAAAAACAGAAAGTTAACTGAAATGTGCAGAAGTCCTTTCATTTGCTCTATTAAAGTATAGTTTTCACTAAAGAAATAAGGTTAAAAATATCATTTTGGTCCCTGTACTTTGGGACATGGGACATGTTTCATTGTAGTCCCTGTACATGAAATTTGGTCCCTATACTTTCAATATATCTTAAAATTAGTCCCCACAGTTCATTTAAGGTTAACATTTACTAAAAAAATTTAGTCCCTATAAGCCTTTTGTCTAAAATTTTTGTATACATATTCACATTGTGCTTTTTTTTTTTTAACGAAAATTATTATTATTATTCTTTTGTTGAGTTAGATGAAAATCAACTTCAAACTAACGATAAGGACTAATTTTAAGATACATTGAAAGTATGGGGATCAAAATTGGACATTTGAAAGCTTAGGGATTAAAATAAAACAAGTTCTTAAGTACAAGCCCAAAATGGTATTTTAACGGAAAAAAATAATTACATTGTATATTTGGAGATTATTTATTTGAAGATATCCTTATCATAATCCACTGGAACTTTTTAAAAATGATTCAGCTGTCTGCTTATATGGAGTCTCTGATTCAGAGAAAATGGAAAGTTGATTCTATATTGAATTTGATTATGACTAAACTTTATGTTTGACTATAGGGCAACGGATCATAATTTTGGCACAATCGAGGATATAGTAGATGCATACTTGGCATACTTGCAAGTAAGTTTGTGAAGACAGACTTGCCTACTATTCTTGAACTGTTTATTAGTCGACTGACTTGTTGACTTGCTACATTCTCATTATCGTTTCCACAATTTGTATATTACTAGATAATAAATAGATATCTAATACTTTGTATGCCTGAAAGATATCTCGGTTGAGTGAAGAGCTTGGATGAATATTTATACAGAGAAGAATTTGATATCTCGGTTGTGTTAAATTTCTGTCAATAGCTTGATATTGTGCATAATTCTCATTTCATCTTCTGGGAATTGAAATATTAGGGTTTGATCAAGCCAGGCGAAGAAGGCATTAGTGCCCTGTTATAATAATCCCGTTTGAAAGTTTGGAGATGTTTTCTGGTATCATGAATTGGACCTATTAACCAGCTTAAGCAGTCCATGCCTATGTTTTATTTTCACATTCTTCTTTAGACAATTAATTTCTATAATGATGCGTGCATGGTATTTTATATTTTACTTATTTCTATTAATTGCTCATAACTTAGTTTAGCTACCTTCTACCTAAGTTCCTTTATTTTAAGGTGACAGTGGTAAATCCTGCCATGGATAGAGCATTAGCACTCCTGCAAGCATATGCTGTTGATGCGCAAAATGGACTGGTATCAAAAGATAGATTACGCTTTGGTGCACCTTGGAGGCATCCTCCTCAGAGTGATGATCCACGCTTGAGCTTGGACTGGGCAAAGACTCAGCTGATGGATTTTGTGCATTCTCTTGTGGATGCAGAATTTGGGGTAACTATCTGCGTTTTCGTGCAGAAATTGTTAGTTGTAAAATGCTTCCTATTGTGTTACATGACTCTCAGAATCATTTTGCATGTAATAGTGTATCAGAGAATAGGTTTTTGCACTTAGCAGGTGCAGAATTACTTTACTCATTCTTCTTTGCTACCATCTTTTATCTAACCATTGTAAAAATTTAGTCCCCGTTTGATAACCATTTGGTTTTTGAAATTTGTTCTTGTTTTCTCATCATTTCTCTACAATGAGTTTCATATTTCTTATGAAAACATTGGAATTCTTAGCAAAATTCCAAAAACAAAAACAAGTTTTTGAGAAGTACTTTTTTTAGTTTTCAAAACTTGGCTTGGTTTTTAAAAACATATGTAAAAAGTAGATAACAAAACAAGGAAACCCATAGGTGGAAGTAGTATTTATAGGCTTAATTTTAAAAAATCAAATGGTTATATCATACTGTGCCTTAATATTTAGTTTCTCATGCTCTTATTTTAAAATATTATGGATTGAAATAATTTCAATGTTAAAATCGACTAAAGAAAGATTTAAATGAGATTGCAGATTTATTTATTCTAAAAGATGAATTCTTAATTAAGTGTCAATAAAAAAAAAAGGATAGAGAATAGGATTGAAGACAACAGCTAGCATATTTACTCTAAACTTGACTGTCTCAAGAAGTTCCTTGTAATATTTGATAACAGGTGGGATGCCTTTTATAATTGTAACTTGAGCATGATCGGAATAATTTTCTTTCCCTTCTTCTTTTAGACGTCTTTTGTGCTAAAACTATTTGTTTAGTCTTTAGTCTTTATTCCTCATTCATATTTCCACTCTTGTCGTTAGGTTAACTATCTTGCTGACTGCAGCCTTGAGATCTTTGATGATCCTTCTGCTGTGGCCCTGGTTGAGGTTAGTCTTCTTCCATTAATGGTTTTTTTTTTTTTTTTCTTGTTCGTGAGTTTCTATCAGCATGTCAACAATTGGTATGGTTCACGTAATTTTTGGTTTCACGCACAACAAAGTAGTTGAGTTCTCTTCTTGCATAGTACAGTTTCTTTGTTTTTCTTTAGTTTGGAAAATATGTTTTACTTGAATGTTCATTATTTTCACCCCTTTTTTTTTATTAAATTAGAAATAATTTAGATTAGTCTACTTCATCTACTTGGGCTATTTCTTAAATAATTAATCTTGATCAATTGCAAAATTTCTTTTTATTCGTGGATTTGGCTGTGCTTACAATGGTTCTTAAAAAATAGGTTTCCTATGGTGATATATTGATAAAACCAAACTACATTAGGATAGGATTCAGGTAATTATCCATTTTATCCTATGGCTGATATCTACTACTAACCAAGTTGAATCAACACACCTTTTTTCCCCCATGTGATCTTTCTCACCTCTTGAAGGTCGGTTTGCTTTATGCTCAACGAGATCCGTCTTTCATGCGGCCAATATCTAGAGGGATTCAAAGATGTCTAGTGCGATGGTAAGTGAGCCTTCTTATCTAGCATACCAAAATGAGAAGCAATAATATGAATTTAAATGGAAATTTATTCTTCAGGCTTGTCCAACAGCAATTTCAACTTAGTTCCAGACATCGTCTACAGTATCTGTGGCAGAGAATTATACGTGGACGTAGCTATCGCCATTTGATGCTAGAAGTGGGATATAAATAGACCCTGTAATAAGGTGAGCATTTTAAATTGACTAATTCTTTTAGTTTAATGCTATTGGTCAGGTTAATTGACCCTATTTCTTCAGCTTTATTTTTGTTCACACCATCGACAAAAAAAGGCCTCAACTATAAATAGGAAAATGAATTAAAAAAGAAATAGTTTACACACAACCTTGACTTAATATCGGTAGACCACAGCCTCCTACTATCACAAAGATTATACCCCAGAGCGTGAAGGATTTTTCTAAGGGATTAGAATTTACCTCACTCCATATCAAAAGTATAGGTTCCACCTTGCCAAGGGAAGAGAAATCAAAGAAGCAATATGTTTTGCATTGTGATGGAAAGGAAAAATGAGGCAATAAGAATTGAGAAGAAGAGATCTCAATTCAAACTTTTTCCTCGAACTGAATTTTGAGTCTGTTACCTTGGGCGAACTTGCAAAGAATTATCAGCAAGTTTTTCCCCTTCCTTGCCTCTTCCTTCCTTCCTTCCTTCCTTTCTTTCTTTATTTCTTTCTTTCATCCTTTCTTTTATAACTGTGAATGCTTGGACTAGCTCACTAGTACCTGATTAATTTTATAGGGTAATAACATGATCCTAAATATTTAGCATTGTGAAACTTGTAAGATATTTAATACCTTCGCCAAATGTTACCAAGGTTTCAATCCACAATCTCAAACATGTCTCTCTGGATTCACAACTTGGGCCTAGAATCAGGTTCAAGGGAAAAAACTACGCGTACTCCTTTTTTGGCATCTAATGTATGAGTTTGTACGTTGTTGAAGTATGCTGTACCTTTGATCAATAATTTTATTTAAAAAATGGCGGTCATTTTCTTTCAGGTTTTCTTTAACAATGGCATTTTCAGAAGAGGGCAGGATGCTACACCTGAGGGTTTGAAATACAGAAATGTAAGTTGCTCATTGTACAAACAAATTACTGTTGTGTTTGGAGATGGCATTCATTGACACTGTCACGTACAGCTGATATGTATACGTGTGAACACATTGCTTATGGTGGAGTTTCACCCATCTATGATCATACATTCAGTTTGAACTCATTCCTTTGCCTGGATTGTTTCTTATTTCATGATGATGGAATTTGAATTGTATGCATATGGGACTTAAAAGTCTCGTGTATTTCTAGAAGCCACTATGGTTTTCACTTGTTCTCTTACGTGGAAATGGGGCTTTTAATTACTCGAACTTTACTATCTGGGCACACTATTTTCTTATTAATTCTGAGTTTCTTGTTGGCATACAGGTACGGGTAGATTTAGGGACTGACTCAATAATTTCAATATAAGGTTAGAGCCTCCTTCCTCGATTTCTCGTATGACATGTGATCATTCTCTAATTAGATCTTCTTCCCTCTTTTCAAAACCAAAATTAGTTCCACATTAGTAAATATTGTCCAATGTCCATGATTAATTTGGGATATATATGGATCACAACACTTAGTGACCTATGTTCCTTCATTGGTGCCAATTGCATAACCTCAGTGTCATCATTTTCACTTGTAATGACTGTTGAAAAATTGGTTTGATTGCAGGAACAGAGCTTGCAGTCGCAGCTGTGATACTAACATCTGGAGTATTTATTCAATTTCAGAAGTAGAAGGTTTTTATTGAAATTTCTGTGTATTCAAGAATTTTTAGAAATCGTAGATAAATTTTTTTGTAGACATATTCATAATGGGGACATAATAAGAGAAAAGTAGCCTTTTCTTGGGAAGATAGGTAAAGATCAATATGGGGTTATTTGAACATGCATTTTCTTTTCATAGAAATGAAATTACTTGAAAGAAAGTGTAAAGAAACAGCTTTTTTGGAGTCACTGTTCACCTTTATTTCATTATGGCCAATTTCAACTTTTTGGAAAAAAAGGTGGGTCGGAAACCACTCAAATTAAGTAGGAAGGAGAAGAAACGTGCCGGATTTATTGGCTTTTGCCTTCTTTTTCTTTGAATTAACTCTCGCCGCAAAGCGGTAGAAAATCGCCTAATTATGGTTTTAGGAGCTAGCTTGCTCAATGGCCTCGATTAAGAACAAAGTGGCCTACCCCTTTCCAAGTTTACTTTGCCTTTATTCATCTTCCCTAAGATACAAGAGCTCCTTAAAGTAGAAAAGTAGCACAGCAGTAGTTTTCGAGGATTTCGTTTTGACCATTTCAAATTTATATGAGCCATCATGTTCGTTAGAGAACATCTCTTCTCTATATAAGTATAGATTTTGATGTTCAAATAAAACCCCTTGTAATGTCTAGAACATGTCAGTTCAAGATTCTTTTACCCCAAAAGTAGATTTGTGTTTGTAAGGATTAAAGCTTAGAAATGGGAGATGAAGATCCCCACTCAACACTCTCATATGTTCATGTGTGAACTTACCCCAAAGATTATTCTGTATTAATCATTTTTGATAAAGTATTGCTTTTGCTGGCTTGAGATACTTGAGATTATGCTGTTCGGGATGGTGGGTTGTTGAAGAAAACTATGCACTATGCATTAGAACCATACATTATACACCATTTGTATTTATTATAGGCTTAGAAGAGTAAATGGTGTATTCTCACCAGACAGGTTAGCTTGAATGGCGCATGGGTCTACGGTTTCCCGCTCACATAGTGGCACTAATTTGAATTAGTTACTTTCCAACCCACCTGAAGTCTTTGTGATAGACAGAGAGAGATTAGAGAGAGAGAGAGATGTCAATTGTCAACAGAGCAATCAAACAAGGCGGGTCCCCTTTTCCATATAGATCGAGATCGATGCCTGCACGTTTATTGCTTTACTCTCTCTTCATTGCCTGCTGCGGCGCTCCCCCCTCCACTCCAATGCCAGCCACAAAGTTTTTGATCAATCAGCTCATTCAATCCAACTACACTAACTCTTTTTAGAGCCAGCTTCTTCAGATATGGAAATGGAATGAATGGACATGGCATCGCCCATTCATTCTACTTCCCAGTTTCTCTCTTCTTCACCACCACTCGGCCATGGCAGACATTCTTCAGCTCAGTTAATGAAGTCCTGTTCCTGAAGATCTACAGAACCCAGAACTGGTTAGTAAGATCATTCTCTCTTTCACAGAACCCACCTTTTCTTTTCTGATATTCCTTGTTCTTTGAGCTGAAAAAAAAAAAACATTTTGAGACATTCTTCTTTCTGGGTATTTCTGGTTTGTTATCTTCTCTAACACCTGATAGCTGATACCATTTTATGTTTCATTACACCAGAATTCCTTTGTGGGTCTTTTTAGTGTCCGTCCGGAGGCAATTTGAAGAGGAAATGGAGCGGCCAAATCGAGGGCGGAGATGGGCCAATTTGAAGCAACGGCTAGGATTGAAGGGGATGGGGTGCTGTGGAGGTTCATGGAGTCCAACATCGTCAACTTTGACGATGATTGAAGGGATAGGCTTAAGCCGCCATGGGAGTAGCCGGAGCCATAGAGAAGATGGGGCTCGGAGCTCTGCAGCTTCCGGTATGAACTTGGCGATGGCTCTGGCGGCGGAGAGAAATTTGAGGACCGACGAAGGAGGCCCCACCGGCGCCGGTGATGTGAAATCACTGATGAGATTGTTTGAAGAAATGGACGGTGGGGATTGGAAGACAAAAAGAAAGGAGAGTGAGAATAACGGTGATTGGATGTGCTGCGTGTGCATGGAGAGGAGTAAAGGTGCGGCTTTTATTCCCTGTGGACACACCTTTTGTAGGGTATGTTCTAGGGAACTATGGCTCAACAGAGGCACGTGTCCTATTTGCAACCGTTCGATCATTGAGATTCTTGATATTTTTTAAGATTAAAAAAAAAATCATTTTCGTTTTCGTAAATTATTATCTTCATGTGATTTTTGTTTTCTTTGGTTTTGTGTTTTTATATGAAAGGATGGAAGAAAAAGATAAGGCAGCATGTGGTAATGAGATTGCATGATCCAAAGATGCACTCGGCATTTTCTTTTCCTCTCTAAAGAATATAATTTAGTAGAATCTAACATTATAAAGAAGGGACTGTTATGTTATTAGAATTCTTGTCAAGATTGGATCTTGATAGGATTAGGATTTGTTAGGATTTGTTGATGTTGATTTTTGGTTTGCACTACCTTTCGAATAGACCTGCTCACTTGAGTGCTATTTCGAAGTAGGAAAGGGAGGAAGAGTTGAAACACTTGTATAACAACAGCTGCTCCCTAGTATGGTACTCTTCCAACACGCTACAATGTTTGAGAGTTATGTGTTAAGAGCTAAATTGAACTTGAGATGACATGACAAGGAAATTTTTCTAATCATAGGGAAAGTTATCATGATTGCTCCGTTAGCTTGACAAGTAGAGTATTCATGACATATCTCGCATGATTGGAAGAGTGGAGGTGGTGCTTCTAACAACTCCCTTTGGCAAATCAAAAGGTAACAAAGGGAATGACGAAGCGAAATATGAGTACAATAAACGGTAAAGGAAGAGATGGAGAGCTTAGAGGAATAAGAAGGGTTGTTGGAAGGAGAGGAAACAAAAGGTTGAGGGCTAAATGTGAGTGTGGATGTTGAATGAAGCAAGCAAAAGCAAATGTCGACTGCTTGGGATGACATGGATGAGTCAGCCAAGTAAGACCAAACCCACTGAGAAGGAGGGGTGATATGGCACCACACAGGCGAAGAGCCTAATTGTGGGTCTTAATTCCCTATTTGGAAAATCCTGATAGCCTACGACTCTTAGGGTGACAGAAGTGTTAGGCTAAGTTTGCCAAGGCAGCAGAGCAATTATGAAAACTTCCCTTATAAATAGAGGAAGTCTCCTCACGCAAGAAGGGGCTCTAGCTTAGCTCAACACATATCGTTCATTTGACTTAAGCATTTGACTTAAGCATTGGAATGTGTTGAGTGAGCATTACATCGACATGCAAACCAAAAGTCAACATCCAACAAGATTTATATTAGAAGATTTTATTTTAAACTTGTATGAAATTTAGGCTTTTTACTCTCATATGAATTAAAATCTTGATGAGTTACAAATTTGGTCATTAGACTTTCAAAGTGATGTATATTTTCTTTTTCTATACATTAATTTTTTTTTATAAAGTTAAACAAATATGAAGGTGAAAGATCGAATCTTCAACCCTAGGGTAATAAGAGCCTTATCCACTGAACTATGCTTGGATTGACTTTCTAATATGTTTCTAAACTTTTAGAATTGTGTCTATTTATTTTTTATACTTTAAAATCATTCTAATAGGTCTTTAGATTTTCACTTTGACACATAAGAGTTAAATTTTCATAGTTAATGATACAGAGCTATTAGGCGAAAGATTGAAAGTTTAGAGATTTATCAAAACTTTTAAAAGTATAGAGACTAGATAGATACAATTTTAAAAAAATTAGAGTGATACTATACTAAAAATGTTTTGATACCAAATGATCATGCAATATCAAAGATGCTCTAATACCAAATAATGCAGTATCAAATATGCTCTTGTACCAAATGATGCAGTACCAAAGATACTTTGATACCAAATGATGCAACAACACTAGGAATTTGACGATTCTCCTACTAATCTCCAAATTGTAGCACATTTGGAGCAATTTAGATCAACTCTAAGGTTTAGGTTAGATGCAGATTGTCTAAGAACAAAGCTCATAGACAAAGAACAAGTTCTTTAACCTAAGAGTTGCCACAAGATAAACAAAGCTCATAGACAAAGAACAAGTTCTTTAACCTAAGAGTTGCCACAAGATAAGATTATCAATTCTACTAAAATGTTCTCGGTATGCAACTCAAAAAAACATAAAATTGCAAAGAGGTGGAGCTCTCTTTGCCTACCAAACGTGCAACCATCTAATACAATGTTTGGTTTGCCTCATATAGACATTCAACCATCTAATTCTAACCAAATATAATGATTTAAAAATAAATAAAGAAAAGAAAATAATTTGGGCACATAAGCCCAAAACAAAACTCTAAACTAAAACCCTAAACTATTGGGCTTTAGGCCTTACATATTACCCCTAAACGAGACACTAAATAGACCCTAAATTGTAAGGCCACATGTTGGTTACATAAGAAGACAGAAATACCCCTACTCTAATATGACTTAGAGGGGTAGAATTGAAAAAACATAAAATATCATAAAAAATTCAAAAGTTCTAGAATCAATAGTGTAGATCAAAGCTCTCATTATCCCTTCCTTGGATCATCAAGAAATGATAAAAATATGATTTTTGTGGCTTCTCATTTTCCATAGAAAAGCTCCTTCATTTCCACGAGGTGTCTCTATTTCTAAGTCTTTGAAGTCATGTTCATTAGCACCACTTTTAAAGCTTTTCTCAACTTGATTTCTCTCGATATGCTTTTGAATTATTCTTGGATGGATGTTGGATGCTTGAAGCTTGATGGAGGGTTGTTCACATCATAGAGACTTATGAGAAACTTTTTAAAGAACATGCATTGACTAAATAGATTTAATTTTGAAAGTTCAAAGACCAAATATATGATTTATTAACTTAAAAACTATAAGAGGTGTTTGATTCACGCGTTAGGCCTGTGTAATGTGGGATTAAGAAGTTGAGTCTCTTGAATTTGGATTTATTTGTGCTATAGGATTGGGAATCCCACATGTTAATTATAATATGAACTTAAGCTTATGAAGCCATCATTTTAGACGACATACTAGTTTCTATATAATTGAAACCTACAAATTTAATAAAGTTTAGCAAATTCGAGTTGCTATAACTTCCTTCTTTTCTACAAACCAAATAACTACATAAATTCATAAATCCAGCCTTCTCAACTTTGAACTTCTATCTATAATATATTAAAAAGCAAGAGTTTTTGAAAAATATTTTTAGACCCAAATACCCTTTTTAAATTTTAGTTAATTACATTAATCAAATAATCCTAATTCGATTTGATAGTTTGACTCAAAATAAATATCTGATTTAATTTCAAATTGATGAATTTAAATCAATAATCTTAATTTGATAAGCAATTTGATTCAAAATCAAATCAAATTTGATTTTGAATAAAATTGTTTCTATAAATTGCATCTAAATATCATACATTTAGTTTTTATATACGCAATTTTTATATCAAATTCTTTAGGTACTTTTTTCGTCCAGTTCTTTTACACTCAAATCTAATTCTTCAGCTATCGAGTTGCAATTAATAGCCTAAAAATTTGAATTGGGCTGGCTGGATATTTATTTTGTAGATTATCTAATAATCCCAGATGCCGCCCTAAGATCCAAAATTGCATCTTATTATTATATAATTCCAAGAGAAAAATTCTAATTCTTCATGTACTTTTTTCATTTAGTTCTTATACATAATTCTTCAGTTTTTTTTTTTTTCATTGCATCCAATTATTTTTTCTTCATATGGGTTCTTAGTTTTTAGTAATAAATATTTTTTTTCAGATATAAAACTAGCTATCTCCAATTTTTCATCAAAGTCATCTCCAATTATTTATTAGGTATTTCCCTTTTCTTTCTTTTTTTTTTTTTCATTTTTTTTCCAACCTTTTCCACTTTTTTTCTGTTGCAATTTTCTTTGTCGATACTCTTTCTTTTTTAAATTAAGTTTTTTGCCTGACTTTTGCACATCATATTGTTAATTTTTTTCTCTTTATTTTTTTCCAACCTTTTTTTAATTTTTTTAGAACTCTATCTCTTTTTTTAAATTAAGTTTTTGGCATTTGCAAAAAAAAAGTATTTCCAATATATTACGTCTTTGTATATATACACAATTCTTCACATAATTCAAATAAAGTAGATGGTTCTCTTTGAATACTCTATCTCTTTTTCAAAATAAGTTTTAAGCGTCATATTGCACATCATATTGCTATTTTTTTCCAATTTTTTTTTTTTTCAAAACTCCGTCTCTTTTTCAAATTAATTTTTTGGCCTTTGCAATATATATATATATATCCAATTAATGACGCCCAAATATCCAATTAGTTTAGTTTAAACATGAAAAAATATCTATAATATGATAATAATAGTAATAATAATATAAGATATAATAATAATAATAATGTAATTAAGTTTTTTGCATGATTATTGGACATCATATTGCTAAATTTTTTTCTCTTTATTTTTCCAATCTTTTCCTTTTTTGTTCTTTTGTTTTCTTTTTTCAGAATTCTATCTTTTTTTTTAATTAATTTTTTGGTTTAAAAAAAACTAGGTATCTCCAATTAATTATAACTTTGTATATCCAATTATTTGAGTTTAAAATTAAAAAATATTTCTAAAATATAATAATAATAATAATATATAATATAAAATCGTAAGATTAGAAACTTTTGCCCAAAAAAAGGTATCTCCAATTAATTTCCAATTATTTTAGTTTAAACATGTAAAAATATATCTATAATATGATAATAATAATAATAATATAATATGTAATATATAATAGTAATAATAATGCAACTTTCTTTTTCGGTACTCTTTTATAATTAAGTTTTTGGCATGAATTTTGCACATCATATTGCTAATTTTTTGCTCTTTATTTTTCTCCAACCCTTTTCGATTTTTTTAGAACTCTATCTCTTTTTCAAATTAAGTTTTTGGTCTTTGTAAAAAACAAATAATAATAATAAATAAATTAGGTATCTCCAATTAATTATGTCTTTGTATGTCCAATTATTTTAGTTTAAAAATGAACAAAATGATATCTATAATATAATAATAATATTAATAATATATAATATTAAACCATAAGATTATAAACTTTTTTCCATTCAAGGTATGAAATTTTACATTTTAAAATTTTCAGTTTTGCCAAGAAAAAAAAATTAGAACTAACTTTTTCATTCATTTTCTATGTCTTAGATGACAGAAATGACAATTGAGAACTTGAAGCCTTTCCTAAGAGGGTGGTTGACCAAAGTAACAGTTGTTCGCAAATTTATGGTGCAACGATTCAAAAATAGAAAAGGGGAACCACTTCTTATTCAAAAGTTCATAGTTATTGACAAAAAGGTTAAAAAAAAAAAAGTATCATTTTTATGATAGTGTGTTTAAAAACAATTTAAATATGTTTTTGTAGAGGGAAGGTATTCAAATAACATTGTTGAATGAACTGATTGAGAAATTCAATATGAAACTAGAAAAGGGAAAAACGTATCTTATAGTTGATGGAAATGTAAAACCAATCGATATAAGATACCAAAATGTCAACGACAAAATTGAGATATCATTGTACCAATCCAGTGAAGTTCAAGAAATTGAAGATGAAGTATACCATTTAGATGAGACAAAATTAGTCAACTTTGAATCATTAGCGAATGGAGACAATATTGAATCCCAAATGGGTATGTACAATATTAAAAAAAAATTCATTGACGTAATTTTTCTAAATAACAAAATTGTACCTGTAGGTATTATGGGTGGTGTAATATAAGTAAATTCTATGATTATCAAAAAATGTCATGCAAACTACACCAAAAAAACAGGAAGTCCAAATTATTGACAGCAAGTAAGTGATTATTAAATAACTTTTGAGTCACTATTAAATACTTTGAATGCACACAATTAAATAACCATTTTTTTCCATATACAGGTTAAATATTTTAAAATTAACATTGTGTGAAGATTTGGCTAAAATTGAGGCCAATTGCAAGGAAATTAACACAATTCTAATCACAAATATAAAAAGAAATAACTTCGAAGGTAATTTTTTAGTTTTATTCTTATATGTATCAATATGAAGTATGCCTAACACTTTGTATTTCAGGTGAGATTTCAATATCATCTACCAACATTAATGTGATGGCAATAAAGCAATCAACTGAGAGGGCGGATACACTACAAACTAGATAAGTATTGAAATAACATTAAAAAAATCATATGATATATATTGGTAAAAACTAGACATTAAATTGACATCATACATTTACTTTTTTTCTAATCATGAATAATCTTTCAATCATATTTCTTTATTAGGTTGGATAGTCTTTCAAAAGATCAAAAGCTTAGGGATCTTTTATATCCTTCTAAAAAAATGATAGAAGTAAAAGAAGAAAATATGGATTACATAATCAAAGGAAAGGTTCAAGATCTTTATTGTTCTTTTATTGGACAAATTGTGAAGATCCAAAACAAGTATAATCCATGGTTTGAAAAATGTATTTTATGCAACGAAAGACTTTATCCTATAGATTAGGATTCAATAGCATAATGTCGTACATGTGAAAATGAGAAGTCAAGTTTCATGAGAAAATACATGTTGAGACTAATAGTATCAGATGGAGATGATGAGATTTATGTTACAATGTTTGATGCTTCTAAATACCTAGTTGGATGCAGTGCAACAAAGTATTTTAATGATCTACAGATAAACGACACAAATTTAATTTCCATACTTTTTTCCTATAAGAATAAGAATAAAACATTAACTTTGTCATAATGTGCAGGCTACCAAAAAGGAGAAAAGTAAGTTCTATCAAATTTTGGTAATGGCAAAAGACAAGAAATATTTCTTTCTAGTGAGAATAGATAAAATAACAGAAGTTGATTGAGCACGAAAGCAAATTGTAGTTCAAGAAATTTGTATGGTTGCATTAATGGCAAGCAAGAGACATGCAGAAAAATCAAAAGAAAAAAGTTCAAACCAAAGCCAGAAAATAACAAACGTGCAAGATTGGAATAATGAATTTTCAATAGTCTTTAAAGATGTTTCTCTTTTTTACAGTACTTTTTATCTTTCAAGATATGTTTCTTTTTTATAGTACCTTTTGTCTTTCACGATGTTTTTCTTTTATGTTATAGAATTTCAATTAGTATAATTTTCTAATGAATTTGTGTTGACATTCCCTATTTTGAGATTCTTAATAGCATTACAACAATTTATACCAAAAAACACATTTAACAGATAAAGTTTAGTGCAACTTTTGCTAAAAACTAATAGTAATTATAAAATAACAAAAATTAGTCATATTACAAAATATGTTCATTTTAATTCATAATATTTTGATTACACGTGCAATGCACGTAGTAAAAAACTAGTATTTATTAAAACTATGAGCTAAACATTCCCTTAATGGAGAAGAATTATGGTTAATAAAGGCTCCTTAGCCAAGTTAATATGGTCACTCTTTGTAATGAACCCTACATGATTGTGTTGGACGAAAAACAGCTCTTATATTTCAATTTAGTAGCTTACCTGAATGATTATTCTGTGTCATTTTAGACAAAGCTTCGTAATTAAAATTCTGTAAATGTAATCAATTTTAAGATAAAAGGGATAATATATCAAACAAGTAAAAAGAATAATATCTTTTTAAGATTTTAAATGGTCTCTTCTAGAGATGTCCATTTTTTTTCCTGTGGGAACCCGCCTCTAATGGGGGGGTGGGGGGGGGGGGGGGGGGGGGGAATTCCCATTTACAAGGAGAATGGGGAGGGAGTGGGAGGAAAAAATATCCCTCGAGCTAAACAAGGAATGTATTCTCCATCCCTGTTCCCCGTTCTCCTCCCTGTTTATTTTTTCTGTTATTTTAATTTACTTTTTAATATACACACACATAAAGTTCTATTGGTAATGATTTAGATAATTGGATATGTTTGAATTAAAGGGTTAAACATTTAAATTACATGTATAGATAATTAGATATAGAATATTATTTTGTTTCTATTAGAAGGTTTAAGAATTTTATCTTTAAATAGAGTTTTATTTAAAAAAAAAATTAACTATTTAAATGAAGATTTTACATGAATAATTAACTACCTAATTGAAAATTAATGGATATTTTACATGAAAAGTTAACTATTTGAAAATTTATCAAAAGAATTATTTGATTCAATTGAGATTAAAAAAAAAAAAAAACTAAACTAGAAATAATTCTCTGCGGGAAACCCAATCCCCACAAATTCTCGTAGGAAAATCCCCACCATGATTCTCGTGAAATTTACGGAGAATTTCATGGCGATGGGGATTAAAATGAGGGGTGGGGATGGGGATGGGGATGGGGATGGGGAGCCATCCCCATCCACGTGGACATCTCTAGTCTCTTCTTAGAGTGGAAAAATGAGGTAAAGATATGGACGTATTTTGGTGGACAATCTAAAATATGATTTGCCTTTGTTATAGGACATTTTAAATGCTAACTTTTATAACTTCTCAAAAGATAGAGGTATGTATTTAGACATATTGAAACATTTTAATCAAAAGTTGTTGGATCATTATCAAACTCATTCTTTATGCATCTACCACTATACTTTTAGGGCTATTCTCCTGGTGAAATTTCCTCTTTAGCCACCATCACAATCCTCAATCTTCTAAAATTCCTAAGTCAAAAAATGACTGAAAATTTTCCACCTCATATTGATTAGACATTGACAGTTTTAAACTCATTAAATAAATCCCTTAAAGTAAAATCTACTCCCCTAAAGTCAACAATAACCTGAAAACTTCTAGTATGGTTTGACACTATTTATTTATTCAAAACGTTAAATTCACATAAATTATTTTGAAAATGCGCCAAATAGTGAATTCACAAGAATTTTCTTTCTTTATCATCAATTGAATCACTGTTTGAGATCACGATTCTATTTTATCATCAATCCAATCACTGTTTACTTTTTTTTTTCCATTAAAGATGTTGTCGTTACTTATAACTTATTCACGAACCCTTCCAAAAAATTTTCTTTCTAAGCCTCTCCGTAATTTTTTCCTTTTCTAGAAGATTCATAAAATTTTGCCAAATTCTTGAGAGCTATGAAGAAAAAGACTTAAAATAAAAAACTTGCTCTTGTGTCAAAATGAGATTTGCTTTCAATTTCATATGAGTAGACATTACCTCCAACTTTTGGCCTTTAAGTGGTGATAGGTTCAAAGTATAACAAAGAGATCCCATCCCACCATACCATACAAAGGGCTTCACCTAAAGGTGATAAATATTGACAACCGTTTTTCTTCTTGATTGATCACACTTTTTTTTTTTTGATAAAGTACATTTGTTATTTTCAAAAGCAAACATCATGAGAACCTTTATTTGTTTAAGATTTGATTGATGATATATTTTTTTTGAGGTAAAATATACTTTTAGTCCCTAAGATTTAAACTTAGTTTTTATTTGGTTTCTAGTTTTTTAAAACTAACGTTTTTGGTTCTTGAGATTTGAATTTAGTTTTTATTCGGTCTATGTGGTTTCAAAAGTGACATGTATAGTCCTTAAGGATTGAATTTAATTTATAATTGATCCATGAAGTTGAACATTTGTTTCTAAATGACTCCTAAGTAGAGTTGATATTAATTACTTGACCAAACGAAATAATCATGTGACAGTTAAAACATTGGAGACCAAACACATCACTTTCGAAACCCTCAAGAACTAAATTGAAATTAAATTCAAATTTCAAGTACCAAAAATGTTAGTTTTGAAAACTCAAGTACCAAATAAAAACTAAGTTCAAATCTTTGAGACCAAAAGTATATTTTACCTTATTTTTTTTTACAAAAAAATAAAGGTAGTGACTGTAGCATCCAAACATATATATCAATGATGAACATTAGGTTATACTCTAAGTTGTTATTATCATTATTATTTTTTAAGTACATACTCAAGTTGTATCTTAAATTAATATACTCGACCATGATTTTGTATCAATAAAATAGAGAGAAAAAAAAAATTATATATCCGAAGAGCCATCTTTCTTGCAGCCAAATATAGCCAAGAAAATTTCATATAGAATTGGATTTTGACCATCAGCAGCCATTAGAAACCAAAATTACTTGATAATATATTCAATTTGATTAACCAAACTCTGAAGCATCGATCTCTGAGAAAAAAAAAATCAAATTCTTCATATATGTTGAATGTCAATGGTGAGATCAATGTGGATAATATATATGAAAATGGAATTTAATAAAATAAAAAAAGAAAATTAGATGCATTTCATCCTTCCAAACTATATATTATAATGGAAAATCACATTTATCACCTGCTAATCAACCTACTGCTTTGTTGTTAAATGAAATTTGAAAAGTTCAATTTGATTAACAATATGGTATTTGTCATTATCAATATCAAAGCTAGTTTGTTTTTAGTTGATTGGAATGACCCCCAAAAAAAATTGCAACTAAATAATACTTTATAATTTAATATAAGAAAACCAAAAAAAAAAAAGATTCAATGAACAATATGTCCATTAGCTTTTGTAAGACGTATGAATTCTATTTCAAGCCTCCTTTTGGAGACGTACAAATTTATCTCTTAATTCGAGTATATTTTTTGGATGAGTAGTTTTTGAGATATGTTATTTAATTACCATTTACACTTGAAAAAGAAGTATCCTTTTGGATCAAACTAACAAGTTGGATTCATAATTTAAAAAAAAAAAAATTATAAGTTTATTCCTTGAACTTTCAAATTTGTCTAATAAGTCTCTCAACTT
The DNA here is from genome assembly GCA_033996785.1 of Trichosanthes truncata. Lineage (NCBI taxonomy): Eukaryota > Viridiplantae > Streptophyta > Magnoliopsida > Cucurbitales > Cucurbitaceae > Trichosanthes > Trichosanthes truncata. The sequence continues at coordinate 58,760,309 of JAWPNB010000010.1, forward strand.
TCAATTTTATTTCGAATAGGTCCATGAACTTTTAAAATGTCTAATAGGTCCTTAAACTTTTGATTCTATGTCTAATAAGTCCCTGACATATTCGAAGGTTTTAAAAATTAACTGATTATTAAATAAAAATTTGAATTTTATGTCTAACAAAATTCTAAACTTTCAATTTTGTGTCTAATAGATCTATGAATTTTTAAAAAATCAAATAAGTTAAGAACCTATTAGAACTAAAATTGAAAATTCAGAGATCTATTGGACACAAAATTGAAAGTTTAAAGACATATTAGATACTTTATAAAATTTAAAGACCAAATGACACAAACCAGTAAGTTTATGACCTATTAAACTCTTTTAAAATTCAAGAATCAAATAGACGCAACTTAAAAATTGATGAACTAAACTCATAATTTAACCTTAAAAAAAAAAAGGAAAAGTATTGGACAATTTTGAAACAAAGTTGAGAGATAATGTTTGGAAAAGTGTAAATGGTCTCTAAGCTAAGGTTTGTAGGGACTTAGCATAAATGAGTGCCATGCGTGATGACAAGAACCGCACTTAGCGCCCTATGGGCGTGGCCCAGCTGCCACACCATACAAAACTCAGCTGCATTGTCATTGCATGGCAGTGGCAAAGAGATCAAAGTTAAAAGAGAGGTTATAACTGCCGTCTGCTGATCGGAGCATAGTTCAACTGGTTAAAACTTATGCCCTCAATCAAGATGTCAGATATTCGAATTTCCTCATCCTATATATTGTTAAACTCAAAAAAAAAAAGTTATAATTATTGTTGTAATTGACCTAAATCAGTTTCTTGTAAGAGAATTGAACTCAAGTGTGGATGAGAATGAAGTATACCTAAATGAGATTTGATTGGAAGAAAAGACTGAAGGTGGTGATGATGTTGGATTGTATATAATGCCATTTTGGATGTAGACGAAGTTGGATGTTGAATTATATGTTTGAGAAGAAAGTTTGCCTTTTTTAGGTAATTTTTGAAGTGATCGAGAAGAGACGTTTGGTATTGATAAGTGGTAGGAGATCAAAGTAAAAATGTTTTGTTGTCGAATAGGAAGGATTGGATATATTAAGACTCCTAAATGATCACGAGAAAGAAAATCAGTTAAAAAGAAAAGTTATATTGGAATGAGAAGGAATTACATGCGCATCGATATGATGTTTGTTCATCTTTAGCATTAGGAAAACAAAGTAAAAATGGGTGTGAGACCCACACAAAAAAGTAGAAGAAAAAGGAAAATTTAAGGGGTGGGATATACCAAAATGGGTGGATTGATGAGAATAAAATTGGTTACACATTCCTTGAAATAATTAATCTATAAGAATGATTTCTAATTTTATCATTTTCGGTTCTTTGATAAAGTTAGCCGACTATAGAAATGAAAACAAATTAAAATTTTATCTTTCACTTACTCTTATCGATCTTTCACGTAAAAAAATTTCAAAAATATAGAAAAAGTAAGGGTCATACTTCCCACCAACATGAAAAGACATGAGAATGACACAACATAGTCCATCGTCTTCAAAAGAATATATGTAAAACAATTTCAATACTTTTAGTTTGAGAGTGTTGGAAATAATAATTCACTGTGTATAAGAATTGAGTAATACTAGCAAATTTGATTATAACTTAATTGACAACAAACAATTACAGTGTAAACAATAGTACAGACACTGTATGTAATAATAATTTCAAAACTCAAGAACAAAAGATAATAAGTAGTCGAGGCACGCTTACAAAGCACTATCCTGAAGACAATTATTCGCTCTGCACATGTTGCAAGTAGGCTACAGCGATCGTCTCAGCATGATACAACAACTAACTCTGATAGAACAGCAACCTTGAACTACTCGAATCTGGCAGAACTCTTGAATACTTGCTTTCAACTTGACTCAAGATTAAAGAGAAGAAAGAGATGAGAGAAGAACTCTTCAATTGGAATGAGATACTCCAAAATGGAATGAGATATGCTTCAAATGAAGAAACAAATTGCTATTTATAGGCTAGCAACTTATTAACTCTCCAAAAATAAAATTAATATAAATAATATGAAACATACATAAAAAGTAATTCAATTGTGTAGTTACTTGTAAAAATTCAAACATAACTCACAAATTTAACTTTTAAGTTGAATTTGTAAAAAAAACATCAACACATTTTGATGTTCCAAATCATTTTGAAACCTTTGAATTTCAAGTCAAATAACAACAACATAAATGAAACATCAATTCATTTTTTATGTTTCAAACCAACACTTTCTTTCACAAAATTTTACTATAAAATCCAATAGAGACGACCTGCATAAATTGAGATTCATTCTTCATTCATTAACATTCTTTACTTCTCTCTGCATACATTGAGATTCATTCTTCATTCATTAACATTCTTTACTTCAATAATGCGGATATGAGAATTTGAACATCTAATCTTTAGAAACAAATATATCAAACTATACTTTAACCAGTTGAATTATGCTCAAATTGGTTTAAGTTGGCTCATTGATAAAGTTAGTACATTATAAAAATTGAAAAAAAAAAAACATTCTTCTCTCATTCTCATTTCCTTAAAAAAGGCATAACCCCAAGTATAATTAAATCCCAAAAAACCCTATAATTCAGGCAAACATTGCCTAATATGTAATTAAAAATTTGGAACAACTCGTTACAAGCATAAGTGAGTAGACCACACATCGAGTAAACTTTCTTCTTATACATATGTGTAAACCATTTGAATCTTCATTCTCTCATTTAACACGCAACATCCCAAAATAGATAAGCAAAATTAGAGGTCGGTGATTTTAGAGAGAGAAAAATACCAAAATGCATGTAAGAGAAATGTGGAAGTCATGTTTTTAAAATAAGTAAATAATAAAGGAATTTCCATCAATGAAAGACAAGGAATTAGGGTGTGGCATTGGCAGCCACAAAATAGCTACAAGTTTGGTCCAACATAAAGAGGTCATAAAGCCATCAAAGTGGGTCCAATCCTCACCAAAGATTCAGTCTTCAATAACTCACCTTCCCACATACATGCATGAAAATTTATGGGCCCATTATTTGATATCATCACTTTTTTATTATTATTTTTGTTTCATCAATTTCTTCCCACTTTCCAAGTTCTTAAATCCAAAACAATTTCCCTATAAATACCCTCCATTGTCACTTGATCCAACACAAACCCACCAACCAAACACAAAAAACAAAGCTTTTATATTGCTCAACACCCCAAAGAAGTTTTTTACATAACCACTTTTTGTATCTGCAAAAATGGCCATCTTTCCTGTCATCAACTTGGAGAACATCAATGGTGATGGTAGAGCCAAGATCTTGGAGCAAATTGAAGATGCATGCCAAAACTGGGGTTTCTTTGAGGTGATTCATAGATTACATTTTTTTTTAAAAGGATTTGAAACGTAGATCTTTTAGAGAAAGTAGAGATGTTTTGACGTTGTGGCGGATATCTCGATTTTATTTATTCTTCTTTGTTTTGGTCATTTTTGTAATGGGTTGGACTTGATTTTTGCAGCTGGTGAACCATGGGATCCCACATGAGTTTTTGGACACAGTGGAAAAGATGACAAAAGATCATTACAAGAAATGTATGGAACAGAGGTTCAAGGAGACTGTGGCTAGCAAGGGCTTAGAGGCTGCACAGGTTGAAGTTAAGGATATGGACTGGGAAAGCACCTTCTTCTTGCGCCATCTCCCCGAATCGAACATCTCTGAGATGTCCGAACTTGACGAGGAGTACAAGTATGATATTGTCCACTTTCAACTTTAAGTCTATATAGTTATACTATAAACTTCCTTATCTTTTAGGACATTGTTCGTATTCTTGACACTTTCTAATGTGACGAGCATGTGAATGATCTGTAGGAAAATTATGAAGGAATTTGCAAAGAAGATAGAGAACCTTTCAGAGGAGCTGTTGGACCTCCTATGCGAGAATCTTGGGTTGGAAAAGGGCTATTTGAAGAAGGTTTTCTATGGATCAAAAGGTCCTACATTTGGGACCAAGGTGAGCAACTACCCGCCGTGTCCGAAGCCGGACCTGATCAAGGGTCTCCGAGCCCACACCGACGCCGGTGGCATCATCCTCCTCTTCCAAGATGACAAGGTTAGCGGCTTGCAAATCCTCAAAGACGGTAACTGGATCGACGTGCCTCCAATGCGCCATGCCATCGTTGTCAACCTTGGAGACCAACTTGAGGTATATCACAAAAAACCAATCATATTATAGGGAAAAAGCGAAGAAGGAAAGAAAGAAAAAGATAAGACTTTAAACTTTCACTTAGGTTATATATATATAAAGTTAGAACGTAAAACTTTGCAGGTGATCACAAATGGAAGATACAAAAGTGTGATGCACAGAGTGATAACTCAGACAGACGGAACCGGTCGGATGTCATTAGCTTCATTTTACAATCCAGGGAGTGACGCCGTGATCTACCCGGCACCGGCGCTGGTGGAGAAAGAGGATGAGGAGAAGAAGGAAGTGTACCCCAAGTTTGTGTTTGAAGATTACATGAAGCTCTACTTAGGAGTGAAGTTTCAGGCCAAGGAGCCAAGATTTGCAGCCATGAAAGCCACTGCCAATTTGGGTCCAATGGCAACAGCATAAAAGAAGGAAAAGAAGAAAGAAAAGACACACCTTTTTAACAATAAATATTTAAAGGGGTTGTCGCTAAGTTACCTTTTAAAGTGGTTGTATGTGACTGAAACTAGAGTCTATTGTTGTTATTTTAATGAAAAGTTAAAAGCACCATTGTAGTCGAAGAATATATGTTTGTAGCAGAAAGTGTTGTTCCCATTTTCTTTATAATTAAATTCACTTTCAGTTTGACGGTCCAATGGAGTTTCAGTGGTTAGCACAATTACTAAAGCACTACATTTGTCTAGAAAATTTAAATTAAAAAAAAAAAAAGTGAAAAAATTATTCGATGAAGTCGCTACAATGTGGTTGTTCTATATAATCGTTGGATGTAGATTTGAAAATGTACATACTCTCTAATAACTTATGGATACAAATTCAAAGTACTTATGTAATTTCTCTCTCATACATTCAACGGTATAAAACTGTTCGTCATGATCGAGGGAAATGTTCTGAAAGAGCTAGAAGTTGGGTTGCTTTTACATTGGCCTTTTCATTGTATAAGGAAATGAAGTAAAAAAAATAAGCCTAATGGGATACTTTTTGATATGCTTAAAATGGAAGCACTTTCTGCCCTTTTCATTATACAAGGAAATGAAGTAAAAAAATAAGCATAATGGGATACTTTTTGATATGCTTAAAATGGAAGCACTTTCATTATTTTTTTCTGAAGAAACCTAATGTATAATTGCATATAAAACTTCTTTTTTGACAAAGAAAGGAACCCAGAAATAAAGCTAAAAAAGCAATGAACCTTCTTTTCAATTTTCATTCTAACTTTGAATAACTTTCATCTTCTTGAAATCTAATAATACATATGATCTGGGTGAATCCCAGAGAATCCCTGATGGATTTATAGCCATAAATATAGTTTGAGAATAGTAAAAATATACAAATTCAAGGGAGGGTAATCACTTGAAAGAGCATGAAGCCTAAAGAATGAGAACTAATTAGACCACTGAAAAGTTGAAAACACAACTTCAGAATCGTTCATCTATTCAAATTTATTTGGCATCTTCTTCCACTAATGATCATCCTCAAAATAGCCATAAAGGACAGTTACCTTTTGGAACAAGAAAATGAAGATGGCAGATGCTTCAAGTCAGAAACGTCGAATAGTTCAATGAACCTTTGATCTGAAACTCTTGCCTTGGCAGCGGCAAACCGCTGGTACTCATCAAAGACTGAGGATAGGCACCATTTCTGCAACTTTCTAAAGCATCCCACAACACAACCAGTTCGGTGCTGAAGAGTTGAGAAACAAGTTAACTATTTAGAAACTCAGTAAAAAGTACTGGCATGGTAGAAGTTCAGACGTTTATATACATACCTTCCCTCGATTGCAATGGATTAAAACTGGACGATTCCTCACATCTGCATAGTAAAAAAAATAATGCCCGAGTGAACACAAATCCAAACTGTAAAATTTAAGTTCCGTTAGATAATCATTTGGTTTTTTATTTTTGAAAATTAAGTCTATAAATACTACTTCCAGTATCTATGGGTTTCTTTGATTTGTTATCTACATATGTTTTCAAAAATCAAACCTAAGTTTTGAAAACTAAAAAAAGTAATTTTCAAAAATTTGTTTTTGTTTTTGGAATTTGGCTAAGAATTCAAATTTTTTTTAAGAAATATGAAACTCATTGGAGAGCATTGATGAGAAAACAAGCACAATTTTCAAAATCCTGATGAGAAAACAAGCACAATTTTCAAAATCCAAATGGTTATCAAACGGGACTTTAAAAATCTACTAATTTAGCCTTATTGAAGATGAAAATTGTGAAGTATGGTAAGTACCAAGAATAACTTTAAGTGCTTCACGAATTGTATTGTCTGGAATGTTCACAAAAGGCTCCTGCATTTAATTTCAACAACAAAGTGATCAGTGTTTATTTAGAGTGCTATCATTAATTGAATCCTATTCCTATTAAAGTGTTTGACTATCAGCTACTATAATTGTCACGAGGTGTTGATTCTAAATTTATGATAACTATTCAAACTTCCGCTAAAGATATTACTGCCAAGTTCTAACTATTTGGTTAAGGCATATACCTTCGATCAAAAGGTCAAAAGTTTGAATCCGATGTCCCACATGTTGTTGAACTATTATAAATTAGCATTGGTATGACACTAAAACAAAGCAAGGAATGGAGGATGCATCCTCTTGACCTCTTGAGCTCTCCAAAATGTTAAATTTAATTCTATGGGTTCTTGCCAACAATAAGCATTCAGTTGACAATCGGTATATGTTAGGAAAAGAAAGCAATTTGATCCTACTTCTCAATCAAATGAACATGGGAGCTTTAGATGCAATGGAGAAGTTCGATAGGAAGTCAATCCCCACATTCAAAGAAAGAAAATGTGAAGATATCACTTCATGATCAAGTGTTGTTCATAGAAAGAAATGCTTCATCAAAATACGTACTTGTTTTCAACTGGCTCTCCTCTCTTTCTTTGTTTTCATTCTTCTCCTTTTTTTATGTGTGTGTTCATATTTATTAATGATGGTCATTGTTTAATTGAGTTAAACAAGACCAGAAAGTTGTCAAAAGTACATTTAATTATTGGCAAATTGAATTCAATACGTTGAGAAGATCTGCATTTCAGTAATAACTGGGATAGCATGCATTAGTCAAATTAAATTTCATACCAAATAGTACATTTGATCAGCGCTCATATCCAAATTCCTCATACACTCGAGAATCAAGTTTACATAAGCATCAACCTTGTCTGAACCGGCCTAGACAATTTACACAAGCTAAACTTTGTTAGCTAAATCCCCAAAACAGTTTTCATAAACGTAGAAACAGTCAAAGCAGTCAAGTCAGACTTAAGATGCAAATTGCTCTTAAAAGTCCTTTGGAGTCCAAATCAATCTATGGCTCAAAGAACACATGGAATGGCCATAATCAGTGGAAGCCTCAACATTAAATTAGTGCATATTAATTCTTTTCCTTATATGTAAAATTTACCAAAACCAATATATGTTATTATTAGAAACGACTTCAAACCAAGGGATTGGTTGAATTAGCCAAGTAGGTTCTAATGATCTCTCTAGTAAGTTCATATGCATACAAAGCATAATCACAAAAATCACTTTAAAAGTAGCTTCCCCTGAGAATTGGGAATTGTCAAAAACTATATCTCTCAATAATGACGATACTTCGTTGAAGTAAAACTTTCATAAAATTAACTGGAAAATGGAAACAAGAGAACAAACCTTAGTACCTTCAATCCCGAATTGAAACAATCGGATCCCATTCGACTTGAGGAAATCCATGCTCGCCTCAGGATATGGCTCAGGACAAAGACATCTAAAATATCCGTTCAAAAACAATCAGTTCATATTCAATCATCGATTATCAAACAAAACACTAAAACTAAGAGTACAAAATCAAGAACAGACAAACAGAACAACGAATCAATAGGAAGCTCTTACATAATCGAGCGGAGTCCTAAGGTCTGTAAGAAGGAGAAGTTGGAAGAGTCGGGGAAGCCGGAGCGGAAAATGCCATTGTCAACGACGGCGAAGTTCAGGGGAGGGACGAAGAGGTCTTCGCCGGCATTCTCGCAGTCGGCTCCATTGACGACAACCGGCGTAGAGTGAGTAGGATGGAGATGGTCGGAATCGTCATCGGCTTCGACGGAACTGCGTGTTTGGTCGGAGTGTTGGGACTGATGATCGAGTGTCATGACGAAGTGAAAGAAGAAGAAGGATTTGAGAAGTGTGAGGAAGAAGATGAAGATGAAGATGAAGTGAAGTGGAAAAATGGAGATCAGGATCGGTGGAGATATTCGGGCGGCGGTGGGAATTGGGTTTGCTCCGATTCCGATTCCGACTCCGACGAGCACTTATGTTTCACTTTATTCGGAAACAATTTCGACAGTTGAAAGAAAAGGAGCGAATCGGTGGACCAAGCAAGGTGGTTATATCGGGAATTGCCACTTCTTAACCCTCGTTTTATACTCAAAACCCCTCTTTTTTAATTATTATTAACATTTTTTTTTTCCTAAAAACAACACTAACTTTTTTTTAAAATAATAATAATAATGTACCTTTAAAATTAGGTCGGAATTGAATCTTTGACTAGTTGGATGTGTTACTAATGTCATAACAGCTGAGTTATACTTAGGTTCACAATAAAATAATATTGGCTTAAATTGTTAGATATTAGTATCTCTTTCTCGATTATATGTTATAATTTAAAAAAGAAAAATTCAACAACATATGGGGTTGGAATTCAAACATTTGACCTTTTAGTCGAGGATATAATGTCTTAACCAGTTGAGTTATACTCTAGGTTTGCAATTTTTTTTAATTAAATTATAAGCTTAGTTTACAAACTCTCAAATTTGTGTATAATATATCACTAAATTTTAAAAAGTTTCTCATAGATCACTACACTTTTAATTTTGTGCATGATTGATCCTAAATTTTATAAACTATCTAATTTACATTCCCCCCACATTTGTTGTACTAAAAAAATGTCTAATAAGTTCCTAAACTTTCAATCTAGTATCTAATACGTCATTGACATATTCTACATTTTTTAAAATTAACAAACCTATTGGACAAAAAATTGAATGGTTCAAGGGTCCATTACACACGTTTTAAAGTGCAAGAATTTATTAGACACAATATTGAAATTTCAGAGAGTTGTTAAGCACACATCTAAAAGTTTACTTTTTTTTTTTCATATATTCGTAATGTATTATTTTTAAGAAAACATATTAAATTTAAATAAAATGATGTTGACATGTTAATTTATTCAACTTTATTTATTTGGAGCCATTTGAAGATTTCTCCTAAATCAAAAATAAAATGCATGATTAAAAATAAAGGGTATCTTGTACGAAAATAAAGGGGTCGGTCATACTTAAATATAAAATTTTCAATGTTACCCATCGATATCTTGACTAACTATAGATCATAACGAAAGCGTACGCATACTAATTATTCTCTCAATTGAAAATAACTCGCCTGATGTCTACTAGACATCATTATGTTGAGTTTAAGTTTATTCAACTCTCTACAGGTATCAAAGATTTGCGTGGGACACAAAATTTACGAGGATCAAAAATATTTCGACGACTCTTTTAAATCTTCTACATAACATCATTGACGTTTGATCCTCACCCGTGAAAAGGAGAAAAAATGCATCACTACAAGTCCGAAAAGTTTTTTAAAAATGAAGGGGTTTTGGGGTTTGAGATGTGAAGTTTGAAGTTGGGGAATAGTGGGAAATGGGACATTCTTAGGAATATGCTGAGACAAAAAAGTGGGTGTACGCTTTTTAATAATGAGAGAGTGCGAGGGCTTTGCGCCCCGTCCTTTGTTTTTGTTTAAATTATTTTTGTGTCTTTTTCTTCAACATTTTGTGCAAAAACGATTGGTTTTTTTAGATTATAATTAAATTCTCTGATTATAATTTGTCAATTGAGACATAGTTTATATTGAAAAGAGATGGGTTTATTTTATATTATAATTATTGCATGCCCCCACTTTGTGTTTTTTTTTTGAAAAAAAAAATAATAATTTTAAAAGAATCCAATGTTGTGATTTGTGGAAAAAAGAATCTGTTTGGTCTGAATTTCTGTCACTTTTTTTAAAAATATAATGGTGGGTGTTTGGACAACTTAGGTATACTTTTAGTAAATTTGAATCATTCACAACTTAGGTTTCTATGAGCCGATACATCAATATATATAAATAGCTTGCCAATAAATATTAAGTTTCAGATAAAATTAAAATAATATATGTTTATTATATAAAAGAAAAATTTAACAACGTGAATCCGTATTACAATTGATGACTTTTTCAAAGTTTGTTGAAAATCGAAAGTCTTTTTACACACTTACCTTTATTTTGTGATTTTGAACATATCTGAAATTAAAGAAGTCAATTCATGTCAAATCATTACTCTACCTAAAAACTTAAATGTTTAAAAGAAAATGTGACTCAAATTTAATAGATTTAAATCTCATTTCAGTTTCCAAACTTTCAAGTTCTAACCTTTTGAAATATTTTTACCTCATGCATTTTAAAAACTAAACACCTTTCTCTTTGAACTTTTAAAATGTTTATTAATTTCAAACCTTTGAACTTTTTATCTATAGATATCATTGTCATTTGTTTGTTCCAATTGTTTAAGGATATGAATAAAGTGACTTCAAATACGTGTATTAACATACTACTATAGACATGTATTAGAGTCAATAGACTAGCTAGGGTAAGTATTCAAGAGACGTATATTAAGTGATAGAATAATAGCAAAAAATGGAGGAACTAAAGACATGGAGGACGCCAACGTAATTATTTTTTTACGCTAAAATAAGATTTAAATAACCAACTTAATATCAAAACAATAGATTACTTGGCATCTTTACAATAGGTTAAAGATATTGTCAATTGTGGACCTAAATCTACACGATTATTCTCTTTCCATGTGTGAAAAGACTAAAATATAAGAGGATGGTCCCCTTAGACATATGACCAATGATGAAAAGTTCATATTCTAAGGACTAAAAAAGGATGTAAATATACCAAAATGGTTATCTTTAACTTAATATCAAAACATTGATCAATTAACGTATTTGCAATGGTGATGATATTTAGTATAAATTGTGGACCTAAATCATAAAATCTACATGATTTTACTTTTTAGACGTGTGAAATTAAGAATATACGACGATGGTCCCCTAGGACATATGGCCAATAAGCGTGAAGTTCAAATTCAAAGGTCGGTACGAAATGATGTTGGGTGGACATTGCCTATTTTATTTAACCTATCTTTTTTTTTTTTTTTTTTTTTGAGGAATATCTTTTCTCTTTTGTAGAGGACATTTGATTTTATCTATGATATAAACCTTGTAGCCCGACATGTCGCCTTCAAGTCTATATTATTGTAAATGTGGTAGTACAAAGTACTTTGTCTGGTTATATTCAAGCATGTCTGAAATCTAACATGTTCTTAAAATTATTAATCTATGTGAACAAAGTAGAACATGTAAAAGTAGAAATTGATGTTAATGTTTAAACAAAATATTAGATCTAAATTTTGTTTAAAACTCTCTTTTTATGTTGTTCTAACGTCCATCAAACAAGGTTTGAAAGAGAAACAATGGTCAATGTTGTTGGTTGAAATGAAAAGTTATGGTCAAAATTGTTGGTTGGAAATGAAAAGGCCAACAATAATTGACCATATAACTAACTTTCCATTTTTTTAAAATAGCTTGATGTAAACCTATTTTTCATGCTAGTAACATATCAAATCAAACAACTCAAATGTCAAGATAGGGCATAGGATGCATTAAAATATTTATATATCACTTGAAAAAAAATTAGGTTCAATTATGAATCTAATCTTTAACTTTTCAAATCATGTCTATTTAGTTTTTGTACTTTAAGGATTGTTTTGGATGCTGAATGAGTTATAATAGTTTATGGATTATAATAGTCTATGGAGTTATATAATATGTGTTTAGGATGCAGAGTTATTTAGTCTAAGTTATAATAGTCTGTGTTTGGAATGCAGAGTACTCGATAGATTATTATAACTCAGACTATTATAACCCACACCTCAAACAGTCCTTAAAAGTTTTTAATAGGTTTCTAAGATTCAAGATTATGTTTATCGAATCTCTAGACTTAAAAGGCTTCTAATAAGCTTTTGAACTTTTAATTTTGTATCTAATAGACTTCTGTCATTAACTACATCAATTTAACAATCATGCCAAGTTGAAGTTAACTGAAATCATTCTGCCACTTAATTCGTAAATAAATAATAATGTCAAACGTTAAACTACAAACTTAACAATAACAACTAAAAAAATTTTGAAATATAGAATCTAGACAAATGCAACTTTGAAAGTTCAAGAACGTGTTAAAAAACATTAAAAGTACATAGACTAAATAGACCATCTTTTTTTTTTTTTTTTGAGATAGACTAAATAGACAATCTTAAAAGTTGTAGTCAAGGTGCCACATAAACATTACACTACGAACTTAAAAATTAAAACTTATCACACACAAAATTAAACATAAACAAGTGGAGTTCTATAACTGTCTAAATGTGAAAAAGAAAAACTCTTTGAAGAAGACTTTTTGAAATATAGAATTTAGACAAAAGTAACTTTAAAAGTTGAGAAATTTATCAAACACTTTTTAAAAGTAGACAAACTAAATAGACAATTTGAAAATTCAAGGACCGAGCTTATAATTTAGCCCAAAAAAAAAAAAAAGTCTTTGTTCCCATGCAAAACCATAAAAGTCAACCATACAATTGAAATGATCTTTTGTAAAAAGTGTCCAAGTTAGAGAAACAATAATAGATTACTCAAAATCTATTATACTACACAAAAATCAAACATATTGAAATTATTGACATGGGTTGTTTTCAAAACTAGGGGAAGGTCAAATTTTTTAGCTCGATGATTGTTATTATAATTATGATTGTATATACGATTACTTGTGAATTGGAGATTGTCATCTGAAATTGTATTTGCTTGCAAGTCATGAACAGAGATTAGAGAGTTCTTTACGTTTTTGGTATTCATAGACAAATCAATTTATTTGGCAAACACGTGACTTTTTTTACCTAATGAGTTTTGCCAGCCGGTAAGTTTGAAGTTGGAATTGGACTTCCAATTATAAGCTTTTGTATCACACAATGTCAATGGGATTCTCAATAAACAAATCGATTAGGTTTTTGGAGAATTGTCGAATCAAATGGATTAGACATCTTTAAATTATAAGTTTAGTCTATGAACTTTTGGGTTTGTGTCGGTTTAACTTTCAAAAGTGTCTAATAGATCCTTAAACTTTTAATTTTGTGTCTAACAGGTCCATGAACTTTTAATTTTGTGTTTGATAGGTCTCTAACACATTTAAAATTTTTAACAATTAATTGATTTATTAGATACAAAATTGAATTTCATTTCTAATAGAAGTTTAAGTTTTCAATTATATATCTAGTAAGTTCGTGAATTTTAAAAATATCAATAAGTTAATGACTTATTAGACACAATTAAAAGTTTAAGAATTTATTATACACTTGCTAAAATTCATGGACATATTTAACACAAAATTAAAAATCCATAAATCCATTATATATTTTTTAAAGTGTAAAGACGAAATAAATATAAACTTAAAAATTCAAACACTAATCATGTACTTTTTAACCTAACCTTTGGTATATTGGGCATTTGTCAATGGGATTCTCAATAAACAAATGGATAAGGTTTCTCGAGAATTGTCAAAACAAATGGGCACTATTTAACAACAAAATTTGACTTTCTTTTTTCCTTTTCAAATTGCAAATGGCCAGCAACTCAGAATTCTGTGAAGGACACGCATACAAAAATGGTTATTTTATAGGCTAAATTATAGAAAAGTTAAATTATCAAAAATACCCTTGAACTATGGGGTTGGTTTCAATTATACCCTCAAACTTTGAAAAGTTTCATTTTAACCCTTGAACTTTGATATTTGTTTCAAAAATACCCTTGAAGGCTTTTTTTCATTAAATTCATGGTTGGAAAATGATGTTTTTGCATTTGAATTGTTGCTTATGTGAATATATTTGAACATATACGTTGAAAAAAAAAAAAATCAAAGCACATGCAAATACGTTATTTTCGTCCATAAATTTAATGAAAAAAATCTTCAAGGGTTGTTTTGAAACAAACTTCAAAGTTCAAGGGTTAAAATGGAACTTTTCAAAGTTCAGGGGTATAATTGAAACTAACTCCATAGTTTAGGGGTATTTTTGATAATCTAACCTTATAGAAAATACCCCTAAATTATGAGTTTTGTTTCAATAATGTCTTTAAACTTTAAAAAGTTTCAAAAATACCCTTAAATTTTTAAAAATGTTCAAAAATATCTTTACCGTTAAGTTTTGGATAGAAACCGTTAAAGTTTCAAAAATACCTCTAACCTAAAAACGTTAAAAAATACCCTTATTGTTAAGTTTTAGATGAAAAACATTAAAGTTCCGTTTTATTAATACCCTTGACATTTTATTGTGCTTGTAACTCTTAAGAGGCAATTTTTACAATTCAAAAAAAAAAAAAAAAAAAAGGTAGTTTTTACATTTGCCTTCTTGACTTATGGATTATGTGCATTTCAATCTTTGTTGTTTAATTAATTGAATCGTTGGTCTGATTGGTAAAATCACATCCCTAAGACATCTCTCTCCTGATTATTCTCCATATTCATTTTATATTTTTATTTTGTTTTGATCTTATTCATCTTTCAATATCTTTCTCTAAATAAAATTAGGTGATTATATTCATGGTAATTAAGTGAACTAGAACACCAGTACTGTGGACAATAATCTCACAAATGAACTTCAAATTCGAGTGTTAATCTTAATGCAATGAAAAACAACTTGGAAATGGAAGTGGTAGGTGGATCATCTAGAATTTATTTTTCATCCTCACAATTTGACGTCAAATTCAAGCATTTGAGTAGTTGAATTTTAAACGGATTCAAGCTAGAAATTGATCCCACAAAGCAAGACGACAACAAATTATCCTTCAATTTCAAAGAATTGAACAAATCCCTATCTGAATCCACCCATTTAGATTTCCAAAACCATCCCAACAACAATTTATCTCTTTTTTTTGTGTCTTTGGAGAGTTATGAGGGAAGGTTATGGTTATAGATTTTGGGTTTGTAGAGCTTATTTCGTCAAATTGTTACTACGACCTTTCAAATGTTAATAATACATTCATTCTCATTAATTTTCATGTTGGAATAATAGAGAGGAAGAAGAAGAAACATTTTCTAGTAAGGGTATTTTGTAAATTTTTTGAAAGGTCAAGGAGTATTACTGAAACGAAACTTTAATATTTTCCATCCAAAACTTAACAGTAAGGATATTGTTGAATGTTTATTAAAGGTCATGGGTATGTTTGAAACTTTTTAAAGTTCAGAGGTATTATTGAAACAAAATTTTAACGATTTCTATCAAAACTTAACAGTAAGGGTATTGTTGAATGTTTATTAAAGGTTATGGGTATTTTTGAAACTTAAAGTTCAAGGATATTATTGAAACGAAATTTTAATGATTTTCATCAAAACTTAACAGTAAAGGTATTTTTTAATGTTTTTAAAAGTTCAAGGATATTTTTGAAACAAAAACCATAATTTAGGAGTATTTTCTATAATTTAGTCTATTTTGTAAGCAAAGTAGAAAACAGTGCAATTGAGACAACTATAGTCTATACTGCATCCACTTGAGAATTTTTAAGATATTTTCTTAAAGAAGTTCAACCATCTCTTCATGTCGAGTTTAATTACCATCATTGAGTTTTTTTTCTTTTTTGAGTTCAACAATTGCATAGAAGAAGATCGAACCATCAACCTTTAGAATGGTAATTGATACCTTATCCAAGGAGCTATGCTCGAATCAACATGGCTGGATTCATTAGAATCTTTACCAAATGTTCGAGATATGATTTGGGTTGAATTTAAGGTATGATCGAAGTTACTTTTCATGACACCGTATATTTCGTGAAAGGTTCAATGAATGTAAAGATGTAAACCACCAACATCTAGATAGAAGGATTATTATCCTATAAAGCCTATTTATAAAGCCTATTTTTCTCTGGAATTGATTTTGGGTTTTGCGGCCCCCTTCTAAGAGCCGAAGGCCCCAAGCTATAAACCACTTCGAAAGGTCTAAATTTCTAACCCTATATAAGACCTACAAACTAAAGGACAATCTCAAATAGACATTTTGTATTGTGTATAAGCGTCCCAAAAAACTAACACAGATGTACAAATTAACCACAAAACCCAAAATTAACTTATACCTTATTATTAATCTATCCATCTCTTATTACGTATATGGCTAAATATATATTTTAATCCTTTTCAATTTAGATTATATTATTTAAAAAGTTTAAACTAGCCCCTTACGATTGAATAGTTTTTACTAATATGCTTTCTATTAGAAAAAAAAAATTGAAATATATATGTATGTATGTATATTTAGGTCGCATATTATACCATAAATACCAAATTTTTGTCAAAAGGCAAATTTTGTAAAAAGGCAAATTTTGTAAAAGGTAAATGACGCATGTAAATAAGGACTAAGGAGAGAAGGTAATAGACCATCCCATCCCAAAAGAAACGAGACATAATTGATCGTCCATTGGCAATTGGCCAAACATCTCTTCCAACATAAGAGTCAATGATCAAATAAACACAAATCTAAAAGTCCAATGACTTATTAGACACTTTTTAAAGTTCAAAAACTAAATTGACGCAAACCTAAAAGTTTAGAAACTAAACTAATAATTTAACCAAATTGAATTTTACATTTAACAGAATCCTAAACTTTCAATTTTTTCACATAGATTCATGAATTTAAAAAAAAAATTGAATAAGTCAATAACTTATTAGACATAAAATTGAAAATTCAATGATCTATTAAACACAATTGAACGTTTAAAAACCTATTAGATACTTTTTAAAGTTCAGAGATTCAATGGGCACAATTGAAAGTTCAAAAATGTATCACTTTTAAATTTTAGGAACCAAAGAGACATGCAAAAATTCAGTACTAAACTTGCAACCTAAAACCTTCTACATAGTTGAATTGGTGGGCTATGAAAACCCTTCAGATAATGGAATGAAAATAATTAGACATCTAATGGGCTATGAAAGTTTACTTTATGCATGCTAGCAGAAAATTGCTTAAAAAGAGATAAAATTAGGATGATGACATTTGTAAACAAATCATTTTCAGTAGTAGTGGGTCAAATACACGAGTCAATTCAAAAGAGGCCTCCCAAGAATAACAATAGACCTATATTATAACTAAAATAAAGATAATAATTTAGGGAAAAAAAATTGGCATTAATCTAACGGACAGGTATTCTACCCAGCAACGTCAACGAGCATCTTGTTCACAAAATTCAAGTCTGTAAGGTTGGTTGCTGCTATGTACTTTTCTCTACTGATCTATCTCTTATCTTCTCATTTGTTCTACCACCTTCTAAGTTGGTTTGGTATTTGCTTCTATATTCCCGCTGTATCTACACAAAATATCCTAAGCTACTAAAATTGAAGCCATATATACCTGAGGGAAGAATAAACACTGGCTCAGCAGAAGAACATAGACCCATCAACATCTTTGTGCAACCGCGGAAGTTCTGGAATCGAAAGACTTCCAGCTGAAGTAATGGCCCCTCGTTCTGAAGAGGTTTCAGACAGATCCTCAAACTTAATAAACTGACTCATCTGTGACGCAGCAAGATGCGCATAACATATCGGAGCAGCTGAAAAATGAACGGGAATGAGTTAACAGTTGGATCAGGAAAAGGGATTAAAGATTAGGCTGTGTTGAGAATGTTTCAAAGAATAAATCGCGCATGACTAAATTACCAATTGAAAGTGCAGTTGTACTCCTTTGATACCTGAAGAACACATCAAGATCCGTAAAATGCATTAGTAATGAATTGTAAGGGGAAATTTTATAAGAGCCGGTAAAATTAGAGGAATTGTATACTTACACGTATGATAATGAATGAATAAGATTTTGAAGATCGTCGGGAGAAAAACCTATCTCATCGACCAGGACATGGTAGTGTGCCGGCCTTGACGTGCCCTGTTATTAATACAAGAATCAACATTAGAGATAAAATAAAATAGCAGAGCTTAGCTCAGCTACTTGCTGAATGCCTTCACTCATAAAGAACAAACCATAAAATGAGTAGAGTTTATCGAAATATTCCAATGCCAACATATTAGAATTACATATTACTAAGAGAACTTACAATCATTCCCGCATGAGCACACATGTAGAAGTCATAATTTTTTGGATGTACAACTTTTGCGTCAACAACCGTTCCTACAGAGAGAGAGAGAGAGAGAGTATCAACACCACTGGAATAAGGTGAATCTTAATGAACAAACTAAAAACCAATAATAGTAACAGACCAGGTGGAACATTTTCTGGGGCACCAGCTTGAAAAAATTTTGTATGGTGATTTTTTTGCCCTACAATAACCGTGAACTTTGGAACATTAACCTCTCCAAGATGTTGGTAAGCCTGCAGTAGAATGAACATCTCAGTATCTGGTATACATTGACAACTGATCCAAGGACAACCAAATTCATTAGAAGCCCATGGTTAAACTAAAGTTTGCTACTGTCGAATAGTGACTAAAATGTCATCAATGTTCTTGGAAGCTTTTAACGCACTTTGTAAAAGATATCAAAGGCACTTAAAAACTGCAACCAAGTTTTCTTATTTATCAACCACCTTAATCATGTGATCGGATCCAAACATAAAAGACAAGATGGGCCAAAACTTGATTAAATATGAATATAGCAGACAGTTGATGTTCAGAGGGATTAGAGAATATAGTTGTAGGCGTAAAGTACCTTGACTATTTGATCCAACTCAATGTTCAAAACTTGATTAAATTGAGATTCACTAACTCCGTCTCTGAGAATAAAATTAAAATCTCAAGTAAGGTTGGGAGTCAAAAAAACGAAGTGGATAGACATATGATTATCAACTAACAATTTAACCACCAAGGTCCCACCTAAAGACAATGATCTGAGTTGGTTTGCGGCCATTGCTAGTTCTGTAGAAATCCAAAAGCAATTCCCTGCAACGAGCATTTAATTAGTAAAATTTTACCCCATTCCTAGAACTTGTACAATAGATATGACAGAAACTAATGACATAACACTACGATAAATTTAACCAACAAATTCAGGAGACCTTCTGAGATTTATGAATGAAAATACTCAGATATTTTAAGTTATAAAAATAAGGTATGGTGCAACTGCAAATGCAATAAAAAAATATATTAAAAAAAACAAGTCTTCCAGGTGAGAAATTGTTCGTTGTCAATGCCAAATACCTAATGATACCGTCATCATTGCCATCCTCCAGAGGCTTATACAGAGCATCAATCATTTCCAACTTAGGCGACTGGGTCCTTACAGCTGCTCTATACCTTGATATTAAAGGCCAGGATCTGGATCCAACAACCTAAGAGATCCAAAAGTAATACCAACCATCAAGTGTCTAGCCAAATACGTTTTCACACAACAAGAAACAAAAATTATAGTTACTTACTGCAGCAATTGATGGCACATCTGATCGTCCAGGAGACCCGTGAGACACATCCATTCCCAAGATCAACGTTGGAGTATCTTTTATAAATGGAACACAAGATGCATGCTCCATAGCCAACAATGAGTTTATACCTCCCAG
The DNA here is from genome assembly GCA_033996785.1 of Trichosanthes truncata. Taxonomy (NCBI): domain Eukaryota; kingdom Viridiplantae; phylum Streptophyta; class Magnoliopsida; order Cucurbitales; family Cucurbitaceae; genus Trichosanthes; species Trichosanthes truncata. Next base: position 58,780,219 of record JAWPNB010000010.1, read on the forward strand.
CTAAAAAGAAAGCAAAATGCATAAGCAAAAGGAACCTAACATAAAAAATCATTTGCTAAAGAGGAACTGCTCAAAATTTTAACTATTACCTTAGAGTTAATCTTAAGAAGTACATTAGTAATATACTGATCATTAATTTTAGTGGGGGAAATGCACTGTGTAACAATCCCAAAGTCACATAGACACTTCTTCTTCCAAGGTCCTTTCACAATGCAAACGAAAAGAGAGAATGAATTACTTAAGAAAGAATAAACCAATTTAAAAAATGAGATGAGGAAAAAATGCAAAGTGTTAACAGTGCCAAAGTCACATGGACGACTCTTCCAGGTTCCTTATCCAATGTAAAAGTCTAAAATAAAACATAATGAATGAATGACTAGAATCTGAAGAAAAGAATACATAGGGAGGGGGAAAGAAATTCACACCATAAATATTAGAATTTTTCTTTTCTGGGAGGACACAGAGAATAAAAGATGGTGGGTTTGGCAACTTTGCCATAGTCTGTTCAAACATATTCTCAACCCTGTCAACAGGGCTGGCCCTTCTAGAATGCTGGTCTTCCTCGATCAATGTAATTGGTCTTTCAATATGCTGCAAATATATGCATGTACAAGAGTCCAATAAGACAGAAATTACAGTAGAAAGAATTATTTGGTCAACGTATGCAGTATATGCATGTAGAAGAGCAATAGAAAAAAATGATGCAACAACATAGTGCATGGTCTATTAAACCTACAATGCCTTTATTTCTTCCGCAATTGATAAGTTCGCGTGATATGTAGCTAGTATCACAGCGTGCTGAGAAATTGACCACAATCCAAGAGTCAATGCGAGTGGGATTCAGAAGTGTCTGCAAAAGGGAAGAAATAATGCTATATCAAATACAAAAAAACAACCATAGATTAGCAAAAGCTATATATATATATATATATATATATATGTGTGTGTGTGTGTGTGTGTGTGTGTTTAATATCCAAATTGTCCTTCATTTATGTTTCTTTTATGTTTCTTTTGACAGGAAATGAAACTTAAAGAAACTAATGTTCAAAAAATACAAACACCATGAAAGAGTGAGAAGAGAAGAAAACAAAAAAAAAACAAACAATTACAAAGAAACAAAAAAAGCATGTCAATTCAAATATATCATGTAAAGAGAAATCAACAAAAGGCTTGGAAAGAGAACACCAAGAAGAAGCTTTTAAACATGTTGATTCAAAACGATCCATCCAAGGAAGATGCTTGTCTTCAAAAATTCTATAATTTCTCTCCAACCATAATTTTGATAATATGTTTCCACACTAAAAAAAAGTTGTGTACCCACATTTTTTTTCTTTTAAGTAAAAATGAAAAGCAACCCACACTTTCTTTGTAACATTTAGTTATAACATTTTTAAAAATAAAAGCATAAAAATACATTGAAACTAATAATTTAAATGACAAGAATTCGACACATTATTAGAATATGAAAAGGTTGAATATAAAAAATTTTGTCAAATTATTTATAAAATTTAACAGTGAATTCTATGATTATATTGAATTATAATCAATTATGAAATTAAGTTTTGAAATCTTAATAATTTTGCAACCTTCCTCAAATGCTACACTTCCTACTTTTAGTTTGTTTTTCTTTCTCCATCAAATTCGCTTCTCCAGCATAATAACCTAATGTTCCAAGTGTGCTATACAAATTGTAAAGTAGTGTTGCCTAAAAAATTACACATTACTTTATAAATAATTTATTTTATTGTAAGTATAAATGATATAATATTTTATACATACTCAAATTTGCATAAGAAAAATAATTTTAATATATACTAAAATAAAATGAAAATACTATTAACAAGATAAAATAAATGGAAATACCACGTGTAGAGCACATGTTAAAAGACCAGTATTCTAATAATATCACATTTCCTTCTCCAGAACTACATATAGTTTCAGGCTTACCTTGTTATTAAAGTTCCATCGTCCATTACGAGGGATACAATCATCACTTCTACCAACCTTCAACTGAAAATCAAAAGTGTAATCATGTAAGGCAGAACAAAAGATTGTTGAAATAAGGATGAAACTGAAAACCTCTCTCATCCACTAAAGCATAGGCAACTAGTCACCTTTGGAGATTCAAGTACACGACCCTCAACATGTGTCAGTTGTTTATCTATTTTTAGCACACACTGAGCTAGCACCGGATCCTCATCATATTGATAATTTTTCAAAGCCTGCCAAATAAAATCTTCGTAAAATCAACTGTTATTAACAATAAGAGTTATATGAAGTCAGATTTTGAGAAAAACTTACATCAGTGACAATTTTTATTTTCTCCAGAGGCTTCTGCCTTGATTTCTCTACCAAAGATGCTCTTTGCATTGAAGACAAAGCTTTTGTGTAGCGTTGAAGCGAAACAAGTGAGCACAACTAAAAAACCCCAAAAGAAGAAAGAATGTTAAACGTCTTTAAAACAAAATCATCATGACAGTGCAATAATTACTTTTAAGCACAACAATTGTTCAAACCTCTAAAGGCAAATAATTCGGTCGTTTAGGCTTCCCAACATCTAGACATGGCAAATAAGCAGAATAAGTCAATTCGATGCCACAATGTCTGACGAAGTACTCATACACAGTAATATCAACCATCTCCCCATCTGTACTGCCGTTATTCTTCAGTTTCATGGAAAAGCTAGGACAAAAGCAAAGACGAAGGTTAGAATCTTTCCAGAACAAAAGGTAGCAGAAATTTTCCTTCCAAATTGTTTCGTGTAACAATGACATACAATTGTTGGTTACAAGGCTTTTCACTTAAACCAATGATTTTAAATTCCATGTTCCGATGTCTTGCCTTAACCCTCAAATTCTTTAACATTCTTTTTGCCTGGACATTAGCAAAAACAAGAATGAAAGAGACGTTAGAAAGAAAATAAGTGCAGCACCAAACTCAAAAACTGAATAATGTACTTGTCAGTTCTGTACCTTCACCCAGTCAATATAACGTGGTTCACGTACATTCTGATTGGCTATTAGGAAGTCAATCACTGGTCCAGGTTTCAGGATCATTGTGGTAGAAACATCTGCAAAATGATATAAAGGATTCCATATTCATAATGAATGGTATATAACATACAAAATCTTATAACAATAGCAAAACTTACAAGAAAAATAACAAATAAAAATATTACCCATATTCAAAGATAATCCATCCTGTGACAACCGGAAGCTGGAATGGAATCCCCGTACTCCTGTTACCCCTCCTCCAACATCAGCAAAGTTCCTTGAGTCATCATGAAAGAATGACTGCCTTACCAAAAGACATCCCCTACATAATCAACTAGACTTTGTCAAGATATTAGTTATAAACAGGAAAAAAAACATATAAGTTAGCTTAGGACACAGTAGAACCAAATTACCGGTTTGCTGCTTGCTGCCTCAGGATAATGTCAAGCACTCTCAATGCATCCTGAGTGCTGCCATTATCTACCTCTGATCCCTTGAGGGCAGTAAAAATGGATTTCATTGGAATTTTTGTAGCGAAGCTTAGCTCAACCTTAAAAGTCTTTGACTGAAAACTACGCTTTGACCTCTTCCCATTCCCATTCCCATTTGGGCTCCCATTGCCCCCAGAGTTACCAGTTTCTCTGTAACAGAAGTAACTGTAAGTTATAAATGAAAGAAATATAAGTATTTAGTTAATATGAAATGATATATGGACTTACGGTTTTGCATATGATCCCTCTAGCACCACTGTGAACTCAAGCTTGTTTTGCGGCAAGGGACCAATGGAGTAAAGACATTTTTCTCCATCATATGCAAACCTTTTATTAGCAAGTTCAGCAGAGTAAGTTTGATAGAGTTTATCCATCAGTTTCCGCCCAATTTCTTTTCCTTCAACAGGCCTGTTATCTTCATAGCTAATTGAAACCTGTAAACCAAAAGCAATAAAAAGTATAAACATGAAGCCGAAGGGAGGAGTGGCGGCAAAAAATAAAAGGCAAACAATAAGAAAAAATCAAAAGAAAAAATGCATACACTGTATTGATAGAAAATTAAATCTGGAGCATTAACAGATACTCTAAAGTGGTTAGTGAGCAAAGGAATCCGTCTCCCTTTGCTTCCTACACCACGTCTACTCATTATGGTATACGTAGGAGGCACCGCTTTTTCTGGCTTCATATTAGGAGGTATTGGTGGCCCCAGGGGCAAAGTAGAGGCTTCGCTTTTCCCTTCGGGATTAGTAATGTTAACCATCTTTTAAACCAAAAAGAAAACCTGGAGCAGTGAACACACAGGGATTAACAACTTATTGAGAAAATAATACCTTCACCAAACATACAAGTTGAGATCATCTTAACAACTTGACAACGCTATAACATCTCAATGTGTATTAAACAAGTCAATAGAAAATATCCGAAAGCTAAAAACAAAGACAGTCTATAGCATCGCAAGTCCAACAAATTTTAGGGCGTTCCAACTAAATAGAACTTACCATCGCAGATAATCGGGCTTCATCAGTCGATACAAAAACAAAAGAACCATGAAATAAACCAAAACATTGAACCAGCAAGGTACATCATGCACATGATCCAACGATTCATAACTCCAGTTGAAAAAACAAGAGAAGATAGGCAGCTAAAAATCATATCGAAAAAAATTCTAAGAACGCAAAACAATGTATCTTAACTCCACAAGCCAAAGAGTAACCGGAACCAAAAGAAACAAAAAAAAATCGCAGTAATCGCAGTCCAGTAATGCATGAAAAGGAAGGACACATTCTTCACATTCGGAAACAATGCAGCAAAATACACAAAGAACAAACCACTGAAAATCCTCAATTCGATCGGTACAGCCAAATACGCCAAAGAAAAGTGTCAAAACAAAGTCAAACAAAAAACCGAAAGAGGAGAATGCCATACCAGTAACAAAGAAGACAGAGCAAGAAGAGATTACAGAAAACAGAAGAAGAAGATGAACCTGAAGAAAGCGGAACTCCGTTTAGGGTTTCGAGAGGAAAAAATTGGGGGAGAGAAAGAGCAGAATGATTGTTCTTCTGTTGTTTGCCTGCAGTGGCTTCAGAGGAAGAGGAAGCGCGCGAGAGAGAGGGAAAGGAAAAACAGTCTGTGTTTATTTTGGAAGGAAATTTTTGGAGCCTTTTTTTTATTTTATTTTGTGAGTGATCGGAGGAGGAATACGGTACTGTCACGAAGATCGTATTTATCGGTACGCTACGTTTTTATCCGCATCAGCGCCGTATATCTGAAGGGCTAACGATGAACGATGCCTTTTCAACGGCTGGATTTTCTCTTTGGGTTTCAAGGTAAAGAGATTGAACGGTGGTGATTTACGTATTTCTGTAGTCCTGATGTACGATTCGGCTCCTCCTATTGTCTTACGGGAAAAGGAATTGTAATTGGGTGAATTTTCAAAAGTTATTCTATCATAATCGCAAATTTTTCAAAATATATTCTATTTTAGATCCCTGAGTTTTATGGAAAAAAAATATTTTAGTCTTTTATCTCTACTTTTTGGATGCCTCGAACTTATAGGTTAAACGAATTAAAATCTTAAATTAATAATTATATCTATTAAAATCTTTTATTTTAGGTAATGAATTTTGACTTTCAATTGGTGATGTATGACTATTTTCACTTGATTTCATTTAAAATAAATTTAAAATTTCATAAATAATATTATTGTACTCTAAAAAACCTATCAGAGTCTATTTGGATTGCAAATATAAAATATTTGGGAGTTAAAAACCTAGAATTAAAATATTTAGATAATAAATGTATGTGTTTGGATATAGATGATAATTAATATTTGAGAGTTTAATTATTACTTTTATGTCTCTTCTCTCTTCTCCATTTTTCAAGGAAAAAATCTCAAATAAAAAAACTCATCTCCTACATGATAATAAAATCTCATGGTTCATGGGTTATTTTTATCCATGAGTAATAATTACTTGGGTTTTAAAAAGTAAAGATCAATGAAACAAACATTGATTTTTTATACCATTACCAAAACTCATCTCAAAACCAGTGAAACAAACAAGGCTTCAAAGTAACAAGAAAATTATCATGTTTGCTAATATTGTGCAGATCTCTATAATTAAAGAAGGTTTACACATGTGTGATAATTATAAATTTAAAACAAAAATCTAATTAAAGGTATAAATTGATCCACTTACGAAGGTTTGAAATTTTAATTGATACAAGTATTAGTTTAATTTTTTTTAGATAAACAAAAAATTGGACCATTCCTCTATTTGTTCTTGTCACCCTTGTGTAGGACCATGCTAATCTTCTCTATATGGTTCCAATTTTAAGTTTAGATTTTAATCCACACAACCTACAAATTTGAAATTGAAGGGTATAAATTGAATTTTGTTCTCCTACTTTTTTAAAACATCAACAGAGGTACGTCTCCTTTCAATTTGAGCATCCACTAGATTTAGTGCATAACAACACACTAGTGCAATTCTTTCTAAAAAATATATATATATGAGTATTCATATCAATGGAAACTAACCATTTAGTTGATGCGATGATATGCAAATTAAACTTTGTTTCTTGTTTTTATATTCACAAAATTGAATGAATTAAATGATTACTAAGTCAATCTAACACATAGTTCAACTGATTTAGATATATATTTTTAATTCAGAGGTCAAAGGTTGAATTCTCTCCACATGTGTCGTTAAACTAAACAAAGTGATGGATTTATTTTATTATTTTTTTTAATGATGTGATGTGATTCAAACCATGGAAATTTCGAAAGATGCTATATTTATGTTTTCAAATGTTTTGTAAATTTTAAAATTGAAATTTGAAAAGGTGGGATTATACTTTTTTTTTTTTTTTTTTAAAAGGAGAGAAAAAAATCCGATAATTATAGTATTACGTATTATATAAATTTGTTCAAAATTAAACATTATAACATATTATATTATAAATTATAGAATATGTAAAATAATAACTATACAAAATTTATATGATATAAGCACATAATATGTTAATAAATTAATTAATAATACTTGAGATTCAAAATATTTAGTGAGTAACTACCTTTATTTTTATTGTTTATAAATATATTAATAAACACATTTTGAACAACCTTACATGAAATATAGCATTACACAAATAAAATAAACAATTAATCGAGACAAGATAAAGGATGGAAATATTGGTTGGCCCTAAATTTATGACTAGGCACAATTTTGTGCAATTGTAGTTTCTACTAAAAATTATGAAGATTACAATAAGGATTCATGATCTCAAAGTATTTCTCTATTTTTCTCTCCTTGAAAAACACTCTCAAAAAGCCTAATCATCACTTATTTTCTCTCCATTTACCACATGCTACTAGTTACAAAATGAACACGAAGGCATCATTTAAATATAATAATTTTAAGACTTTGTTGGTTGCCAACCCAACCCTATATATTTTCGAGTTGGGTTGGATGGTCGAGTTTTTTTTTTTTTAATAATTTTCTTAATTGTTTAGAACAATTTATACTCGAATTAATGACTAAAATCACATAAAATTCAAATATCAAACTTGAAAGTTCATAGTATCTTAATATTCATTACAATCCTAGATGAAAAACATTAGAAGTTCACAAATAATGTAGAATTTCGTTTCACTTTCATTTATATATATTATGTAAAAAAAAATACATAAATTTCTAGTTGGGTTAGATCAACCCAAGCCTAAAAAAGGTCAAACCAAGAACCGACCCGAAATTTCAATTCTCCAAGATTTTAATCCAACCCAAACCTTTCAAAAAAAAACCATAACCCAACCCAACCCTTATGTTTTGGGTTGGATAGTATGAGTTGTTCGAATTTTTTTTTCTCTCTCTATTTTAACAATACAAACTACAAATAGGGCTTCCATCAAGTCTTTAACTAAGTTGGATTGATGATTAGGTTCCACAAATCTCAACATGGGACACACCCTAAATGACTTTCGAAATATGGGTTCATATCCCATCATGACAGTCAAATCAAATCTTATAAGATTAAATAATTGTCCTGTGATATTTTTTTTTTAATTTCTTATAAGATTAATAATAATAAAGTATTTATGCCAAACATAAGTCAAATGATTTATGTACAAACTTTTTTTTAAGATTAACAATCACGGCACTACTACAAATTATACCATTAATGACGGACAGGAAAAAAACGCGCGTGGATACAATGACGGATGGAAAAAAAAAGTGCGAAAATTAAAAAAGTAAAAATAAAAAAGGCTATAATGTCGGGCAGTGCCCGACATTATAGGGTATTTTTAATTATTTTATTTTTTTAAAATCGAATTAAGGTCTTTCCCTTTCGCGCGACAACCTTTTCTCCCCTAACCCTAGCATTCGACAGCCCCAATCTCATTTCCTTCATCTCTATTTGCCGTTGCCGCCTGCTTCTACCACCATCGTCGTGGTTTTGGTTCGCCGCCTCAAGTTTCGTATGCTGTGAGTGTGTGTTTCGTCTCCGTTCGCTGTCGCCACTATATTTCAATCGGATCTCTCACACGAAGTTTCAGAAACCAATTCTCTGAGAGAGGTAATCTTTCAACTCTCCTTTCTTTCAATTTCCTTTCCCCATTTCCGAGAGCTTAAATTACTGGGAAAGGTAAATTGACATAACTCTATATATCTGTGTTTCAGAAAGAAAAAAAATAATAAGAAAGTTTTTTTCCCTCTATGTACGTTTCTTAGTGCTTAGAAGTATATAGATTGATTTTACTAAAAAACCTTATCATCTCTAACCCAAACTTGGAGTTGGCCTTGGGTGGGCAAAACCTCCTCATGAATTAGTAAAACCGTAAGAGTGAGCCATGACCAATACCTATTTATGAAGAAAAACAAAGAAGGTAATTGGTCTGTATTTGAATATGTGGTATAGTTCTTTTGTTTTTGTTTTATTCGATATCGTGTTGTAAACTACATCAATCGACATTGTAGAAACTTGAAATCAGGACAAGTTTTTATCGATTCCTCAAATATTCATATCAGATTTTGGGTGAAGTAGGATGTAGATCTCCTATTCTTATTGTCCTTTTATATGCAAAACATGTTCTTGGAATGCAAAAATATGGAAGCAAATTAGAACATTTTAGCCTTGAGACATTGAGGAATCTAACCTGCATTTTTGTGCTCCTTGTTCTTCCTACATTATAATCTTTGATTTTTATCATCATTCTAATTATTCTGTTATTTTTCTTTCATATGAAGTTTATGGACGAACAAGTCATTCATAGATTGCTAGACGTAGCAGTTCTAATCGATGAAGAGTTGCATGAAGCGACAATTTTAGCTGGCTCCTTAAGTGGCAACTTATCCAACTAAACTGCTTCTAGATAATTTCCTTCCTCATCTTACTGAATTCACTCATGTAAAAGCAACATCTGGCCTCCAAAAGTGGTTTTGTTACTCTCGTTTCTATGGCTTTTCATATTGGGTCTTAAGCAGTCAGTGAAGTGCCTTGTAAGGTTTTTCCAAGGGGTTTTGATTGAAAAAGGCTATAATGTAAATAAACATTAGTTAATAGCTCAAATCATTTTCTCACCCTCTTTTCTCTAGCATTTACCAAAACAATGTTGGTTTTTGCTTGTACACCATAGTTTTCACTGCATCTTATGCAGTAAAAATCAATATGGTTTTGGCTGCTGACTACACACCTTCACAGGTCAGTGCTGAAAAGGCAAATCAATATTATAACATAGCCAAACCATTAGTATGAGGATTATTGCTCTACTTTCAAATTATATGTTTGTAGTTTTAGGATTTTACAAATCTTGTGAAATGATTTTACATTCATGAATTTTAGGTTAATCTCCCTCAAGCTACCTGCTGTTTAATTCATTATGCTATTTGGATTTTCAGTTTCTCTCATCCTTGTCTCTGTGTTGTTCATCAATCGGATCTGTTTCTAATTGCGTATTTTTGTTCTTAATTATGTGGATTTCATTCGAATTGTTTCTCCACTAATATATTTATAGCACTATTGAAGGTGAGAAAGAACGAGGAACCAACTAGAGAAAGTGAGAGACACACTTTGATTTCTGTAAGTTTTATTTGTGTGTGATTTGAATTCGACTTCTGTATTTTAGGGATTGTTGCCAAAGGCGCAAGTAGAGGATGAGAGCGAGAAATGGTGTGTTGATTGTAAGACTACAAAGACTCATTTGTGGCGTGCTAGACCTAAGATTTCTCTTATGGGTTTTTCTTCTTTCTAGTTTTTTGCTATGTTTTGATCTTGTGTATGCTTGGATTTGCTCGATTGTTCCTACTGAGAAGATATGGGATTTTGTGTTCTGTTTTTGATTTCCTTCCAGCATTTTCTCGTTTTATCTTGAGCTTCTTCTAAGTTGGATGGATTCGTGTTTTGTTTTTTGTTCTGATTTTCTCGTTGATCTTTCATTTCTTCTGGGCTATTTTCCTATTTCTAATTTTCTCTTTCTGATCTCTTATCCTTGTTCTAAAAGTCAATATCCTTTGAGCACTTAACTGACTAATGAAGAAACTGATGATGTGAACATTTCAGTTCTGGGATGATTGATTTGAGAGAAATATCTCTTGTTAAAGGAAAAGCAACTTGGATGGCATACATGGTATATGTTTTAAATTTATGCATTGTTGATACATATACTTTTTTTTTTTATTATAGAAGTATTTTGTGCCTGTTGATTTTAAATTTTCAAGTTTCCATTTGCATAGTAAAGTTGTAGAGATTCTAAATCATTTAAGTTCCATTTCATTGTTTTCATTGAATTCAATATACAATCTCTATTTGTTTTATGCATGATTTTTTGTATTTGGCTTGTCCAAACATGTGACCTTTGGTATAATATAAATTTCCTTTTTTCACATCAGAAGTGGTTGTGATTATTGAATTTTTCTTTCTTATATTGTTTAGGATTTGACTCTCCTACTAATTAAGTTCTGATGAAACAGGGGACTGGATTTGTACTTGTGATGGCTGCTTTAACTTTTTTATTTTCTGTTTTGTATCCTTTATCTATCAATAAATTTTTGGTTCACTTTTAAGTAATTAACTAATGCCTTAGGATTTTTGTTTGGGTCCTTATTGAACAACTAGTTTTGAATTTTGAATTTTAAATAAAGTATTCAGCAACTTGATTGCAATTGCTAAATCTTCTCAATTTCCTTTCCATGCGTATAAAATTAAATATATCTTCATGCGTCTAACTTAAATATATCTTCAAGCCGAATTTTCTCATTCGATTCATCGAGTTTCTCATTTGAACAAGCTTCAAACTTCAGTTTATTATGACTAATTTTGTATTTATTATCCTTAATGTTGTCGGATTCTCGTGGTGTTTAATATATATAACAATCAAAGATGAAGTGTATTTATATATATTACATTTTATAAATTAAAGTTATGTTTGTTGAGTTGATTGTTGTGTAAAAATATTATTGAGATTTTATTTCTTGCATAGGTCGAGAAAGAAAAATATTGTTGGACAACCAACAATTTTTTTTTATTAAATTATTAAGGAAAAGATGACGGACATTGCCTATCATTAAAACAGACATTTAATGACAGACATTGACTTTTAATGACATACATTGACCGACATTAAAAGCTGACCGTCATTATAGGCTATGATGACAGACGACTTTTAATGACGGGCAATGTTCGTCATTAAATAGTGTTCGTTATTGTAGCCTACGATGACACTCGAAAAGATGACGGACACGCGCCTGTCATTGTTTCCTTTTAATGATGGACAATGTCCGTCATTAAAACCCAAATTTGTACTAGTGCAGGGTGAGTAATCAAATCATCTACATTTGAAATAGTAATTAGTACCTTATCCATTGAGCTAAGCTTTGATTGGTGATTTTATGTATAACTTTGGTCCTTGTTAATTGTGAAAACAAAATCTTAAAGTTTTACGTGGGTTTATCGTAGTAGCCACATGGATCCCAATTGATCCTTTATTTATTTTATGTACTCCACCTTATTTTTGCACAAATGGGATCTATGTGACTATATCCCACATCAAATTCATTAACATTCAAATACTAAATCATTAAAAAGTTTAAACGAAAGGTACTGAAATTTTGTTTTTAATTCAATAAATGTGAGGTAGGAGATTGAACATTTAACTTTAGAAAATGTAATAAGTGTCTCAATAGATGAATGGTGCTCGAGTTGGCAAAAAATATTAAATTATTCATGGTCAAATTTAGAAACTAAATTATTACTTCCATAAAGTAGAAAGATCAAACATGTTTTTAACAATGAAAAAAAAAAACCTAAGATAGGTTTTTATGTTTTGAATGACAAACTTCAGTCAATCACAAATTGTTACGTCATTATTTTAAATTAATGACAAAGTTAAATATTGTTAATTTTGGGATCAATTATAAAATTAACATGTGTCTCCAAATTAAAATTTAAAAAAAAAATGTCAGTACAAAGATTAAATTGCAATATGACTCAAAATCCAAATTAGCCTAAGTTCATTACAGGGAATTGGGACCAAACCAAGATAGGCCCAATTCCTCAAAGTCCACATGATTCCATGTCCAAGGGATGAGTCCAAAGCTCACAAAACGCCCATGAAAAACTCTACAAGTAAAAGAGTCACCCTCCATTTTAAGGAGAGATGAATCAGAAAATTAGAACACTCTTAGAAGATTGAGAACTATATTTTTAAAGATATATAGATATTTTGAATACAAGTTTAAGACATCTGAAGTGTACAAGATTTAGGGGCCGTTTGTTTCATGGTAATCCAAAATTCCCATAGAATGGGCATATGCATTACTTTATTTGTTTTGTAGGAATATAAGATACTTTGGCATATCAAGATACCCAGCCCATTCGAAGGGCATCTGGTTAAATTTGGATGCCCTTTTAAAATATGGGTTTTTAAGATTCCCATGTTGAAGACATCTGTTAATGACATATTTGCCCGTTATCAATTTTCTTAATTTTACATTTTTATTTTTATTTAAAAATAAATTAATGAATTTATGCACTAATAAATGATTATATGTAGTTAGCTATATTTATATTTTACAGTTATATATAAAATAAAAATGATTTAAAATTGAATTAATATTTAATATTAAATATTTTATAAAAATATCAAACTAATATAAATTAATTTGTTCTACAAAATAACACATAAATATTAGTATAAAATAAATTGATATAAAAATATAATATTAAATTAATAACACCAAAATGCATGTGATATCAATTTAATTATATTAAACTAATAATTAAATTATGTAAAGGTTAGCAAGGGCATTATTGGTATAACACATAATCTTAAGACATTTCTAGCAAAACAAACATGACTATCTAAATATTCCCAGATATCCTTATAAATTTTTTCTGCAAAACAAACATGGTAATCTAAATATGTCGGACATTTAAGATTTTGGGCATCTGAAGATGCCAGAAATCATGAACTGATACAAGAAGATCAACAAGTGTGAAGTTGAAGATTCAACCTCGAGAATAAGGCTCCATCCCTCAAGTTAAGTACACGTCAAAGATAGAGAATCATAGAACCATACATTAGAAATTGTACTATTATTATTCAAAGTGATTACAAATTGAAGTTCGTTTTTCACAAACTAAATTTATCCAAAAATCTCTTGTGGATAATAACATTTAAAAATTTACAAAACAAACCCAAACAATTATTAAATTTTAAAAATTAAAATAGGATGTAAATAGATGTTTAATTGTGGGAAACACATTGAATATAAGTGATGATAATAGAATTTTTTTTAGCAGGAAAATATCAATTTTTACTTAAGGTGCATCAATTTTTTTACCCTAAACTTTTAATTTCATTAAATTAAAGTTTGAACTGATATAAGTTTTGCATTATTTATCCTAAACTTGAAAATTTTCACATTCTAATAGATTTTCAATCAAAGAATTGTTTAAAAAAAAAAAAAAACTTTCTCACGTACATTATATTAAATAAAGTATAAAACATATTGATACAAAATTGTGCATTGATCAAACAAAATTTTGTGTAGAACTTGAATTTTATTGTAACTATAACACTTTTTAGATTTTTACATTGTCTTTTGGTAAAATTAGTATGCAAATTAATGGAGATTGAATAGAAGGGTAAAATTTGTAACACCTAACTAAAATTTGGATAAAATTTAATGAAGAATAATACTCACCAATTTTCCAATCACCATTAAAATTTTGACAACTATTTATTTATTTTGTATATATATATCTTCTCTCTCTCACCCTCAGTGCATTTCTCTATCCTAATTGTCTAAGGTCATGAGTTAACTATTATTATTTGATGAAATTAAAAGTTTAGGATAAAAATTATTATACTTGATCAAGTTTAGGAGAAAAAATTAATTATTTTTATTTTTTTCTTAGTTCAACAACATGTGGGTTGGAGAGATTCAAACCTCTAATTTTTTTATGATATATATCTTAATCAGTTGAATTATACTTAGGTTGGAAAAAAAAATCAATGTTATTATCGGTAATATTAAAAATGTCTGCATCAATTATAAGACTGTAATTTGACACTTGGCAGAGAATTTGGGAATCAGAATGTGAGTGGTAAGTGAACAAATCATGTGCAATGTCACATGCGGAGTTTCATTTGTGTTGCGAATTGCGATGTGAAAAAAAAAAAAAAAAAAAAAAAAGGCCAAATACACGACCCATCTGTTAGATCCCAAGCCATGCATTTCCCAAATGCATGAACATGCTTCAAATCATTCCCAATAAAATTTTCGAATAATTATGAAATTTATATTTCAACTGGTTTAGGCGTATACATTTGTTTTAAAAGTCGAATGTTTGTATCTCTATTTCTATTCTTGTTGAATTGAAAATACACAATTTTATGAAATTTATTTCAATTGGATCACACTCTTTAAGGTATAATATAATAATATTTTTTTAAGGTCTCATTTAATAACCATTTGATTTTTTAATTTTTAGTTTTTAAAAATTAAACCTATAAATACTATTTTCACCTATGAACTTCATGTTTTCTTATCTAATTTTTACATATGTTTTCAAAAACTAAGTTGAGTTTTGAAAATTAAGGCCTTATTTGATTTTTGAAAATTGTGTTTGTTTTTTCATAATTTCTTTATAGTGGGTTTTGTCTTTATTAAATAACATCAGAATTCTTAACTAAATTCCAAAAACAAAAATATGTTTTTGAAAACTATTTTTTTTTTAATTTTCAAAACTTGACTTAATTTTTGAAAACATATATAAAAAGTAAATAACAAAATAAGGAAATTCATAAGTAAAAATGGTATTTATGGGCTTAACTTTCAAAAATTAAAAACTAAGGTCCCGTTTGATAATAATTTAGTTTTTGGTTTTTAACTTTTGAAAATTAAGCTTATTTTCTTCCAATTTCTCTACAATGGTTTTCATCTCTTTTAAATAAATATTTGAATTCTTAGTCAAATTCAAAAAACAAAAACATGTTTTTGAAAGTTTTTTTTTTTTTAGTTTTCAAAACTTGGCTTGGTTTTTGAAAACATATGTAAAAAATAGATAATAAAACAAGGAAAACTATAGGTGAAACTAATATTTATAGGCTTATTTTTCAAAAACCAAAAATTAAAAACTAAGGCTCCGTTTGATAACCATTTGGTTTTTTGTTTTTGGTTTTTGAAAATTAAGTCTATAAATACTACTCCCACCCTTGGATTTACTTGTTTTGTTATCTACCTTTTACCTATGTTTTAAAAAACCAAGCCATGTTTTGAAAACTAAAAAAAGTAGTTTTCAAAAACTTGTTTTTGTTTTTAGAATTTAGCTAAGAATTCAAATGCTCCCTTAAGGGAGATTAAAACTATTGTAGATAAATTGAGAGAAAACAAGTTTAATTTTCAAAAACCAAAAACTAAAAATCAAATGGTTATCAAACGGAGTCTTAATTATCAAACGGGACTTAAATGCTTATCAAATGAGGCCTAAATTTTTTGTTTTGTGTTTATTGTTTTCCATTTTTGAGAAATATAAGCGTTTGTGGCAACTATTCTTTATTTTCTCATTTTTCATTTGTAAAAAACATTTGCAAAATTTAATACAAATTTCGAAAACAGATGTTGTTCATGGTTTTGTTTGTTTCCCGATCTACGATTTTCAGAAACATAAATAAAATAATTTCTAACTTATACAATGTATAATAAATATTGAAAAGAGTCGAATCTCATTTTAGTCACTAAATTTTGAAGATATTTTCATTTTGGTCTGTAAGTTTTCAAATATTCATTTTGGTACAAGTTTTTTTAGTTTTTTTTTTAGACTTGCTTTTGTTTTTAAACTTTCAAAATGGTTATTTTAGTTCCAAAATGTTCATAAATAATCCTTTTGATCTATGGTTAATTATTTCGCCACCCAATTTCTTCTCATCTAATACTCACCTTATCCAACCCTATATGACTTTAATATATGCCCATAGCACATTAATACAAGTACTCATGTTAAAAGCAAAATAAGATAATAAAAAAAACTAAAATCAATATTTTTTAAAATTTGAGAGACTAAAATAGACATTTTAAAATTTACTGAAATGAAACAAAATTGAAAGTTCCACAACCAAAATATAAAAAATCAAGTATATCATTGTGATTTTTAAAATATTAATTTTAGGTTATATTACAAATTTGGTTCCTATGACTTTGAAAAAGTCAGGGCCTGGTAGGTAATCTAGATTCTGTTTTATGTTTTCAAATTCACTGAATTCAGTAAATATGCGTTTGGCAGATGTGTTTTCGAAAACTGTTTATAGATTATGTGATCCAAATAGCGGATATTCTGAAAACAACATTTTTATGTTTTCATTGTATCTAGATTTTGAATTTGAAATTTTAGAATGCATAACTATATTAAAAAATATTTAAAAAACTTTAATAAATATAGTATTCGATGGTATAAACTCAATTTATTTTTGTTAAATTAAAAAATATATAATATAATATATTATAAATTATATGATATTGTAAAATAATAATTATATAAAATTTATAACGAAAAACATGTTCATAAATTAATTAATAATGATTTATATTTAATATAATATTTTGTTTTATAACTACAACTAGTTTCATGGTCTATAAATATATTATATAACACATTTTGAAAATTGTTTAAATTGGAATTAAATTCTAAATATGCTACCAAACACATTTGAAAACATGAAATACAACTATGTTTTTATTGAATCACTTGTTTTCAAAATTCCATTTTCATATTGCTTACCAAACATGCCCTTAGTATTTAGTCTCTTTGATTTGATAAAATCCTCATAAATAGTCTGGTTTTATCAGACCATAAGGATGAAATTCAAACTTTTAAAATCATAGGACTAAAATTTAAACTTTTCCCAAATCATAAGGACCAAATTTGTAATTTAACCTTAATGTTTCAGTAGATCTTAATTTTTTTTTAATTTAAAATTTTATACAACAATAAACAAAAAATTATTACCAAATAAAAATTTGTATATTTTCTTAACAAAAACAACAAATAAAGAAAATAAACAATAAATGATTACTTTACCAACCCAAATAATTGAAATTGTTTACCCAATTTACCTATTTACATAATTTAGAGGCATTGCCCTTTAATTCATTGTTTTTCAAAAGAGAAAAGAAGCTGTGAGGTGGCACAAAAAGATTAGTGCTGCCCACTCAAAAGGCTGGGTTTAGGCCATTGGTGACGTGTCGATTTCCTATTGGAGGTCACCTTCCTAACCAGCTATGTAGCTGTCAGCTGACTGACGGGCACGTGGCCCCCATTCGCAACAGCAGCGAAAAATAAAGGTTATATTTGACCAAAGTAGTTAAATCATTTTATTCTTCTTTTTCCCCCCAAAAGATAACTCTTTCTTTATTATTGTGCTTTGTAAAGTGTAATATACAAGGATTTCGCTGGCAGATTAATCCGTAAAATGTAATTTCATTTTTAAATTACAAGTTTAGTTCTCAAACTTTCAAATTTTAGTTTAATAAATCTCTAAATTATAAAAAGTATTCGATAGATTCCTAAACGCTGAGTTTATTAGATCATTGAAATATTACTATTTTTTAAAAGCTATCGGATCCATTAGACACGAAATTGAAATAAGACTCTGACCTTTTAATTTTATATCTAATATGTTTGTGATTTTTTAAAAATGTCTAATAAGTCGAAGACCTATTAGGCACGAAATTGAAAGTTCATGAACCTATAAAATATTATTAAAGTTTAAGAACCTATATAGACATGAAATTGAAAGTTCAAAAACTTAAAATGACATTTTTTAAGTTCAAGAACCTATATAGACATGAAATTGAAAGTTCAATAACCTATTAAGCAAGAAATTGAAAGTTCAATGACCTACATAAAAATTTTAAAGTTCAATAACGTATTAGACAAAAAATTAAAAGTTTAAAAATCTATTACAAACATTTTAAAATTTAGTGACCGACTACTAGACACCACTCTGAATGTTTAGAGATTAAACTTGTGAATGAAAGTAAAGAGAGGAAGGAATGCTCAGAGAAACTAGATATCCATATTGATGTCGAAAACCATGACAGAAGAGGGGGTTGCGTACAGTATTTAAAGCATACAAGACAAAAGGGGTTGGACACGTGTCCAATAATGACAGGAGAGAAAGTAAATACATTGAATTAGCCTACACAATTCAAAACAGTAAACTAAAAAACACAAAATGCTTCATGGTTTAACATCCCCCCAAGCGAATCGGTGCATAGACAACGGTGAGCTTGGTGTGAAGACTTTGGAAACGTGTTGTAGGAAGGCCTTTGGTCATTATATCAGCAACCTGATCCTCAGATGTTACATGCTTAACAATCAATTGTCGATTCAAAATACGCTCACGAACAAAATGATGATCTATTTCCACATGTTTGGTGATGCATAATTGGATTTGCAGCCAAATAAGTAGCACTAAAGTTATCACACAGAAGCAGCGGTGGAGAAACAAGAGGAAAACCAAGCTCCTTAAGAATTGATACAACCCAAACAATCCCAGCGGCAACATAGCAAGTCCTCGATATTTTGATTCAGCACTATAACGAGACATTATTTTTTGCTTAGAGGATGACCATGATATTAAGTTGTGACCTAAATATATGCAATAGTCACTAGTGCTACGCCGGTCATTCGGACAACTAACCCAATCTGCATCAGTGTAACAAGTAAGATTCAAAGTGGAAGGCGCAAGGGATAAACCATGAGTTATTGTACCCTTGAGATATCTTAAAATCCGTTTAACAGCCATCCAATGAGTTGAAGTTGGAGCATGAAGAAACTGGCAAACCTTGTTAACTGCAAAAGACAAATCTGGTCTAGTGATTGTGCAATATTGTAAAGCTCATATGATACTCCGATACTTTGTCGGATTAGATAATAATTCACCATCAGACAGAGATAACGATAGGCCAACAGCCATAGGGGTCGGTAGAGGCTTGCAATCAACCATATCAACACGATGAATAAGATCTAAAATATATTTTTACTTTGACAAATGAAGTCCAAAAGAAGTTTGTGTTACTTGAATGCCCAAAAAATAAAACAAGGGTTCCAAATCTTTCAAAGAGAAGTTCTTGTTTAAGCTCTCAATAAGAGAGGTCATGTAATCATAATTAAGTAGTAACGTGCTATTGGGATTTATGCCCTAAAGCCTCGTAATTAATTATTTATTTAATAATTAATACTAATTTTGATTATTTTATTTGCAATATGATATTATCCATTAGATGAAAAATTCAAGGATATTAATGTAATGTTGAACAGTATGTAATTGACATATATGAGAGGATCATGTTCAAGAAATAACATTAAGAGTCTTTGTATATGGATAAGGTTGGGTGCCTTATCCTGGTAACACTATTGATACAATTCACTTTGTAATAGTTACAAATGATTTGATCCAAATCATTCATGTGGAAACATGTGAGTGAGGGTATCTTATATAATGAATTTGTGTAAGACTGGACCACGAAATATTTAATCTCTCTTTATAAATTCGTTAATTGAGAAAAGTAATATTTAATCAGAATGATCATATGCGACTCGATCTTAATCCTGAGTGAGTTATGAACTCTTTTCTGTGAGGGCTTGTCCTTTGATTTGCATAGGTGAGAGTAGCTTTTGTAGCTGATTCAATATGCCTACCATTTTGGGAACTTGACCAAATAGAGAGTTGGGAACATAATCTCACAAGATGGAATTCACTCATTCCCATATAGGATAAGTAGATGAGTAGTTCCCTTAAGTGTTGATTTCGGGACTTGAACAATGGGGCCCCATCCTCTTACTGGCCCGAGAGGGACTTAGTTTATAATTAGATTATAAATAAATTGTTCATTAGAGGATCAGTGGTACTTAAAGGTGCAAAATGTAATTATAGGGGTAAAACGGACTTTTGACCCAACTGTAATTACGAACAACTCGTGAAGGATCGACTTGCATGTAATAATTATATCTATGGATACAACTTGTCCTACAGTGTATAAGAGTACAACTCCAGGTCTATAATGGAGTGACATATAGTTAATGAATGAAAATTAATTAATTAAAAAGTTTAATTAATTGATTTTGTATCATTGGAGCTTATAATCTGTAGGTCCATAAGGTCCATTTGCTAGCTCATAGTAACACTAAAAGATCAATTTAGTTGAAAGAAAAATTTGAAATGTTCAAATTAATATTTAATATATTAGATATATTAAATATATAAGAGAAAAATATATTTATTGTATTTGATACATTAAATATTAAAATAATTAATGTATATTAGATACATTAAATAAAAGATATTTATAGAATTTGAATAAGATTCAAATAAATAAATATCATCGGAGATTTGAATCAAATAAATATAAGATATATTTTAATATATTAGATAATAAAATATAATATTTTAATTATGATAAAGATTTTCTTTTGGTCTCTATAAATACAACCCTTGGTTGAGCCATTAAACACAACATATATTTCTTCAATAGAGAATTAGAGAATTATCTCTAGACTTATTTCTCTCCAATCCTTTGTGGATTTTCTTTCAAGAGGCTCCCACATGCCTGGAGATAAAGACATGCCAGAAATATCTTCATATTTACTCCAAGTAAGTTTACTTAATCTTATTTTTTAATTTAATTTTAAATAAAATCAAAGACGATCCAATGCTTTCGCTGCAAAGTGAAACGTTAATTCCTTCACGTGCGCACATCCTCAAGAGAAGGCAAATCAAAACGATTGTGTATAGATGTAATAAATGCATTATATTCAGCCCCAAGACCTTCTAAAATGTATGAAACATGATCTTTTAGGGGCTGTTTGGGGGACTGAGTAAATTATAATAACATGGATTATAATAGTCTGTAGGTTATAATAGTATGTGAAATAATATAATATTGTTTAAAATGCAGAGTTATTTAGTCTGGAGTTATAATAGTCTGCATTTGGAGTGCAGAATACTCCACAGGTTATTATAACACAGGTTATTATAACCTTTACCTCAAACAGCCCTTTAGAGATATGGGTTCACCAATCGATAATAACTTATTGACTATTTCTTTAATCTTAGTTAAATATCGTGAGGAAGAGAGACCATCCTTCCTAATTTTTTGAAGCTTTGACTTAAGACTGAGCACCCTAGTTGTAGAAGACGATTCATATGATTTTCTTAATGATTCCCAAACATCAAAAGCAGTGGAAAAAGAGATTATCTCACTCATTTTCTCCTCCGTAAGCAATGAATACATCCATGACATTAAAGTTCTATTACATCTTTGCCAAGTAAAGAAGTTGGGGTTTACCTGATGATGGAGATTATCTAAAATTTTTGGTGGAGCAATAATGGTTCCATTGATAAACCCCTCAACCCCATAAGCATATACCAGATTAAGAAGCTGATTTTTCCATAATAAATAGTTTGAATTAGTGAGTTTCACCGTGAGACAGTGAGAGACATTCGGGAAAGAAGCAGCCAAAAACGTTGGAACTGGACCAAAAGGAGATTAGGGGCGACTGTTGGAAAAAGCCGAACTGGGGGCGTGAGACGCCAGCGACCGGTGGAGGAGTGAGTGAAAATAACGGCGGCGACGGCAGTCCAGTAGCGACTGGAGTCGTCGGTGAGCGAATATGGTTGGGGTTTTGGTTTACATTTGTAGTCGTCTGTGGAGGGATACCAGTGGGCAAAAGAACTGATGCAGACCCAACACTGGTATTAGGAGAGGAAGATGAAGAAGGATGTTGTGCCATTGTAGACAACCACGTTAGATTTTTAAATTTAATATTATCATTAATGTGGCCATATACATTTATTTCTATCTTAATATTTTAGGCCCACGCCAGTTAATTTAAAAAGTAATTTCCCAATTTAAAATTCTGATGAAAGATGTATATATAAAGATAAAATCCTAGGGATTGGTCATCTCTCTGCCAAATGAAGTATAAGTTTCTCTCCATCAAGAAATTTAATGAAGTTCTAAAGAAAGACTAAGAGAGAGAGATACATAATCCTCCTTTACAACAACAATATCATGGATCAAGATATATTATTCTAACTCATGTTATTGTGAAGATTTTTATTGTATAATCATGTAATATAAAACTTACAAACCAAAACTCTGATACCATGAAGGAAAGTAAAGAGAGGAACGAATGCTCAGAGAAACTAGATTTCCATATTGATGTCGAAAACCATTACGGAAGAGAAGGTTGTGTACAATATTTAAAGCATACAAGACAAAAGGGGCTAGACACGTGTCTAATAATAACAGGACAAAAAGTAAATACATTGAATTAGACTACACAATTCAAAACAATAAAAGACACAAAATGCTTCATGGTTTAACAACTTGTAATTTAACAATTTTTTTTTTTTCAATTTGATCATAATTTTGCTCGCTTGAAATTAGACCATCTATATATTTAAAAAAGAATAGAAATTGGTCTATCTTAGAGTTAACCACCTAAGATACAAAAATAAAAGTTGAGGGACATAATTATTAATATTTTCTTTTTATGTAGATACACAAATAAAAGTTAGGGACATAATTATTAATATTTTCTTTTTATTTTTTAGACATGAGGATTAGTGATTAAGCTGAAAAATTAATGGATGAATTTGTATTTAACTTTTTCCCTTTTGCAAATGGTTGAAAGTTGACACTAGATTTTCAACATCTATATATCAAATTCATGTCAATTTGTGTGACAACACATATTTAAAAATTAAGAATATAGTTTAATGGATCAAGACATTCAGAAATTATATTTAATTTTCATTTATCATCTAGGTTAATTTTTTTACTTGTATCACTTTATCACTAAGTAATCCAAAACACATATCCAAGAATATTCCAAAAGTATTCCCAATATTTACTAGAAAACAAAAAAGAAGAAGAAAAGGTATTCACAAAACTCACTGCCAAAGGGTAAGAGTGATATTGACTTGATAAAATTAAAACAATAATCACATTATACAACTTTTTTTTTAAAACTATAATCACATTATACAACTAATCTCATCATTAAAGGCAAAACATGACAGCAAACCCCACCATAAAAAAATTAATTTTCTACACATTAGTTCCTAAAATAACAATTTTAATTGTCATTAACTATTGAATATTATATTAAGCAATCAAGTTTATCATTCATTGATATCAAAAATTTCAATTGTTCTTGAGTCACATTCAATAAATTATTAAACAATAATTTTAGCTAAAGAAATTATTAAATAATAATTGAAACTATATTTAATCAAAATGATTCATTGTATAAAATACAGAACTAGGTATTTTGTTTTATAGGTGATAAATAGAAATTAATTGTTTAGGTAAATACCTTATTGCATTAAAATATAAATTAAGAATTAAACTAATTAGTAATTTGATATTTTAATTGTTCGACATATATAATTAATATACATTCAAGAACCATTGAATCCCATTGACCATAATTATTGAACTTATAATATTAATTCCTCTTCAATTATTATTAATGACAAAATTATTAAGTAGTTTCATAAACCCTAAAAAAAGGTAGTTTCATAATTATATATTTTTTTCTACCAAAAGTCAATACTAGGAAAGGACTTAGAATAACGTGCAATAGAATTGGAATTATAATTTGGCACAAAGGATGTGAGTTTTGTGCCAATTTAATCTTATGATCATAACAGTTTCAATTTAGTATTTAATTTCTTGTAATCTAATTATCATTCTAAAAGGTCAATAGTTTGATCTCTCGCTCCTACGATGGTTGAACTACAAGATTTTATTTATTTATTTATTTTTTTGTGAGTGCAACTTAGTTTTAGTTTAGTTTCCATAAATTTGTCATATCTCACCATTTATTACTAAACTACTTTTACTCATTAAAAATCCTAAATATTTTATTCCATTTTTTTTAGTTCGACGACATGTAGGAGTGGAGATTTAAGGCCCCGTTTGATAACCATTTGATTTTTGGTTTTTGGTTTTTGAAAATTAAACTTGTTTTCTCCCAATTTCTCTACAATGGTTTTCATCTCCTTTAATGAAATATTTGAATTCTTAGCCAAATTCTAAAAACAAAAACAAGTTTTTGAAAACTAATTTTTTTAGTTTTCAAAATATGGTTTGGTTTTAAAAAACATAGGCAAAAAGTATATGACAAAACAAGTAAAACCATAGGTGGGAGTAGTATTTATAGGCTTAATTTTTAAAAATCAAAAATCAAAAATCAAATGATTATCAAACGGGGCCTAAATTTTTAACTTTTTGGTTGAGAACATAATACATTAGCTATACTTGACTTGGTTGTTACTCTGATCTAAACTCTAATACTAGTTAACTAAGACAATTAGAAAAATAGAAAATGTGAGCTTGTTGACATATAAATTAGAATGTGTCACATACTTAATAGAGTAATAATAGAGATAGTTATTTAGCCCATCTGCAAAGATCAAATAAAAATTAAGTCAAACTCATGTAGACCAATTTTTAATTTTGAAGACAACAAGGATCAAATTAAGAATAAACCCAAACTATAGAAATCAAATCGTTAATTTGACTCATATTTTTGGATCGAATTCTATATATATTATTTAAAATCAATCTAAATAGTTAGGCCCCGTTTGATAACCATTTGGTTTTTAAAAATTAAGCCTATAAATACTACTCCCACCTATGGATTTATTTGTTTTGTCAAATACTTTTTACATATGTTGTCAAAAACCAAGCAATGTTTTGAAAACTAAAAAAAAAAAAATTTGTTTCTAGAATTTGGCTAAAAATTCAAATGCATCCTTTAAGAAAGATGAAAACTATTGTAGATAAATTGAGAAAAAACAAGCTTAATTTTTAAAAATAAAAAACAAAAAACTAAGGCCCCCTTTGGTTCGTGATCCGTTTTCATTTTTATGTTTTTGAAAACAAAATGCGTTTGGTACAATTATTTTCAAAAACGGTTTTCAAAAACATCTAAAAAAATGACCTATTTTCGGAAACGATAAATTGTTGTTTTCTTTGTTTTTAAAAATTATGAAAACAACATATACACTCCTCAAAAGACACGATTTTCATCAAAACAACAAAATTGAATATTACAATTTATCTTTTTTCTTCAAAACTCACAAGCGTACCTCTATCTACAAAGTTGATCTATCATTAAATTTTTATGAATAATTTTTTATTACAAAAACTACAAAAAATAAAGATCAACAAACCGAAGTTATTGAAAATATTTATAGATGATTATATTATTGATTTAACTAGCACAACGTTGTATAAACATTAATCATTTTCGATAAATGATTTTTTTTCTCTCTCTTACTAGAAAGAATTTCTTTTCCTTTTTTCTGGTTAAAAAAGTTTTATTCATTTTATAAATTTTACCAGTTGTATTTCAAGAAACTAAAAATCTTTTGAACCATCTCTCCTTCTGCTATCTTCGCTATCTCCATGATCTTCCTTTTCTTTTTCGGCAACAATAAGTTCAAATTCGCTATAGAACGAAATAATTATATTAGTTTTTTTTTTTTATAAATAACTGATTATATGAAACACATATTAATCTTTTTCTACATTTTCAAATTTTAATCAAACATAGTTTTTAAATTTTGAATTCAAATTTAAAGTTTTAAAATTGGAACTAAATGTGTTTTCACATATATAGTGAAAATAAGAAATTTGTTTTTATTTTTGACCAAATTTTTTATTTTCAAAAATATTTTCGGATCACAAACTAAACGAAGCTTAAATGATTATCAAGCTGAGCAAAGGGCACATTAAGACTGCAGACCTATGATCAGATAAGAGGGGGAAAAAGGAACGATGGAGGGCATTCTGGTACTTTCTGGAACTACTTCGTGTAGCTCTTATCCAAAAAAAAAAAAAGAATAATAATACTAATAAACCAAAGCAAGAAAACGGACCTCAAGCGAATCTCGGAGCAGAGAGGAAGAAGAAGAAAGAGGAATCGGAAAGCCGTTAGAGCAAATAAGAAAAATACTCTCTCACAGAAATGGAGCTCCGGCACCGGCGGTAACAATTCTTCCATAGGAGGTGGTAGCTTAAACAATCAAGAACCTGCAAAAACTCCCTTGCATTTTCTCTACCATCTCCGAAACCTCTAACGTCCTTTTGATTTTGATTTCCCTTTTTCCCTAAACACTCCGTCGTCTTCTTCATCTTCTTCATCCATGCGGCGAGGCAGAGCCACAGATCCATTGGCGGCGGCGCAACCAGTTCATGAACAAGTTAAAGAAGTCCGATTCAGAGGCGTTCGGAAGCGTCCATGGGGCCGATACGCCGCCGAGATTAGAGATCCCTGGAAGAAGACTCGCGTTTGGCTCGGCACCTTCGATACGGCGGAGGATGCTGCTAGAGCTTACGACGCCGCCGCTCTCTCTCTCCGGGGACCGAAGGCGAAAACGAACTTCCCGTTGCATCCGTCGGCGATCTCTGTTCATCAGCAAATTCCATTCTCGCAGGAGTTTCATGATTCCGGCGGATTCTGCAAGATTAGCAACGTTCCTGTCAATAGACCTACATCGAGTAGTCTAAGCTCCACCGTGGAGTCTTTCAGCGGGCCGCCGCGGGTTTCTATTCCTGCTCCGTCGGTTCCGAAGCTCCGCCGCAAGTCCCTGCCGCCAGTCTCGCCCGACGATTGCCACAGCGACTGCGATTCATCGTCTTCCGTTGTTGATGACAGTGAAGAATATGCTCAAACGTCGTCCATTCGCAGAGTGTTGCCGTTCGATCTGAATCTACCTCCTCCACTGCCGCCGCCGCACGACATCGATTTATCCGGTGACGATCTTCAGGTTACTACTCTATGTTTTTGATAATGTTCTGCTTCCCAATCACAAATACCAAACGGTTCATTCTTCTCCCATGCCTCTTCCATTATCTATCTAATTTTCTTAATCGATTGAGCAGAACTTAAATCGTAACTTTGTCTCAACATGCTTGTTGAATGAGAAAATTTGCTTCTCCACTCCTTAATTTCTCTCTGTGTTGTTAAAGGATAGGAAAATCCATGGATTCTGCAAGGGATTTACATTTTGTTCTGATTATCTCGTTAATCATATGAAATAACTGTTCATTACATTAGAAAACAACATCATAATCTCTATTTGCGTGTTCAATCAATTCATAAGAATCATCTGCGTCATTAAGCCTTTACTGTATCAGCATTAGAGATTGAGGATTTTGAAATTAGGAGGTTTCCATTTCAAATTCATCTCTATTTGGGGATTCTACAGAATTAGGTTTCTATTCAAAAACCCCATTGGATTCTCTTGTTCTATGCCGTTTCTTGGGATTATTGCTTCTGGTACACATAATTATGGTAGTCGTAGTCAACTTTTATCATTTTTGCCCATGTTAGAGGCATTAATTCATCATCATTGCATATTCATACTTTACTACAAATCAAATGTCTTATAAGCATGCTACCATATTGATGGGACTGGATCAAATGCTCATAAATTTTTCGGATTTCTTCCAAAATACATTAGAATTTAGAAGCATGCAACAACTCATGTTTGAGAGTTATTTTGAAATAGAGAAAATCACTTTTTGTCATGTGGTTTTTAGTGATTTTAGACATGATAAAAGTGATTTTGACCACATATCCTTGATGTTTAATAAGAGTCTAGTAAATAATAAAGAGTTTAGAAAGAACGAGTTCAAGCCATGGTGACTACCTACTTAAGATTTAATGTTCGAGTTACTTGGCAATCAAATGTAGTAGGATTAGACAGTTGTCTCTTGAAAATAATCAGGTAGCATATAAGTTGATCCGAACAGGAGCAAGTTGCTATAGTGGATTTTGAGCCCAATTCAATATGTTCTAGAGAATGGGGTTGCTCAAACCCCCACGAAAGTGTGAGAGCTAAAGCCGCCCAAAAAAAGGAGGAGAATATGTTACTTTAGTTATCATGTTTTTGTTTGCCTTTTGAATTTGGGTTGGAAAATGATTCCAAGTTGACTGTTTTTTGAGCATTTAGATTAGTTTCTAATCTCAAATTTCCTTCTTATTTTGTCATTTTATTGAGTTCTTTAGGAAGGATTATGGTCTCGAATTTTCAAAGTTTGAATTGGCTGTTTGTTAAGATCAAATAATAATTATGCTTGGAAATTTATTTTGACTAGAATCAAAATTGGTAAAACATCTTTAGAATGGTTGTCATTGATCAATTGAAATTTTGGTAAAAGATTCTTTTTTATGGCCGATTTTGTTGAGGGGGTTAGTGAAATCCAAACCTTTTTCCTATAAGATTTAGACTAAATTATAAAAAATACCTCTAAACTTTGTCTATTGTTTTAAAAATACCTTAATTCTTTCAAAAGTTGCTATATTACCTTTAACCTTTTACGAATGTTTCAAAACTACCATTGGGTAGAAAAATTGTTAGAATGTTGAACAAAAAGTCGACGTATTTGAATGCATTTCTTTCAGACTACAAGCATTATAGTCATCGTCATGTCATTTTTGGTCATCGTCATGTTGGTTTTTCGTCCATCATTCTAACGGATTTCTACTCTAAGAGTAATTTTGAAACCTTTATGAAAGGTCAAGGATAATATTGCAACTTTTAAAAGAATATGTGTATTTTTTTTTTTTTTTTATAATTTAGCCTAAGATTTAATATACATCCTCTTTTGAAATTCAAAATTTGCAATACAATTTAAATCATATTTACTTTTATAAAGAAAGTATGTATGGAAAGAAGTTCTTGTCTTAAAATATTCTTCTTTTAGCTAAAGAAAATATGGTTTAATTTTACTCTCATTACTCATTTAGGTTGGTTGGTTTGTAATTAGAAAAAGAAAATTAATCGATCTAAAAATTTAATTAGATTAGGTTCCTAAACCGTTTAATTGAAGATAGGGCCACTTGCCAACTTGGTGCTGCAGTTATATTTGCCACATTTGGAAGATATTCAAATTCAAAGCTTGATTACTTACAAGTGATGGGTGATTGTTGTAACAATCAAGTAATCATCGGTTATATTTGTATATAAAAGAATATATTGTTTTTGGCATAATTAGTGAATTGTTTATTGTAGGTTGGGTTAAATTACAAGTTTAGTCCATAAACTTTTAAATTTATGTTTAATAGGTCTTCAAATATTAAAAAGTTTCCAAAATGTTTTCAACATGTCATTGAACTTGGAATTTTGTGATTGATAAGTTTCTAAAGTTTAAAAATGTCTAATAGACCCCTAAACTTTCAATTTTTTGTGTTTAAGTTAAAGCTTGAGGTGGAGATTAAATCACTGACCTTAAAAGAAGGTGATAGGTGTTTTATCCTCTAAGCTATGCTCATGTTACCGACCTATTAAACACTTTTAAATGTTAAAAACTTATAATTAGATATAAAATTAAAAGTTTAAGTACTTATTAGATACATTTAAAAGTTTAGAGACCTAATGGACACAACCTTAAAAATTAGAAATCAAATGAAAGTTTGTGGTGGATGAGGACATGTCTGTAGAAATTGAATCAAGTTAAACACTTTCCTACCCTTCTCTCTCTCTTTAGGGTTGTTGTTTAGGATTTCAACTTAACTAAAAATAAATAATTTAAGTTATTTTAATTAAAGCATGAGCTTAAACCCTTCACATTCACCATACTGTTAACTATAATCACTCAAACTGTAAATAAACATTGGAGACCAAAAAAAAAAAAAAAAAAAAAAAAAAAAACCAACAACTGAAGCCTTTCATCTTTAGTTTATCTTATATTACTTGTAACAAAACATGTTAACAAGATTTGTCAATTTCATTTTAGTTGTCAACTTAAGCCTGACTCAATTAGTTAAGATAATATATGATTGACAAAAAGGTTGAAAAGTTCATATTTCTATCTCTACGTGTGGTTGAACTAAAAAAAATATTTTAGTTTTTCTACTTCATTGTTCATTCTTATTTATTTATTTTTGAGTACAAGAAAGAAACAGAAACGAAAGAACACTAAAAAGAAAGTTTATCCCTTTGGAGCCAAAGTGAGCATAGCTCAAATGACATAAAGTATGTGTTAACAACCAAGAGGTCTGTAGTTCAAATTTCTCCAACCCCATATTGTATTCAAAAAAAAAAAAAAAGAAAGTTTATCCCTTTGGAGTTCGTTCTTAATAATCAAAATATAAATAAATGAACAAATAAAAGCCACACATCAATATCATAAATTACAAAGCTTTCGAAATTCTTCCGCCCAATGGGTCAATAATAAACAAACCCAATCAAGCTCTTGGGCTAGCTTCTAGCTGAACAGCTTATTTATAATATATAAACTTATATATACTTATATATAGATAAAACATATAGTACAAGCTTATACTATTTGATACATAGAATTAAGCTAGAAGGGAAAACCCACATACTATGCTAGGGGGATGATTATATTTTTGGTAAAGCAATGTAGATTTTAAAATTTATTAGAACAACATAAGTTTTTTTGAAAACTTATTCAAACAATAGAAGTATCTAGTAAAAAGATAGAAAATATATCTCTCCAAAAGACGTATTTGATTGACCAAATATGTCTCTTGAAAAGACATTTGTCTACATTTTCACCAAAACTATCCTATTATTTAAATAAGTTCCAAAACATCTTTCATTTTTCTAATAAGTTTCAAAACCTCCAAAATTTTAGACTTCGATAAACCGAGGCATCAAAGGAACTTTGAAAGTGAATTCTTGACTACATAAGCTGAAATGATCTGGTTGGTTTTTTGGGTTGGATGAAATGAGTCCCAAAAAATGTACTTATTTGCATTTGTGCAAGTGAACATGTTCCCATTGCAAGCATAGCCCATCTCAAACATTCCCGTTGCACAACATGCCGTTGATGTCACATCAAACCCTGTCACAAACCAAAAAAAAAAAAAACAATGATTTTTTAACGTTAAAAATACTTTGCTACTAACTCGATAGTATGACTTGACTAAGCTTTTGACATATGTTTACCTTTTTTTTTTTTTTTTTTTGGTAAAAATGAAAAAATCTCTCTTCTTCCTCTCTCTTTCTCTTCTAGCTATCAAAAGATAAGTACTTGTTGTCTAATTAGATAATTACGTGTGGTCCTTTTAACATTTTATTCTAAAAACTAAAACTCATTTTTTGAAATTAGTTATTTTTTGTCGGGAATATAAAAAGAAAAATATTAAAATTACTGTAACCTATCAATTTAAGCTCATTACCGTAGAGGGAGGGCTTTTTGATCATGTACAAGAGAACATGATACGGATTCGAAAACACCAACTCAATCTCGGGAAGCTCCTTGTTGAGTTTCACAGTCAAAGCCTTGAGCTTGTTGTTGAATTCCACAGCCAGATTGTTGTAACTCTCCACACAATCATTGTTGCCTTGAAAAACATTTCTTGTTCTTTCCAACGGCAAGCACCCCATCGGCGGCAGCCCGCCGAGGGAGATTTTCCGAGCGCCGAGGCCGTGGAGCTTCTCGATAAACCCGCCTGCGATTCCGATGAGAAAGTCCTGGTACTGTTGGATGTTGTACTGCGACGAACGGCCTGGCATTGTGTAGTAATTCTCCAAAAAGTCATTGGTTCCTAAGCTCATCACATATAGAGCTTCGTTTATTGTTTGGTTTGCTGTGTCCGAGCCTTGATATGCCCTCAGCTTTGCTTGAAACTCCTTGTAGTATTCAAGTTGTTTCCATAATGGTATCACTGACTGCAAATATTACAAAATTATTTGCATCAGAGAGTTTAAAAACCAAAAAAAAAAAAAAAAGTGATTTAAATGGATTGATTTTGAAGTCGGAATCAAGGTAGGGGTCATTTAGCTAAGTTTACGTTTCTCCTTTTTCATTTCTCGTTTTCGATCTTTAAAACTTATGAACGCGTTTGATAATTGTTGTTTATTTTTCTTTCTCATTTTTAAGATACGACTCATAATTTAATATTTTTAGTGTTTTCATAAACTTTGGTCCAATGTCTATTTTTGTGGTCAAAAGTACATTGTGGTTTTTGTATTTTCAATTTTTGTCTATTTTATTTGCTATACTTTCAAAACATTTATTTTAGTCTATGTTCTTTTGCCTTTAAAAAAAATAACTATTTTGGTCTCTATTTATAAGATCCTCACATAAATGTTACACAATGTAAACTCTTTAATACAAAGTATGACAATAATTCAAGAAATTTATAAGGTATAGTAACCAAAATTTTTTAGAATATAAGAACCAAAATAGATAAAGCTAAAAGTTATAAAAATATCAAAATAAATATTTTAAAAGCACATATCAAAATAGACAAAGGTCGGAAAAGTACCTCAACTAGAATAAACTTTGTATTAAACAAATTAAATATAACATAATAATCATTATTTTAACTCTGAAAACTAATTTTCATGTCAAACAAACACATTTTTTCTTATTTTCTTCAAAAAAAATAAAGAATAATAGTTACCAAACACAATTTTATTTTCTTTTTTACAAAAAAACAAATGTTATCAAACGAAGGCAAAATTACCAAAACGTCAGAAGTGGCATTGTCATAGCCAGTTCCAGCAGAAGCAAAAGTGACCCCAGTGGCCAAATCTGAGATGTTATAAGCAGGATCCAAGTAAGCCGGCACAATTGGCTTCAACCCAAAAGCCTCAGAAATGAAGTCCGTCGGAATTCTCCCATTCGAAAATCTCCCCGTCGCCTTCCCGCCGGCGAAATCCCGACCGTAAGGCAAGAAATTGCTTCTTGCAATGGTGGGAATGAAGTTGTTATTTCCAGCATCAACCGACGAGTCGCCGAAGACGATAATCGATGAAACCTTTGCTTCGGTTATCGTCTTTGGAGACGAAAGGAGGGGGACGATAACAAGGCATACGAAGAACATGTAAGCCATAACTTTGGTTTGGTTCTGTGATCTTTGGTGGATCAAAAAAACAGAGTCTTGTTGACAATACACATGAGAAAGCAGAGAAGGAGGGGCAATGGAATAAATAAATATGGTTGTTGGAGGGGAAATAAATGAGAGCTTGAACTGAAACTATTAAGTTTGGAGAAGTTGTTGGGGGAGTTTTAATTGTGGCTAACAAACATTAAATGGAATCATATTCATATGCAAGCATTTCATATTCTCATTAAGTTTCTAACCCCACAACAAATTCTCTCATTATGTTTTTCGAGTTAAATTACAAGTTTAGTCTATAAGGTAGAGTTGTCAAATAGTTGCTTGAATTTTCAATTTTCTGTCGGTTAGGTCTGTTAATTTTGAAAAATGTTTGTATAGGTCAGAAATTTATTAGATACAAAATTAAAAGTTAAAAGACTTATTAGATAACTTTTAAAGTTTAAGGATTTCTTAGACATAACATTGAACGTTCAAGGATTTGGACGAGGAGGAATGAGGTCCTCGTCCCAAATCTGGACAAGAAACGCACGAATGACTTGTTCAGAAGTTTTTCATTTTAGTAAACATGAATGAGCTCTTTGGACGAGCGATCCACTTGGCAATGGCGAGGGCCTCCAACGACAACAAATGGCAACTCAACCTTCAAAGACAATTTTTTTTTTTTGAAATCTCAAGGACCAAATAGGATACCAACCTCAAACTTTAGGGACCAAAGTGTATTTTGTACTAATTTTTATCATTGTATTTAAGTGAACTAGTCACTTCTAACCTTAAATCTCATTTTCATCAATTTAAATCTTACATTTGAATAAGTGATGCAATCGATACCCTTCAATCAAACAAGTTTCTATTTTTTTAACATTCATGACAATTATAGACATTCTTATATATATATAGTTGAACGAAACTATATAGATATTAATTTTTGTAACCATACTAGATGCATTCTAAGTATTTTCATGATCAAATTCAAAAATTTATTTATATATAACATCATTTCAAATGTTTCGGTATTATCAGTTATTTCATAACATTAATCCCAACACATTCAAATTAAATCTTTTGAAAGTCATTGAAATGAAAGCTTTTAGAGTGTTTCCAAAAAAGTTGAAGAAAGGGATTAGATGGATTTCTAGAAAAACAAGACCCAAATAAAGGAATGATTTATTAAGATGGCAAATATAACATAGAGGATCACTAATCACTTTCAGTTTCCTTCCCAACCACCTCATGCGACACGTCGTAATGAACAAATGAAGAAATCTGAAGAGTTTAATAATGTGGTTGGAACCGCCCATGATAACGACAATATTATGGGTGTCGGATATGAACAGAAAAGGAGGTGGAGATGGGCCTCCGTGATTGCTTTATTACCCCCATCACCATTTTTTTTTTTTTTACAATATAACATATTCTATACATGAATTTATACTCATCTAACCTACTTAACTATTGTATATATGAGTAAATTCGTGCATAATTCAATGGACAAGATACTAATTACTGTTTCAAAGATTGATAGTTCGATCCACCATCCCTACAATTAATTGTTGACATATACGAACTTAAAAAAATTGTTTATACATAAATGGGTTAAAAAACACTTTTGAATCCATGAAAGTAACAATTTAGTCTATGAACTTTAATTTGTGACGATTTAGTCCCTGTACTTTTGATTTTTGTAACAATAATTTAGTCTCTATATAGCATGTAATAATTAAGTCCTCATATTTTAAAATTTGTAAAGATTTAGTCCTATTATGAAAAATGTTGTTAAGATTTAATAAAATTTCTTGTGTAGATCGACTGATTAGAAGCTAAATGTGCTTATAAGCTACAATAACTAAATCGTTACATAATAAAAATTGACACTAAATTTTGATAGGATTTTTCACTATTGGGATTATGTTACAAATTTTAAAGTATAAGGATTAAATTGTTATAAATAAAATTCATGGACTAAATTGTTACTTTTTGGAAAGTTTAAGAACCAAAAGTATTTTTTAACCACATAAATATTTTTAAAAATATCTATGAAGATTAGTCTTCCTTTAAAATGTATACGTAAATATTATGATTTGAGTGGTTAGTTCCTATGATTTATGGTACATTGTTTCTTTGCTTTCTATTTATCGTTGAATGTCTCAACTTTGAAAATTTTGTTGAGAGGATGATTAAAGTCCCATGTAAGTTAGACAAAGAAAAAAAAATATCCATTGATATGAGACATTTTCAAGTGAAATCAAAAGTAGAGCACGGAGACTTGAGTCCAAAGTAAATAATATCATACCATTATAAAAATTATGAAAGATTTTGTTGTTCAATTCATCATTGATATGAGTAGTACATATAGATGGGCTTTTAATTTATAAAATTATTGAGTCATGACAAATAGAATGACATTTTAATTTAATTTATTTGATTTCATTGATGGGGTATTGAGCTTATTGGTTAAATAGATACATTCCGTTCTAAATTTTACATAAAGAATCAAGCTAATAAGACAGGTAATTTGACAGGTTTATCATTGAACATGATTTATGCATTTTAATGACTATTAAATCATATTTTGGATGTATGTTATTTCGTTGACTTTGATAATGATTGAAACATATAAACTTTGTTAAATGACCAATCGAAACGTAGTTTAGTTATAATTACTATCTAAAGATTGATGGTTTGATTCCCCATCTTTACAATGGTTGAACTTAAAAAGAAATTGTTAAAGTCAACTTGAGTATAGCTTAATTGGTATGAAGTATGTACTATTGACTAAAGGTCAGAAGTTCGAATCTTCCACCCTATATTGTTTTAAGTTAAAAAAAAT
Organism: Trichosanthes truncata; assembly: GCA_033996785.1. Classification (NCBI taxonomy): domain Eukaryota; kingdom Viridiplantae; phylum Streptophyta; class Magnoliopsida; order Cucurbitales; family Cucurbitaceae; genus Trichosanthes; species Trichosanthes truncata. The sequence continues at coordinate 58,816,431 of JAWPNB010000010.1, forward strand.
TATTAAATGGGCTGTCCTAGTCGATGTTTAGAGGGGGAATTGGACCTGGCCATGGGGTCTGCCCCAACTTTAAAGGGTAGGGTGCCTTGGCAGAGGGGTCGCTTGCTCTCACAAGGGCAGCTTTATTCTTGACCTACAATTTACGGCCATTTAATTTAATGGACCCACTTTGCTCCCTCATATGTGAAAGCTTTCACAGCTCACTTTGTAATAAGAACCCAAAATATTGCTTCCAAATTGGTATTATATAAAACACATATGGTTCGGTATTAGATTCAATCGTAACTTAAACTTTTAGATCTCTAGTAGTGATATTATTGGAAATGACTTGTAGTACGTGTAATGTTACAATGTAGTTGTTACTCTTGTAATTGTTAAATATATAATTGAAAAAGTATGTATTTTTTTCATCATTCAATTATGTCTCTAATAAATTATCATTGGAACACCCATCATTTAGACCTAAATATTATTTTACATGGTATTGAAACACCACGAACATACTAGTGTGAATCTCAAAACCATATGTAATATAATCGAACAATTCCTCTTAACCAATTTATTCTAATCTTTTTATATTATTCACTAGTTTATGCTCCAACTATAATCCCACTCCACGATGACACTAAAAATAAGTAGATGATAGTTTAGATTTCAAATGTAGGAAGGATGATAGGCAAAATAAATACATGTTCGAAAATTTATGGATGAAAACATCATTTTTTTTCTCTTTTAATGACGGTTATTGATCCTCAACTTTAATATCAAAATGGTCCAATTATTAAATTCATCGACAAGATTTACCAACTTGTAGTGACCACTTTACAACTATTAGACGCATGAATAAAAGAGTCAAATAAATATACTTTTCAACCTCATATATCTAACAACATATCGTAACTCGTAATAGCAAAACCTACCCTAACTTTTCAAATGGGAAACGACCAACAAAAACTAGTAGAAGCATGAAACTGAAAAAAATACTCAATTATCCTTAGCAAACTGGCTGACACTAATAAGATTTTTGGTGATATTTGGTACATGAAGAAGATTATTAAGATAAAAGACAGCATTAGAGGATTTAGACGAAGAAGATGTAAGAATTGAAGAACCAATGTTCAAGATATCCAAACCTGCACCGTTTCCAACATGTACTTTATTATCGCCCAGGTATTCGAACCAAAGGATAGATTGGAAAAATCATTTGTGACATGATTTGAAGCCCCCGAGTCAGGATACCACTGACTTTCCTTGTTAAGATCATGTTGCAACATGAAGGCATTCATCATTTGCTGTGAAGATCCTTGGTTTGACATAGATGACTGAGATGGATTAGCATTTTGTAGAGTGGAATTTGGTCCTTGATACCATCGTTCAAACCGGAAATAACACCTTAGCACAGTATGCCCAAATTTCCCACACAATTGACACTGCGGTCGATTATTATTATTCCAAGGATGCCTGTCGGATTTATTACCCTGAGGCCTCCCTCGTCGGTTTGAATCATTATTGTTGGAAGTAAAAGCAGATGAGGAATTGAATGATTGTTTCGCGGAACTCTGAGTCGTAAGATTCACCGAAGGTAATGACACATCCGAATGAATTGAAGAATGACGCTCAATTCTGTTCTCCTGAGTAAGAAGTAGCGAATACACTTTCTGTATAGAAGGATAATCATCTTTTTCTGTAATTACGGACACAATAGAGTCATACTCAGGCCCTAATCCCGCCAGAATGTGCATAACATGATCTTCGTGAGAAATCTTCCTTCCAGCTGTTGATAACGAATCGATAAGATTCTTAATTTTGAGAAAATACTCCTCGAGCTTGAGATTACCTTTCTTCATCATTTCAAGTTTAGATTTAAGATCCATAACTCTGGCCAAATTGCGAGAAGAAAAACGCGAGTCAAGAACCTTCCAAACTTTGCACGCTGTTTTACAATCAAGCATCTCATATAAGAGTGTATTCGTCATGGATCCAAGGAGCCAAGCAGCAATCAAACTATCTTGACGAATCCAGTGCTGATAGTCAGGATTGAGAAGCCTCGCTGAAGTTGAATTTCCCTCATCAGCAAGAAATTTTGACGGAACTTCAGAATTAGCATCAAGAAAATGCTCCAAACCATATCCCCGAAGTGTAGTAAAAACTTGAAGTTTCCAAAACAGAAAATTCTCTTCATCAAATTTGACTATGGTAGTCTTGTTCCCTGGATTGATCGCTTTATGAGATAGGAACAAATTCTGAACATCGGATGAAGTCTTCTCAATAGAATCAACCGAGTCCATGGCGGAAAAAAAAATCAATAGGATCGCAAAAAGTCGTTTGACCTAGAATGCTCTGATACCATCATAGTTTCTCAGGAGTAATACAGAGTAAAGACTCGAAGGAAAATGATCACAAAACAATATCATACTTCATTCATCTGTGATCAATAACAGTAGCCTATTTATAGACTAACTGTGAATACAATGAAAACCAGAAGTTACAACTGAAAGACTTTACGTAACAAAAACACAATTACAGTTGTAACAAAATAATATTAAACCACCATCCAACTAATCCCAACTAATGAGCTCTCTTCACAATTGTTAATGAAGAATGACAAGGCCAGATTAGATGTGCTTTATGGGAATTAAAATACAGGCAGGAAAAAAAACAGAAAAGAGAGCAAAAGGGCAGTTGAGAATCAAAGATATTACAAAATAAACATATATTATGTGCAATCAAAGTATTGCAATTGAAAATTCAGTGCCTTGTTTTAATTTTGGTTTGAAAGAAAGTCAACTAAACGTGGGAAGAAGAGTTCTGAGCAAATCATTGACAATAATCTGGTTGGTCTTCTCTGTGGGATGAAAGGCATCCCAAAACACATATTTGTTTGCATCTCTGCAAGTAAATGAGTTTTCTTGGTTGCATAAATAGCTCATCTCAAATGTCCCTGTTCCACAGCATGCCTTTCCAGCCACCTCAAACCCTAATCCATTTTAAAAGAGAGTCAAAATGGCAAAAATTTTAGCTATGAAGAGAATTATCGGCGGCCAGGTCTATTGAAATCTCATGTTGGCCACCATTAAGTCTTTTGACAAGTAAGAAAGAAGAATACAGAAAGGAAGAGAGAACAAATATATATACGTTCTTTATTTTTTTTAAAAAAATAAATAGCTGTCAAATTTTAAATGGTTATTAGCAGAAAGGATTCCCTACTTATCAGTTAGCAAGCAAGTTTTGTCAAAATTTCTACATTGTAGTAGTATGGACAAGTTTCTAGGACACTATGACACTAGTACTACTTATACTCATTTCATTCACAACTTGATCAAGTAATATATATTATTTTGTTTTATTGGTCTCTTGCTATTCTTAACTATTGCTGTTACGACAAACAATGAAAGAACTATTGTATATGGATACTACTACTTAATGTCTATCACTTTAGTATCATTTAACAATGATGTGAGTCCAACGACATTTGAAGAATTATTTATGAAAAACATAGTATGAAAAGAATGAGTAAGTACTACACGCCAAATCTAAGTATAGCTCAAACTCAATTGATTGAAGTATATATTTTCGACCAAAAGGTCAGAGGTGGTTCGAATCTATACCCGTAAAAAGAAAGAGAGTAACTATTACACCATTCTAGAAATTTTTCATAAAAGTGGAGAGAGAGAGATGGGGAATAATTTTACGTAGGGTTGGCAGTGTCTTAAAGATTGTGCTGCAAATGGCACAAGAAGCAGACTTCTGGGTCAGTAAATTTGGCTGCCTGTTCTGTTGAACTTATTAATGGCTATCACCAAATTATTTTGATGACAAGGGCGTTGCTGAATCCAGCCAGCTCTTGTTAGCTGCCGTGTGGTGTGTTATATAAATGGTGGTTTCTCCTACCAAACTAACTTTAGATATTTTTCCTCCTCATGGATTTATATAAATGGTGGTTTCTCCTACCAAAATTAGTTTGTCTAGAATTTAAAGTTTTTTCAAAAAGTATGATGCACGAGCATCGAGGCACATGAATGTAACGTCACCACATCGAAATGATAAAGATCTTATGACCATCCAAGCATAGTTAAAAAAGACTTAGAAAATTAAAGTTGATAGCTACCCGTGCATCTTATTTTTATGTTTTCCTCATTTATGAGATTTTCAAAAATTTAGCCACTTTCAACAATCCTATATCAAGAAAGAACACTTTTTGGTCATTTGTTCATAGAAATTTTAAAAATAAGTTTGTTTCGCTTGGAGCAATACTATGCTAGAGTGAGACTTTTCCTAAGCAATATATTGAAATGATTCGTGTTGATCTATAATAACAATCTTCACTACGTCCAAGGTATAGAGGATGTCAAATCTAGATTCTAAATTTTGGCCTAATCTTAAGCCTAGGACGTCATAAGAAGAGGCCCAAAACCAACCACATAGCTACAACCAAAATTTTCAACCTTAACTTAGAAAATCTTGTGTGATAAAGATGACTATGACGTCAAAACTGAACAGAGACACTATAGAGAAGTCAACATGAGCATAACTTAGCAGTTAAGACACCACTTTATTTTCTTAAAGTCGAATGTTGGAATCCTACCCCACATTTGTTGAACTAAAAAAAGACCCGAGACACCATGCAAAGATAAAAATTGGCAAGAGTATAAATATAAAGCACAAATAAAGGTAGGATCTTTCTTACCATATAAATAGGGCTTGCTGATGATTTGATAAAATATGCCATAAGGATTTGAAAAAACCATTCTAAGGCCAGGGAGCTGCCTATTCAACTCCCAAACAAAGCCCTCCAACTTCTTGTTGAATTCCAAAGCCACAAGGTTGTATTTCTCAACACAGTCAAAATTACTCATAACATTTGTTGCTCTTTCAAGTGGCAAACAGCCCATTGGAGGCAGCCCTGTAAGTGAAATTTTTCTAACTCCAAGACTGTAAATTTCTCTGATGAAGTTTCCGGCGAGTTGCAAAAGGAAATCCTCAAACTGTTGAATGGTAAATTGGAGTCTCCGGCGAGGAATTGTGTAGTAATTTTCTAAGAAGTCGTTTGTTCCTAGACTTACCAAATATAAAGCTTCTTTTATCACTTGATTTGCCTTTTCATTGCCAAGATAGGCTCTTAGTTTGCTTTGATAGTCCTTGAAAAACTCCACTTCCTTCCATAGTGGTATCACATTCTGTGGAGTTTAAAATGGCACTTTGTCAAAATGGGGTTCTCATATTTCATAGAAAGATTGAAAATTTGAAGTTATAAGATGAAAAAAAAAAGTTTAATTATAAGTTTGGTGCCTAAGGTTGCTTTAATTTATGATCCCTCTGCTTTAAAAGATTTCTAATAAGTTTATAAACTTTTAAAAAGATTTAACAAACCCTTCAACTTTTAATTAATTTTTTGTATCTAATAAGTTGTTTTATTAAGGATAAAAATCATTCTTAGTCCCTGAACTTTTAAAAAAGTAACAATTTAGTCTCTGAACTTTGATTTGTAATGATTTAGTCTTTATACTTTCAATTTTGTAACAATTATGTCCCTGAACTTTAGTATGTAACAATTTAGTCTCTATGAAAATTTGTAACTATGTAGTTCCTATCGTGAAAATTATTGTTAAGATTTAATTGAATGTCTTACATGGGTAGATCAAATTTGTAACTATGTAGTTCCTATCGTGAAAATTATTGTTAAGATTTAATTGAATGTCTTACATAGGTAGATCCAAAAACTAATTTAATTGAATGTCTTACATAGGTAGATCCAATAAACTAATTAACGACTCAATATATTTATAAGCTACAAAATATAAATCGTTAAATAATAAAAATCGATATTTAATTTTGATGAACTTTTAAATGACATGATTAAATGGTTACAAATTTAAAAGTACAAGAATTATAATCTTTAAATAATATACCATTGTGGAGTTCAAGGGTATAGGGACTTTAACATACTAAAAAAAAAGGTAGGGTCTTTAACATTAAATAGTAGGCAATGAATTAAACCTATCACCTTTTTAAGAAATAGAAACACCTCAAAAATTTAAAGATCTATAAGAAAATAACTTTTTTTTACAATCTCATGAAATTCACGACAAAGACTTAAACTTATAAGAAACTTTTTAAAGCACTTAGTTCAAATAAACTCAATTTGAAAGTTGGAGAATTAAACTTATAATTTAACCGTAAAAATCAGGCATGCATGGTCACTAGAACTTACTAGGACGTCGGAGGTGGCGTTATCGAAGCCAGTTCCGGCGGAGGCAAAGCAGACTCCGGTGGCGAAATCGGCAATAGTAAAAGCAGGATCCAAGTAAGCCGGAATGGTAGGTTTCAAGCCAAAAGCTTCAGAAATGAAGTCCGGCGGAACACGGCCATTAGAGAACCTTCCGGTGGGTTGTCCGCCGAAGAAGTCACGTCCATAAGGCCTAAAATTACTTTTCAACAGTGTCTTAATGACATTGTTATTGCCAGAATCCACAGAGGAGTCTCCAAAGACAATAATGGCTGGAACCTTAGCTTCAATTTCAATTTTGGATGCCAATGTGAAGAGAATAATCATGAAAAAGATGAAGAATTGGTTAGCACAGAAGAAACCCATTATTGAAAAAGCAAAAAAGATTGTTCTTTGGGAAAGAAAATGGAAGAGGGAGAGTGAAGAACGTTGAAAGATGAATTTTTTAGGGTTAATTTTGCTATAAATTGTGGAGAGAGAGGTGTAGTTTGGTGGGAATTTAATGAGGATTTTGATGGCGGTTGGTCCAACAAATCTACATGCAAAAGCAAACATTATATTATATAGTTTTGGTTCAGGTTCTTAAGCCATATGGTGGGGGTTTTCCAGTTATGGACGCCGGTGATGGCGACGGAGACGGCCGCCGGAATTATAACTCTTTTAGTACTTGGGGAGGAGAAACAGGTTGGCATGCATTGGAACTCATTATTCCGGCATTATCTTCTAGGGGTTTAATGATTATAAATATTATATTATTGGAGTGATGATGGGAGAGTCAAGTTTTGTGGGTGTGTTTTTGGGAAAAATTCTAGTACTACCATGATATGAATTTTTTTTTCATATTACTTCAATTTATTGTTTGCTACATCAGTATCCTTTTGAAAATTATGTAGGGTCCATAAAAAATTATGTGGGGTCCACTAGTATTAAAACATAGTGTGAACAAATGAAGTATGATACTCTCGTACTACTATAAATTTTTTCTGTGTTTTTAGGTTAAATTACGAGTTTAATTGGTTAACTTTGTTGGTGTTTAATAAGTTCTTGAATTTTTTAAAATGTCTAATATATCTTTTAACTTTCAATTTTGTGTTTAACAAGTTCTTGATAGGTATGTTCACGAAATGGATATGGGATAGAGATGGCTACCCATTTAAATCTTCCTTAAATTTCAAAGGATCAAGGTAGGGATTCCCAATGAAGAATTTGTGGGGATCAAGTTCCTCTTAGAAATATTTTTCTATTTATTTTTTTTAATCTCGATTGAATTAAATAAGTCTTTTGATAAATTTTCAATTAGATAGTTAATTTAAAATCTTCATCTAAATGGTTAATTTCATACAAAAAAAAATCTCCATTTTAAGAAAAAAAATTTAAACCTCCTAATAAAAACAAAATAATATTCCATATCAATTTATCTAATTATTCATACATTCAAATGTTTAATCATATAATTCAAACATATCCAATTATCTAAGTTATTAAACAATAAAACTTTATGTATTTATATATATATTAAAAAAAGAGGCAAACAGATCGGGGGAGGGGACAAGGAATATATTCCTCGTCCCTATTCCTATTTAGCTCGCGAAATTTTTTTTCCCACTCCCTCTCATCTTCCCTGCAACGTTAGGGGCATGTGGACCCTCGTGAAAAATGGACATCCCTAATTCTTGACTTATTTGACATTTTTTTTTAAATTTACCGACCTATTAGACACAAAATAAAAAAAATTAAGGTCATGTTTATTAGATACAAAATTCAATTTTATGTCTAATAGATTCATTTGTTTTAACAAATGTCGAATATGTCAAAATTTATAAGACACAAAACTGAAAGCTTTTAGGACCTAATTAGACACAAAATTGAAAATTTAGAGAGTTATTAAATACAAAAGTGAAAGTTCATAGACTAAAAATATCACAATCTTTATAAGATACTATATTGTACTTCTCAATTAAGTCATTTCTTTAAAAAAATTATTATGATACAAATTTTCTCTCATTGTCAATTGATTTTAAGATGGAACCCATATTTATTTAATAATTTTTTATTTTTTAAAAGCTCATCATTACATTAAAAAGTTCTTATAAAAAAAAATCATACTTCCAATTTCAGAAGGGTCCCTAAAGACATTTAAGAAAGGCATGCAAAGAGATGTAAACATCAAGTTTTTGGTCCTCATCAATTTGGTCATGTTTGTTGGGATAGTAAATATGGCTCAAAAATCAGTCTTAAGAAAAGGAAAGAAAAAAAATGAGTCACTTTCTCAACAAAGTTTGTGACTTCTTAATAAGGTAAGCAATCTAAACTCTTAGAAAATATATTTCATTTTACTTCCAAACTCGAAAAGATGAGAAAAATATCATATATTATATTCATCTGATCATGAAAAAAAGAGTGTATTGAACGATATTGTTTGCTTTGTTACTTGTAATAATGGATATTGTTTTCATTTTGAATTTGAGGTCACCATATATATATATTTGCTTTGGATTTCACTAAAAACATTCATAACAATATACGAGACTTAGATTTGCATCCCAAAATTTGTAGTGACGATGAGGACCATAACAAACTTCTTCTCATCAAAAAAAAAAAACCCTTTCTTAAAGATATATAGGGATGAAATTGTGAGAAAATATAAAAATTAAAATGGTATAATTTAATATATATAAAAAATGAGAATAATATTGTGGCTTAGAATTAATGGAGATCAGCCAGCTAGCTAGGGATCACATAAATTATTAATATTTATGTTGTAGTTAGGTATTTAATATTAACTTTTGGTTTGGTGGTATTCATTATTTATAGCGTGGCCTAATAAATTGGCAACATAATTAGGTTTTTGGCATTGACTTTCAGTACGGACTTTGTTGGGTAATTGAATAACTTTGAGTTGACAATTATTAATCCAAGGTATTTTGTTATTTTTATCAGTTGAAAATTGAGAGTGAATTATTAATTTGGAAAATTACCGTCAAATGAAACCACTTTTACTGAAATACAAAGCAAATGCATTCAATTCAAATCATTATTATGTTTGAGGATTAGAGGGAAGGTTTCACTTGATTGGGATCTTTCCCACATTAATTATTTTTTTAATACAATAAATGTGAAGTATGGAAATTTAAACCTCTAATTTCAAGGGAAGAAACGTATATGCTAAATACCGCTGAACTAACTTTGATCAATTATTCCTTGTTATATTGTTAAAGTTAGTGGATAATTAATTCAATAATATCAACTTAAACTTAAGGTTTTGATTCGTAAAATTTAAATCCAAATTGATTTTTTCATTGTGAAGCGATAAACAAAAATGTAAACCTAGTTTAGTTATGAACTTTTAAGATTTATTCGTTCGATAATTGATCCTTATCATTATTTTGATTTTAACACATGGATAATGAGTGGTTTTAGGTACGTGTACTAAAATAAACATTTCAAAATTTTATGGACTAAAAGATGATTTAGATCTAAAACAAACATTTTAAAAGGAAAATTACAAAAACTACCCCTCAATTATAAGGATTGTTTCAATCACACTCTTGTTACAACTATGCCTTTAAAAATGGTAAAATACACAAACCAGTAAACAACTACTATAAGGATCGTTACAAATCAAACACTTAAATTATAAGATTGTTGTCCATTTTTTTATCATATAAGAAATTTGAGAACTATAATATTAACCATTTAAATAATTTGGCTTTCATATCAATGTTGAGCCACCATCTCGATTTAAGAAAACAAAACATTGACGTAAAAAATTTAGATTTCATTGTAAAAATCCTTATAGGTTTGAGAGTTTGATTGAAACAATACTTATATAGTTCAATGGTGGTTTTGCCTCAAAAGATCTGACCGCTTTCTTGGGGCATATCGAAGATCTCCTACACAGAGAATATTGATGGATGGGGTAAAACAGAACTGATACCAGCCAAAAGAAAAATCATTGTAATGGACAAATAGATGATCCAAAGACTCAGAGCTACTGTGACAAAGCAACCACTAGTTAGGAGAGAGATGCAGACTCGGGTATCTTCTCTAAACTCTATCAGCGATATTGATACTAAGATACAAGATTGACCAGATAAAAAATTTGCATTTCTTTAGGATAATCGACTTTCATAATAGGTTGCAAATTTGATTGTTCGAAAGACTTTGATTCTGTAAATTAATGGAGAACAAAGTCAACCAGGCTGTTGAAGTACTAAAAGAGCCATTTGTAGAGATCGTCCAGTAAGGAATATTAATGCCTCAATTTGCATTTGGCCTTCAGAATAGACCTGAAATATCAGTCCAGGATTGAGATTCCCTATCGAGGAGACGAGAGGTCTTCTCGAGAAGAAATTTCATATATTATTTGAGAGGTCCCAAACTTCTGCCATGGAAAGATCTTTGGTAGTTAGTGCAAAAAAACACTAGAGGTTGTAATGGCCCTAACTCAGTCCAGCCATGAAACCAGAAAGAAGTGTCCTCCCCATTCCAAATATTCCAACTCAGTCCAGCCATGAAACCAAAAAGAAGTGTCCTCCCCATTCCAAATATTCCAACTGACATTGTTGAAAAAGAGAAATGTTCGAGCTTGTGGATGGCAAACCACAAACTTTTGAGCTTTGGAACTTACAAATGGCGGGTATAGAGCCGATTTATGGGCTCTTGTATTTGTTCAGATCAGAGATCTCTAAAGAGAGTCTTTCTTAGTGTAGAACCTCCATAACCCAATTGCTTAGAAGAACCCAATTGTTGTTAAAGTGTTGATATATAATTAAATTTACCATAACCCATCAACTTAAGTTTTTGGGTTGATTGGTGATTTAACATGGTATCAGAGCAGGAAGTCCTAAATTCGAAGTCCTGTAATATCATTTCCTGAGGAGGAGTGTTAAAGTTAAGCTTTTGGGTTGGTTGGTGATGGTACAGTTGTCTCTAATTTTGAAAATATCCACTTGGTACTGACAATTTGAGGAATAAGGAAAGAATTCCAATGGGGTGAATCACTATATATAACAATTCCTTGTTCACAACCACAAATGGAAAATAAAATCTTGGTAAATGGCAACTCAATTTTATTGTTTTTATTTTGTTAACATTTCTTTCAAACTTTAGCACTATATTATATTTATCAAATATTATTACAGAGAGAGGGGAAAAAAGTAGCGAGCCCTCCCTAGTATTTGCATATAATTGAGCTCTATCCAATAGGCAATGTAACCACAAAGCTTGTAGTAGGAAAATTATCGAATGAAGATAATTTTATTCTTCTACAATCATAAATCAATGCATCTCAAAATACATACATACATACATACATATATATATATATATATATATATATATATATATATATATATATATATATATATATACATATACATATGATAAATCAATGCCCAAGACGGTTACTCTATCTCATACTAGTTCAAGACAAATACGTAGCGTGACCAAGTTGCAAAAGATGCAAGGGAATATCGAAGCCGTTAGGTGTCGAGTTCAAATTCCAAATCGGTACATGAATGAACTGAAAGACCACATTCGACTAAGAGGGGTCTTGAGGATATACAAGTAGCAAGGATCTTCGATCACTCTTTTTTTTTTTTCGAATTCAATAATATATGAGGTGAAGAGATTCGAATTTTTTGACCTCTTGATAAAAAATATATACTTTAACCAATTGAACTAAGGTCATATTTAACTTACTCCTATCATTCATATCCTTAAATTTTCTCCCTTAAAAACACTTACAAAAATCTTATTGTCAAATGTGATGTGATTAGAAGCCAAAAAACAAGGTAAAGAATGCCATACAAAAGTAAAACAAATACAAACAAAGAAATAGTGTCTAATCACGTGGGACGAACAGATCAAACACAAATAAACAAACAATATTTCCAAGCCTTAAGACCAGCTCTTCCCTCAAAAAAAAAAAAAAAACCGTTATTCTCAACCACAAAACAAAACTCACCCATAATAGCAAATTAATTTAAAAAAAAAAAAAAAAAACTTTATAAATCTCCAACCCAATTTTCACTTCCCATTTGAAATCCCCATCTTAAAACACATAAAAGAAAAAGAATTTAAAAAAAAAATCACCCATCCAAATGGCCATGGGAATTTCGAAAGGGCTCTCATTTCTGTGCCTCGTCGCCATCTTCATTTGCTTACTTTTCATCAAAGTCGCCGACGCCGATTCCGACCACTTCGGCATCCACGCCGTCGGGCACGCCATCGAGCCGTTCTGCCCCGGCGGCTACTCCGACAGAGGGGACCACTGCCAGCACATCGGCCACATCACCTCACTAAACGACAACGATGACGACGTCGATGACGATTTTGATGACACGTATAAAGTTGTGGGCAAGGTTTCGATGTCCTTGTCCACGTCGGAATCCACCGAGGCCGCCGAAGAACAGGCGGTGGATTTGGACATGGAGAACGTTTTACCTGAAGAACAATTTACCGATACAGTCATTGTCTTGGGGCATTGATTTATTGGATTAAAAAGAAAAAAGAAAAAAACAAAAAGGAATCCCCATTGATAAATCCGCTTCCTTTTTAAGTAATTTACTCTTTACATGTTTAAACTTTATTATTTCCATAATGATGTTGTTTGCTAATTTTTTTTATGCCATGTATGGTTTATTATGGTAGAAAGGTTGCAACTTTATGACCAAATTGTTTTGGGGTTGTGACTAATTAGATTATATCTATGGTCTATCAACCTTGAAAGTTTGGTTTTTTTTTTAATTGAGGAATCCGTTATTGGTGGTTGTGAATGATTGATTTATGTTCGATCTAGAGCAAGTTAGTAAGATTGAGAAATAGAATATTTGATTTGATTTGTTCTTATGAGCAAAAGTTGGGTGCAGTCCAGTTGCACTCATATTTGTGACTCCCACTCCAATCACACAGCAGACAAAAAATTTCTGAAATATTAAAAAAAAATAGTTTGTCAAATGACATATGAATAGGTATTTGATCGTTTACCTCAATTTGTTTTGTTTTTTTTAGTTCATCAACATATGGGATGAGAGCCGAAGACATGTGCTTTAATTTGACCGGATGAGCTATACTCGAGTTTTTTTTTTTTTTTTTTTTGAGTTCAACAATTGTAGAATGAAGAATCAAATCATTGACCTTTAGACTGAGTGGTACCTTATCACTAAGCTATGCCCGAATTAGTTACACTATTAAAACAAGTCATGTCTTGATTTAAATGAGATAATAAACTTTTGGCTTAAGATGAACTGATTTAAAAAGAATGGAAACATATTTTTAATGAATAATCTCATCATAACAATTTTTACAAATTTAAGAAATTTCATTTAACTATAAAAAATAACGATTACTTTAATTGGTTCGTGAGTTGTTAACTATTATTTCGATCCTGAAGTCTCCAAGAAAAAATTCCTTAAAAAAAAAGGTCCAAGAAAATAATATTGATGCGATTCTTTTGACAAATAAAATATGATGTGATTTATTCGTTGGTTGATTGGTTCAATTAATCTTTTATAATAATATCAAGTTGATTTGCTATTCATTGAAAAAGGTCAGCATGAAAATTTCTCACTAAAACTACATTATTGTTGCAGTCATTTTCAATCATTTCTCCATATGGAATATGAATTTAATGTCGTATCATATTAATCTTCTTCTCAAAATATAAAGGGTCATATCATAATAATCTGATTCGGACTTGCAATTCTGGAAAGTACTTAATATTTACAATTTCTTATTTATGGTCTAAAGCAACAAATTTCTTTCTTCTTCTTCTTCTTTTTTTCATTTAAAAAATAAATACTAAGTACAAAGCCATCAAGAACTTGTTTTAGATTAGCATTTTCGTTTCAACAATTTCTTTTGTTATATTTTGAACAATCTAATCGGAATTCACAATTTAAAGAACACAAATAAGATTTTGCTAAAAATGCTTATAAAAAAAGATCTTGTTAATAAAAACAAAATAGAATTTAAGCCTCATTCCACTATCAACAATTTCTTTTACTAAATTTCAAAAAGAAAAAAAGAATTACTACACCAAGTACACTTTTAAAAATATAGGAAAAAAAATACCATTGTCTAACCCAACGTACCCTTTCAGTATTCATTGCACTTAGAATCATTTCTCCATGCAAAAAAGAGATAAAAGATTCTCTTTTGCAAGAGAATTTTGAAATTCGTGATAAAATTGGAAACTTTAGACCATTGAAAAGATAAAGAAAGAAAGTCCATAATTAGAGAAGGCGTGCAAGAGCTTAAGAGAAAAAAGACGGCACGTAAAGGGGCAAGAAAGAATTAGTAAGACGCATAGAGAATTTCTAGTACTACAAGAATACTATATTCCCTTAGTTTACGCTACGTTTTTACCTTAATAAATATAATTTTTTCAATGTTGATGGACCCACATCATTTTTAAAAGAATATAATTTTTTCAATATTGATAGACCCACATTATTTTAAAATAATGTCGACGTGACAGTCAACAAATGAAAGAAGTATCCATATGCTCATAATCCTAGAAATTTATCCACAGCACAAAATGGAAGAGAGAGTTCTGAACATTATCAGAAAGCAAAAGAGAGAACAGAACAGAACTTCAAGTTACAAAAGAGGGGCTTGTTGGGACATTCTGATAAAGCAATTCTAACAACAGTATCAGCTCTTTCTGAGTCAAACAAATTCACTGAAACGTGCGCATCGTAGCAAAAAGACAACCACAAAACAATCATCTAAAAGGGTTGAGAGAGAGAGAGAAAGAAAAGAGCTGCTGATATTTATGACATTGTATAAGATTAGTGATGAGTCAAGTTTCAACAATATCTCACTGGACTTGAGGTACAAACCCCTAAAGAGTAATGTAAAAACCACACCCATTAATCATACAAACCCATACTTCGCCACTTTTCACCCCTCAAATTCAGTAAGACTCATTCACAACTGACAAACCTTTTTTGAAATTTTTTGAAAAAACTATGGATGGATCTTGCAAAACTATTAAGATGGCGACTAGGAAGTTTTAAGCGCTGTCCATTTGGATGTTGCTGCTGCTTGAGTTTCGTGGATTGGTGCCGAAGGGGCTTGCGGAGAAACTGGTTTGAGTCTGGCCAGCCCCGAACGTGAACTCGTGGGAAGGTACATCAATGGTAGGGCGGGAAAAGATTGATGTCGTACCGATGGTGTTGAATGGAGTTATAGGAACTGGGTCGCCCGTCTTTGGGAAGCCGAAGCTCAAAGAAGGCAGACCAACAGGAGGGAAGATTGGCAAGGTTGGGAGGGAGTTTTCTGCTGATCCAAAAACCTTCTGCTCATACTCTTGCAGCTGCTGATAGACAGCTATTTTCAGAGACCAAAAATGTTAGTCAGAGTAGTATTATTTGAAGATGAAAACATTCCCAAACAGACTATAAGACATTAAAATGCAAAAAAAAAGCATCATCGAGGAGATTGTAGTGATCGAACAAGGTTGAATGAAATGGAAAACAATCAGAACAAACAAGTTATTTGACCAAAACATGGATATTGCAAAGTGCTTCATTAAAGAGCAAGCAGATGCAATGCAGGCCTCTGTGATGAACAAACCTGAAGAAATGTATACGATTTGTTTCTTCCAATCATTTGGCAAAAAAAAAATATAGCAAATGTGCACTTCATGGTTAGTAGCAGGGGTAAAGGCATAACTTATGGTGGCAGCTCACGATCCAGGAAAGCGCATTAGATTGAATTATTCAGAGATTTAGGGAGAATTGAATGAGTAAGAAAAGCGATATTTTTCCAGAAGAGCAGACAAAGGAACTTCAGGATAATGTGTGATATACATACGCTCAGTTAAGTCAACGGATGGCCTCCGCTCTTTCACCCACTGGTAACTCTGAGCAAGTCTCCAACCTTTGCATTTCATCAAGAACGCGATTACAATAGCTGGAGACCTATGATAAATAAGTTTAATCTATTAGCGAGGATAGTTATGCAGATCCTCAACTTCTGTCATATGATCGTTTTCGTTCGTTGGTTTGGTCCCATGTCGACTGGGTACATATACACAATTGCAGAGCTCCAGCTTTAGCCGTTATCTATGAATGAATAGGGTAGAGGATAACAAATGTGAATAGGTCAAACCTGTTTTTTCCTGACATGCAATGCACCAGAACACGAGCCTTGTCTCTTTCACATAGCTCTGAAAATCATAAGCAACACTGGGCATGTTACACTTCTCGACTCAGCGAATGACAAAAAGCTAATGTCTTGTTCTTCACCAAAAGTCATTTGTTTAGTGGATGAGTAATATTTTATTGCATTGAAGTAATAACCTATAACTATAAGACAACTATTGGAATACTCTTTTCTGCATCTATCTTTTTATACAAAAAAAAAAAAAAATCATATTTGAATGAAAAACGTTGCAAGACATGGACTAACCTAACAAATCAATTAGCAGATACAGTTCATTTTGGAGAAGATAAAGAAAAGGCACCTAGAAATGCAACAGCGTCATCAAAGGGTAAAGTCTTATCGTATTGGAGGCAGTGATAAGTGAAGGAGTTCTTGTAGAGATTTTGACAGGCAGGCACAGTCTGCAAACATAGCGTGGAGAAAACAAAATGTCAGACATGTATTTCCAGAGCACCTAATACATTTCAATGGCAAGTGATAACAACATACAATTCTCAGTATAAGTAACAAGCAAGACTTCCATAACATGCGAAAGAAATAGCCGTCATATATTCTCCGATGAAACTGCTTTTTAGTATGATCATCAGCCTGGTCAAACTCATTTTATATTCATAGACTCATAGGGCTGACAATTTGACATCATTAGGTATCAATAATGCATAATTGATTAGCATAATAACTCACCCCCTCCATTTGAGGCCTCTTAAAGGCGAGCAATCCTATATTTCAACATATTGACATGTATATAAAAGCTTCTTCATCGGCATCGAGCAGTTGAACATTATTCAATGCAAAATATCACCACACCATTCTAAAAAATTATACCTATGGAAGAATTTTCGACAGGAACTGTTCCATCCCAACAGAATCGATACCATAAACAAAATAACCTACACTATGAAGCTGTAACAGAGAAGAAAAAACAAACCACAATCCCATTTTGCAGACAACAGTCCTATAAAATCTTTAACTTCAATGGTCAACTGCCCCATTAAGATCCAATTAGACAACAATAACATGCAATCTAATAGATAATTATCGCCCCCAAACTCTCAAACCACGCAGAGTTTTCTTGTTAAAATGCATACCCGTAGTTGAAATAGAACAGATATTAAACATTCAGATAACAGAACAATCTAAAACGCTTAAATCCATCAGCTGGAAAAGAAGGCAAGCACTAGTAGCAACCTAAAGTCTCAATCAATTCTATGTACTTGATTCAAAAGGGGGAATAAAATCAAAAGACACAGAGAAGGAAGAAATTAAACATACGTTAAGAACGCGGGAGATTCCTTGAGTCTTCAAAAGTTCAGACCGTGAAGCGTTATCATAGCTTCCCAAATAGAGAAACTCCTGTAAGATCTCTGAAGGAAACGCGCTAACTTGCAACGAAGTTTTCTCCGATGTAGCGGGAACACGATGACCACAAATCCCACAAACTTCCCCTTCTTCGTATTTGTGATAGTGGCCACAAACCCCACAAGGGTTCTCTCTTTCCCTCTTCCTCATAGCCTAAAACCGCGATTGAGCTCTGACCCAAATGAGAAATCCTTCTAAATCGCCAAAAAAAGAAAACCCACCACAGGCGATGAAACAGAAATCCCCCAAATTAGAACACAATCAGAATCGGACTAAACAAAAAGGGAATTAAGCCAAAACCTACCAATTCCCACCTAGATAAAAACAAAAAAAAAGCGCTTCAAGGATGAAACAAAAGCGCTGCTGCAGGCAGCAGAGAGAGAGAGAGAGAGGCGCCGATGCAGAAGGGCGTTACCACGAAGGTTCTTTGATTAGATTGCGTGAGGGGGAGTTTTTGAATTTGGCTCTGGTGCCTGTGCTCTGGTTTCTGACAACGAAAAGCCAAAGGGGATCAACAGCTAGTATATATGAATCGCCAGATACAGACGTATGACATCACAGAACGCAGGGTTTCTCCAAGATTCCCCAGGTGCGTTGGGTTGGACATGTGATGGTCCATAAAAACAAATCAATTTTTTTACTTTTCACCGCTCATAAGAGTCATAACCTTAGTGTTTATTTCCCCCCCCCCCCCCCCCCCCCCCCCCGGGGTCTCATCACGTTGATCTCATAGATAACACTAATTAACCGAAGCTTAGATTTGCGCCAAAATGAGCGATAATTGGCACGTACCCTTAACGAAAGGTTCGAATTCTCCTACCTTAAAGGGGTTCCGAACTCAAAGGAAAAAAAAAAAAAAAAGCTTGGATCTACGTAATTAGCAAAAAAAAAATTCGTCTTTTTCGCTCATCTTTTTCTTTATCCAACTTTACGAGTAATGAGTTACCAATCATGTTGTTCCACGTCAATGGGTCCCTCCCATATCCAGTGCAGTGACTTTTTTTTTTTTTTCAAACGTAAT
The DNA here is from genome assembly GCA_033996785.1 of Trichosanthes truncata. Lineage (NCBI taxonomy): Eukaryota > Viridiplantae > Streptophyta > Magnoliopsida > Cucurbitales > Cucurbitaceae > Trichosanthes > Trichosanthes truncata. Next base: position 58,835,210 of record JAWPNB010000010.1, read on the forward strand.
GTCTACGCCTTTGGTGATTGTTCTTTCATGGCTTGGCTGTTCATTTTTGTCAAATTTTGGGAGCTTTTTTAGTTTTATCTACAACATATAATCGAGTGTCTTCTTTTTACTTCTTAAGAAACACTCCTCGAATAGTTTTTTTACAGTCTTCTTTATAACATAAAGCTAATAAAAGGAAAAGTGATCTACATCAAACAAAAGGAGTGGTTGGGGTTAAGAAAGCTTTTACGTCAATCAAACTGCAAATGAAGCCAAGCTGTGCTTTCTGATTTTTGCCTTCTGATTTTTCATGTGCTCAAGCTGTGCTTTCATTCAAGTCTAACAACATCCCATGTAGGAGCGGGATCTCGACATGCGTTATAAGTTTGATTTCTTACCGTTGTTCCAATTTTGAATGAGTCTTGTAATCTGTAATATTGTATATGACAGGAAATGTTGCACATTAAAATGATCGATGGAATCAAACGGTATTCATCGAAATGATACAACCTTGTAAAAACAAGTAAGTACATCACTCATTCTCTCTTTGGGTCTATTCTGTGGTTGAATTGCATTTGGGACTATTTTGTCACAGTGATGTCTCCCATCACTTTTATGATATGCAGTATATTGGTACGGTACTCAACTAGAATGATGTAAGCTAGTTAAACCTCCAGATGACAGAGGCTAAAACCGAGAATTTCCCTCCGTCTCCTGTAAGATAAGTCGATAACAAACCATGTCGAGAACGAGCATAACGAAGCTGTTGTCAAAAGGTTCATGAACTATCGTTCCGATGAATTTATTCCTTCACTCCAGGAACTGAATTACCCGACAATGAAGAAAGATATCTTAATTTAGATGGGGATAGAGAGTGGGACTGTGTGTACTTGGTTGTCTTGGAGGTGCATTAATATGCATGTGCTGTGGTTTGGAGGTGTTTTAAGGTAATGGAGAAAATAAAGGAAGAGAGGTCCAGGCTAACTACATCAATAAGGCAGAAGCTCCAAGTGCCTTGTCTGGTTATATAGATTATTCATTTCTATCCCATTTCTAACTTTGATAATTGCAGTCCTTGTTTCAGTCCTTAAATTGTCTCTTTCTTCCACTTGATCCCATCTCTGGTTTTCATCTAGAGAGAAAACTCAGCTCCAGGGGAAGGCAGTGGTCATGGCTATTCAATTATGAACTATCAAGAGTGTAAGCGGGGTCATTTTGGTTCAGTGTCTGGCTAAAATCGACATATCGTTTAGGAAAAACTGATGCCAAAATCACTGCTGCAAGAAAAAAAAACGATCCTAACCAACAAAACCGAACAAAACTGAATTGACTGAAATGGAGACAGTCTATTAATATCCAATCAATCAGTCAAATAAAATTTTGGACCTTACATTATATGAAACCAAACTAACCAACATGTATTAGCTTAAACCGACTGAACCGAATCGTGGACTTTTTTGGTTTCAGTTTGCACCTCTATTGAATTATAGCTTCAAACATGTGTCACTATGCCTATTAATAAGGCAAAATACAGTTTTTGCTAAGGGCCTAATGCCAAAGAAAACAAGAATCAATTTACAGAGAAATAATTACCTACGTTCCAGTTTCTCTGCTTTGATGCTAAATAATTACACTTTGTAACCATGGATCCATAGCCTACATTAATACATTGACTTGAAACCTTCAGTGAGAGGAACCACTTTTGCCGTCACCTTCGACTGCAACTTTGATACTGCTTTACGGATGTCCTGCAATTAAAAAAGCATTTACTCGTCTGTGATTTGCTGACATATGAGGTATTACTTTTAGGACGCAGATCAAAATTAAAAGCAATTTTGGATTATCTATTAATGACCATTAAAGGCAGATGAGCAAGTTCCAACTATACTTCTTCAAAACTTAAGTGATTAAAGTTCGATTATGTTTTGTTTTGAGAAAGAGAACTGATTATCCAGCTAATCAAACAGATAAGTATACAAGGTCGACGTAGGCATGCCTAACAGAGAGTGCATTCAAGACATCCGGCATGAAGCCCAAAGTTGTGATGTGAACTAATGCATGTTAGATGATCTGGCTCGTAACAGAGGGTGTTGCTCTATGATTAAGGAGGTGCTCTTGAACCCTCCTTTTCGCAATAAAGGAAGAGTTCTGTGGCAAGCTTGTTCTTTTTGCCATTCCATGGGGCATTTAACTTGAGAGAAACAGTAGGATCTTTCGAGGGTCTGAGAGGTTTGATGAGGAGCTTTGGAAGTCAGTTAGATATACTCTTCTTTATGGGAGTCTGTTAATCGGACTTTTTGTAATTACCAGCTTGATTTCATTCTTTTGGATTGGGGTCATTCTTGTAATTAGTTTTAGGGTTTTTGTTGGTGAGCTTGTCCTTGTACATTCTTTCCTTGTTCTTTTGAATTGGGGTCATTCTTGTAATTAGTTTTAGGGTTTTTGTTGGTGGGCTTGTCCTTGTACATTCTTTCATTTCTCTCAATGAAAGCTCAATTTCTTTTTCTTTTTTTTTTTTTAAAAAAAAAAAACTAAGAAACTTATTATCATGAATGCAGCTCAAAATGAACTTCATTAAAATAGGTTTCACCTCTATATGGTATCGGGATGAAAAATGAGTAAGCAGAATAGCTTTATTTCGAATCCACTGTGCATTTTCAATGATCTGCAATTTTATGAAATCATAGAGTCAATAATTGTATCAATAATGATGATTCAACCATGAGGTGAAGATACAAGAACAAAAGTTAAAAGATGATCCATTGAACAGACATTAGAACAAAACTTAGGAAGGATTGATATTCTACCCTGAATCCTCATCATAAAAACGAGACAAATTTCATAAAGGACAATAAATGGTCAATTATGCAATCAACAAAAAGGACAATTCATCACGTAAGAGACGACAACCAATGCTTCAAATACCTCAAATATGTGAGTATGACCATGTTGCCGTGCATGTTCTATGCTAACACCTTCATCCAGAAAAGTTGCCTGTTTTAAAGAGGATTTATCAGTAAGATGTAAACTTTAATAGAATTTTTAAGAAGTTTAAAGCAAGAAAAAAACACCCACGTCAGCATTTGAAGCTCATTATTATTAAAAAAAAAAAATCAAATTGCGAAAGGACTTGTAGTATAGTGTTTTTTTTTTTTTTTTTGGGTGGTGTTGGGTGGGGAGTTAGTGAAGACTGAAGAGTGTCGTTAAGACTTTGTTGGGAATCATTGACCATATTATGTATAGAGGCTGAGGGTGGTAATAAAGGTTTTCTTCGACCTGTCTTTGCTCAAGAGGGGCGGATCTTACTCACGATTTCTTGTTTTGCAGTTCTCAATACCATTTGCAATTCTTTTCTATCAAATTGATTACAGAAAAACATTTCTGGCCATGGAGGAAGAGTATCTTGAAGCATGATCGGGATAGGATGGAGGTCAAAATTAAAGTTATTCAAAATACTTGGAGAATCAATCAAAAAGATAAAAGTCCTTCCAACTATGAGCTAGGAACAGGAAATTCAAGGTGATACTTCAAAAAGGTAGAACAATGAGATAGACTTCATTGTGATATGCCAATTATTCGTATACTTTTGAAAGGCCTATAACACTCTGACCAGACTGAGGAACTAGTTAATTTTCCTTCCTTCGCTTTCTATCTTCAAGACTAACAATATTACAGAAAAGGGTCCCATGTCACACACACATGGCCAGGGCACCATTTTGACACATGACAAATTCATGCATCAAATAATTAGCCTATCTCTTAGACCATGTAACTTTCGACCATGTAACTTTCTCCTAGAGTAAGTAAAACGGATGGAGGGTATTTCCTATCTAACAAACAAGAAATCCTTGAGGACTAGTCTTGCAACACAGATCAGACAACTAACTACTTTGGGAGGAAGTCTATTGAAGGAAGTGGAACATCCAGTTCTTCTAATGCCGCAGGAAGGATGGAGGTCAAAGTGGATGGAAACAAATAGGAGGAAGTCAAAGTTGAAACACACAACACGGAGGCTAACCACAAGTAGGTGATTTGTCGAACGCAAGGTTGGAAACCAACAGAAAAGTTGGTGCGAGATTACTGAGAGCCAGCCAAGGACTGAGAGCCAGCCAAGGAGCCTTTAAACACAAATTCTATGCACGTTTCCAAGATTTTTTTGGTGGTGAAATGAGGATTATTATCAACACCAGAGGGTTTGATTAGCACAGTTGGGCAGGTGTAAGTGTCTAAAAGTACAGCAAAGAAAAGGGCATCCCTGAGAATGTGGGAATCAACAAAAGTAGGCTGTTGGGATCTTCCTTTGTGGACAAAGGAAAAGGAAAGAAACATTTAGCCTATGGCTTAAACCATCCTTGAGAAAAAAGTATGTTTTCAGGGAAGTAACAGTTGGACTTACAGCAATGGGTATTATCATCATTGAGGGATGGTATGTGAAGTGTAGGTTTGCTAGAAGTTCATTAGGGACCATTGGTTGTACATAGAGGAAGAAGGTGGCAAGGAAAGTTGGGCAATTGTGTGCTAATTTCGGGGCTTAGGTTTGCCTAAGAGGGATGGATCTAGGTTCCTTGAATTACTTCAGACTTCAGACTATCTTATTACATTTTTCTTGTTCTTCAAGTTGTCAATACAATTTGCAATCTCCTTACTATTGGGCTCCTATCATGTTGTTGTAACAAATAGTCAGATCATGATGAGAATCCCCAAACATATGTTGAAAAAGAAAAGCTGATAAAAGCAGAATGAATATTTTGTAGGCACGGCAATTGCTGGAACAAGGCATTTCTCACCGGAAATTAGAATAGAATATCAATGATAATGTGATAAGAAGCTCTACCGGAGTTCCACAGTTTATACCTCAGTTATAAGAATTTTTGCCCTCAATGCATCAGCATTACGTGGATCAAGCATAAAATCTGTCGTCGTATCTCCTGTGAAGGCCACCTCTGGGGACAATATGGTGTCTGTAATCTAAAACAAAAGTTTCAAAATCAAACCATTGCCAAATATAGATAGACTGAATAATGGAACCAATTATTTGTGCAAGACATGCCTCAACACCAGATTTCTTTAGCTTCTCGATCTGTTTCCCCTTAAGATGCATGTATTGCTTCTTCAATTTTTTTCTAACCGAATAAATGACATAACCCTGCATACAATTAATTAATCATATGTTATACTTGTGTAATTATTTGAGATATGCTTCGACATCGAAAAATAAAATTATCAATATCAAACCCAAACCCACCTCATAGTCCCCATTTCTCAATTGTTGGAACCAGATAAAATATACTATCCTAAAAGTTGGTAATCGATCACTACTCACATACTGGCCTCAACAAAAAGACAGTACTTTTTGAGTCAAAAGAACATGGTGTAATGCAAACAGGGTCCCTCGCTACAACTCTAAAGTAAAAAATATGCATGCACTAGGATTTGCTACCCGAGTATTCTATCTCAAGAAGGCAATCAGCTGTAACTATAAGAAATAAGATTCCTCACATTAATCCACCATACAAAGATTAATTCCCATACATGAAAAACCTGTCTCCTGAAAACAACTATTGGTTTAACTACAAGAACTTAAGATAGATTATCAGCATCTATCTGAAGACAGAACCCCATAATCAATTTCCTTTCCTGTAAATAAAAAGATAAATAGATCTCAACTCTCAAGTACTCTCAAATCCTTAAGGACTCCGTCAATATGTATAAAATGGATAAGACGTCCTACTACGTTAAATAGAAGAACTATAACGTTGAGTATTCCAAAGAAACATTTCTTCCCTCTAGTAAGAAAGGAGACAGATAGATCATACCTGGCTTGGTATCACATGCTTAGTTTCAAATGCTCTGCAGACGAGGTTATTTCGCATTTCATATGTGTCTCCTGAATTCAAAAAGTGAAATTGCTTTCAGTTCCGACAAATGAAGATGCACACTTCAGTCAAAGGAAAGAACAACTGAGCTAAAATAAGCAACCTACCTACATCTAGTGCAACCAGTTCAACGTCCAACTCCACCTGGCCCATGGTTCTGTGAATCTCAAGTAGTTTCTCCACATCTTCTTTAATACAAGGAGGCACAAATACAGTAGGAGGACTTAAACTATATAAACCACGACTAGCTACATACATTGGTAGCCCACCCTGAACCAGAACAAGTTGAAACCACCATCACTAACATAAATTGGTGTAGTTTAGTCACTCGCCTAAAAAAACTACAGTGATCCAATGAGTTTAAGAAGTTTAATCTGAAACCACTACACCTGTCCCATTTTCATATTCTTATCAGCTGCTTAGCTATTTAGCTCCCTCATCAGCTTAATTTAGAGATTATAAATAGAACATACTTAATTGAAAAGAATAACAGCATAGTGAAATGTAACTTAAAAAAACTTTAGTGAAGTTAATCAATGATAATAGAAGCAGATAAGGTTCACTAGTTCAGCTAAAGAAGCTTACAATGTGATCAAGGTGGGCGTGAGTGATGAATACAAAGTTTTGCTGAATGGCTCGAGATGGGCTCCTCCCAATATCAAATGCACACTTGAATTCCGGAATAATAACACAAGTTTCTTGCCCACCAACTGAAATTCCCTCGATTGAATACCCTTCTAAATCCACCCCTTTTCGATTAACCTGTGACCGTGCTCTCCGGTACTCTTCTTCGACGCCGATTGTGGATAAAAGACCCGAATCTCTGAGGGAGTTTACAGGATTCACATGACTTTGGTGAGCAATTCCCTGAGGTTTCGGTGTCTGTAGAATGGGTTGATGAAATGGGAAAATTTGAGGAGCTCTGAGTGGCGAAATGGCCATGGAAATTTGCATCTTCTAATGGATTAGAAGGAAATTAATTACATAAGATTGTGAAAGACGACGGATTGGAAGAAAGTATTGGAGGGTTTAAGGGAGGTTTAATTGGTCTCCGAGAGGGAACGAAAAGAGCAAAGAACTGAGAAAGTGGATAGGTACCTGCCGCTGGTTGGGGGAAGGGGTTGAAGCGCGAAACTTTTCTATTTGGCCCACTTGCATGAATAACATAAGAATTTACTTAAATGGCAGCCGCGCCTACTATTATTCAATTTGTAAAACTAGAAAAACATAAAATAAAAATAAATAAATAAAATAATAAAATAGCTCAGTCCAAATCGACCACGTGAAAAGTCAAAATTACACGTATATTTTCCGCACCCATTTTTCAATATAAAGTATATCAATAGTCTATCAGTGATATACTGCTGATGCATATGAAGTTTATCAAGAGTATATAAATATGTCACATATGATATATTGATGCGAGCTTGTCGAAGGCTCGTCAAATTACAATTTATAAACCGATCCTAAGCTACTTGTAGCATTGAGTGGACCGGGTCGATCTCAGGGAACCAAATATCAATTTCTCAAATTAAATTTGCAAAGGAGAAAACAAATAAAATGGGGGGATTTTGTGTTTTTCTAAATAAAATAAAACATAAGATAAAAATAAAGATAGGTCAAATCTTACCAAGTTCCAATTCAAATGCACGGTTTTATCCAATTGCAAAATTGATCATAGGCACACAAAATGTTTAACTTAATCATACAAGCACTTAGTCAACTTATCAGGAAACCCCAAAAGTAACAAATTCCCTAAATTCATTAACTCTAACGAACGTCAAGTTAACGCTAATTACCTAAATAATTTTGACGAAACCGCTCCAAATTATTTAGATAAAGGCATTACGAACCTTGGAACGACCAAGACAACTAATCAGGTAAAACAACTTTCACCTAATTAAGAAGCTTCTTTAATTCCTAGAATTAAACATGCAAGCCATGCAATATGGAAACCCACAAAACATACACATGTGATAATCCTAATGCTACCGGTTCATTCAACATGACAATTACGGATCATGATCATGATTAGCAATAAAACATGTAGTGTGATTAAGGCGTCAATTTAATCAAAATACATACTTATAAAATTGACACGGGAATCAAATAATACTTGCAATTGAAAGAAAACTAAGTTAAGGTTCAAGCCTCACAACATTGCAATTGGTTGCAGCCGACCTCTGAACTGGAAAACGTGGAGTTTAGCCAAGCATCATGATAGTATATCTCCCGTTAAACATGGTTTGATTTGCCCCAATAAAAGTGTAAAAATAGAAGGAAAAAAGCTCTCAAAATCTCTCTCTAAAAGTCTAAGAAAATGAGGCAAAAGTCCCAACCCTAGAGTGAAAAAGTGCTATAAATAAGGTTGGGGCAGCGTCGAGACGCCAAGAGTGGCGTTGAGACGCTGCTCTAGCAAATAAGGAAAGAAAAATCGCTTGTTCGTGTGGCGTTGAGCAGCGTTGAGCATGGCGTCGAGACACTACTGGTGTTGAGCAAGCCAAACCGCAGCGTCGAGAGGCGTTGAGCAAAGACAGAATCTTAGCGTTGAGTGGCGTCGAGCATGGCGTTGAGACGCTACTGGCGTTGAGCATAGCGTTGAGCGCCGTTGAGAGGCTGCTCCCTGGACAGATTTAGTAATTTTGCTCTAACTTTTTGCTCAGGTGTCTGAATGGCCTCCGGTTTGGCTCGTTTGAATCGTTATTCGACATAGAGTCTCCAAACATGCCTTTTGCTCGAGTCCCTACAAAATAAACATGAAAACACATAAAAACTATCTAACTAACAAGAATTAAGTGTGATTAAATAAAACTTTATATGTCCTATCATATATACATAATATAGAGTGTGTCAATAATACACTATTGATATACTTATGTTATGCGCGTTTTTCAATATGAATTTTGTTAATAGTCTATCAGTGATATATCGTTGCTATAATAATGATATACTTAATATAAAGTATACTATTGATATACTTATATGAAATTTATCAATAGTATATCAGTAATTCACATATGATATTTACATAATATATAGTATATTACTGATACATCACTGATATACTTTATTTTTACAACACACATTTTTCAATATGCAAAGTTTGTCATTAGTCTATCAATGATTTACTTCTGATATACCTAATATAAAGTATATCATTGATATACTGTTAATATACTTATATCAAGTTTATCAAGAGTGTATTAGTAATTCACATATGATATATACATAAAATAGAGTATAACACTGATATACTTTATTTTAGTTCTTTACTTTATTAATGGTTTATATTCACTAGTTTTTTTGTTAATACACTTGTTGATAGTCAATAGACTTGTTTAATCGATACACTTGACTAGTACTATATAAGAAATTCATATTTAGTATATTAGATATATCTAAAAGGAAGTATATCACTAATATACTATTGATATACTTAATGTTAGGTATATAAATGAAATGAATATATCTAAAATGAAGTATATCAGTGATATACCAAATATGCAAATATTCATGATTTGCTACGGATATATATAGAGTATATCATTTAACTGATATACCTCAAAAGAAGTGTATCAGTAGTATATCAGTAATAAACTACTAATATACTTCATTTTAGGTATATATTAGTTGACTGATATATCAAATATAAAGTATATCAAATAAAACGAAAATTAGATTTTAAAAAAATTTGCTATATTCGCAAATCTCAAAAACCATGGCTAGATTTGCAAATATCATAATATTTTTTGTTACCCATTATAATTCCCCTTTCTATTTTAGAGACCACGAACTATAAATATAAATCCCCCCCTTTTCTTAAATATATATACATATATATCCATAATTATATAATACCATTTTTTTTATAAAAAAATACTCTTTTAGTTCCTAAGTTTTTAATATAGTTTTCATTTAGTCCCTAGGTTTCAAAATGTTACATTTTTACCCTTGACTTTCGAGTTTAGTTTCCATTTGGTCTCTAGGTTTCAAAATGTTACATTTTTACACTTAAGTTCTGAGTTTAGTTTCCATTTAGTCCCTAGATGAAAAGATTATACCCTTTTACCCTTGCATTTTCACTAGTAATGCTCATTTTTAGTCATTGGTATTAACTTTCCATTAATTAATTTAAAATAATTATAATGTAGAATTTTTTAATTAATTTTAATAGTGATAAAAAATCAGTGAAAATAATTTAATTATAATTAACTTAAAAGAATTAAATTAATTAATAGAAAATTAATACAAATGACCAAAAGTGAACATTAGTGAAAACTTGGTGGTAAATGTGTAAAATCTTGAAACATAGGGACCAAATGGATAAACTCAAAACTCAAAAGTAAAAATATAACATTTTGTAATTTATGGACCAAATAGAAACTATACTCAAAATTTAGAGGTAAAAGTGTAACATTTTGAAACTTAGGGACCAAATAGAAACTAAACTCAAAACTCAAGGACCAAAAATGTATTTTTTTTTTAAATATATCATATGACTCTAACCTCTTAAATTTCTCAAATTTACCTGTATTAAAAAAATTTATTTAAGTTATTTTGTAAAAAAAAATGTTTATAAAATGTTTGTGTCCTTAGTTATTATACATACTATTTTAATATATATTTGGAAAAGGTGAATTTTCTTAATGGGCACGTCGAATTTTGTTGATGTACTGTATAAGTAGCATTTGAGTGACATGTTCATGTGTTTAAATATGTTCGTGAATCGATAATTTAATAACATATTAGCTTTGTGTTAATAAAGTTTAACTATTTTTTTTATGAAATAACATTTAATTGGGTTCATTTAAGATTTTTTTTTTTTTTTTTTTTTGTCCTTTTGATTTAAAGATCAAAAGTTCTTTAAAAAAAACAGTCTAATTGTTCTGCTAATAGTAATAGACATTAAAGACATTGTCAGTTTAATGGGTACCGACCATTGGTTATGTATTAACACTATTTATTGTTGGGAGATTAAAAAAAATAAAGAAAAATGGAGTAAATATTGAGAAACAAACACGCAAACAATTAGGTTGAGGCATGGGTATCTCACTCTCTTTAAGGAGATTCAAGTCCTCCACGATGTATATTTGTTTATCAACCACTGGGTCTTCTCTAGCATGTCCCCTCCAAGACATAACCCAACTAAAACGTTGTATAGTTCAAACCACTCTGCACAAAGAGATTGAGCTCAAAGCTCCACAACAAAGAACACCCATCTTTTGGTCAACTGCTCTTAGAAGAGTAAAGTAAAGAAATATGATATAGTAGAAAGAAGAGAAGATTGAAAATGTTGTGTATTGAAAGTGTTTGTGAGAAGGTATTTATAGGACTTTTTAAGACCTAATGAATTTATGACACAAGTTTTAACATTTCCTCAATTGACAAAAACATATACGTTTTACACTTAATTTGATAAAAGAAAATCATCTCAATTTAACTTATCTAAAATTAATAGTAAATATCAAAATGTAATAACATTTATCAAATCTTGTCACAAGACAAACAAACTTATTAATATCAGGTTTTTCAATTTTGGTTTTTTGTCATTCACTAAAATATTCAATCTATGTAATAAAAAAGAAGATAAAAGATCGAATTAAAAAATGGCTTATTCATTCATGTGAAATAGACAATACTTAATTTACCATCTAAATGGTAAATAATAGGTGTCAAAGAAAAAAAAATCAATTAAACCAACCCATCAAACGGATTTGGTTGATGTAAACCATACTTTTTAAGACATGTTTGGGATGATTTTGAAATGATCAAAATTACTTTTGCCATGCCTAAAAAAATTAAAAAGTAAAAAAGGTATGACAAAAGTGATTTTAATCCACTCATTGTTTAAAGTATAAAACTAAAAAATAGTCCATCGTTTGGTTCAATTTCTTTTAGTTTTGTTATCAGGTTGAGTGAATTTATTGTTTTTTATAAGGTTTGGTTTCGATGTTAATTTTGGCAAAAATCCAACCCAACTTGAATAGCTCACCCCACATGGTTTATAATATTTGGTTAAATTATCAAAAATACCCCTGAACTATGAGGTTGATTTCAATTACACCCCTAAACTTTGAAAAGTTTCATTTTCACCCTTGAACTTTAAAGTTTGTTTCAAAACAACCCTTGAAGGATTTTTCCATTAAATTTATAGATGAAAAATGACGTATTTGCATATGTTTTGATTTTTTTTTTCAAAGTATATGTTCAAATATGCAAGAATACAAATGCAAAAACATCATTTTCCATTCATGAATTTAACGAAAAAAAGTCTTCAATGGTTGTTTTGAAACAAACTTCATAGTTCAAGGGTTAAAATGAAACTTTTCAAAGTTTAAGGGTATAATTGAAACCACCCATAGTTCAAGAGTATTTTTGATAATTTAACCATAATATTTCACCTATTAGTGATTTTGGTGTCATTCTGATGGAATTAGAATTATTATTTCACTTCAAATTGCCTGTTGGAAATAAAGTAAAATGGTTACCTCATTTTTTTACATTGGAAACAACGAAAACTGAGAGTATACACTCGCAGAACTCCCAATGTACAGAACAATAGAACTGTTGTTATTCACAGCATTCGAAAGCATTCAACTAAAGTTCCTGTCCTTCGGATTATAACACTCAAACCACTTTAGAACAAACAATACAAGAAAAAGGTTAAATTATAAGTTTAGTTCATGAACTTTCATAGTTTGTGCCTATTTAGTCTTAGGTTAAAACGTGTCTAATAAGTAGTTGAACTTTCAATTTTCATAGTTTGTGCCTATTTAGTCTTAGGTTAAAACGTGTCTAATAAGTCGTTGAACTTTCAATTTTGTATTTAATAGATCATTGAACTTTCAATTTTGTGTATAATAAGTCTCTGACATATTCGAAATTATTAAAAATAAATTGATCTATTATATATAAAATTGAATTTTAATAGGATCCTAAACTTTTGATTTTGTATTTAGTAGGTCCATGAATTTTAAAAAACGTCAAATAGATCAAAGACCTAATCGACACTTTTTAAAATTCAAGGACTAAATAGACACAAATCTAAAAGTTAATGGACTAAATTTGTAATTTAACCAAAGGGAAAAAAAAAAAGGGCATACTCTTGGTTGGTTTATATTCCTAAACAGAAGTGGCTAAATTCGAGCAACGTCACCTCGAAAAGAATTCAGGTTTTATCAGTTGTTTTTCATCTATATAGGGCCAATCTTGACGCAGCTCCTCTAGTTGCCCAGTCTGTAAACATGAATCAACTCTAATGAAAGGAAAAACTTTGGTAGGATGTCAGTTGTTGACTTTTTTTAACTTTGTTAAGATGTCAGCTGTTTAGTCTAAGGCAAAACCTTAGTGTTGATGCTTGAGAGACTGCAAAACAATATCCTCCCACTACATATAATGAGGGCAATGTGAGGGGTGGAAGGGGGAAATATTTGCATGCTCATCAGCAAGAGCAAAAAATTATACTTGAAAACAAAATTCTGTTTGGGAGATCAGAAGCACAATCCATTAAATGCAAAATCAGTAGAAATGATAGCTTTTAATGATCTACCCAGCTATTCTCTACACTGAGAATTGAGTCCATAAACTGAACTATAAATCATAAGCGGCTTGCCTTATTATAAAGCCTTCAAGTGCAGTATTCGCACATGAATCTTAAGATTTTTCCAGATTGAATCACTTACTCATGGTTGAAGACAAATAGAAGTTCCAAAATATAGAGGCCACGGACATGAAAACCACCCGGGCCTGGAGAGGCACAACCCTGTACGATGCCACACATGGTTTGGTCAAATTCAAGATAATGTCGTTAGTCGCCAATCAATAATTCAGAACATGAACATGCAGTTGCCAATGCTATAAAAAGAAAAGCAGACTCTCAAAATTCTTGAGTTTGTACTCTTCATGTGAAAAAAACAAACACCAGGAATTCATCAGGCCCATTAGAAAAGAAATCAGATCTAAATTTTGTGGTTTAAAGATTTCTGCAAACCTACTTCATTGTCATGGTGGGAAATGCAGTAGAAAAATAAAGATAGATCAGAAGTTAACCATGGGTTAATTGTGATATCTTATCTATCCGAAACTCAAAAATGATATTGTGTTTTAAGTTTTAACACATCAAATACAGGTTAACTATATCAAATACCGTATTAACTAAAGGACCTGCTCCAAAATACAACATATGGCTTCAAATGTTGTTCGGTTGTTCTTTCAATCAACCTCATGAAAGGTTAGTGTTTTTTTTTTTTTTAAATGTAGCTTGAGTAACTGAAAGGGAACCCGCGGGGGGTAACTAAATATGAAGAATTACCAAAAGTTCAATATGCTGACAGGAATCCAGAACCTAAACCCTGCAAGAGATCAAAACGTAATTTCATTAGACTTATGTCCTTGAGGCAACAAAAGGTCCTGGTCCGAGACGTTTTTACCATATAACAATGTAGGAAGAGCATCTTTCCGGTACATTTCAGGAAGCCGGGAGATTTTTCCTAGCCAGATATTGTTCCATGCAAATACAACACCAATAACGCATGGACCAAGAACAATTTGATTCAGGAGAACCTGAAGAACAATCAATCAATTAAGAAAAATGTTCACAGAACAGTTTATATATGCTTAATGCTTATCTTGAGCCACTATGAACTCGAGTGTATATTAAAAGAATTACTAACACCAAAGCCACAACCAGCTGTACCTTCATCATAAGGTTCCCCACCGATTTCTTGGGCATAACATGATCAAGATAGTTGTACCATGCAAAGGATCCCGGACCATAAACCAGAATCCCATAAGAAAGCATTCGCAAAGAGCGAATCCAATCATGTTCTGAAAATATGTTCGAATGACCATCCTGAAAGAAAAGTTTTGGTCTTAAAAATTAGTTGAAGACATCATAAACATGCATCAATGAGGTTTCAAACAGAATCACTGTAGGCTAGAAGCGGAATGAAAATTAAGTATATTTGCTAGCAACAGTTTTGCATTGACAGAACGAAAGAACCATTCTACAATTTCAGTCCAAGAATTGAAAAAGACGGGCAGGCAACATTGATGGAGCTGGGCCCGAAAACTTGAGCGGCGGCGACAAAGGAAACACGCACAAAACGAAACACGAACAAAGAAAAACTCATACCCTAATTCACCGATTACAGCACAATTCGAATTTCAAAATTGAGTCCAGAATCAAAGAGACGGATGGTTACCTTGTCGAGAGAAGTGGAATTGAGAGCGATTCCCTTACGCCATCGACCTACCAACTGTGCAATAGTGTCGCCGGAGAGAGTGAGACAGCCGGCCGTCAAGGACTGCTTCAGAGGGAAATGGTAACCAGATCCACCAGTTGCGTGCAGGGAATTAGACGATTTGGGTTCGAATCTTCTCCTCTTGTTTCGAGAAGTTTTGGAATCCGGAAGGAGGAAGTTCCAGCCCCAGAGGCCGCCATGGCCTCCGCCCAACAAGTCCATGCCGGAAAAACGGAGGGCCTGAATGTGATGATGGAGCAAATTTAACCGTCCAGGGCTGAAGCGAAAGTGAAGATTTCACTTTCTGATTGCTTTCTCTGCGGCAATACATGTGGTTTCCTGAACTTTGTTTGTGTACGAAAAGCAAACTATCATTGCTTTAATTGATCATCAACAATATTATCAACTCAATATTTCGTATTTGTCCAAAAAAAAAAAAAAAAATCAATATTTCGAGAAAGGTTAAATACAAGTTGAGTCTAATAGGTTTTTAAACTTTAAAATTATCTAATAAATTCTTAAACTTTCAATTTTAAACATAGGTCATGAATTTTCTATTTTCTCTCTTTTTATAGCCTCGTGGACAAACGAAAGAAGGAAAGTTAAACGGGGTGTGAAGGCTCGTGAAGTTAAACAGCATACAATAGCTTTTTAGCCCCCTAACCTTGTATATTATTCTAGCGCTCAGGTCCCTTTCTCTAATAAGAATGTCAACTTTTGAAGCTGGCAGCTATGCTATACTATACTAGTTGTAGGGCAGTGAGAGCTTTAATAATTTAATATGTAAAGGGACTATTTAGGACTATTTTTCAAACTTCAACGACTAAGGCCTCGTTTGATAACCATTTGGTTTTTGGTTTTTGGTTTTTGAAAATTAAGCTTATTTTCTCCCAATTTCTCTACCATAGTTTTCATCTCCCTTAAAGAAGCATTTGAATTCTTAGCTAAATTCTAAAAACAAAAACAAGTTTTTGAAAACTATTTTTTTTAGTTTTCAAAACATGGTTTGGTTTTTGAAAATATAGGTAAAGGGTAGATAATAAAACAAGTAAATCTATGGGTGGGAGTAGTATTTATTGAAGGGGTGAATATTAAGAAAGCAGAAGCAATTTTGGATCTTGAGCACTCTAATTTGATCAATTTTATCAAACAAAAAACATGCTCAAAACTGGAAAAACAGATAATAAGAACACAAACCTTTGTAGCTCAATATTCTCTTAATCCTTTGCAAATCTTGGATCACCAACACTACTTGGACCACCACTAGAGTCTTCCCTACTATTCTCAGCTCTTGGAATGGATTGTGGGATCTTTGATTGAGAGAAATTGGGAGAAGAATGAGTAAAGATCTAAATAAAAAAGCTAGAGAGTTTTCTACAAAAATCTCTTGTTTTTCTAATCTCTTCACCTATTGTGTTTCTTCTCTATTTATAGAAAGCCACAAGCTTAGTGAAGAAGCCAATTGAATGAAAATAAACTTCAAACAAGAAGCTTTGTGAAGAAGCCAATTGAAAGAAGATATGCTTCAAACAATAAGCTTGGTGAAGAAGTTATGAACTTGGTCCATATTTCATTTCCAAATGAATTTGAATTCTTTTTTAATTTTAATTCAAAATTAATATAAAATTAATTTTAAATTAAAATCAATTTTTAATTAATTAAACAATTTAATTAATTTTAAATAAATATTTAATTTAATATCAAATATCAAATTAAATAATTGGACCAATCCTAATTTCTCAAAACGAACGTTCGAACATGAATCCCTATTCATGTTTTAAACCGAACGAATATTTAAATCATATTTAAATATTTCCACCTCTTCTTTATCATAGTTTAATTCATAATTAAGCTATGATACGTTAAGTATATCGCATATAATTAACTTTTTCTTCCAAAACCGAATTTGAACAATTCAAATTCTTTTCTCTCAAATTATTCCAAGGCTTAGTCTGAGCTAGTAAGGGGACCTAATGGACCTACAGATCATGAGCTCCAACGATACGAGATTAACCGGCCAAACTCTTTAGCCTAGCTAATCAACATTCGTTAACCACCTGGACACTCCACTAAAGCCCAGTGGCTGCACTCTCCTCACTGTAGATATATTTCTGTCCACTCGATATAACCATGATTAGTAAGTCAATCCTTCACAGGTTGTTCGTAATTACAGCTGGGTCAAATAAACCGTTTTACCCCTGTAATTACTTTTTGTTCCTTAAGTCCCACTGATCCTCTAATGAACAATTTGGTTTATGGTCCAACCAACAAACCGTATCCCTCTCGGGCCAATGAGAGGGTGGGCCCATTGTTCAAGACCTGGAGTCAGTACTTAAGGGAACAACCTCTCTACTAAACCCTAAAGCGGGTAGGAGTGAATTCCATCTCACATGACTATGTTCCCAACTATCTATCCGGTCTTATCCCCAAAATGGGAGGCTTATTGAGTCGGCGATCTCGGGCCACTCTCACCCATGCAAATCTAAGGATAATCTCGAATAAACAGGAGTTCATAGCACGCTCAGGATTAAGATCGAGTTACCTAGGTCATCGTATGAATATAGTCAGTTAAAACAGTAAACGGAGTTAAAAAGTCTAAGTGACTATTTCGCGGTCCGGTCTTATGCAAACTCATTGCATAGGACGCCCCCACTCGCATGTCTCCACATGAACGATTCAGGATCACATCGTTAGTACTATACAAAGTGGGCCGCGTCCATAGTGTCTCCAGGATAAGGTACCCAGCCCTATCCCTATACTATAGACCGTTCTGGCTATAACTCGAACTTGATCCACTTTTATGTCATACATAAAGTTCAAGTATACATACTATAGCCAAAGGTACTTTGTTCATTGGATTTGGGTTATAGAATACACAATTCACTTTATTCAATAACACATTTACTGAATAAACCTCAATAACATCTTTATAGTAAAATAGAATATACATTCAGTTTACAAAACCACGAGTTTTAGGACATAAAACCCAACATTTATAGGCTTAATTTTCAAAAACCAAAAACTAAAAATCAAATGGTTATCAAACAGGGCCTAAAGTGTCTGTTTTGAAATTTCATGGATCAAATAGACACTAACCTCAAACTTCATGGACCAAAAATGCATTTTGATGCTCATTAATTTATAACACCAATATTTTCTCTCTTTAAAATACTCCTTCAATTTTAATCTTTAATTTGATGAATGACATATATGAGCCTTAATTTCTAGATTATTTTGTTTTTCTTTTTTTGCCAATCTTGAAAAATAAAAGAAGATTAAGGAAAGAGAGTAATGTCGTGACTTCTTGTGAGTTTGCATCTTTGCCTCCCATTTTTTTTTAAGTATTACCTATTATATTTAATTTGGTTTATAACGATAAATGTAATAATGTTAGAATATAAGATAATCAATTAAAAAAAACTTATTTTATTATTCTTGAGTTTTTTACTAGTGACATAATTTTACCCTTTACTAATTTAATTCTATACATATTTATCTTTATAATATTACGAAGTTAATATCTATTTAAATTCAAATACTCATGAAAACGTGAAATATTAATCATAATACATATATTGCTTATAAAATATTATTAAAAATAATTGAAACAAAGCTTTACGTACGTACAAAACTAAAATAATCAAATTGAACATGAGGTTGATTCTTATAATAAACGAATTAGCAAATCACCCATTGAAAAAGATATTTTAAGAAAATTAGATTATGAAAATTTAACGTCTATAATTGTTGCATCTTAAAAATAAAGAAAAATAAAATTGAGATATATAATATACCAAAATTACAAATTTGTAGCTTATAATAAAAAATGTATAATGAGACAATGACCGACTTGTAATAGTGATTAATTTCCTAAATACTCCACGTTTTATTTGATTCGATCCGCATCAACTAAATCGTAACTGAAAAATCTGAGCGCGCGCTCAAGAACAAAAATAAAGTTCGAAATCATGAAAAAAAAATCCTATAATTTACAGTATAAATCTACGCAGCGCGGGAATTGAAAGAATTTTTGATTGAGAAAGTGAACCGACTGAGAATTTCTGAGCGTTGAAGGATGAAGCCTGCGACGAAGAATAATAGTTCGAAACCTCGCCCAGTTTCTGCCGCCGATTTGGCACCGAAACCGATAATAGCGAAGGCGAAGAAGCCAAGTTTTCCGGCACCGGCCGTGAAGATCATAAACAAATCAACTCCGCCGTCACCAAGAAGAGCTGCTCGAACAACAATGCTGAAAAATAGGTTCGCCGGAACGATCTGGAAAGCAGAAAAGCAGCTTTTGGACAATAAAAAGAAAGCTACGACTGAAGAACTGAGACGAGCTGCACGAGAAGCTTTAGAGAAGGTGGAGCAGAGTGTTGAGGTTGAGGATAACTATAAATCGGTGAAGGATTTGGAGCGGCTTTGTTGTTGGCCCATACCCTACCATGGCGGATTTCTGAACCGGATGCATTATATAGGTTTATATTTGAAGAAATAGTGGTTCTTTTTAAGATTGTACATTAATATTTGAGTTTCAACATCCTCATGTATTCCTTTGAGTGTCTAATAATAATATAAATTTATTGGGATGGGGATAGATGATGAGGGTGCTAAGGTTGTGTCAACATAGTTGGGATGATCAGGTGCATCTACTGATTCCTCATCACCAATAATCTCCTTTTTTTTTTCCATATTTGTTGTCACGTATGTAGTTTCGTTATGAAATTTGAAAGTATATAATTGGATAAACATTAGGTTTCATCTCAAAATCAATTGAAAATGAGAGGAGTAACCATTATTTTTTTTAATGTGGGATTCTCAACATGCCCGCCTCTTTGGAGTTCATCATTTTTAAGTTGGATCTCAATTTTTTTGATAGAATACCAATTTGGACTTCATGGGTTCTTATACCATATTAGGAATATCAATGACTTCTTTCGATGTGAGATCCTCGACAAAAAGAAAGGAAGAGAAGATTGTTGTAGTTTCTAAATTTTTGGGTGACGCTTCAATTGTGTTTGCTAGGGTTATGTTGTTTCGATTAATTTTGATTTTTCTTCAGTCTTGAATCATTTAGTTCGGTCCAATTTTTGTAGTTAGAGAAAGGGGCATAATTATTCAAATGAAATAGTGATTTATTTGTCATTTTCTTTCTCCCGCGCAGATTAAACCATAGGATAAAATTTTGTGTGAGATTATATTTTACTAAACAGCTTCATATTTATGTACAACATTGTGATTGATCCATAGTTTCTAAATTTTAGCATTTTTCTTTTATTTCAAAAACAATTTAGAACTCTCCTTCTCGTTCTCGCGCGTGCACGTCACTGAGAATAAGTTTCAGCTTAAGGTATATGCTAAAGTTATTAACAATCTATTTAGAAATTAGTTAAAAGTTAACATTTTATTTCTTCTTTTTTTTTTTAATATATGTTTTCATTTTTTTCGTGATTAACTAATCTATAGTTTTCTTGATTTATTGATATTTAACTATCAATTTAGCATATTGTTTATTAAAATTATGGATTTGTAATTGTTCAGAGATTTTACCTTGTTGTAGAGCGAGGATAATTAACCACCACTTTTTTTTTTAATGAAAATATGTAATTATCCAGTCTGAAAAAATTCAACGTTTTGAGGTTAACGTTTTTATTATTTTATGATAATATGTAATTATCTAGTCTGAATTGGTTTTTTTTTCAAAAGAATTTATTTAATTTATTTTCTTAACCAAGTATACCTACACATATATAATTTGGAGATTTTGGAAGTTAAGAAAAAAAACCAGAAATAAGAAATATGAGATAAATCGATATGAATAAAGACTCAAACAAAATTGATTGATCTTTAGGTTTTTTTATAGTAAGATCAAACCTATCCCTCCTTCGTTATATTATAATCAATCAACGTTTATTAATTACTTTTTGTCAAAAACCAACTCCAAAAAAAAATGTTATGATCTAATTTATCAACAGTATTAAAATTTATAGGAATGGGATCATGCTAGTCAAAATGTCCCATTTATTTAGACTAGATAACTACACATTTTCATGAAATAATAAAAAAAAAAATTCATATGGTAGTTAATTACGCTCGTTTTATGATCGAGTATTAAAATATTTGAACAATTATAAATCTATAATTCTAATTGACAATAGGCTAAATTGATAGTTAAACATCAATAAATCAAGAAAACATAACCATTTGATTTTTTGTTTTTATTTTTTGAAATTTAAACCTATAAATACTACTTTTTCCTTGATTTGTTATCTACTTTTAACCTATGTTTTCAAAAACAAAGCCAACTTTTGAAAATAAAAAAAAAGTACTTTTTAAAAATTTGTTTTGGTTTTTGAAATTTGACTAAGAATTCAAATATTAAGAAAGATAAAACTCATTGTAGAGAAATTAAAATGTTTCAAAAAAAATTAAAACAATCACAATTTTTAAAAACCAAATAGTTATCAAAGAGAGTTTTTTTTTTTTTTTTTTTCAATCAACAACATTTGGAGTTGAGGGATTCAAACCTCTAATCTCTTAATCGAGGGT
Organism: Trichosanthes truncata; assembly: GCA_033996785.1. NCBI lineage: Eukaryota > Viridiplantae > Streptophyta > Magnoliopsida > Cucurbitales > Cucurbitaceae > Trichosanthes > Trichosanthes truncata. Next base: position 58,856,856 of record JAWPNB010000010.1, read on the forward strand.
ATATGTCAATTATAATTAAGCTATGTTCACTTTGGCACAACAATAGATTAGTTAAATCATGGAAGAAATGAAAATATAAAAAATAATAATAATAAAGAAGTAATAAAATGTTAAATTTTAACTCATTTATAATTAGATGGTTAACTTTAACATATACCTTAAGCTGAAACTAATTCGAGAAGAAGAGTTTAACATTGTTTTTTAAATGAAAGAAATGCTAAAATTTAGAAACCATGGACCGATCACAATAATATTACACATAAATCTGCATGGGCTTTCAATAAATTTGAAGCTGTTCAACCAAATCTCACAGAAAAAATTAAGCTCATGGTTGTAGCAAAAGCAAAAGATATTTGTTCGTACGTGAGTGAGGTTGAGGACGAAAGATTAGCCAACAGATTGAAGACATTGTTAAACACAATTAAGTTCTCTTTAATCGAAGGCCAAAGAAGCAAGTTTTCTGATTAGGATCTTGAAAGCACCATTGGAAGCTATTCGACAATCAAACAAAACCTTCCACTGAAGAACTGAGACGATGAATTAGTCATATAAGATGAATTAGATATCATCTTCGATCTCATATTGCATTACGATATTGTGTTTGAATTTTCTTGTGTATTCTTTCAGTTATCTAATAACAATATTCTGGGAGTAGAATTTGAGTGTAGTCCAAATTGTAATTATATTTGTGCATCCCACTCCAATCACACACCAGAAAGAGATTCTTAAATATATATAAATAAATAAATAAATAACAGTTTGTCACGACACTTGAGTGGCCTACACAAATATGGGTGTAGCCCAAGATGCACCCAAGATTATTTTGGGATAGAACTAGATGATGAAGGTGCTAGAATTGTGTCAACATAATTATAGGATAGTTGGATTCATCTATTGATTCCTCATCACCAATCGTTTTCTGTTTTTTTTTTTCATATTTGTTTCATATTAGTATAGGCTTTAATTTCAAGTTTTTTTAACTTTCAAATCATATGTAGTTTCAAGTTTTCATATTCCAAAATCTTGTGTGGCGAGGACAAAGCGAAAAGAACTATTTTTTCTCTATAGATTGACGATTAAACTTAAAACTTTCGATAAGTCTTTAGGGTTTACGATAACTTATTGAAAGGCTAATTTTGAAACGTTTATGAAAGGTCAAAGGTAATATTACAACTTTTGAATGAGTAAAGTCCATGGACATTTTTTATAATTTAGCCTTTTCAATTTATGCTTCTAAGTGAGCCTACCTTCATAGTAAAAAACTTGTTTCATGTCAATTCATGCATAGTTAAGTAGATAAATCACCCACAACCGTCTTAAAGGTCGATGATTTGACCTCCCACCTTGCAATTGTTGAATTAAAAAAGGGAAGAAAAAAAAACATGCTTGTCCAAGCTAACTACCTGAGTTATTATATTCAAGTAATGACTTGAGAAGGAACAAAATTTAGAACATTTATCAAAATCAAAGGCAAAAGATCATGCCCCAACTCAACGTCTTGCATCTCTCTACGTTTCAAATCTTTAAAGTGGGAGAACAATAAAAAAAGAAATGAAAGGTTTTGAGTTACCATTCAAGGTTGAGATCCAAAACATGAATGGAAGAAAATAGAATAACATCGATAATTAGAATACAAAGCTTGAGAAGAAGATCCACTCAAAACTCAAAAGGGCAGTAATCCTTTGAAACCGCATAAACAATAGGAGCGACAAATGTGTGTTGCATTCACTACAAAATTGATTACAACTTTTCGAAGCTAAATCCAAACAAACAGTAGGGCCCCAAGGATGATACTGGCATGGTATTTGAATATGGTCAGCGACTAAAGCCCGTACAAAAAAATTCCTTTAATAGCAATAATATGAAGCTTCTAGTAAATCTGTTCAAAATTCTCCCACCCTGTAGGAATATCAACCAATCAGATTGGTATAACTAATAAACTGTTCGATTAACTGATGATGATGATAATAATAATAAAGGCTATGTAACTAAATTTATTATTAGAAACTAGAATGATAGTTGAACATGTAATTTCCTTCAGGCATCATCAAATTTAAGCAGATCCCATGACAATAGTAACAGGCTTATGGGTCCAAAAGGCAGCCAAATTCTTTTAGATATGAAAAAAAAAAAACAGTGGAAATTGTTTTCAACAGATATTCAACAATGGCATTTGTTTTTTTTTGTATGAACCAAATTGGTGCAAGGTTCAAATAGAACAGGAAATTAGTGATCAAATCAGGTTATTAATGCATCTGACGAAAGACCTCTTTACCAAGTAACAATAATGAAGAAGATTCATATACCTTACTAAACAGGGGTGGATCCCCTTCGTAGATGTCTTGTATTTGAATAAAAAAATGATATAGAAAAATTAAGACTCTAAAGTTCTCCCTAATCCCCTAAATTTTAGAATTCAAGATTTAACATATAAAATTCTGCTCCTCGGTGTGAAATTTTCTCGGCCCTTTATTCGAAAAAGACCTGTGTATAAACACAGGGAGGCCTGCACATGTTGCCATTCACTCCTAAAATGAGATAAACCCAGAGTATCTAGCAAAAAAATTTTTTGATATAAGAGACATTTCATTGATGAATGAAGGGAGATAAACTCCGAGCACCTATAGGTGAATTACAAGAAAACTCTCCAATTGGAGATTGAATATCTAGCAAAAATACAATTAGATTTTTTTTTTTTTTTTTTTGGGGGGGGGGGGGGAATTAAGAGCTGGAAAAATCATGTCCTCTTGCACAACATATTATGTAAACAAAGACATTTTCATTATGGGATTAAGTAGAGACTCTACATATTTTCAGCTGAAACCAAACATAAATCAACTAACTCATAAGGCAGGAACAATTGGCAAAACAAGTTAGGAGAGCTTACTTGAGTTTACTAGGATTCAGACGACGTAATTTGGCAATCAACGGTGGCCATCTTCCTCATCCATCTCCTCCAGAATTACATATTTGGCAGCAACATTTGTTGACTGTGAGCTTACCACTGTATCTTCACTAGATTTCTTCTGTAGCTTTTGGTATCTGATGAGCAATTGGAGATAAAACATGATGACTTAGCACAAGAAGCGCCCATAACCAAATATTTTACTTGTTTAGATGCAATTTATAAGCTATTGCTATTCTGTGTGCCAATCCTCCGAGTCTCTAATTCCAAGTAATATTTACCTTTTTAATTGCCTGGTTTATGATATTGGAACTATTCAATTATAAACAATATTTCTTCTAAAATACTAGTTGATTACATTTCACATCTCTACATCCAGAAAATTCATGGTCTGAAATACCGTTAGTAAACAATCATATCATACTTGAAGGATGATTATTAACAAAAATATTCGACTAATTGTCAGGCATGCTAATTAAGCACTGTATTTTATCTTAGAATGAGAAATTTTTTAAGAGATGCACGTTTATAAAAATGACAACTTACTTGTACCAATTGAACAAACTGACACCAATCATAATTATGATGAGACCAATTCCTTTGAGCCAGGTAAATTTATCGTGGAAGTAAAATACTGCAACCTGAAAATGCAATAATGCAATGTTCAATTAGAAGTTAGCCAGGTAAATTTATCGTGGAAGTAAAATACTACAACCTGAAAATGCAATAATGCAATGTTCAATTAGAAGTTAGCCAGGTAAATTTATCATGGAAGTAAAATACTACAACCTGAAAATGCAATAATGCAATATTAAATTAGAAGACGCCAGGGATTAATAGCCCCCCTAAAATGTCGGATTGAACAGTACGCTTATAGTAGAAATTTTGTGCCTCAGTACCTTGCACGTTAAAAACTTCTTCTTCTTTTTTCTTTTCCTTTTCTTCTTTTTTTTTTTTTTTTTTTTGCATAAGAAACGCTTCTATTAAAAGAAGACAAAAAACCATGGGGGAGAGGGAAGACAAGATGTCTTCCCACCTTGTCACCCTTCTAAAACATTTTGAATGTCGTTGCAGTAGCATAGAAGGAAAGCCAGTGACTTGACGAGTTCATTTCCTTGCAGTGGGATGCTGGTGAAACCAGAACCTAGAGTCAACTTCATTAAAATCACCACTACCGCAATGAAACAAGCAATCTCAGAGCCAGTAATGACAAAGAAATAGAAAGATAAAAGAAAGGCCAGCCTACCTTTCAAATACTAGTACATTTAAGTGATTCTAGTTAGCAAAGATGCATATAGAAATCAGAAAACTTATCCTATAAGTAAGGCAGTACCAAATTCACATTTGAAATTAAAAATGAAATGGCTAGATAGATAGTATGTTATGTAGGAGTAGGACACTGTCTTAGGCCGCATTTGATAACCATTTGGTTTTTTGTTTTTAGATTTTGAAAATTAAGCCTATATATACTACTTCCAACTATGGATTTAATTGTTTTATTATCTACTCTTTACATATGTTTTGAAAACCAAGACAAATTTTGAAAAGTAAAAAAAGTAGTTTTCAAAAACTTGTTTTTGTTTTTGGAATTTGACTAAGAATTTAAGGCTTCGTTTGATAACCATTTGGTTTGTTGTTTTTAAAAATTGTACTTGTTTTCTCACAATTTCTCTACAACGGTTTTCATCTTCTCTATAATGGTTTCCATCTTGCTTAAGGAAACATTTGAGTTTCTAGCCAAATTCCAAAAACAAAAACAAGTTTTTGAAAACTACTTTTTTTAGTTTTCAAAACTTGGTTTGGTTTTTGAAAACAAATGTAAAAAGTAGACAAAAAAACATGAAAACCCATAGGTGAAAGTAATATTTATAGGCTTAATTTTAAAAAACCAAAAACAAAATCAAATAGTTATCAAGGGCAATGTTTTCTTAAGTAGGATGAAACCCATTGTAGAGAAATGACAAGAAAACATGCAGAATTTCCAAAATCCAAAAACCAAAAACCAAATAGTTTTTAAACGGGGCCTTAATTTTTCTTCCATTAGAAAGTTAGCGCACAAAAGAACTCCTAATGAGCAAGCCCAAAACTACTTGAAATGAGTCAAGACAACTCAACAGAAATGCTTCAAGAGAACTGGCAGCAAATTAAATACTTTGAGATGACTATAGATACTAGACCACCATGAAGCAAAATTAAAGGGCCCTACATCTTGATTAGGAAGTATAATGAAAATGGTCAGAAGATCCCATACCAATATAGTTACAGCCTCCTTTACAACACCAGCAACTGTAACTGTGACGGCACTAGTTACAGAGACAAGGATATATTCTGTTAATACCTGCAAAAGGATAACATAATTCTTCAAATAGAGAAACTAACAATAGATTTGAGCACCAAAAAGTTTGGACACGAGTCAAGACAGCACTTTATAAAGAAATTCCCAGCAAGTAAATGCTCTACAGACTACCCGTACTGTGTAGTTGATAGAAATCAACCCTCTTCCAGCAAAATTGTGCTTATTGTACAGTGAAGGAAAAATTCAAATAGGTTCCTACCATACAGAAGGCAAGTGCTCCACCAAAAAACATCAGCAAGCAACTCCGAGTAACATGCCAGATACTGTTGAAATATCCATTACTGGCAAATTCTTTCCACGGATCTAAACCAAGGGATAGAATCAAAGTCACAATGGCCATCACTGGTGTCACGTAGCTCATCAGGGTAAAAGGATTTTTCAAACCTGAAATGAATGGAACCATGTGATAGATCCCGAATATATTGAAATATGAAAGATAACAAAACAACAACATAAACCAAGTAATTTGGACCCTCCCCTTTCTTGAGCACTCTCGCTCAAGCCCTAAACCAAATTCACTAAATCAATGTTTTCCCTTCCCCTTTCCCACTCTCCCTATTTATAACTAAAATACCCTAACAAACTCCCTCACTAATTACTAATATACCCTTATAAGCATTCCTATCACCATTCTGTTAGACAATATTTACCAGCACCACTTTGGTATGAATAAAATTGAAATCTAAATGAAACAACATCTAAGAATTTCCAAAAAGAACTTAGCGTCAAAATAAAATGGTCATGTATAAAGAAAACGGATTGACACAAATAGTAACTCACTAATCCTGATGTGTAAACTATTTCATCCAATGAAACAAAATAAAACATATTTTTGAGTTCAACAACATTTGGAGTGGGGGGATTCGAACTCATGATTGCATGGTCATAAGCACATACTTTATATCAGTTGAGCTATGCTCTTGTTGGCAACAAAATAAAACATATTATCTACAAAGGATGAAAGTTTAGAGATAAAATTCAATATTCCAAGAAGAAATTGATTATTTTGTCTGTGAAGCTTTGCAGAAATGTCCACGGATACAGAACCAAAAGAAATCTAAGAATTTAAAACTAAAACAGCATAGAAAAACACTTACCATATGCTTCTCGCTTCATATCCAGTAGGGCATTTTGCATCACACGGGGAAAAGTGTCAGGATCCAAGTCAACAAATAAAAAAGCAAGAAACGGACCAATTAGTTGCTTGTAAGACAAAAAGAATTTTTGATAGCACAATACACTAGCATACATGGGAAAAAGAATGGGAAAAACAAAATTCAAACCTGAAGAAGAATTTGCGTCATGGACCACCTGAAGCCGGACATAACAGAAGCAAGCATAACAAAAATGAAACCCCAGAATTCAAATTCTGTCTCCTTTGCAACTGCCATAGACAAAGCCAGATAAGTAAGAAGATGGGGGCATAAATACATCTTTATTAGAAAATTTTAATGTAGATGTTAGAATTAATGAATTCCTATATCAAAAAAGATTAGAACTTAGAAGTAATGAATGCATAAAAGTTGCTATGGACACAAAAAAATAGAGCCAACAGCGACAATTCACTTGCTCCTAATTCTTTCACTTCCAACTCCAATCTTCCTCAAGTATGTGACGTAGGTAAACCCATTGCCAGTTCTAAAACACTAATCCTAACCACCATGGCTAGCTAGTGGTAAAAAGGATTGGGAAGGGACTTGGAGACTTTGGGGGCAAGGGTTAAATCCTATGGCAGTCATCTACCTAGGTTAAAATCTTAGTGTTTCTTGCAACCTTATGTTGTAGGGTCCTGCAGTTTATCCCATGAGAATAGTTTAAGGGGTGACATAACTATAAGTTACCCCGAGTACTCACATTATAAAAATATAACAAACAAACAAGCCCAGTCCTTCCTAAGTAAGGGTGGTGGATAATAAGGGTGCAAGTTGGAACTTGGAAACAATAAATCTGACCAACTCAGTTCAATTGGTTTGACCATCGATGGTCATTTCCATTTGAATATAATCAAGAATTACACACTTCAAATTCTAAAATTCACGAATTATCAGCTAGGAGTAAAAGAAAAATGCTAGATACCTGTTAATAAAATTCCAACAGATATAATCAAGATAATGCCAGAAAGTCTGAAGCTAGGAGTTTCCAACCTGACACAAGAAATTTCATACTCAATGAATAAATCATCAACAAAATATTATGATGGAAAAATACAATGTCTAGAAAGTAAAATTCATAATATATGTTATAGGTAATGTTCATAGGCCACAAAATCAGCAAGAACCAGTATCATGATATGGTGTGGGTTAAACTAACCTATCAATACGAAAATATAATATAGCTGCAAGAGGAAGAATGGTAACCCAACATAACAAATAATTGAAATTGAAAGTTTATTATTGACCACATCACAATAACCGTTGGTTGTTCATAAAAATTTAGGATAAATAACTTAGCAGGAATAACAAACAGCTAAAAATCCTCAAACTTTAAACAAAGTTACAAAGTATATGTAAAAAGAAATAGTTTTAGAAGGGAATGGATGATCCTTAATATTTATAAAGATAAGTAATTTAGTAAGTTTATGTTTGGTGAGCATGGACTGGTTTTGTCGGCTCCAAACAGTTTTTTCGTCTTTCAATTACTTGTTTTTAGCTATTTGTAAATGATTGCAGAACTTCCATAAACCACACTTCAATCCCTATAACAAAGAATAAGTATCCTGGAAAACGAAATTTTAGCCAGTTTTGCTTTCCATTAATAAAATGGGGTTCCTTCCCCTAAAATCTAAAAGAGATACTAACTTTTAAAAAAAAATTAAATCTAATATCTACTTATTAACACATACCAAGAGATTGTTTCAATCCAATTAAGCCACAACAACTTTATCTTTAAAAAGCCCAAAATTCCACCTTCAGTAAGAAATCCAATTACAAGAGGAAGAAAATGACAAGATGGAATATTTTAAATTTTAACACTTGATATCAATAAGCTATCTCCAAGCATTATATTGAAAGCCTATTTCTTGGGCCAAATAGGATAATTTTCATCAAGTCATACTCAATTAAATCAAATCACAAAAAATATAAAAAATAAAAAATAAAAAAATAAAGATCACAACAATCATAAAAATAATCAATCATAAGCAAAATCTCTTTTCTCATAGCTTGGAGGCCTTTTGTTTGATTTCTCTTGGATTCCTCATCCCTAAAGCCTTTAGATTGTGCTCCTTTTTCTTGAATATATCTTTCTTCGTTTCTTATTTAAAAATAAAATTTAAAAAAAAGAATTATAAACATATAGAGCAAAAGATTAAATAATTAATAAAATTCATTCTCAATATTCAGCGATAACTCATATTCAATACACACAGCTAAGAATCTTCAGGAAGGTAGGAGAGTAACGTTGAAATCACATTCGGTTACTAAAAATTCTTCGCAAGTGTCATACAGCATCAGAAAAACACAAAGCACTGTAAAGTTCCAAAATGTATGATGCACGAGAAGATTGGATGCAATTATATATAGTTATCTATATACAGGCATGCATAAGAAACTGGGTTACACAATTTAGTAGTACAACTCACCTGAAAGCAAAAGCAAACAGGAGGAGAAATATAGGAGAACCGGATTTACACTGACAATCAAAAAGAGAGAGAATTAGTGTTATGAAGCATAAAGTAGAATATTTACAGCATGTACAGTTTCTTGACTCAATAAATAGGCATGAAGAAAAGGTATCCAACCATGGTAGCAAATGTGACTGATATCGAGACAAGGGATGCATTGCTTAGATTAACATCCAAGGCTGTTCCAAGAGCCGTTGGGACAACTGTGAAAGGCAAAGTCCATCTGTGGCATTAGTTGATAGAAAAGTTAATTTACACACGATATAAAAGTTAACATCCTATGGGCTCAAACAAATGCAAAAACATCTAATGAATAAAAATAAACACAATCCACGAAACTTCAGAAAAATGACAAAAAAATAGCCAAATAAATTCATGATTCTTAACAACTAATGCAATGACAAAAAATAGCAAAACACGGGCACAAGTTTGTGATTTTTTTTAGGATAAGAAGGAAGATTTGTCCAAAGAAATTAAAAGGTAACTGGATTAACAATTCACCCATGGAAGAAAATGCCACATTCTTATAAGTAAATCATATAGAACTTATCCATCGTTCTTTACTTCATAATGCAGTGTATATATTCAAGAAGTTAGAATTTATCCAGCTAATTTTTCACTTGTTAATTGAACAAGCCAACAAAATGCCTTGATGTATTATGACTGCCTCTTAGGAAAGCAACCTTATCATTATACATTAGCTTGGTAGGGTGAAAAGATCAATTGGAGTATGTATACCAGTACGTGAAAAGGCTAAATAAGAGTCATTAGTTTCAAGATTACCTTTCGTGAAGTAATCCCTCCATGTCATAGTAACACAAGGTTGGAATCGACTAGACCATATCCATGTGATCAAATTGGATAGAACAGCTTGCATTGTAAAATGAACAGTATTCATGAGCAATGGAGCCGGGAACCTACCCAAATGATCTCCTAATAAAGATTTATTATATCTGCTCAAACCAGGAGAAATGGTTTAATTGAACATTCTAAATAAACATTACATTACAGTTTTAATTATTGATTATGTGAATAAGGAACTTACAAGGTCAAAAGAAGGCTGAAAGTATACCAGACAAGAACAAAGAATAATGTCTTTAGCACATTGGCACTGGATAGAGGATTCTTTGCATCTAGCTGCAGAGAATTATATTTATCACTGTGAAAGGATTCACAGTCATCACCATTAATATTCCTCCCAGGATCATTCTCAATACTAAAAGGTTCATATTTCTCACTTCCATTTCCCTCAACGTGAATAGGAAAATGGGCCTCAGTCTCCCCGCCTTTAGATTGCATACTTGTCTGCTGACACTTTATATATCGGTTTATCTCCTCCCCAAAGTGCCACTTTAAACTAGCTGACCCAGTTGAAGTGAAGGCAATTTGATACCAGTATGTTGCACACTTGAATCTGCATAAATTAATGGGGTATTCACTGGGATAGTACCCTCTTTGTCACACCATCGTGAGAAAAACGGCTCTCTATGACAACCACCTACTTCTTGACTTCTAGTCTCAATAGAATCAACCCTCGTGTGTTTAAGCTTTTCTGTATCCAAAGAATTTCCACTCACCTCCCTCCTTTACTAAGTTAGAACCATCTATGTTTTCCAACACAATCATTGACAGATGCAACTGAGTAAACAGAAAGCAGGAACTTTATGCATTGACATAAATCATAGCAACTTGTAAATTTCGTGTGAAATTCAATTAGCGATTGAATTGAAAATAAAGATAACAAGTCGGGACAAAACTTGGATCAGTATACAGGTTACATAACATATAAATTGGATAGTCATAAAAACGTGCAGACTTCATTCATTTCATAATGATAATGCCAAGACGGGGCCCTCTTTCAGAGATTTGTAATTACCCCCCCCCCCCAAAACCCGGTTATTATTCAGATCAATTAAAGAACCTCTCTTAATCTCCTTGCAATGCCTTGCCATCTCTCTACTATAACCTTGTTTATCTTTTAATACCATTGTCCCTTATCCCAACCAAAATTTTTAAATAACATATACACATAGTGCCCAACTTCCGTGGAACTTCCCAATCATAAAAATTTGGAAAGAAAAAAAAAATACACATTCATAATTTATAAAGTTTTCTGCTAAAAATTATTAAGTGTAACAGCCAGCAATGAATAATAAGTCATGGGCGCCATCAATTCCTTCAATTCAGCTCAGATCCTACAATTCGTTATAACTTTCTTCCCGCCTCCAGCAGCATAAGCTAAACTAAGGTAGTCACACTTAAATATCAGGATTTTGGCATCAGCGGCTGTCACAACAAGTGGCGTGGTAAAAGAGTTATTATGAATGAGGCGCGTGAAGAATGCGCGTCACTAACAGCAACATGTGCAGACATGGAGGAAAACGAGAGAGCATAGTTCTAAAACCATCGCGGAAACTCGCTACTTCAAATTGATCACATAAACGCGCAACTAATTAACGGAACGAACAAGAATCAACAAGATGAACCATCGATGAGGATGAGCTCAAACCAGAACAAGGAAAACAAAAGCTCGAGCTGAATCAGAGTAACAGGAATGCGTAAAGAATCAATCAAATAATTCAAAACAGCTAAATAGAACAAGCATCGTCGTGCATAAACAAACAGCGTAAAAACATAGCTAGTACGACGGGATTCTCCAATACTCGGAATATGAGACGTATCGAAACAACTGACCTGAGAAGAATCTGAGGAAAGAATCGAAGAAATGAGGAGGAATACGAAATTGAAATGCAGGAACCGGGAAGATGAAGACGAATGAGGAGAGATCTGAATCTAAATGTCTTGCAAATGGCGTTTTCAGGTGTTGAAATCAGAACGTCTGTTTTTCAATGTTGAATGTTGCCGGTGAATGGTGAACGATGTCAAAGCCAAGGGCCATTTCTTAAAGAGGAAATAAATTAAAATCAATTCTATACTTTAATTCAAGTGCGCGCCCGTACGGGTGGGGCCGTGGGGTGGTTGGGTGCGTGGTCGAGTTTGGTGCAGGCCCAACGGCAAAGATTGGAGAACCATGGACCGGACCGCGGCACCCGGGCGGGTCCCATGCTGCTGGCCATTGCTTCGGTTCGAAGATAATTAAAAATCCATAATTAGACAAATTAAATAAGGGGTAAAACTTAAAAGTAAGCAATTCGTCTTTTAACTTTTAATTTTGTATTTAATAGGTTCTCAAGTTTTCAATTTAATATCTAATAGATTTATAACCAAATATATTTTTTTTTTCATTCTCAAAATATATATATACTTTTTTTTTTAAGCTCAACAATCTATTAGATACAAAAAGAAAAAAAAAATTGAGACCTATTAGACAGGAAATTGAAAGTTTAGTGATTTATTAGAGACTTTCTAAAGTCGGTGACTTATTAAACACAATCATGCGAAGTTAAAGACCAATTTTATAATTTAGCTAATTTAATATCAAAATATATGAACTGATATCAATATATCAATGTGTTCAAAATTATTTTTAGATTAAATTACAAATTTAGTTCTTGAACTTTGAAATTTATCTTTTTGGTTCATAAACTTTCAAAATTATAAATTTAGTCCCTGAACATTAACTTTTTTAAAATTTACGGATGCACTAGACACAAAATTAAAATTTTAAGATCTATTAGACATAAAATTCAAATTTTTAATTTTAAAAAATTTTGAATTTGTCAAGATATCTAGATCTAGATCTTTTGTCTAGATTCGAATAATAGGTATGTTTATGACTTTAGTATAGTATATTTGAAGAGATGCTGAAATGTGATCTTCAATATTTTGCAAAATGAATAATAAATAATTGTTTTGTATTCGATTTTCATACATAATTACCAAGACTCCCACTTCACAGTTTTTTCTTTCAAATAAATTAAACTTAATTTTATCTTATTGTTTCGGGAAAAAAAAATTATAAGAATAGCATAGATGACATTCTTTAGTAACAAATAGATTTTTTTTTTAAGTTTAACAATATGAAAATGGAGATTTAAACCTTAACATTTTGGTTAAAGATATATTATGTAATAAGTAAGTTATGCTCGAATTGACTATTATTTTTAATTATTTTTTATGTAATTTTGCAATCAATTTAATAGTTAAGTTTACCAACATATACAAGTGATGCAGATATTTCATCTATCCATAGTTTATAATTTTGATTTACTATTCATAACAAATGTGATATTTTGTCTTTTGAGTATGTCTCAAGCCAACGTGACTTTTTTTATTTTCTTTCTTTTAAGTAACAATAACCCACTATTCAATATCAACAATTTTGAATAAATAAGAAAACAAACATATTGTTATTTTATACCATGTATAATCGTGTTAAACTACAAAATAGTATATCAAATACAAATTATTGTGAACTCAAAAAATATATATGTAAAAATTATTGTCAAAGGTCATTTGCTACATAATCTAACACTAAAAACTACGTTTATTCTATGAATTTAAAAATTGAAACCTTGATGGAATGAACGTAAATATTAATGTAAAGTATTTTGCTTTAATTATAATTTGTGCACGACGAGTTACTCAAATAGAAAAAGAAAAAGCGAGTAAGAGAGGATACCAAATCTACCAAGAAATAGATCTGAAAAAAAATAATCTACAAATAAATTTTTGGTTGCTTGTACACAAACCAAAATTTGAGCTTGCGTTAAAAACAAAGGCAAAAATTATAGAACAAAAAACAGCAAGGGAGTACATTTATTTTCCACACAATATCACCAGATGTTGCAAGAATAGACAAGGAGGAGTAATAAATATGGTGAGACAAGGTGCAGGGAGGTTGAGTCATTGTCCTACCCACAAAATATATTTTTATGTAAAGTTTATATGTTTTCTGTTGTGAACAAGAAAAACTTGTTGTGAATAAGAACAACTTAACAAACTCAAGAACACAATGTAGAAAAAGGAGAGAAAAGTAGATAGATTTCTATTATCAAGTGAATTTGCTTTCTTGGTATATCTCCCTCTTGTTTAACACATATTTATAGTCTTCCAAGTGAGTAAGCTCCAAGTAATTAAAGTAGGCTCCAAGTTTAATCTAAGTAGGCTCCAAGTAATCCAAGTGAGTAAGCTTCAAGCAATCCAATGTAGGCTCCAAGCAATTCAATTTAGGCTCCAAGTAAGTCTAATGAATATCTATACATAAAAGTGTATTTATAACACTCCCCCTTAGATATTCATTGTATATAAATTATATGCCTCGTTAAAACCTTATTAGGAAAAACCCAATGGAAAAAAAAACCTAATTAAGGAAAAAGAGTACATTATTTATATACTTCAACAACTGCCTCATTAAAAAAACTTGCTAGGAAAACCCAGTGGGAAAAACCATCGTCAAGGAAAAATAGTGCAGTACTTTTACTCCCCCTCATGGAAACATCACTTGAAATCTCTAAGCCGTCTCATTCCAATGTTGTGCACCAATTTCTCGAATGTTGCGGTGGGTAATGTCTTCGTAAATAAGTCTGCCAGGTTATCTTTTGAAGAAATTTGTTGAACTGTGATTTCACCATTTTCTTCAAGATCATGGGTGTAGAAGAGCTTTGGTGAGATATGTTTCGTTCTATCTACTTTAATATATCCTCCTTTGATTTGTGCTATACATGCTGTATTGTCTTCGTATAATATTGTTGGACAATCTTTGCCACAAGGCAAGCCACATGTTCCACGAATGTGTTGAGTCATTGATCTCAACCATACACATTCTCGACTAGCCTCATGAATTGCAAGAACTTCAGCATGATTTGAGGAGGTGGCTGTAATGGTCTGCTTTACAGACCGCCATGATATAGCGGTTCCTCCACATGTGAATAGATAACCTGTTTGAGATCTAGCTTTATGTGGATCAGATAAATATCCAGCATCTGCATAACCAACTAGATCAAAATTTGATTTGTTCGAATAAAATAAACCCATATCAAACGTTCCTCGAAGATAACGGAGTACATGCTTAATTCCGTTCCAATGTCTTTTTGTGGGAGAAGAACTATATCTAGCTAATAAATTTACTGAAAATGTTATATCAGGTCGTGTATTATTAGCAAGATACATAAGTGCACCTATCGCACTAAGATATGGTACTTCAGGACCAAGTAGTTCTTCATTATCTTCTCGAGGCCGAAATATGTCCTTTTTCATTTCTAGTGATCGAACTATCATTGGAATGTTCAATGGGTGTGCTTTGTCCATGTAAAACATTTTTAAAATCTTTTCGACATAAGTTGACTGATGAATGAATATCCCATCTTCTAAATGTTCAATTTGCAGACCAAGGCAAAACTTTGTTTTTCCAAGATCTTTCATCTCAAATTCTTTTTTAAGATATTCTATTGTCTTTGGAAGCTCTTCAGGAGTTCCAATTATATTCAGATCATCAACATATACAGCAATAATTACAAATCCTGACTGTGATTTTTTTTATGAAGACACATGGACAAATAGGGTTATTTTTATACCCTTTTTTCAACAAATATTCACTAAGACGATTATACCACATTCGTCCGGATTGTTTTAATCCATATAAGGATCTCTGTAATTTGATCGAATATAATTTTCTAGCATTTGAATTATATGATTCTGGTATCTTTAATCCTTCAGGAATTTTCATATAAATATCATTATCTAGAGATCCATATAAATATGCTGTGACTACATCCATTAGATGCATGTCAAGCTTTTCATATACAGCCATGCTAATTAGATATCTCAATGTTATTGCATCCACCACAGGAGAATATGTCTCGTCATAATCAATACCAGGTCTTTGCGAGAATCCTTGTGCAACAAGTCTCGCTTTATATCTTATGACCTTATTCTTTTCATTTCTTTTTCTTACAAATACCCATTTGTATCCCACAGGCTTGACATCTTCTGGTGTCTGGACTATTGGTCCAAAAACCTCACGTTTTGAAAGTGAGTTTAATTCTACCTGGATTGCTTCTTTCCACTTAAGCCAATCCTTTCTATGTCGACATTCTTCGACAGATGTTGGTTCAGAATCGTCATTTTCATGAATAATATCATGGGCAACATTGTAAGAAAAAATGTTGTCAACAACTATATCATTTCGGTTCCATCTTTTCCTTGTTATGACATAATTTATGGAAATTTCATTATTATCCTCAAGTATTTGACTTTCTTCAATATTTTTATGAGTAGTCGTATTAAGGATTTCTTCTGGAATATCCACATCCTTAATGGGATCATTTTGATTATTGACTACTTTTCTTTTTCGAGGATTTTTATCTTTGGAACCCATCGGTCGACCACGCTTCTGGCGTGCCACAGACTCATTAGTTGTAGCAACTTGCTGTGTTGGGATTTCAATTCTAGATGGAGCATTTGCAGCTGGTATGTGTGACTTGGTCACTTTCTTAATATCTGTAAATGCATCTGGCATTTGATTTGCAATATTTTGCAAATGAATTATCTTTTGAACTTCTAGTTCACATTGATTTGTTCGGGGATCGAAATGAGACAATGACGATGCATTCCATTTAATTTCATTTTCCAACTTCTTTATTCCTCCCCCTAATGTTGGAAAATTTGTCTCATTAAAATGACAATCAGCAAATCGTGCAGTAAATATATCACCCGTCAGGGGTTCAATATATCTAATAATTGATGGGGAATCAAATCCAACGTATATTCCTAACCTCCTTTGGGGACCCATCTTAGTACGCTGAGGTGGAGCAATTGGAACATATACTGTACATCCAAATATGCGTAGATGAGAAATATTTGGCTATTGCCCATAAGCCAATTGCATTGGGGAGTACTTATGATACGCTGTTGGCCTAATGCGTATAAGTGATGCTGCATGCAAAATTGCATGACCCCATACAGATATTGGAAGTTTTGCTCTCATAAGCATTGGTCTAGCAATTAATTGCAAACGTTTTATAAATGATTCTGCTAAACCATTCTGAGTATGAACATGAGCTACAGGATGTTCAACATTTATCCCAATTGACATACAATAGTTATTGAATGCTTGGGATGTAAATTCACCAGCATTATCAAAACGAATACTTTTAATTGTATAATCAGGAAATTGTGCTCTTAATTTGATTAATTGAGCAAGTAACCTTGCAAATGCAAAGTTTCGACTTGATAATAAGCATACATGTGACCATCTGCTAGATGCGTCAATTAGAACCATAAAATATCGAAATGGTCCACTTGGTGGGTTAATAGGTCCACATATATCACCATGGATTTGTTCCAAAAATGTAGGTGATTCAATTCCCACTTTAGCTGGTGATGGTCTAATAATTAATTTTCCTTGAGAGCAAGCAGCACATGACAACTCATTAGTTTGAAGAATCTTCTGGTTCTTTAATGGATGTCCATGTGAATTTTCAATAATTTTTCTCATCATTATTGACCCAAGATGACCCAATCGATCATGCCAAATAGTGAATATATCTAGATTCATGAACTTCAGGTTCATTGTTGCATATGTTTCAATTACTCGTATATGAGTATAATATAATCCAGAAGAAAGCGCAGGCAGTGTTTCTAATATACGTTTTTCATGTGAAACAATAGATGTGATATAGAGACACTCTATATTATTTTTACTATTAGTCTCAACATGATAACCATTGTCACGTATATCTTTGAAACTCAATAAGTTTCTTTTTGATTTGCTAGAGAACAAAGCATTATTAATTGTGAATTTTGTTCCTCTAGGCAAGATAAGGTTTGCTTTTCCAAAACCTTCAATCAAGTTTGCAGAACCTGATATAGTATTGACATTTGCTTCAAGCATTATCAATTTGGAAAAGTATGTTCTGCTTTTAAGTATGGTGTGCGTAGTTGCACTATCTGCCAAGCATAAATCTTCATTGTTCATCTTTGGATAAGCTAAAATATGAGAAGTGGTCATGTTCTTCATTAAAAAAAAACGATTACAGTAAGTCTTAGAACTAAACTTGAAGAAAAAAAACTTACACTAGAAATACATACAAAAAAAAGAAACTGAAATTAAAATCAGTACTAATATTGGACATTATCATATGAAGTATTTCCTACTTCTTCAATTGCATCAATTCTCTCTTCAGGAGATTCAAAGAAGTCAGCAACATCTAAATGCGTCGTGTTGAAAGGGTCAAATACATCATCTTCTTGAAATGCGAAATTTGCTTCTACATTTTTTTCCTTTCTTCTTCAATGATGCTTGATAGAGGTCTACTAAGTGCTTAGGCGTACGACAGGTACGAGACCAATGCCCTTTCATGCCACATCGAAAGCATTGGTTTTCAACACTTTTAGAACTCTTTCCTTGAGAAAATTTTCCTTTATGATCATCATTATTTGTGGTCCTTTTAAAATTTGAATGACGACCACCCCGAAATGAATTATTATTTCTTCCTCTACCACGGTCACGACCTCGACCACGACCACGACCTCGACCACGACTATTAGACACTACAACATTCACTTCAGGGAATGGTGTTGCTCCAGTTGGTCGAGATTCATGATTTTTCATCAATAGCTCATTATTTTGTTCAGCCACAAGAAGACATGAAATAAGTTCGGAATATTTTTTAAATCCTTTCTCTCGATATTGCTGCTGCAGGAGCATATTCGAGACATGGAAAGTAGAGAATGTTTTCTCTAACATATCTTCATCAGTAATTTTCTCTCCACATAACTTCAATTTTGAACTAATTTTGAATAATGCGGAATTATACTCGCTTACTGATTTAAAATCTTGCAACCTCAGGTGCATCCAGTCATAACGAGCTTTTGGAAGAATAACAGTTTTTTGATGATCATACCTTTCTTTCAAACTTTGCCATAAGTTGTAGGGATCTTTTACCGTAAGGTATTCTATTTTTAATCCCTCATGAAGATGATGGCGAAGGAATATCATGGCTTTTGCCTTTTCTTGAATAGATGCATTATTTCCTTCTTTAATTGTTTCTCCAAGATTCATGGCATCTAAATGAATCTCGGCATCAAGGACCCATGACAAGTAGTTATGTCCATTAATATCAAGAGCTGCGAACTCTAGTTTTGTAAGATTTGCCATTGTAAAACTATCAAAAGAAGTATACTTACATTAGAATTTTAATAAGTACACCATGCATGCATACTAAAAAAAATTGTAGCATTGCTATATTGCATTCTATTTATAAAACATATATCCAATATATATAACATGCTTTCTCTATGAAAAGATTACTAAACTTCTTAAAAGAAATCCAATTAACTACTACATTACCTAGAACACAAAATTGACTAATTTACAACTCCCAGGTTAGTTCCTAGGTAGAGGTGTTCCCTTTCGGTCAGCTTAAATACCTCAGCCTAGACAGAACTATCCATAGACAGAGTGTTTTTTATAGTCAATTTTTATGTTAAGCATTTGAATTTTATGAATCGAACTACACATCAAACTCAACATATAAAATGAGATGAATCATAAACCATGAATGAAATTTGAGAAACTTACCTTTAGTAAAGAAAATGGTAGATTAGGCTCGTGCTGATAACGTGTTGTGAACAAGAAAAACTTGTTGTGAATAAGAACAACTTAACAAACTCAAGAACACAATGTAGAAAAAGGAGAGAAAAGTAGATAGATTTCTATTATCAAGTGAATTTGCTTTCTTGGTATATCTCCCTCTTGTTTAACACATATTTATAGTCTTCCAAGTGAGTAAGCTCCAAGTAATTAAAGTAGGCTCCAAGTTTAATCTAAGTAGGCTCCAAGTAATCCAAGTGAGTAAGCTTCAAGCAATCCAATGTAGGCTCCAAGCAATTCAATTTAGGCTCCAAGTAAGTCTAATGAATATCTATACATAAAAGTGTATTTATAACATTTTCATTATTGTTTTCACTTTTGTTTTTTTTTTTTTTTTTGGAAAAAATTATTGTTTTCACTTTTGCATTCATCCCTCTGCTCACATATCTATGTTGTGTCGGGACTTCATTGTTTATATTCAAGTATTTTTATTAGGTAGGAATTCAACCATCTAACCTTTTAGTCAAGGGTATAATGTCTCAATTAGTTGAGTTGTGCTTAAGTTGGCGCACACTAAATTAGGTTAGGACAATAAATTTTTTTTTTCTTCTTTCTAATTAAGGGTGTTCAAAAAACTCGATAACCTGAAAAATCCAATCAATCTAGGGTGGGTTGAATTAGGCAAACTCTCGGTTGGGTTGGATTGAATCTTTCAGAAATCGACTGGTTCTATTTGATTACTTGGTTCAACATAAAAAATTTCGGTTCAACTCAACGAAATCAATTTATTTATATATTTAGTTTTAGTTTTAGGGTTTTTTTTTTATATCTATTTTCTTTTTGTTTCAAACTTTTTCGTTGCTGCACAATGCTCCTCTCACTTGCTTCGTCTTCACCTTGACCATCTCTCGTTGCCATTCGTTTCATTCTCTTCAACTAGCCATCAGTTCGTCACGCCACCCAACCTGATAGCCCAACCTAGTAATATATGATAGCTAGGTTGGGTTGGGTTGCCCTCTCTAACTAGGTTGGGTTGGAGAATCGACCAATCCAAATTTTTGATTGGAATTCGATCAGACCTGACCTGACCCAATATGTGTACACACCCATACTTTCCATACAAAATTTCACGAACGTTTATTTTCAACTATTTTCACTTTTTCCACCAAAATTCACTCTATTTTGGACAGGGCATTGGTAGACTTTAAAAGGATCTATCATTCATGACCAAACCGATCGAGGGCTCTCTCAGTCAATTCATAGCCCAAATGTTAACATTATAAAATTAATATTTTTTTAAATGAATAAAATTAATATTTAGAAGTTGTTTTGTGGCGCTAAGTATATTAATAGTCTGTGGAGTTATATAGTATGTATTTATGATGCAAAGTTATTTAGTCTGAGTTATAATAGTTTATGTTTAGAGTGCAAAGTTATTTAACTATACAGACTATTATAACTCACTCAATGCTCAAAACATGCCCTTAAATTTTCTTTAGGTATGTGAACTTTGTAAATTATTTTATCTTAGTCTAACTAACTCTCAAAGCCAACATATGAGTATAACTCAACTAGCACAAAGCATACGGCCTTGAACAAGAGGTCGGAGGTTCGAATCTCCCACTCCACATATTGTTAAACTAAAAGAAATATGTATAAATAAATAAACTCTCTCAAAATACCTATTTTAATTTTAAATTTTCAACGTTATTATATTTTAGTAATTAAACTTTTAAAACGTTTATCATAGTCTATGAACTAAAAAATTATTATTTTGGTCTTTACCATTGTTTTTCTTTTAAAACTTGTTGGCTAGACATGCAGTCGGCTCGTATGAATTGAGATTAGATAGGTGAATATTAAGAAGAAAATAACTATTAAAATGATTATTTGTCAAAAATGCATAAACTAAAATAGACTTATTTAGAGGCGGTCGAGCCTCGAAATTAAAAAACTAAAATAGTAAGTTAAAATAAATCAAATATCAAAATAGAATAATAAAAGGTTGAATATATCAACGCCCCTTATCTTCAATATTTTTCTCAATTTAGTACCGTTATTTTCTAAAATTCTCAAATTTATCCGTACTGAATTAAAACTTCTTAATTAAATCATTCAATAGAAAAAAAAATTCTTGTTAACATGAATCTAATTTCCCATTATTATTTTATTAACATATTTGAACTCGTGAACATGTCACTTAGACATATCACAAAAAAAAAAAACATATAGTTAATCAACAAGTAAAATTTTGTTAATAGATCGTTGGGTTTCATGTGAGTATAGCATCCGAGTGACATTCACGTATTTAAATATATTTTTTAGTACAACAAAATGTTGGGTATGAGAGATTTGAACATCCGACCTCAAAAAAATGAGTACATAACAATTATCGTTGAACTATGATCTCTTTAGCACATATTTAAATATGTTAACAAAATAATAATTTAATCGTATATCAACTTTTCGTGTAACATCAATCTGATTATAGCTTAGTGAATAAGGCATCAGTTACCATCTCAAACATTAAATAGTTCAATCCCCACCCTGTAATTGTTGAACTAAAAAAACTTAATTTCAACACTTATTTTTAATGGAATAATCTAACTGAAAAATTTAACATACTAAAGTATGAATTTGAGAATTTCAGAAGATTGATGAATAAATTCAAAATTAACTAAAAGATTGTAGATTTTTTTTAGTTCAACAACTTTTAAAAGTGGAGATTTGGTATTCTTATCTCTTGATTTAATGTATATCTAAATCAGTTGAATTATACTCATGTTGATAAAATATTATAAACTATATTATGCATTTCAACATGATTAAAACGTTGAATTAATATAAAATTTATTCATTTGAGTATAATTCAAATGAATAAGCATCAATTACCCTCTAAAAAAAGATGATTGGATCCCCGCCCCAAATTCGTTGAACTAAACAAAAGAGTTAAAATAAAATTTAAACCTAAAATTAAATTAGAAAAATATCTTCAATAATTAACAAATAACAACTACAGTCCTCTAATTCGAAGATCCGACAAAAAACAAGGTAGATTAGATAATATCTACGGCTGATATTTTGCCTCCTCGCTCACGTGGCAACAGTACGTCTTTAAACGAAGACTTTTTGTTATCCCAATGGGTCCCACTCTCGTCCCATCGTAATGGGAAAAGAAAAAAAAAATCTAATCTTCCCACCTTCTCCACCTCATCGCGCTAATTACTGATATCATTGATTCACTACAAACAAAGGCCTTACAGTCTCCTAGACACTGCTTCAGTCTAATCTTGAGCTTTTTCTCCAGCTTTTCAGCGATATTCCGATGGAACACCACGCCGGAAAACGGAGACTCGACGTCCTCGCCGCCCACCTTGCTCCCGCCGGCGATATTTCCGCCGACCACAGCCACGTTCTCCCTGCGGTACTCTTCTGTTTATTCTTTTTCCGGCGAACCCTTTTCTTTTGTGGGTTTAGAGTTTAGATCGTGTTGGGTTGTTACTGAAATTTCTGATGTACATTTGATTGATGTTCTTGGGTACCCATTTTGTTTGTTTATGGATTGGGTTTTGCTTGATTCATCAACGTGTTTTGGGTATTTTTGTTTTGTTTGGGTGATTAGAATTGCAGTAGCCATGGAGGTTCTGTCATTCGTAGGTGCGATAATAAAAAGTACTTTGCAAGACTAGGATCCGAGGCTTGTGGTGCTTATATGAGACAGGCTTCAACTACAGAGGTAATCTATTATATTAGCTTAGGCTTTTGGGTTTAGTAGTCATCTTAACACTTCTCATTTCTTCCAGTACATTTTACTTCCTGTCTTTGGAGCCTGATTTTGTTTTCTTCCTCACTTTTTCAGGGTAATGAACGATCTAGTTTTCAGGCGTTCTTGGATGTCTCTGAAGGACCATTGTATTCAAGACCTGCAACGGAAGGAAGGATTTCGAGTGTTGGAATAGAACAGCCTGTGGTGCAGAATTTCAATTTGATTGCATCTGAACCTCCATTGTTTGCCAGGGCAGGTTTGGGAATCAATGAACAAAATATCCATTTCATTCCGGAGACAAAACCTCCATCCTCTGGATCAAATGGTTGGTTGTTGATTTTCCAATTAATAATTGATAAATTAGTGTCAGTAATAAAGCTAAATGCACCTCAGGCCCTTGGCTGGATGATGCTGATGCAGAGATTTTACTTCTTTTTAATGAGAATTGAAAAGGGCTTAAAATTTTGCTTCCATTTTTCTTATTCAACACAGGAATTGGTGGATTGTCTCCGAGGATGGATGTGGCAGAATCGGGTCGAGGTTATGTACTGACAGTGGAAATTCCAGGAGTCAAGATCAATGACATTAGAGTCGAGGTCAATGACCAAAAGTAAGACAATGTTTTTATAAAGATACTTTGAAATTTGGAGTTGGAAATGTGATATTCAAATCTTGTACCAGTTCAATAGTTAATCCTCCCCCAATGTTCCAAAACTATCTGATTCAATTGCATACTCCTCCTAAGTCTTCATGGATTTCAATTTCGAAGTTGCACTAACAAGCATTTGATATCTTAATTTCCACGTGTTAAATCATCACTAGATTTAAAAGCTGTTGTAATTTTATTCATTTAATGTATTGTCAACACTTGTATTCACATGTGGACTTGGATTTAAAAATTGAAGAGAATTGAGATGAAGAAATTTGAGCTCAACAATTATTAGTAGGAACCTCCTATTGATTACAATGTTTTAATTACTAAGTTAACATAGGTTGTTAAGTAGACTCAAGAGTTTAAGCTATTAGACTAAGATAAATACAATCTTTTCAATATGTTCTCAATAATCTTCCCCACATGTAGGCTCGAATGATAGCATGAGACCTATATAAGAACTATCAATATGAAATATAGGAATGGGAATGGAGTGCTTTTGGGTCAGAATGGCCTTGTCATCCTCAACCTTGCGGGTCATTTTAATTCTCTCTTTTGAAAAAAATTTCTATTCTAGATGAAATTAGAAGTGTAGGGAATTTGTCGATGTCCTAACAAACATGAGATGATTTTGATTACAATGCAAGGTTTTCTATATGATATCATGTTAAATTACTACCAAATCCATATATAATGGCATTGATCTGATAGTGAAAAGCTGTTCTGTGGCAGGTTGACTATAATTGGCAAACGCTCAAGTCAATACTGTGAAGTAGTAGGATATTCAAGCGACTCTATCTCCTCATATCACAAGAGAGAGATTTTTCAAGGGCCTTACCAGGTTGTGTGGCCACTTCCAATCAACATTAACAAGGATGGAGTATTGGCTGAGTTCTGGTAAGTAGCAAGATGCCATTCCTTCGTTACACCTGAATATCTTTCTACTTAATGCTGTCAATCCCAGTATTTTCACGAGGCTAATTGTACACATTTCCCCACAATGCCCTTTTCTTTCTATTTTCTTTTACCCTTTGCTCATGGATTTGTATGACAAATAGCCAAACTGCTCATTTTCATGCCCTGTATTTTTTATAGCTTGCTTGCTTATAATAGAACCCAAGTCTATTGAAATATAAAAGATAACGGAATTACAATATAACTCTCCCAAGTATTTGAGGTACTTGGAATCTCCCCCTCTTAAGATACGACTCAGGCCCTAAGCCACTAAACAAAGCACTGGTTTCAACCTTCCCCCTAGTCTATTTATAACAAATCACCGTAACAACTTCTCTAACTAATTACTAATATTCCCTTAGCTCTAATAATATTCCTAACAGCATTCCTAGCAGCTTATCAGCTTATTAATGGCTCGGTGTTTTTTTCTTCTTTTTGTGTGGGTGCAGGGATGGATTACTGCGGGTTACTCTACCGAAACTCTGAGAGTTGTTTTTCTCAAAGGCATACGATTGCGTAAGAATCTAAGATATATGGTACGCTGAAATTGCATCCAATCTAAACCATCCAGTATCTTCATATCCACGCATCCTATAGGTGAAATATCAAAAGCAGTTTATATAATACAACTACAGTATTCATATGAGTAAATGTGGATTGCTGTCAAAATATATGTATATGTATATCTTGTTTATGTGCGATGTCTAGTTGTGCAATGTTGTTGCTGGAATTTGCGTTTGGCTATTGCTATTATGGTTTTTGCATTCAACTTGTAGCTGAAGTTGGCCTATGTTATATTATAGTTAAGTTTCAATTTTCTTCTATCCTTTTTGGTGTGGCTTAGGGTGATCACCTTAAAAATATGTTGTGAGGTAGCAGCTATTTTGGAAACAAAGTTATAAGATATGGTAGGTTGAAAATTATGTTGAAATAATGTTAGTTTTTGTTGTGGATGCTTTGGATAGATAGTGTGGAATCTACATGTTGAAGATATAGAATCAATGTATATAATTTGTCTGTTTTAGTGATTTACCATGTTCAACTAGAAACCCTCTCATTTGTCTAATCAGCTTAAAATTCCTTTCAAAGTCCCTTCTTTTGTCAATTCACTTAGCAAAAACAAAAATCCTAAGTATAACTTTAGTGGGCTGTTTTCTTTGTTTTGTGCTCATTAGTGTGGATGTTTGTTTATAGAATTTCCTCCTTTAAGAGGGCAGTGGGTTTTGGAACTCATCTCCATGTTTAGAACATTAATCACATGAATTTGTTATCATCAGCATAGGGATCTTAATCCCACCTCAAAACAGGAGTTTTCCCAAATCTAATCCCATTGAAGCCTTCTCATTACTTTTCCTTCAATTAGTTTGATCCTTGTAAAAATTCCCATTAAGTGGTGGAGGAAATATATCCAAATGGAGATTGTGGATCTGACAATGACTTTAAATGAGATATCTATGTTTAGGTATGTTCCTAATATAATCAAGATATTAATCAGGTTTGGTGCAATAAATGCTAAGGATTATATTAAGTCACGTTTTTGTGATGATAATGATAATAAAACTTGATAACAAGAAAACATTTACGATGTTTTTGGAGACAATTAAAGATGTCTACCTACCAAGCCCTTCAAAATTATTTTAGAACATTACTTGGTTACACATCGGTGTGTAGGTATCTTCCTACATGTCACCATTAAATTTTTGACAGCTAAGAAAGAGTAAGGTGGAAAATGAGAAATTTGAACTCTTTTATTTTCTCCCTCTTAGCTATAAAAAATTTAATGGTGTTTAAGAAGATACATACACACTAATATGCAATTGAGTATTGTTCATTATGTAATGAGATTGAAAACAACTCGGGCAATATGGTTGTCAATTGACTCTCATGTATAACACATTGCAAATGTTAGATGTTTGGTAATTTCTTAAACTTTAACGAGTCAATTAGTAGGGGGTTACTATTTGCATGACAAATAATAAAAATCTTCACTCATATATTTCCAAACTTCGTTCTCTAGTATAACTTGTAAATTTTTCAGTCTCCATTGAATAATCTTGTTCATCGAATCAATGTAGTTCATTATCAAACTAACTCCTTCGAGGGCATTTGATCATCTATGTAAGTTCTCGTTTGAGGAACGTGTGAGTATTTCGAGCATGTTGAGTTAAATCTCATTGCTTGAACAAATTCAAACAAGACAAGTCTACTTAATACATGTCTAAGTTGAGAAATCTCGGTCCGAACAAAGTGGTACACTTAAATGTCTATCACCTAAGACTATGGTCTTCTCTAGACTTGGAGAGGAACTATGCTCGATGCAATAAGATTTTCATTTCATCGAATTATAACTCATCACAAAGCCTTACACAAAAACGTTTATCTTTAATTATCTTTTAATTTTTTAATGTAGACTATGTAGTTATTATAATGTAAGATATTATTTTTATTACCATTGCACTTATAAAAGAGAACAAAAAGTAATGCTACATCTAACACGAAGGGAGGGGTGATAGGCTATTATGCAATCACTCTCAATAGTGTTTCATTCTCACGAGTAAAACCAATAGGGCAAAGTCATCAAACTTTTCATTCTAATAAATAGAGAACCATTTGAGCTGTCCATTGTGACTTTGGAGGGTGATAATAACAAAAGTTTATTATTAGTTATTTTTCTTTTGTCCCTTGACTTGTAGATTGTCGATCACTTTGACAAAAGCACTACATAAATGTTGATAACCAATTGCTCGATGCTAAATTTTAGCATCTAAACATATTTTTGAGCATGATTCAATGGATGACATCTATTAGCAGTCTAAAAATCGATGGTACGATCTTGTACCTTATAATTATTTTTGTCTTTTTAGAATTCATCAACATGTAAGGTGGGAGGGCAAAGTGAACATAGTTCAGCGGTAGATGACATGTACTATTTCTCTTGAGGTTGAAAGTTCTATTTTTCATATATTATATTTGTTGTACTAAACAAAACATGTAAGGTGGGAAGATTCGAATCCATAATCTATTGGTCGAGAGTACATGTCTTAACCTATAGATGTTTACAGAGCGGGGCGAGGGCGGGGAAGACTTCCCCATCTTCGTCCCCGCCACCTATTTCAATCCCCATCCCTGCAAAATTCTCCATTTATTTTGGCGAGGATCGGGACGAGGATTCCTCGCGGATAATTTCTCTTTTTTTTTTTTTTATGTTTTATGTTTTATGTTTTTTATTTTTTTAATTTATTTTCAACCATAATAGCAATTCTTTTCAACAACTTCTAAATAAATAATATCCAATATAGTTTCTATTTAAAGAAAAGATGACAAAATTTCCTACCAAAAATAATAATATATCATAAGCAAAAATATTATAATGTTGAAACAACTTAATTTCTAAAATTCAAATTTCAATATTACAACATAGACTTCAATTTTTTTTTTTTTTAAAAAAAAAAGTCTTAAACTAATTCCTAACATAGTTTTTCTTTAAAAAAAAAAAAAATCTATTTATAACTAATCATTAATATATATATATATAAACTAAATAATCGGGGAGAGGTCGGGGACTGGGAATATAATATCGATCTCCGTCCCTGTTTCACCAACGGTGAGAAAACTCTCCCTGCTACCTCACCATTCCCCTTGTAATTGAGGATTCCCCGCCCCGTTTGGGGCTGGAGCCCTACGGGTTAAATAGACTAAATGAACATTTCTATCTTAACCAATTGAGCTATGCTTATGTTGACCATCCTGCAATTGTTAAGCTCTAAAATTTCAATAATTCATACACCTCTCTCGCTATCTTCAATAAAAAAAAGAATACTTTTAACAAAATGTTAAAAACCCCATAACAAACAAAATTAATTGTACTTTATTATCCAGAACATTTCTTGATTTGGGTCTTCAAAAGTTCAAAACCTTTTCATAATTAAGTAGCATGATAATAAAAACAAAAAACAAAAATGCAAAAGAACGTTTCAGAGACGCGAAGGAAATACAAGATAGAAGTTGCAACTGACACTCAACTCCAAAAATAAATCCCAAAAAAAAAAAAAAAAAAAAAACCATAACTGACAATCATAATCATATAATATATCATACCATAATCATAATCATATTAATATGGAAGGTTACAATTTCACTTACCATATAATCCAAGAATAATTAAGACAGCCCATTTCACGAATGAGACAACTAATTTTCAGAAATCATTTCTTGTATTCAAATACAAGATTCTTCTTCTAAACCCCATTTTCAAAAAAAGGCTCAAATTTCAAATGGGTTTCTCTGCAATTTTTTGTGTTGCTCTGTTTCTTCTACTGGTTGCTCTTTTTCAAGAAGCTCAGGGGAAGCCGCTGATTGGTGGGACTGGGTGCGATTATTTTGAAGGGAGATGGGTGGCCGATGTGTCGTACCCTCTTTACGACGTGTCGTCTTGTCCTTTTGTTGAGAAGGAATTTGATTGCCTTGGAAATGGCCGCACCGATAAGCTCTATCTCAGATACCGATGGCAACCCTCTGCTTGCCTCTTGCCCAGGTGAGTTCTTTTTCCTTTTTATTATTATTATTTTTTTTACAAGAAAAGAAAATTATTGAGAATCTTGAGACTCTAATATTTAAAGGTATATTTGAGGTTTGAAATTTGAATCACTGTGTTTTTGTGTAAATGTTATTGGTCATTTGCATGCTCTGAATTATTTATTTCATATTTGGAGATTTTTGGGGATAAAAAACGAACAAGATGATTAATTTTTGAAGAAGAATTTTTCGGTTATTACATTACTGATTTGATGCTAATTAGCAATCACTACGTCGTTAATGCATATTAATTTATTATTTTTTATATCTCGTTTTCTACTAATATTATACTTATCGTTATTGGAATTCCCCCCGGCAATTAATGAGTTATATTAAGATTTTAATCATTTAATGTTTTGCATCGTAGGGAGGATTAAGATGTTAATATCAACAGAAATGTTAAAAAGCTTCAATTTTCTGTGGATATTTATCGAATTATTGATAAGATATTCTTACCAAACATATTAAAAACCAAGAAATTCATAGAAATGACAAGTACAAATTATGATTAGTATTTGTCCTTTCACTAGTTATATTTTATTGGTATAATTTGCTTTTTTTTTTTTTTAATTTTTTAAAAATATCGACAGGCATATGTATATTATCTTCCATTTTTTTTTTTGGGATATAATATGTATTATCTTTTGATTTGTACTTCATGTATATCTCTATGTATTTCGCAGTATGATTGAATTTCTAACAAGTGAATAGAGAGAGAGAAAACAGATGGACTCAAAATCCAATTTAATATGTAATTTGACACATTAACCAATTATGTATAAGAATAGCCATATGGAATTGGAATCTTCCATGTTGAAAATGAAAAGCACTTTTCCCAATTCCACTTCTGGCCTTGGACTGAATGCTCTTTAGTTATATTCTATTTTAATCCAGCCCCACTATTGGGTTAGCCAGCGTTTTCAATCTGACGTCTTCGATTTCCTTTTTCAAATTTCCCTCTCTCTTAAACCGATATAATTCCGAATTATACCCAACGAGTCTTTTAACTTTTAGATTTGTGTCAAATAGACCTTTAAATTTTAAATTTAATTTTATGTCTAATATAATTGTTAATTTAAAAAAATTTGAATATGTTAAGGACCTATTAGATACAAAATTAAAAGTTTAGATACCAATTCAATATTTTTAAAGTTCAAGGTTATATTAGAAACAAAATTGAAACTTCATAGATTTATTAGATACTTTTTAAAGTTCATTGATCTATTAAACACAAGCATGAAAGTCTATGGACTAAACTAGTAATTTAACCTATTCAATAACTCTATAAAATTGTATTAATCTAGTGTGAAAATGATTTCAAACATACTCATAGCTAGAATCACATCTACATTTATTAATCACTTATTTAAAATTTTCTTTCAATCAATTAATACCCTTTAAATAAAACATTTTTCTTTAACTTGTCTTTTAAAGGATTTTGTTTTTTTGTGGGGGAATAAAGAGGAAGGTACAACCACCTTGCATGATAGGTTGTTGTTAAGTTGCCTTTGTCCCATCTATACATATGAAAGATAATACATATAAGTCCATGTGATAAATGCTTCCATCAATTAAATAACTAAAAATAAAACCATGAAAAATTTGTCAATGCAGATTTAATGGTGAAGAATTCTTGAGGCAATTTAGAGGAAAAAGCATAATGTTCGTGGGAGACTCATTGAGTTTGAATCAGTGGCAATCGCTTACTTGTATGCTTCACAAGTTTGTGCCGCAAGCTACTTATACACTTGCTAGGATTGGAGGATTGTCCAAATTTGAATTCCCCGTGAGTCAATATATCAATCTCATTTCACTTTAATTTAGATTAAATTACAAGTTTAGTCTCTGAACGTTCATGAGTACGTTTATGTGATTTTTAAACTTTAAAAAGTGTCTAATAAGTCTCTGAACTTTCAATTTTGTGTTAAATAAGATCTTGAAAGTTTCAATTTTATGTCAATAGGTTCTTAAACTTTTAACTTTGTGTCTAATAGATCCAATTTATAAAATTGAAAGTTTCTAATCCCATTAGACATAAGATTCAATTTTATATCTAATAAATTAGTTAATTTTAAAAAATTTCGAATACGTCGAGGATCTATTAGACACAAAATTGAAAGTTTAGGCCCCGTTTGATAACCATTTGGTTTTTAGTTTTTGGTTTTTGAAAATTAAGCTTGTTTTCTCTCAATTTTTCTACAATAGTTTTCCTCTCCTTTAAGGAAGCATTTGAATTTTTAGTTAAATTCTAAAAACAAAAACAAGTTTTTGAAAACTACTTTTTTTAGTTTTCAAAACATGGCTTGGTTTTTGAAAAATAGGTAAGAGGTAGATAACAAAACAAGTAAATCCAAGGGTGGGAGTAGTATTTATAGACTTAATTTTCAAAAACCAAAAACCAAAAACTAAATAGTTATCAAACATGACCTTAGAGATCAAATAGACACAAACTTAAAAGTTCAGAAACTAAACTTATAATTTATGACTATACTCTCTCTATTCAATAATAATTAAGCACTAAAAATGATTTGTTCATTCATTGTGTAGGAATACAATCTGAAAATCATGTTTTCTAGAAATGCATTTCTCGTCGATATTATAAGCACGAGAATTGGTAGAATCCTCAAACTCGACTCAATAGAGACGGGAGACATGTGGAAAGGAATTGACGTCTTGATATTCAATTCATGGCATTGGTGGCTGCACACAGGAAGAAAGCAACCGTATGAACAAAATATAACCATATATCTTATAATATGTAAACAAAACTTAGGTGCTAATTAATCCATGATTAATACAAGATTGATTTTGTTTCATTAATAAACATAAATTAATTGATTTGTTTTTTCTTGTTTTTATTTTGTTATTGGGCTTTAGATGGGATTTGGTTCAAAATGGGCAAGCCACGTACAAGGATATGAACCGATTGGTGGCATTTGAGAAAGGGCTAAGAACTTGGGCTAAATGGGTCGACCAAAATGTGGATCCTTTGAAAACCAAGGTCTTCTTCCAAGGCGTTTCCCCAGATCATTCCGAGTATGTTATTCTTATTCAACCTTTTTTTTTTTAATTATTATTATTTTGGTTAAATTATCGATTTCAGGCTTTAATTTTAATTTTTTTTTCTATACTTTTTAGTTTGGTTAAATTACGCCTTATGCTTTAGAGAAAATTAGAAGAATTTCATCCTTATGATTTGATAAAACCTCATAAATAGTCCCTATGGTTTGATAAGGGTTTTAAGGGACTAATTCTAACATTTAAAATCATAAGGACTAAATTTTAACTTTATCAAAATTATAGAGACCAATTTTTTTTTTTTTTAGGAACATAGGGACTAAATTTATAACTTAACTTTTTAGTTTTAATTTGATGTTTCAAAATTTCAAGGGGACTCAAGGCCTCCCTAATTTCATTTTTTTTCTTTTTAATATTCTTTTAGAAAATGTAATTTATTTTGTTTTGTTATTTTTCATTTTTTCATACAAATATAAGTGTAAAATCATTTTTTAATATCATATATAAAAAAACAATTAATAGTTATTCACGTTAAATTATAAGTTTAGTTTTTAAACTTTTAGGTTTGTGTCTAATAAATTTATGAACTTTAACAATGTTTAATAGGTCCATAAACTGTCAATTTTGCGTCTAATAGGTCTTGAACTTTAAAATGTTTAATAAAGCCCCAAACTTTCAATTTTGTGTCTAATGACATATTCAAAATCTAAAAAAAAATTAATGGATCTAATCAAACATAAAATTGATTTTGTGTCTAATAGAACCTATCAATTTCAATTATGTGTATAAAAGATCCATAAATTTTTTTAGAAAGAGAAGGAAGTTTAGAGACCTATTAAAAAAAGAAAATAAAGTTTAGGGTAAACACATAATTCAAAGTTTATGAACCTATTAGACCAAAACTTGAAAGTTTAGAAACTAACCTTATAATTTAACCTAATTTAAAACTATGCTAATTGAATTTGAGCTCCCACATAATATTTTAGATTATCCAATATGAATAATTTGACAAATCCATATAAATGAAATTGAAACCAAGTCCATATTATTATAAGAGCACATCAACTAAATATAATAAATTTTAACTTTTTTTTTTGTTTGTACTTTGATTTCTGATAATATTTGATTGCGTGGTTTGAAACAGTGCAAGATTGTGGGGCGAGGCCGGAGGGAACTGCGGCGGAAAAACGAGGCTATTGGGCGGCCCCAAGTTTCCAGGGGGCCGACATCCGGCGGAGCAGACGGTGGAGCTAGTGCTGCAAGGGATGTCGAAGCCAGTTTATTTGCTGAATATCACCACGCTGTCGCAGCTGAGAATAGACGGCCACCCCTCCGCGTACGGCCACGGCGGCCACAATGACATGGACTGTAGCCACTGGTGCCTCGCCGGAGTTCCTGATACTTGGAACGAACTCTTATACGCAACTCTCCTTCCAAACAAGCATCATCTTTAAATTTCATTCTTCTTCTTCTTCTTTTACCACCGAAAACGAGAGAGAGAATTAAGAGAGAGACGGATTTGATTAAATTTCAAAAGAAAATTTGTGTTACTTTACTTACATCAAATAAATTTGGAGGAGAAAACAAAATTTACCCCAAAATTGGGTAGTGTATCCATTTTTATCGTAATGTATTACTTTCCTCGTATTCGACCTTAGAATTGGATGTTTAATTTTTATATTTTGATGGACTTTTATTTGCCTCCAATGAATATATAATATATCTTTGGTGCAAATTTGATTGGAACAAAAGTCTCAAACTGTTTTTTTTTTTTTTTTAATTAAAATCTGTGAGTGAGATTTATTTTTAACATTAACTAGACTTTTTTGTCAAAGTGAACATAGTTAAATGATAATTGACATGTATAGATGTATTCATTCTTTTGATGTTAGAGGTTCAAATCCTTATACTTTATATTTATTGTACTCAAAAAAAATAAAGACTCAACTTTTTGTTATACTTGATTGTTGTCTAGTTTAATGAGTGTTGAAAGATTTGTATATTTTTTTTATTTGTTAAAATTAATGGATGAATTTAGTATGAATTAGACAAACGTGAAATAAAAATAGGAATACACTTGGATGAAATTGATAGTTGATTAAAACGGATTCACCTTGACAAATTCACGTGAATATTGGAAGTTTTTTCAATATCTTTTTTTCTATTTATAGAGATTTATATTTATAGTTTACTTTGTTCATTCATTCAGATCTGGAACGACCCTCGAGAAACTAATTTGGCTGTATATATATAATAATAATATATATGGTATATCTAGATAGTAAAATTTAGAAAAAAATTTCTAATACTATAGGAGAATTATTCTCCTCTTTGTTCACACTATAGGTTTGAGTTTATAAATAGTTTTCTACACAATTTTCAAAAGAATGTTGACATGGCAAGCAATAAATGGGAGTAGTATGAAATTTTTTTCATATATACTATGATAGTACTAGAATTTCCTCTGTTAAATTAGTAGCCAACTAGGTTGTCTTAGAAAAAAAATTTGTACTACGAAAGTACCATACTTCTTTTATTCACACTAAAATTTTAAATTTATAAATAGTCTTTTAATGTTAGTGGAGTCCATATAATTTTTAGGTTAAATTATCAAAAATACCCTTGAACTATGGGGTTGGTTTCAATTATACCCCTGAACTTTGAAAATTTTCATTTTAACCCTTGAACTTTGAAGTTTGTTTCAAAATAACCCTTGAAGGTTTTTTCCACTAAAATTATGGAAGAAAAATGACGTATTTGCATATGTTTTAATTTTTCTTTCAACGTATATGTTCAAATATGTTTACATAAACAACAATACAAATGCAAAAACATCATTTTTCGACCATGAATTTAATGAAAAAAAACCTTCAAGGGTATTTTTGAAACAAATATCAAAGTTCAAGGGTTAAAATGAAACTTTTCAAAGTTTGGGGTATAATTGAAATCAACCCCATAGTTCAGGGGTATTTTTGATAATTTAACCTAATTTTTAAAAGAATACCGACGTAGTACATAGAAAAAATTTCATACCAGGACTAGCAATGGACCTCACATAATTTTCCGACGGATCCTGTCGCGTATATCAAAACGTTGAACCAGCCCTCCACCGGGGGCCACGACTCGTGCAGCCACCAGACGACTCTGCCACCTGCTGACAGAGCTGGCTCCCTATCCCTGGTTTTTTGGAGTCTTTGATCAGTTAATGATAATTGATAAGTTTTAAAACCCATGAATTTTAGTCCAAGGTTTCCGGATATCGGATAGATACATATGTCAAACGTTACACGTAATTCTCAATTTCAAATTTTCTCTTATAGGGAATATTGTACTTCTCAATTAAATCCTTTCTTAAAGTGTTTTGTTAAAGGCAAATTGATGGGTGATAAAATCATTTATTGTTTTTATTAACATATATTCAGACAAGTAAACAAGTCACCAATGATTTTGTGTCAAGAAAAATATTAGTGGCATGCTTCCTAGTCCAATTAACCTAATAAATAAAGTATTAACAACTAAATTAAGAACAATCTAAAAGGATGGAACAACAAACCTATCTATATATCTTCATAATAGTCAATAATATCGTACACTTTTAGCATAAGTCCTCGTAGCTTTATTTTTTATTTTATTCAAAAGGTCTCTTATCAATGAAGATATTTGGACGAATTGGAGAAATTTGGGTCTTTTCATAACTTATTACAAAAAAATGAATTCAAACCCAAACTATTTGCAAAAAACAAGTAGTTTTTTTGTCCTTATTAGAATGCGTCTCTTCAAGAGACGCATTTCTTGTTGTGAACAGTAGAAGTCAACACCAATTTTGACCAACTTTGACTGCCAACTTTGACCAGACGATTTCGTTCATAATTTCAAACATAAAGATTTTTCCCACTAAAATAATATCATCAAATCCTTTCAATTAATATTTAACTACCCCCATCAAATCAACTAATCATTTATTTAATTTTTTCTTTAAAATAAATATTTAATAAATTATTCATCATCACACATTCATTCACCAATCAAGTTTTTTATTATTATTTTGATAAACACATCACTATTAAAACAAAATATACAATATGGAAAAAATATTAGGATGATTTTACCAATATGGTTATGATCTATAAGATAGTAGAAGATATCAATTGGTTTAAAGATTAAAAAGACTGAAATTTATTAATCTCGATTAAAGATTTAAAAAACAAAAAAAAAATGTGGCACGAAGTTGGTCGTGCCACATTTTTTGAAATGTGGGTAGTTAAATATTAATTGAATGGATTTGATGGTATTATTTTAGTGGAAAAAAATCTTTCCATTTGAAATTAAGAACGAAACCGTCTGGTCAAAGTTGGTCAAAATTGGTGTTGACTGCTACTGTTCACAACAAGGAATTCGTCTCTTCAAGAGACGCATTCTAATAAGGACAAAAAAACTACCTATTTTTTGCAAATAGTTTGGGTTTGAACTCCTTTTTGTAATTAGTTTTGAAAACAACTCTATTTTTATAAATCATCCGAAGATATTGTCTCTCACATATATATATATATCTACAATCTTCTCCTTGTTTAGCTGATGTGAGAATTTAATCGCATTTTCAATAATAAAAATAAAAAATCATAACTCTAAATTTTTGCTCTATGTTGAAATTATTGCTAGGTCTAAAAGTTAAAATTGATATAGATTGGAGTAAATTTTAATATTTTATTAATATTTTTAACAAGATCAACTACTCTATTAAATTCAAGGGAAATAAACTACCAAAAAGAAATTACATTAAAAAAGCATACAAAAATTCATAATGGTGTATAATTAGAAAGAATCGTCCTTCCAATTCCCAATAATCAAGAGGTTCGCGTATAAAATTAAATTGGTTACATACGGATTAAAGTTTAGGCTAAAAAGTCAACAAACTAGGGCTTGTTATTGGATGGGATTCATTAAATAAAGCGTGTAGTGGATTTGATTTGACCAG
Organism: Trichosanthes truncata; assembly: GCA_033996785.1. Classification (NCBI taxonomy): domain Eukaryota; kingdom Viridiplantae; phylum Streptophyta; class Magnoliopsida; order Cucurbitales; family Cucurbitaceae; genus Trichosanthes; species Trichosanthes truncata. The sequence goes on from JAWPNB010000010.1 coordinate 58,894,174, forward strand.
CAATGGCTGAGATTGATGCAAAAGTCAAAGTCAACGTTTAGGAGTAGGCGAATCTGAAGAAGAACCAGTAAAAAGCCTAGCCAAGTTATGGGGTGCCGACAAAAATGCCAGCTAGCTACCATGCAAAATGTACAAATGTTTTTTTTTTTTTTGAAACAAATAATTGGATGAAATTGGGACATTGATTTTCAAAATATCTTTGCGTTTATGTCTGACCACATCTTTCTCTTCTCCTTGGCCTTTGGCCATCCCCTCCTTTTATTGTTATTTAAAGAGGGCCATTATTTTAATGCAATTCTTTTTTTTTGGGGGGAGAAATTTGACTTAAAATTTTAAAGTTTGAATTCATACAACTAATTATGATTCAAGCATAGTGCTAGGAGTACCTCGCACTCCGACTTCATCTGTGTTTTTTTAAATATTTTTTTAGAAAATGTTATAAGTATAATCACTTTTATATGAATATTATATAAAAATATATATATTTCACATTAACACAATTTAAATTATATTGAATTGAAGCCAAAATGAGCTTAGCCTAGTGGTAATTGACATGTATTCTTGACCAAGCAATCAGAAGTTCGAATCCATTAACCTCCACTCAAAAAATATATATAATTATATTGAATTGAATCAATTTATCTTTGACATAAAATTCTTGACTCTCTCCAAGATACGACACTTGTTACCTTCACACAGACTAGAAGTTTGATCTTTCACGACATATTTATTGAATTAAAAAAAACTATGTGTAAGTTATAGTTAGTTACATAAAATATTTAGAGAGGTTTGTGTTTATGTGAATAACCATGTTTGATGTTTTTAATTTATAATTCGTAAAAGTTAGTTTATACAACATAAAAACGTGGCTTTATATGCCTTGATTTTATGTAATTTGGGAACATGCATTGAGATAGCTAAACTTGTTACCAAATATGGGTTAAGTTTGCAACACTAAGTTATACAAATCTAATGGGTACGTCAAATATAACGGTAGTTTGACTCACAATTTAAATGTGAGGAAGGAAATATGAAACTACGATTGATGAAAAGATACACTAATATTTGACTATTCAAGTCAATTTGAGTAAAACTCATTAGATAAGACACCAATAATTACCATCTTAAAAGTCGATAGTTTGATCTCCACCCTTACACAATTATTGAACTCAAAATATATATAGCAATTGTTGAACTCTGTCTCTATATATATATGACCACTTGAATTATGTGTAAATCGAACACTCACAATTTTAATTTGTATGGATTGAAATCTACATTTGGTATATACATTTATAAATCTCACAAACTTAGCATAAATTTAAGCATAGAAAAATTCAAATTCTTAGACCCCATATGATAACCATTTGATTTTTTATTTTTAAATTTTAAAAATTTTGATTGTTTTCTCACAGTTTTCTATAATGGCTTTCATATTTCTTAAGAAAACATTTGAATTCTTAGTCAAATTCCAAAAATAGAAACAAGTTTTTGAAAACTATATATATTTTTTTAGTTTTCAAAACTTGACTTGGTTTTTAAAAGCATATGTAAAAAAAAGTAGATAACAAAACAATAATACCAATGAGTAGAAGTAGTATTTATAAGCTTAATTTTAAAAATAAAAAATAAAAAATTAAATGATTATCAAACGAGACCTGGCAAACTTGATCGTCTTCAAAATTATAAACCAAAACATATAAGTTATATGAAGGCAAACTTCCATAGTATCATTCAAGCATAAAATAGTTGGCGGATCCATATAGGGACAAGGAAGCGCTCACGGCCCCTGACTTCTTCTATCTTTATTTTTTCTTTTTATTTTATCTGAATATATATTTTCACATCAATAATGCAAGTGAACATATAATTAATTAATTAATTAATTAATTAATTAAATTTAAATAGTCAATTCAAACATAGTTTAGTAGATAAGATATTAATTATCATTTTAAAAGTCGATTGTTATCCTCTACTCCCATAATTTTGGAGCACATAAATACAAACTATGCAAATCTATGTTAATCATGGATTCCACAAACTCTTTTATGTGAAATCTAACATCTATTGTCATAATTAATATTATTTTCTCAATTTCCAAACTATACTTAAGTCTTGAAATATATTTCATATAAATGATAACTTTTAGCAAAAACAAACAATTGACACGAAGAAAAATCTTTATGTTCACATTTGGTAACGTTAAAAGAGTTACTGTATTCTTAAAATAAAGTTGAAAGTCGAATTTCATTTTATAAAACAAAAGACATTTTGAAATGTACAATAATGACAAGGAAAAAAAAAAGGTCTATCATCTATGATTTGGCTTTGTATTGAATCAAAAGTAGTGTGTGCTACTGCTATGGTTTGGTATCCAGTCGTCTCTTATTTCTGAAACGCGGTTTTACGTACTGTGAGGATGAGCCAAACAGAGCCGCCGCTTTCATAATAATGGCCCACAACGCCCACTCCCAATGGGACCCATCGACATGTCGTTTTACTTCTCGTCCTTTACTCTCGACGTAGGGCCTTGTAATTATTCCGGTTTATATTTAAATGAAAAGAGAATGAGTAAATGTTAATTACGTTGAGTTATGTTTTTTTTATTATTGGAGAGTTGATATCTAATAGTTTTATCATTATTTTTCTTCTTCTACCGGTGAGTATTTGGGACAACTTGCATGCATCTAGATTAGTCTCACGAGATAACTATATGATTTTATTACATTAGTTGTTAAAATAATTCGTATGATATTAAATCTTTAATAGGTAACCACCATTACTTAATTAAAACTCATTTTCTCTAACCAATTGAGTAGTAGTTTTTCATTATTGGAGGTAAGTAAGAGAAACTTTAAATTGTAAGACTACTATCATGGGCATACAAATTTCAAACCTACATCCGATTGTTAATTATTAGGGGGCGACTATCTTTGGTAATTTATAGATAAATTTACAATTTTAATCCATGAACATTTAGAGTTATTTAATAGAACTTTAAACTTTTCAACATAAGTATAGTTCAACGAGTAATACATTTACTTATTTTATTGAAATTGAATGTTCAAATTCTCACCGTTGTAACTAAAACAAAATGTCTTATAAATTTTTTAACTTTGAATCTTGAACGTTGTTGACCGATCCAAATTTTCAAAATTGTGTGGAATAGATTTTTTAATCTAAAAAACATCAACTACAAACTTAAAATTTCAAGAATTTATTAAATGTTTTGAAAGTTCAAACATCTATTAAAATCGAAATCGAAAATTTAAGAATATATTGAAACATTTTTTAAGTTAAAACCTTAGTAAATACAACTTTGCAAGTCCTTAGACCAAACGGCTACATTTTATATGGGTGAGGGTGACACGTTCAATAATATGTCCTCACGAGTCACGGATAGCTTTACGTCAAATCGCCACGCATTTGCGTTTTGGGTTTTTTTTTTTTTTTTTTTTTTTTGAAAAATCGCGTTTTGGGTTTATTGTAAGTAGAAAACGACAGCCGTTCCGTTCGATTTGTGTCTCTTGTCAATGCTAAAGCTCTCGATTACTCTTTCCTTAGCCACCACTTTGCAGTTTGCACCTAAAGGCAATATACTTTGAAGTGGAAATCTTACGTGGCAGGCATTGTACGAAATTAGTTAAATGGTATATTTTAGGTTAAAATACTATTTTAATTTTTATACTTTAGATTTTGTTCGATTTTACACTTTATATTTTTAAATGTCTAAATTTACGCATTATAATTTCAATGAAGCTTACAATTGGTCTCTACTCTTAGTTTATTGTTAACGTTTATAAAAAAATTAGTCTCTATTAATTTTTCATCTATAAATTTTAGAAATAAGTTCACGTGGTGTCTTTTCTTGTATTAAAGTTATTATTATAATTTAACCAATTTTGATGAAAATTAACTTCAAACTTATTATAGGAATCAATTTTAAGTTTTATTAAAAGTATATGGACTAAAATTAGACATTTGAAAGTATAGGAATCAAAATGAAATAAAATCTAAAGTACTGGACCAAAATAATATTTTAACCTATATTTTATTTTTATTACTAATGTCAATTTCGTCCTACAACCCCCTTTTTTTTTTCCACTTCATAAAATAATGGACTAATTTTGAACTTGACTTCATGTCCTTTTGTAATTTTCTTCTTAATCAAAAGATGAAGTTATTGATGACGTTAGATCAACTACGAGAGAGAGAAAATAAGTAAATAAATACACTAACACATCTTAGAGAGAACTCTTGTTAAAGAAAGGGAATATGAGTTTTTCTTTTTCGTTTTTTCTTTAAGAGAGGTGTGTTAGAGTGAGAAGTATTGACTTTTTTTTTTCCTTAAGGATTAGTGTGTACATTCTTATCAAAGAAAGAGAATGAGTTTTTTCTTTAAATTATTGTTATAAAAAAAAGTGTGCTAGAGACTGATAGGACCTATAAAATTCTATTTAATCACAATTATTTCTTGTTAGTTAGAAGGATTTTATGTGTTTTATTATTATTATTTAGGGATTCTAGCAATTCGCGTGTTTTGGAGAGTTTGCAACATTTCAAAATTAATTCGGATCAAATTGGAGGTGATTTGAGCAACTGAAATTTTATACTAAATTTGACCAATCATATCATGATATTTTAAGATGCAAATATATTAAAATTTGGTGTCAAATAGAGGCTTATTGAATTATCTTTCCAACAGTATAAGACTCATTGCATTCCACCAAGTATTATGAAAGTTATGATATTTTGAGTGATTACTGCTCCTGCTTGAAAACTGTCATACTCGAGAATGCTTTGTGCCAACTTCCATTCCTATTATCTTACTGACCAAGTTTTGGGAATGTAGCCAGATTAGATACTATTTTAAAGCTCACTGAAAGAGTTTTCCATCCATAAAAAGTTCACGCCAAACCAAGTTTTGGAGAAGAAGTTATTGGCAAAATACTGAAGACTGTGCAATCTAGAAACTTTCCTTATTTGCAATATTCTATGTTTGTTTTGAGAATTTAGGAAAGGGTTTTTGATTTTTAGATGTATTTTCCAAAATTTTGCAAGATAGAAAATTAGTTGCTTTATTTTATTTTGAATATTATTCCCTAATTGTTTTGGAAAAATATATTTCTAGAATTTAGGGTTTCTTACTTGTGCAAGTTGTCTACTTCAGGTTATTTAAGCATTCTTTTGGATAGTTGCAAGGGAGGCTCCTAGTATAATTTTTATAGACAATAGTTTTTAGAGTTTTTCTCCCTTTTCCTTTACTTTTTCTTTTGGCACTATATCGAACCAATGACGAACCTTAGCTACATCGTCACGATGAGCGGCTAAGATAAGTGTTACAATTCATAGGTCGGTGTAGTTTAGTTGCAATGTTGTGAGGCCTGAACTTGAATGAACATTTTCTTATATTTGCAAGTATTCTTTGATTCATGTTTTCAATTTATGAGCATACGTCTTTGATTGAATTGACTCCTTGGTCACTGTACATGCTCGATTGCTATTCATGTTGCATGATCTGTAATTGTCGTGTTTGATTGAGTCATGTAGCAATACGATTATTACATGTGTGTGTTTTATGATTTTCCATAAATGCATAACTTGCATGTTTAATTATAGGAATTAAAAGAGCAATTTGGTTAGGTTGAAGTTATTTTATTTAACCGGTTTGTCTTGGTCTTTCTATAGTGCTTAATGCTTTTATCTAAATAATATGGAACGAGTTTCATGCCCAATTGTTTAGGTAATTAGTATTGACTTTGATGTTTGTTAGAGTTAATTACTTTAGGAGATTTGTTGCTTTTTGGGGTTTTCCTAATAAGTTGACCAATTATTTGCATAATTAAGTTAGAATATTTTGAATTTCTATGATCAATTTTGCAATTGGATAAAACCGTACCTTTGAATTGAAATTTGGTAAGATTTGATTTTCTCCCTTTTTAATTACTTGTTGCTTAATTGTTTTTCTTTAAAAAAAAAAAAAACACACACACACACACACACAAAACTCCCCTTTTTATTTTCTTTAATTTACAAATTTAATTTGAGAAATTGATATTTAGTTCCCTGAGATCGACTTGGTCCACTCAATGTTACAAGTAGCTTAGGATCGATTTATAAATTGTAATTTGACGAGCTCTCGACAAGCTTACGTCAGAGACTTCTCTTTAGAGAGAGATATATATAATCTTTTTTTGTAGAAGGAAGAGTGGTAGAAAGAAAACAATATATTTTTCTTCTCTCTCCTTTGATGAAAATGGTAAACAATGATAATGGAATAGTTCAGTTTGTAGATACTACAGATATAAATTTTCAGGTTTAATTACACACAAAACATAGTTTTGTGAGTACAGTTGATCCAAACATAAATAAGTGAATAAGATATTTATTACTATTCTAAATATCGGCAGTTCAATCTCATATCTCGTAATTGTTGACCTAAATAAAAAGTTGCAGTGTGCAATTATAACCCTAAGTATATTTGAAGGGCGACACACTCAATTTGCTATGTTCACTTTTATAAACTATTATACGCATTGCATTAATAACAATATAAAAAATATATTTTTAGCGCCAGTCAAAGCTTAGCCCATAGATAAAGGAACAATCATTATTCCAAAGGTTGATGGTTTCATCCCATTCCAACCATTGCTGAACTAATATGTGTATATGTATATATATATGTGTGTACATATCTATATATGTATTCTTTTTCTTTTAACCGATCTATATATGTATCCAACTATATATCCGAGCTAATTTCACGTACTTTACGCTCTAAGTTCTAACTTTGCTAATTACTATTAAAAAAAAACATAAAAACTATAATTTTGCTTCTTTTTGCAAATGCTTTGTAATGATTCGATATATGCAGAGTTTCCAATATTTTGTCATTATTTATTAAAGAGAGATAATATTTTAATGGCATTTGCCAATCACACTTCAAGGTCCTACAAGCAGTACTCTGATTTTTTACTATATATATCTGTATCTTTCTTATCCCACTTCCTCTGTTAGCCCCTTCTCTCTCTCTCTCTCTCTCGTTAAACTCTCAAAGCTCAACTTTGAGTCTGTAACTTAGAGCTTTGAGCATAGGTGTTCAATTGTGCGTCAATGGCGGCCAAATCTGTATCTCAAAATCACATCAGAGCCAAGCTCCATATCCTATTTTCAATTCTACTGCTCCAGTTTGCTACCTTCGGATTGGCGGCCAGGGCCAAGCTTCATCGAGACGAAGGTACGGAAACAAAAACCTCTTCAATTTCCCTTCTATTTTTCCCCAAACCTCCAATCGATTCTTTTCTTCTTCGAAATTCGCACGGAGTCGATTAATTTTGCCGCCAATCGAACTGAAATTTCTGGTGAATTGATGGCATTTGATGTGTGAACTGTTGCAGTGAAAGCGTTGAAAGAGATCGAGAAGAAGATAGGGAAAAATGACTGGAATTTTACCCTAGATCCTTGCAGTGGAGAAGGAAAGTGGCGCGTCGTTAATGGAAGAAAAGGCTTCGAAAGCTCCGTCACATGTGATTGCTCTTTCAACCATAACTCCACTTGCCGTATCGTCGCCGTGTACGATCCGTTTCTTTCTTTCTTTCTCACTCTCTTCTCTTCTTACTAAATTAATCTCTCTTTTTAATTACAAGTTTAACATAATTAATGAATTTTTAAATTTTAAAAAGTATTTAATAGGTCTCTACACTTATACTTTTAATTTTGTGTCTAATAAATTTTTAAATTAAAAAATAAATTAATATTTAACTTTTAAATTTGTATGTAATAAATTTCTAACATATTCAACATTTTTTAAAATTAATAAATTTATTAGACATAAAATAAAATTTTGTGAATAAGACATTGAACTTTTAATTTTGTGTCAAAGACTTAGTAAACACAAAATTGAAAACTCAAGAAGTTATTATATACAAAATTAAAAATTTAGAGATTTATTAAAAAAATTTTAAAATTTAATTATTTATTAAACATAAAATTAAAAGTTTAGGCTCTGTTTGATAATCATTTGGTTTTTGGTTTTTAGTTTTTGAAAATTAAGCCTATAAATACTACTTCCACCTATGATTTTCCATGTTTTCTTATCTACTTTTTAGATGTGTTTTCAAAAACCAAGCCAAGTTTTGAAAACTAAAAAAAATAGTTTTCAAAAACTTGTTTTTGTTTTTGGAATTTGGCTAAGAATTCAAGTGTTTTCTTAAGAATGATGGAAATCATTGTAGAGAAGATGAAAGCTATTATAGAGAAATGGTGAGAAAACAAGCACAATTTTCAAAAACTAAAAACCAAAAATCAAATGGTTATCAAACGGGGCCTTAGATATATGTTTAACACAAACTTAAAAGTTTAGTGACTAAATTTGTAATATAACTATCTCTTTTTATTAAAATACTTGAATTATATTAATATAAATACCTAATATCTTTCCATTTTTGTTAATTTAAAATGTATTATTAAGGATCCGTTTGATTATTTGATTATTTGATTATTCGTTTTTGAAAGTTGTACTTGTTTTATCCATCATTTCTCTCCAATGAGTTTCATTTTTTTTAGAAAATATTTGAATTCTTAGTTAAATTCCAAAAACAAAAATAAAATTTTGAAAACTATTTTGTTTTTAGTTTTTCAAAACTAGGTTTTGTATTTTAAAAACATATGTAAAAAGTAAAAAATAAAACTAAGAAACTTATAGGTGAAAGTAGTATTTATTTTCTTAATTTTTAAAAATCAAAAACTAAAAATTAAATAGTTATCAAATGAGTCTAAACCATCCTTAATAAAAAGACTAATATTTTATATATATTAGATGTTAATATAATGTTAAATTTCTTATATTATTAATTGTTTCAATAATGGTAAGTATATTTAGATTGGTGCTCACTATTGAGTATTGACCGACTGCCTACCACTGTCCACTGACACTGTTTTGTTATGAAAAAATAAAAAGTTATAGCACGTGAGTCGGTGATTTTTATTATTTAAGGCACAGTGTTGCATTGCACTACAACTACCAAGTTCTCGGTTAAAGCAAGTGAAATAATACCATTATCTTTCTGTTTAGTATAATAATACATTTTTATTTAGAATATAATACATATTTATATCATGTATATGATACTCTCTTTATATATATTTTTTTAATTTGTCAATAAAATATTTTGGCCTATCTCAAAAAGATAAAAAGTTGTCCACATTGTTTTTTTTCCAAAATGATTGACACTTTTACCTTTCTTTTGGCCCGAAAAGTCTATCATTAATTATAAATTGGAAAGTAGAATCAAACTTTGATATGCACGAATTTATCCCATACTTTATATTATCAACTACTTTTTTTTTTTCAAGAAATAATTATAAGCTACTCTTGTTCCATCTCAGAAAAAAAAAAAAAAATCAGCTACCCTTGCTAGTGTATTACAGAGAGAGAGAGAGATTGAGGGAGAGTGGCCAGTGGGCCCAGGAATATATTGGGCCTAGATTACAAACCAAAGGTTTGGGCTCCGCATAGCCCATTTTACTTTTGGGCTTAATCAATGTCAATGGGCCCATGTTTGAGAGTAGTAATGGACACGTCCCTCAATTATTAGGCCTATGTTTTTTTTTTTTTTGCTGAAATCTTGAACTAAATTTCCCGGGAAAAGTTTGGTTCAAGACTGCAAGAAGTGATCGGCCATTTGAACCGCTTGATATTGGGAAGAGTGAACAGAGCGTTAGCTCGCGAGATTGAGAAGAAACTAATATTCGAATGTGGATTACTGGAGGTTTGATGGATTTACGTAGGTCAAATTCTTTAGGAGATTTATCCGTGCTCCACATGGCGCGCTGTAATGGCGGAGCTCATCGGCTGCCTCTGTCGACATTGATATCGTCGGAGGTCCATTTAGATCCCTTATAGATATCTCAAATTTAGCTTATGTGAGTTTGAGTTACTGCTTTTTTTTTTTTCCTGTTAAAACCAAATTCTCTGTTCATGATCCTCCAGTTTAGGATTGGGTCGTTAACTAATAAGTTTGTAGTTAGTGTGCTGCGTATGCCGATCATGACTGTTGAACTGATTTTAAGTGAACGTCAATGGACTTTTGAATCCTTGTTCCTTTATGCTGTAGTCAATCTTCATCTTGAATTTCGATGTTGATACTGTTATTTTCCTGTTGTAGCTTCTGATTTTCAATTCTCTTTTCAAAGTGTGGATAATCATAGTCTTTCCAGTGGAATAGATTCTACTACCTTTTACGTTTCTTGATGCTGAGATTTCCTTGCTAAATGTTAATGTCTGTATTTTCACCTGGCACCGATGATTTTTTTACTCTCCTCTCTCTCTTCTATTTGATAATTAAATATGCATCATGTTCGCGACGTCGTTATGTTGGTGCTCTCGGTAGACTCTTCAGTCAGTTCCTTGGACTAGTATATTTCGGTGTATTTGCAAATTTGCAATCTAATTTGGTTTTGTCACTTCCTCAGAGCTCTGAAGTCCCAGAATCTATCTGGCGTTGTGCCACCAGAGTTTTCCAAGCTTCGCTTCCTCAAACAGCTGTAAGTAAACGTGTGAAACGAGTATTCTGTACGTTAAAGAACCTGATAATTTGTTGAACTTCGGTTGAAAACCTCGTAATCCCGCACTTGCTTCTCTTTTATCAGAGACCTCAGTCGAAACTGTCTCACTGGTTCAATTCCTCCCCAATGGGCTACCATGCGATTGGTAGAACTGTAAGCATCTTCAGTTACTTCTTTCTGTCAGTTCTTGAAACTTCTCTGGACTTAACTGTAGTTTGATTTTATGCCTTCTTTAATTGAACATGCAGCTCTTTCATGGGAAACAAATTGTCCGGCCCATTCCCGAAAGTTCTTACTAATATCACCACCCTCAGAAACCTGTATGTCAAATCTTTAATTTATAGATTTTTTTTTTTGTAATCGTATATGAGATTAGTAATAAAGGCTTTTGATTCAGGCAACATAACTCAACTAGTTAAGTTGTATACTTTCAACTTAGAAGTCAGAGATTTCAATCCTCTATCCATGCAACACCATTGTTGCAGTTGCCTCTCGGTCAGCTTGCATGATTTAAAATACACATATAGCGTGTGTCATCAAACCAATATTGACAGAGGCCATTAACTCATTGACACCGAGGCCCATGACGGGTCAATTTGTCAATCCTTCAATAACAAAACGAATACCCGAAAAAGAATACATCTTTTATCTAGAAAAGGACTCTGGCAAAACATTTATGGTTCTTTCTCTCACTGTGTTTGCTTGTCCTAAAATTTGACAGGAGCATCGAAGGAAATCAATTTTCCGGCCGAATTCCACCAGAGGTCGGAAAACTAGTTAATTTGGAAAAATTGTAAGTCTATTGGACGTAAATATTGATTGGGTAAATGACACCCTCATCAAATTTTTTAACTCTCACACGTAACATCGTGATGTTTTCTCTTCAGTGTTCTGGAATCGAATGGCTTCACCGGAGAATTGCCTAAAGCACTAGCGAAGCTGTCGAACTTAATTGATATGTAAGCGACCATTTTCTATTATTTTTCTTCTTGAAAAATAGGATTTGCTCTCTGAAGGACAGAAATCCATGATCTCTTTTAAGAGTAGTGTTGCAACTTCATCTCGAGTTATCCATTACAGGATTAATTGAATATGTACTGTACAGTCTTAATCTTCACAAAGTTTCTGGTATTAGCTTGATCATCCTTCACATGAGATCTTTAATGCAATAAAAATAACTTATTTAACCGTTTCCAGAAATACTCAACATCTCAGCATTTTTGCACTCTGTTCTATCGATCAGTGAAGTCATGCAAGTTGCTTCAAGTTTTATTCTATACATTCCATTTCTTCAGCTAATCTTTTTTTTCTTATACTATTTAAGGAGGATAAGTGACAACAACTTCTCTGGAAAGATACCTGAGTTCATTAGTAATTGGACACAGGTTGAAAAACTGTAAGCTCCATTCATGTGGCTTTTAACTGCTTCATCTGTTTTATATTTATAATTGATGATCAGGTAAATTTATTCCATCTTGCAGGCATATACAAGGCTGCTCTCTCGAGGGGCCCATACCTTCAAGTATCTCCACCATGACAAGTTTAACTGATCTGTATGCACTTATAATACTGTAATCCGCTTGGTATGATGAGTTCCACTAGTAATTTCTAAATCCTTTGAAATTTCAGGAGAATATCTGACTTAAAAGGTGGAAGGTCTCCTTTTCCACCGTTGAGCAAAATGGAATCCATGAAGACGCTGTTAGTTGAATACTTGCTTTTGTTCTTCTGCCACTCTCCAACTTAATTGTTCAGGGACTTGACTTTGATGCTGGGATGCAGGATACTTAGGAAGTGCTTGATTGTTGGAGAAATCCCCAAATACATTGGGGACATAAAAAAGTTGAAAAACTTGTGAGTAGTAAGAATGGATTTGCTTTAATGATGATTAAAAACTCCTGAGAAACCTCATTTCTTCTTTCAATAAATTGAACTCGCCAAGAAATGTCAGTTATTTTAGTAAATCCTAAAATCACTTTAATTTCGATCTTTCCTGTTAAATTATTGGGTAATATTCAGATTTGAGAATTAACTATGCATGGTAAATATACTTGCAGCCTAAGAAATAGAAGTCCTTGGACATATCTTAATTTGATATTTACATTTCATCAACCACTCGTTAATAGTCCTAATTCTCTGTTGGTTTAATTCCTTCTGTTTTGTTTCCAAGAATTCTAATTCCCTGCCTTATTTATATGTAGAGACCTCAGCTACAATGACTTGACTGGCGAAGTTCCTCCATCTTTTGAACGACTGGAAAAAATAGATTACATGTAAGTGGACCCATCCTTCCCCCTCCCCCCTTAAAAATATTAATATAGGAGAAAAAGAAAATCCTAGAGGCTAAGGAGACAAGATGTCCCCTTGACTGAAAGGACAATTAAACAAAAGACCCCAGCTTAGGTTAATCATAGATGGTGTATGATTACAAAAAACTTTGTGAAAAGCACCCTAATTTGAGGTCGTGAAAAGAACTTAATAAAAAAGGCCATTGATTCGGGAAAATCTGGTTGCTTCTTTCTAGTCATATATTCCATGAGAGAGCCCTAAAAGTATTTGCCCATAAGAATCTCAATCTACAAGCTACTTGTGTTTTTACCTCCTTATATGTGCTTGGAAAGATGCAGCCTTGTGCATTGGAGATTTTATAAATATTCGGAAAAAGGAGACTTCGTGGAGAATTATGAATCCAAGCATCCTCCCAAATTCCAATCCTTCAACCATTTCCAGCAGTTCCTTTCTCCACAAAAGCTCTATTTTTATTAATTTCCACCCAGGACCCATAACTTCTTTTTCTAACGATTTCTTTCATAAACCTTCCAAGGTTCTCTGCCTCATATTAACTCACAATAATATGCCTCCAAAAGCATTCTCCTCAAGGAAGAACCTCCACAGCCACTTTAAGAGGAGAAACATTTCTATTTCTGATATTTTCCACTTATACACTGACCAAAGAGTGGGGAAAGGTTGCTCACTTCCTGTTAACAAAGTGGCTACCCCCATCATATATATATATATATATATATATAGTGATAAGAAACAGATCAAATTTCCATTCAAAAGGCAATAGCCAAACAAAACAACCTAAGGGACAAAGGGATAAGTAATCTCTTTTCCTCAAGGAAGGGTTACAAAAAAGCCCTCCAATCTAAATTGATGGTGTAGATGGAGTAATGACAAAAAAAACTTGTGTTGGGCACTCCAATTTCGTAAACTGTACATGATCACAAAAATAAGCTAGGGAAGTAGTCTTATCTGAAAAAACTCTTGAGTTCCTTTCCTTCCAAGTCAGCCGAAGGATGGCTTTGAAAGGTTGATCCATTGTACTTTAACTTTGTCTTTAAGCCACCATCCAGAAAAGGTTTCTGCCATCCAGCTCTCCACATGCTTTGGTTTACAACCCCATCAGAATTTGCTCCCTCGCATATAGTTTCTTAAAATTTTCTCCAATATTTTATCTTGTTTAACTGGGATCCTGAAAATAGACAAAAAGTAAGGAGATAGAACTGCATGATAGTTAATCTATTTTCTTTATAAATAGGAAATTTCCTCCATTTAGCAAGCCTAACATGCACCATTTCGATGGGGCAAGCCTTAGGATTCCCTCCCAAAGACGGCAACCTTATGATTCCCTCCCAAATGAAACCCCAAACAAATAAAAAGTGCAGACTTCTTTTTATAGCCAAGCAAACCTGCTGATCCTTCAACCTCTCAAACATCAATAATGATCCCAACTAAGGACTTTTGTTAAATAATAATAGTCAAGCTGGACACTTGTTGAAAAATGTTAAGAAATTTCCACCAATTTTGGAGGTTTACTACATCCTTTCAACTAAAAAATATGGTATTATCGCCGTAATTAATGTGTGTGATATGCCCTTGCTGACCACCACTTCTAGTGCCTTCAGTTCTCCCCTCTTGCCTTTGTCAGGGAGTCAACAACAAAGGTAAGAGGAAAGGGAAAAAAGGGTCTCCTTGCCTTAATCTCACAGATGGAAAATTTTGGCTCTTAGATGAATATTAATTAATGTAGAAAAGTTAGTGCAAGAAACAACCTAAAATCTAATTTCTTTTTGCTCTATCACAACATCAAAGTAAAATTGCATTTATAATCTATCTTCCCTCAACATGAGTGAACTTATCAGTTATCATTCTTTTCTTTGCCCCTCAAGTCTTGTAATATCATTCTTTAATATTTATAGTATTTTTGAAGATATTTGACAGGAAACAAGCTCAATGGAATTATTCCTGGTTGGGTTTTAGGAAGCAACAAGAATGTGTATGCCTTTTCCTTTGGAATATTTTTTTGTACTTAATCTTCACTTTAAATCCCTGTTGTGAAAGCATATGATGTACAATGCCATAGCTAACTGCTTCCGTTTTCTTATCTTTCTTATGCAGGGATCTTTCTAACAACAACTTCACTTGGGAAAGCTCGAGCCCAGCTGAGTGTCCTCGAGGGAGCGTGTGAGTATTATGAAGTTATTGTTTACTTTCTATGTTCAGAGCATCATCCTGGATAATAACGAAAATAACAAATTCCCTCATTTCCACAGAAATTTAGTAGAGACTTACTCACCATCTGCAGAAAAATTGTAAGGATTCTGTGCCAATAAAAAAATTTATTGACTGCTAAGCTAGTCATTAGAAGTATTTCTAGATACCAGTCTTCTTATCTTTAAAACGATATGCTCTGTTTTCTTGCATGGTTACAGAACTAGAATCCATCCCTGCCTAAAAAGGAACTTTCCGTGTTCTGCATCAAAGGAACAGCGTGAGTATATAACTCTGGCCTTGAATTTGACAACTCATCAACATAATTTTTCTTTTCTTGAAAGAATACATCCTGTTGAAATATATAATAATGAGTGATAATATGAAATCTGAAATGAGAACCTCAAAGCCTTTGTTTTCTTGGTAGTTTTGAAGAAAACCCTTCTTTTGTTATGGTTACGTGAATTCTATTGTTTTACACTGTTTTGAATTGTCAAAACTTTATCAGATCACTACTCTTTGCACATTAACTGTGGCGGTAAAGAAGCATTTGTAAGGGGTGAAAGGTATGAAGCGGATAGAGAAGGTGCTTCAATGTTTTATACTGGTCAGAATTGGGCTTTTAGCAGCACGGGAAGCTTTATGGACAATGATGTTGATGCTGATAACTATATCATAACAAATACATCTGCTCTTTCAAATGTCTCTGTAGCTGATTCAGAGCTGTACACAAAAGCGAGAAATTCTCCTCAATCTCTTACATACTATGGGCTCTGTCTTATAAATGGGAATTATACTGTAAAACTCCACTTTGCAGAGATCGTATTTATAAATGACAGTTCATTCAACAGCCTCGGGAGGCGAATTTTTGATGTGTACGTCCAGGTATTGGTGAATGAAAAATTATGACTGGAAAAGAATGTCAGTTCATCATATTGTTGGATATTGAAAAATTTGTTTGACTGCAGGAAAAGCTGGTCCTGAAAGATTTTGATATAGAAAATGAAGCAGGGGGTACAGGCAAGCCTGTTATAAAAAAATTTACTGCAGTTGTCACGAGTCATACATTGAAGATCCATTTCTACTGGGCTGGAAGAGGAACAACAGGAATCCCAATTAGAGGAAATTATGGTCCTCTGATATCAGCTATTTCCGTTGATCCTAGTAAGTTTTCCCAAGTCATGAAACAAATAACGGAATCTTTACCTGTTACCTTTTATTTCTAGATGAATGTAAAGTTATAGACATGCACATGGTTTTTCTACGTTTCTTCTTTTCCTTTTGCTTACCAGCAGTTAAATTTGTGAGATTCGTATAGTAAGTGGCATGAATACAAGCAAACCTTGTAGGCTTAAACCTGAAACTTGGTTTGAGCCATGATTAGTAGCATTGGCAATGAGTACTTAAAAAATGAACATAACTTTTAAGATTGCAACTCATTCAGTTTGTGCAATTTTGATAGAGGTTGTAATATTTGCAAAAGGATTACCTTGATTTGTTTAGGTTCGCTTGGGATTAATTCAGTTGGTTGTTTTCTATGGTCTTCCGCCGCCAAAGGGTGATAATATCTTATTTTCTGCTTACAGCAAACTGAAAGTGTGTATTCTTTTTCTAAAGAACATCTCCCTTATCTCATGGGTTAGGGTTGCACCCCTGTCCTTCTGCAGGGAGCCTAAATATTTGTACTTTTCTTGATTAATACAATTTTGTTTAATCAGAATAAATAGACAAATAAATTGAGATGGTTACAAAAACCTGAAGAGCAAGAGGTTTCAAGACTGGTCTGTGAATTTTGAGAGGCTATCAGGAGTGAATCTATATGTCTTATCATCTAGTTCTGATTATATTTCAATGCATGGCATGCAAAAACTGTAGAATATAAAATTATGTTTAAAAATATTCTTGATTTCTGACCAGGAAAAGTCCTCTCTTCACAGATTTTACGCCTCCTAAGTACCATGTGAAGAAGAAACACACCATCATAATTATTGGGACAGCAGCAGCAGCTTTTGTTCTCCTTCTTCTGGTGTTATGTATTATGAGGAGGAAGGGATGGCTGGGGGGCAAGGGATCCGTATATAAGGGTATAATCTTTCATTAAACACAACATATGTATTGCCTCTATGGAAAACCGAAGTTGCATATAGTTTTCATTTGATATAAACTTAAAAGTGTATCCGAATCTCATCGGAACTCAAGATATTTGTACCCTGACTACTTGTTTTTTCTTTTCTTTATATATTCCTTTGAAAAATTGGAGATTTGGAAAAGATGCCTTATTTATACAAAGAAAAGAAAACATGATCTTTACTAGAATTCTCAGTTTCTTATTCAAAATAGGGAGAGAACATGATCTAAGTTACTGAAATAGTCTATGCTCTGTAATTTCATCTCTTTATCTGCATCTTTGGAGCATTTGATGCTTTATGGTTAGTAATGTAAATTTTTCTAGTACTTATTTTGTGATGCTAAAAATTTTGATTCGTTAAATATTTAAAATTTTCTCCTCCCTTTAAATATCTGTCTCTTTAGTCTTTACCTAGTTTGCTGTTTAATTCTGAGTTCCGTGCCTATTTGAATAAATAAACAAAAAAAAATGCTGATGTCAACTTTAGTTTAAATTTTGACCCATTCATCTAATGTAGTTAATATCATCATGTTAATTACATCCTCAAATTTGTCTTTTACATGTGATTTTGTGTTTATGCTTCAAGAAAATTTCCATTTAGACATGGTTTCCTTGTTAACTTCTGTGGTTGTCACTTCTCTCTGACACCTTAAGTCTAATTCCTGCAGAGCTCAGAGGTATAGACCTGCAAACAGGATTATTTACAATAAGACAGATTAAAGCAGCCACTAAAAATTTTGATGCTGCAAATAAAGTTGGGGAAGGTGGTTTTGGTGCAGTTTACAAGGTAAATGGGACCTTAACTAACAGATTTCAATTGTCTAAATCATATGCTTCTAATGATAGTCATAGTCCTTACTGACAAAAAGCCCATCTCATATCAAAAGCTACTACTTAAGGTGAAATCCATGAAGACTTTTACCTATGCATAGTCTATAGGCTCCATAACTTTGTTTATTAGACTTCATGGGAGTTGTGATGTTTTACTTTTAATTTTCATAAATTATCAAGACCACGGGTTGTGGACATTTATTTTAGGTCTTTTAAGCTTCAAGCATACATTAATTCTGCAATAAAACTATGGCACTAACTGCTGGAGAAAGTGATGATTAGAATACAAAATTTAATGGGGAAAATTTGGAACTCTTCATTTTGATACAGGGTCTCTTGTCAGATGGTACTATAATTGCAGTCAAGCAGTTGTCATCAAAATCAAAGCAAGGAAATCGAGAATTTGTTAATGAAATAGGCATGATATCTGCACTGCAACACCCAAATCTTGTCAAGCTTTATGGTTGTTGTGTTGATGGGAACCAACTAATGTTGATTTATGAATACATGGAAAATAATTGCTTATCACGTGCCCTTTTTAGTGAGTATAACTTGCACTTCTCAGCAACTTTGAAGTCTGTCAATTCCAAAAAAAATTGATCCGTGTAAAAAAAAAAGTTACCATTTTTGTGTATACAGGAAAGGACCCAGCATCTAAATTGAGATTGGACTGGCCCACCAGGCAGAAAATTTGTCTGGGAATAGCTAGAGGTTTGGCCTATCTGCATGAGGAGTCGAGATTAAAAATCGTACATAGGGATATCAAGACAAGTAATGTGTTGCTTGATAAGGATTTCAATGCTAAAATTTCTGATTTTGGTTTGGCTAAGCTTCATGAAGATGACAATACCCATATCAGCACCCGAGTTGCCGGAACCATGTAAGTCGTTACGTGAAATTACTCTATGGCTTAAAACATGGTGGCGAACTTGAGTATGGAACCAACTGGAGATTGTTTTTTAAAAGTGAAGCATATCTAAGACTATTTTTTTTTTTTAAAGAAAGGTTCTGTTATTTCATTTTACGCCTCATCACTATAAAACATTGTTGGTCCTTCTTTGTTGGGAGATTTGATAGACATTGTAGTTTAATTTGGGTGCTGAGTACTAGGTTTCTGGGATCATTGTTGTGCAGTGGTTATATGGCACCTGAATATGCAATGCGCGGATGCTTGACCAGCAAAGCTGATGTTTATAGCTTTGGAGTTGTTGCCCTGGAAATTGTTAGCGGCAAAAGCAATACCAACTACAGGCCTAAGGAGGATTTTGTTTACCTTCTTGATTGGGTAAAAACAATTTCCTTAAATTCTTTTCTATTTCATCTGGCATCTTTGTTGATTCCCTAGTTTTGAAGTTCTCATTTTGAAAATATAACAAATATGAGGCTTCGAGTGCATTTTTGTTTTTGCTTGCTTAATATTTTGATTCTGTTGCTTCTTTTCCCATTACTTTTAAACCATATTCGAATTTCAACGATTTTGATAATCAGCTGGATATGGCATACAATTTCATATTTCACAAATAAATGGTTACCTCCAAATAAACAGTTTCCAATTCCATACAACACGGAAAAATATTTTCATCAGTAGTATATATATACACAGCAACCCAATCCTTAAGGGTATGTTTGAGAGAGATTTTGAAATGGTTAAAATCACTTTTGTCATGTTCAAAATTACACAAAAACATGTCTTTAATCATTCAAAATCAACTTAATACTTTTAAATGCAATTTTTATACCATATAAATTGATTTTGAATAATTAAAAACATGTTTTGGAGTGATTTTAGATACGACAAAAGTGAAAATCACTTCTAAACATGTCCTAATTCTCATCCTAATGTTTAAGCATCTTACAGGCATCTGTTCTTCAAGAAAGAGGAAGCCTATTGGAGTTGGTAGACCCAGCCTTGGGCTCAGATTATTCATCAGAAGAAGCAATGGTGATGCTGAATGTGGCTCTCCTCTGCACCAACGCATCCCCAACCCTGCGCCCTCTAATGTCTCAAGTGGTCAGCATGCTCGAAGGTCGAACTCCAGTGCAAGCACTTCTTTCTGATCCAGGATTTGCAGCCATCAATTCCAAATTAAAGGCCCTCAGAAATCACTTTTGGCAACAATTGAGCCCCACACGCAGTTTATCATTGGACGATTTCCCAAGTGATTCCTTGAGTTCAAATGTGGAGGCAGAAGAGAATTACCATCTTGTAACTGTAAGAGCCCATTCTGTTAAATCTGATACATGACTGGAAGAAAGAAGTAAAGGGATGTGAATATATAGTTTGTAAAAGAAAAGCACTATAAATTTAAGTAGTTGTGGCAAAATCAATGTAGAGAAAATCTGTGTAGTTGAATGTGTAAGGCAAAGTTTTACAGCATTCGTTTCAAGGCCACAGCTTTGCGTAGCTCTTGTTAAAGATTAGGAATTTTCCATTGTGTAAATTTCTTCTTTCGTGGAGAAGAGAGCAATCAAATAGAGGGTTTATTATTGTTGTTGTTTGTTTTCTTCTTCTTTTAACAACATCACTAGTATGAGTGATTAAATACGACACTCAACAAATCTCTGGATCGGTTTAGGAATGAAGTAAAATAAAAAAAAAAAAACAAAAGTTTTTTTCTTAGTTCAGCAACATATGTGGAGTGATTCAAACTTTTGACTCTTTGGCTGAGGGTATTGAGTTGTATACAAGTTGATCGTATAAAAACTTAATTGATCAAGTGTAATAGTTTTTGAAATAATTTTGGATAAGGATTTCATGATGCCATGCTTTCATAAATTAAAATTTTGACTTAGTTGAGATGACTAAATTAGTTTGATCTCTTTTTCTATAATTGTTTAACTACTAAAAAGGAAAATTGAACCTTCAATCTCAAGGAAAGTAATAGATATCTTATCTAAAGAATTAAGAATCTTTGTATAGTATAAAGTCGATTAAATTACAAATTTAATCCATGAACTTACAAAATTACAAATTTAGTCCCTAAATATTTAATTTTTTTTTAAAAAAAATCATAAATTGTCAAGACACAAATTTGAAATCTTAGGATTTTATTGGACATAAAATTCAAATTCATATCTAATAGATCAATTAATTTTTAAAAATTTCAAATTTGTCAAAGACCTATAAGACACAAAATTGAAAGTACGAAGAACTATTAGATATAAAATTCAAAGTTTAGGAGACCTATTAGACTAAGGACTAAATAAATACAAATCTCAAAGTTCATAAACTAAAATTGTAATTTAACCTATGAAGTCTAAATAAGCTCGTATAAAGAAAAAGTCTAAATAAGCTTCAAAAATTTATTTTTAGATGATTTTTAAATATTACAATATGGACATAGCTCAACTAATTAAAACATATATCTTCAACTCCATGTTATTGTGCTAAAAAAACTTTTAAACAGCAACGACATTCTTATAACTCTTCAAAAAAAAAAAAAAAACGACATTCATATAAAATATCACAATTTATTCAGCATGGACCGTCTCTAAATAGTACTTATTTTCCTTAAAATAAACAAAAAGTGACCGACAATTGACAAAAAGCTACAATGTCCTTTCTTAAATTTATGAGCACCCTCTTTTGTTATTTTTGTAAAAGAAATCTCACAAAGAATTATAATCAGATATGAAGATTTAAAGGAAAGTAAAGAAATACATTAATTTTCATCATTGATTTTTCTAAAATACTATAATAAACTAGTACATAATTCCATATAAGTTTTTACTTTTTTTTTTATATATATAAAAGCATTCTTTATTTATTTAATTATTTTTTAGTAAAAATTATTCTTAATAATTTATGTAATATTTTTTTAATAAATTATATTCTTTTTAATTTTAGTTCAATAATTTTGACAAAGTGAATATAGACTAGTGATAATTGACATGTATTTAATTTGTTGTATTTAAAAAATCAAATAATTCAATTTTTCATTTTCATTTTTTTGAATTGATATTTTCGCACGGACCCAGGTGGGATGAAATTTCACAATTTTTCGTGGGTGCAGAGAGAATCTTTCTTAATACACACGCCTGCTGGTTTTCGAAATGGTCGCTTTCCCATTTGGATCGCATTCGTGTTTCTGAGATCTCCCTCGCGCCTGTAATTCTCAATTCACTTTTTAGACTTTCACCTTGAAAATCCCTAGCAATTGCAAAACAAAATCACCGAGAAGCTGGAATTTCGAGCCGTCGTTGATTCCCGAGAATTTCAAATATTCTCTACTGGAGCCGGGAAACAATGACAGCAATTGCAGTTCACCAGTTCGCTCAGTGCATCACTTGCCATGCTTGGAGTCCTGATCACTCTAGTAATTAACCCTTCTTCTTTTGTTCGCTTTCTTTAATTTCTTCATTCTGTTTTGTGCGGGAGAAAAGGAATGGAAATGTTGAGTTTTCTGTAATTTGTTTGTCCTCAGTATAGAAAAAAGTTGAACCAAAATACTTAGCCTGGATTTTATATCTTGAGATCGTTTATCAATGTTTTCTGAGCAATCATAGAGAGGGCAATGATATCAATTCAACTTTAGCGATCTAGATTTAGCTTGTTTTATTGAGGAATGACGGGAAGAACACTAGGATAGGTTACTTGGCCTCAACCTCCACCCAGTTTAAAATACAATAACCAATATGTCTTATGGGGTAGGGTACATGCTAATTATGCTGTTAATTAGCTGCACGAGATCTGTTAATTGATAAGTTCCGTTATCGCCTTTGACTGATCTGATCATTCTCGTTAAAAATGTTAAAATTCCTACAGAAGTGGGCAGTTATCAGGGGTGGCAGCATTTGTTTGTTACTTCAATACTTTGCATTGTCTAATAATGAAACAGACTATTATATCCAATTTATGTTTAGGTTCATCATCTTACTGCGCTTGTGCTAATGTTTTTGATATGTTTTATAGTGGTTGCATTTTGTCCAAACAACAATGAAGTTCACATTTATAAATCATTACAAGGCAACTGGGAGAGAGTACATGTTCTTCAAAAGGTACCTTTTAAATTTACTGTTTCCATTTGTAATTTATGAGAAAATATGAAACCTAAGGTCACTGCATTTATCTATTCATGGGCAATGTTTTCTGTTTTCATTCCAGTCCTCTGTAGTTAGTTTGAAGTGAAAGCTTTCTAATGAAGGCATGTTGTTAATGTCTAGCAATTTATCCACCTTTTCTGTGTCAGCACGATCAAATTGTCTCTGGGATAGACTGGAGTGTTAGGTCAAACAAAATTGTGACTGCATCTCATGATCGAAATTCGTAAGTGTTATCTCATATTCATGTTTTTTTGGTCCAGTTATTTGTATGTTTACTGGTTTCTTTTCTTTTCACTTTTCTCCCCTTCAGTTATCACTCCTTCCTTCCCCCATCCCCATCTGGTCTCTCTCATAATTTGGAGACTTTTATTTGTTTACATGTACCACATTGGTCTACCAATCTCTTTTCTTTCTAGGTATGTTTGGAACCTTGAAGGATCGGAATGGGTACCGACTCTTGTCATTCTTAGACTAAACCGTGCTGCACTTTGTGTTCAGTGGAGTCCAAAAGGTAGTGCAAGATTTCCTACCCTGCTCTTGCTCATCACTTATGTTGTTCATATCATCCTTATTCCGCATTTTGTATGATCCATCTTATCAATTACATATCTATGATTGAACACCATTTCCTAGCTTGTTAAAAAAAGAAAAAAATGAATACCATTTGCTATCAAAAAAAGAAAGAAGGGATCGTCCTTAAATTTCTGGATCAGCTTGGTCACTGATACTGTCAATTTTAATTTTTAATCAATGCCTTAGTAAATCCTCTACTCACAGACAATTTGTGAATATTGGAATTCGGTCATCAAAGTTTCCAAATTTAAAAGATTTGTCTTATTTATGAATGCGATATCAGGTAGACCTGGCATTGATGAACATGAACTTATGCTCGAAGTTTACCTATTTCTTGTGAATATGCTGGACCATGAAAGTCCCTTAGACAAAATGTCAAAATAATTTCACGTCTGGTGTTGGATAGTGTTTGGCTTGATGGCTCCTTTGTGAATTCCCAGTGGCTTTGTCTATCACTTCTTTTCCTGCATTCTGAATTTGTGAACACCATTCAAGTTGTTACATAATTTTTTGTCATTCATAAATCATAATATCCTGAAGAAAATACTACTTTAATCAAATTTGAGTTTTCACTTCTTTTGTATTTAAATGTTTGATTTTCCTCTTTACCCCAGAAAACAAGTTTGCTGTTGGAAGTGGGGCGAAAACTGTTTGCATATGCTACTATGAACAAGAGAACAATTGGTATGGCTCTTTCTCTCTTTTTGTTCAAGCCTTTGTGTTTATTGCCTTTATTTTCCATGAAGATGGAGTTTCTGCTATATGATGAATTTATTGCTATTAGTTCTTATATTATTCAAGAGAAATCTTGTAATTTAAGAGCTTTGACCTGCATAAGTTGAACTAGAAGTGTCATTTCAATCACTAGTCCTATGCTTGTGAAATTCAAATTTCTGCTAATCTATCGATTGAGTATGTGATCTATTCTGTAGTTTTCTTTTGATGGTTCTTTTTATGACAGGCAGAAACCAAATTGCTTTGCTGTTCGCTCTCTCAAATATTGGTGTTTATTTCTTTTCAAAACTTGCTGCTAAAAGTTCAGTTTGTGTGCCATATTTGCAGTCAGTGGCATGCTTCTATGCATTTGTTTATGAAAAATGTTATAAACCATTTACCCGTATTAAATGCTGGATCAAATTTTAATAGATTGAACTATTAGTCCATATGCATCTATGTGTGGAGGAATGGCATCAATATTCTGTTGATACAGTTGATGATTTCTATGGTAACTATATCTTTTTTTTTTCCTTTGACCTAGGCAGGATGCTATGGGGGTGCCTATTTAGTGAACTGCTCTTTTTGTTGGTTTTATTCATTTATGTCTATATATTTTTTTTCTCTTTATAAATTTGGGTTGCTTCTTGTGATTTGTAATCTTTTTGTTTCATGGGCTTGGTAATCAATGCTTTAGTTTATTTTCTATTCATAATTAATACGTTTCTGTTTCTTATCAGAAATGAAAAATCTCTTTATTATTGCTTCACCTAGGTACACTTGTGCATTAGTTTTCCATATTTGACGTGATCATGGTTTACCTTCCACAGGTGGGTCAGTAAACTTATCAGGAAAAGGCATGATTCTTCTGTGACAAATGTCGCTTGGCATCCCAATAATGTTTGTTTTATCCTTCTATCCACTGTTATATATGAATTTATGTGGACAAAATTTTTAGTCTTTTTTAGAAGATTTCCAATTATATTTTAGTGCTTGCTTGTAAATTTGTTTTTCTGAACAAAATTATGGTTGTGTTTTTCGGTTATGAATTTTCCTTTACATTTTATTCACAGCTGCTTCTTGCAACAACCTCAACGGATGGAAAATGTCGAATATTTTCGACCTTCATTAAAGGTGTTGACACAAAGTATGTAGAGAATAGTTTAGACTGCAGTCATCTTATGAAATATTATAGGATTGATTTAGAAGTACTGATGCTTCATTGAAATTTCACAGGGATTCAAGAACCGGCACATTTTCAGATTCGAAGTTCGGAGAGGTTTAATATTCAGTCTTTTCTATGATAACTATTTCCTTCACATTAAGTGTTTTCTGATTGTCATTTTTAATTGAAATTTAAATGCTTTGAAATTTTCCCTTGAAAAAAGACATGATTCAGTATCTTTATCCACAATTTCTCTCTTTTGACAAGCAAAGTAGTGCATATTATTTATGAGTAATTTCTTTTGGTGAATTAGTTAATTGTTCAGCTCGACCTCTCATTCTCGTGGGCATTTGGCGTGAAGTGGTCACCAAGTGGCAATACCTTAGCTTATGCAGGTCAGCAATATCTTCTCTCTGCAAATTATTTACAGAGACAACCTTATAAGTTATAACTACAGCGTGTGGAATAGCAACAAGTTTGAATTTCACTCGTATAGTTAAGTCACTCATACATCTTTTCTGCTTCTTGTAACTGTGGAAAAGTTCATTGGTTAACTTCCTATAACTTGCTAACAATTGTAACTATGAAATTTCACCCATTGTTCTAGTTACCTTTTGATTTGCGTATTGAAAACAATTTGTAGGATTTAACGAGAGCCCCATTGGGTATGCTCTAGTTTAGATGGCGATTTGTTTGTTCTCTACTGCTATGATATGCTTTTTATTTAAATGCTGCTGCAGGTCACAATTCAATGATTTACTTCGTTGATGAAGTCGGTCCTTCTCCTCTAGCCCAGAATGTTGCATTCCGAGATTTGCCTCTTCGTGATGTGGGTCAGCATCCATTTTTCTTTACTCCTTGAGTATTTCTTATTATTATTTAGATACAATGTACTATTTCGCTTTCTAATCTTGAATTTTTTTGGGATCAATATAACACTCTTTCAGATACTATTTGTTTCTGAGAGAATGGTTATAGGTGTAGGATTTGATTGCAATCCTATGGTTTTTGCTGCTGATGAAAGAGGAATCTGGTGAGCTGAGCTTATAAATTGTCTTATCTTTAAGATATTGTAATATTTTGAGGAATATTTAAAGTGATTTATCTGCTTCCCTTCCCACCCACCACAACTAGGAGCTTTGTAAGGTTTCTTGGTGAGAGGAAAACAGCTTCAGGGTCAAAATATGGATCCCAGGTATTGCATCGCTTAAACCTTTTCAGTTAACAATTATTTTTACGACTTAAGCTGTAAACAGAATGCATTATCTACTGGCTCAATGCTTTAGTTATTTTAGGTATCTTTTTAGTTAGGTTGGCTGAATGGCGGTCCAGTACTCCCTACTCGGCTTGGCAGGGTTGCAAGTATATGAACTTAGCTTGACTGTTGAATGTTGGTTTCCCTGTCATTTTAAATAATATACATAAATTTGTAAATTTGAGTATATGGTTATATTAATTACGTATAGAGTATCAAATGAAAATAGTGATTTAGAAGAAATGACTAAAAAATGAAAAAACAAAAATAATAAATATTCGAAAGGAAAAAAATATTATTTAAATAAAAATCAATACAAAGGCTAGTACCCTTCGGGAGACAGGAAGTGGTTGGTTTTTCATATGCTATAAATGGGATTAAACTCAATTTCTCATGCTTTCACTCATTGATTCCCTCATTGTTAGGTAGGTATATTTTGATCTCACACCAAACAAAGAAATTAAAAAACGATAAGTTTTGAAATTTGGAGAAGAGAGGGATAGGAATCAAAAAGTCATTGAAAATAGTTTTTCTTGCAAAGTCAAATTGTTTTAGCAAATTTGGTGAATGGATATATGGTAAATTCTTGAGTACATGTATTAATGAAATGGATTTTGTTAGGATGGGGCGGGGCTCATCTTAATTAGGACCAGTCTTTTGATAAATCGATTCATTGTATTGATCACAGCCAACATATATATATATGAAAAAACTGAACTTTCATTGAGAAAAAATGAAAGAAACCATATTATCTATGTATTGATCACGACCAATATTAATAAACTATATTATTAAAGATTATAGTCTTTCTGCTCTTTTTAAGTATTTAGACTTCCTTCTTGCAACCCACCTTTAGTGGGATTCATATTTCATTTATCAATGAAATCTTTCTGTTTCTATCTAAAAAAAAATATTAATAAACCATATTATCTATACTCACTAGATAAATCTAATTTTTCATTCCTAAGTCACTATGTGGATAGGATATATTTATGTACATATGGGGTCCAACTTTTGCATTCAATCAAACCTTAAATACACATGCCTTAGGTTATGAGGATCACAGAAATTTTTTTAACTCAGAAGAAGTAAGCATTTTAAAATAGCAGTATAATATTTCTACTGCTGGGAGTTATTTTTCCAACTGCAGGTACAAATATGAAATGAACATGCAATTTTTAGGTTTGTAATAATTTTTTAAAAAGAAAAGTTTAAGGACCAAAGTAGAAAAGAGAGTGATGGTTCAAAAGCTAAGTGGGTGTTTGACCGATGATTTGCTTTCAGTTTTAAATTTCATGGCCATTCTCCACTTCTTGTTCATTAACTAATAGACTGTGCTAGCTGGTTTTACTGGCACGCTGATTTTGTGAAATACCTTTTTTCTCGATCAGTTTTCAGAAGCATTTGGGAAGTTATATGGTCAACCGAGGCAAGGTGTTGGCAATGATTCGGTTGAATCTTCAAGATTGCGCGGATGTGTCCACGAGAATTGCATAAAGTACGGTAGTTATTGAATATCTTTTCTGTTGCTTCTACTTGTTGATTTTTGTGACTTATTTAACGTGTTTTAAAAAACCCGAGCTGTAGGCCAAGGCCAAAGGCGCAACAGAAAAGACACTGATCATTTAACCTGTGCCTTAGCTCTTGTGGTGTGCGCCTCAGCGTCTTACTTTCTACTACTGTTAATTTTTTTTCTAACTTGTAAGGAAAAAAATCAAGATTATTCTTAAAAAATAAAATTTCTCTCTACAATTTGAAATAAAAGCTCTATTTTTTAAAACTCATTATTTGTAATACCATTTTTCTTCATGTATAAAAAATTTATTACATTGTTCTATTTTGTGCTTCGTGTTTAAGCTCTAGAGCGCTGCGGACTCCTTTAGCTTTTAAAAACACTGATCATTTTGATTTCCAGGAAGGATGCCCCATATCCACATATCCACTTAATTATTGCTTATCCAGAGAGCCTTTTATTGTTAAATGTGCATGACGTAATGATTCTTTTTTGAACTGTAGTTGTATTGTGCCTCTTAGAGAGCGAGGGGTTTCCACTATAAAGCGATTCAGCACTTCAGGTTTGTTAAAAGGAAGAGATATTGATCAACTTCTTGTTCATAAGTCCTCATTTTTATGTCTGGAAAATGATTGCAAATATTTGAGAGACTGCTTTTAACCAAAGCTATCTTCCCTGACCTTACAGGTTTGGATGGAAAAGTGGTTATTTGGGACTTGGAGAGCCGGGCTGATCTTTCTCAATACTTGTGAACCTTGATTCGATTCATTAACTTTCTCACATTACCATGTAAAGAATCTTGCTCTCGTTGGCACAGTCACATGCCTTGTATATTATAGCAGCTGTGAGGAACTGATTGCTTTTCTACTTGTAGCAAACAAGCCAGTTTGACGTTGTGTATGTATGTATTTTCAGCCAACTTTTTGCTCTCACAGATTTCGTACACATGATTGGAATTCAGTCTCTCATTTAGGTTTTGCTGCAGCAAAATTTAGGTCTCGATTTATGTTCAGACTATTGGTTTTATGTCTATAATTTTAATAACATATGAGGTGGAGGAATTCAAACATATAACTTCTTGGTCGATGATATATGTCTTAACTAATTGAGCTATGCTTAAGTTGGTATTTTGTATGATGTTCTTTGTCCAAATACTATTTCGTTTCACATCCACTGTTATTTGTGTTTGATCATAAGAATATTAGATTAAACTTACATGAATATGGACGTGAAGAGTTGTGATACTTTGTTATATTTTGTTATTGTTAATGTTCAAATTGTGGGCGCCAAATGAAGAAAAGAAGGCTAAATTATAAAAAATACTCATGAATTTTGCCCATTGTTTCAAGAATACTCTTATTCTTTCAAAGATTGCAATATATTACCTTTAACTTTTCATAAATATTTCAAAACTGTCACTGGAGTAGAAAAATCGTTAGAATGTTGAATAAAAAGTCAACGTGTCTACATGTTGTTTTTTCATACTTAATCTAAACAAGCATCCTAGTCATCTCTATGTCGTTTCAGGTCACTGTCACGTTAATTTTTCGTCCAATATTCTAACGGATTTCTACTCAGATAGTTTTGATATATTTATGAAATGTCAAATGTATTATTGCAACTTTTGAAATAACAAGGGTATTTTTGAAACAAGGGGCCAAGTTCAGGGGTCTTTTTTTATAATTTAGAACAAGGGGAAAAGTTTAGGGATGTTTTTTATAATTTAGCCGAAAAAGAATGTAATGCATCAAAGAGTCTTCTGCAAAGCAATGGATGATAACTTGTAACTTCACTTTTTACAAATTTTGTTACAGGGAGAAACTGTGATAATGAAATGTTTGTTTTACAATAAGCACTTATAGAAAATGTGATCCTTCTTACGCAAATATTTTTAAGTCAGCTTCTTTTTTGAAAATTTCAAGAATATCTTGATATTTAGCCAATATTGTACTTTGAATTAGTTTAAAATATTTATAATGTACTTGAAAGGTATTCCAAGCATTATTAGTATCACTTATTTATTTATTTTTTAAAATTCACGCATTGTAATAAATTTATGACTATATACATTTTTTATTTCTTAATGTTTGCTGTTTATTTAATTTAGTCCTTATTATTTAAAAAGTTTCAATTTAATCCCTTATGTTAAACATTATTCAATTTAGTCCCTCATAAAATTGACCAATTATAAATTTACACAACAATACTCAGTAAAGTGGTGAAATTTTAGATGAGGGAAAATATCATCTACGAGTGACAAAATGCTAAGAAATTAATAGAAATTTGGAATTTTCTTCTTTTACATTACTTTTTTTTGTCCTCTAAATGTTCGTCAATTCACAAAGTATTATGAAGTTTATCATCGAATAATTTTAACATTCACCGGGTGAGGGACTAAATTAAAATTTTCTAAACTACAAGAACTAAATTGAAAAAAAAAAAAACCCACATTTGAACCAAAAGTATATTTATCCTCAAATTATTATACAGTAAAGGCCTCAATTTGGGCCTGTACTTTGTTGGGCTGGATTTGTGATCAATGTATTTGGGCCTTAGTTCCCAAGCAACAAGCCCAAATAATTTTCTCTTTGTTTGTGTTTTTACTTTTAAATGAAAAAATAACAAGTAAAATGTATTTAAGACGCCATATAGATATAGGCTTTCACGGTCTTCCCTGCGCTCTCTGTTCACTTTCAGCAGCGAATATGCTATCCACTCTGCAACCTCCTCGCTGTTCTCTTTCTCGCTTCCCTCTCCATCTTCCCTCCAAACCATTCTTCTTTCACTCCAAACAAACCCCTCTCTCATCTCCAAATCCCATCGCCAATTCCACTTTCACAGACCAAATTCCCACTTCCACTTCTTCCCAATCCCTTCACTCCCAAATTCTCTCCATCCGCCATTCCCTTCTTTCCCGCCAAATCACTGCCACCCAACTCGCCGATTCCTATCTCAATCGCCTTCGAGCATTGGAGCCTCACCTCAAGTCATTTCTCCACGTCTCTGAAAGCGTCCTCTCTGATGCCCGTGAGATTGATGACAAAATTCTGAGAAATGAGGAATTGGGTCCTTTGGCTGGGGTGCTTGTGGGGGTTAAGGACAATATTTGTACTTCCGGTATGCCTTCCACTGGTGGGTCTCGGATTCTCGAAGGGTATCGACCGCCATTTGATGCTACTGCTGTGAAGAGAATCAAGGAGTTGGGTGGGATTGTGGTTGGGAAGACTAATTTGGATGAATTTGGCATGGGTAGTACTACTGAAGGCTCTGCTTTCCAGGTTTGCATTTTCTTTTAATATAAGAATTTATCTGGTTATAATCATATGGGGTTCTTGGAAATAAGGGGCTCGAAGTGTGTGTGGTTGTTTGTTTTCCTCTCAGCATTACTTTTGTCATGAAAATGAGTAGAGAGTGGAGATTTCTATGGGGGGTTGTCATTGGAAAATTGAATTAAGAGCATGTTATATGGTAAAAAGTGCGGCTGTGGTGTTAATTTCCCACTGGTAACGAACGAGGGTTGGTTTACTCAGGTGGTGCGTCTGTTCATTCATTAGGTGACTGCAAATCCGTGGGATTTGAGTAGGGTCCCGGGCGGATCATCAGGAGGCTCTGCTTCAGCTGTTTCTGCTAGGCAGTGTGTGGTGTCTTTGGGAAGTGATACAGGTGGAAGTGTTCGGCAGCCAGCGTCTTTTTGTGGTGTTGTTGGGTTGAAACCAACGTATGGTCGTGTCTCAAGATTTGGACTTATGGCCTATGCTTCATCGCTTGATGTTATTGGCTGCTTGGGGACAACAGTTGCTGATGCTGGGATTCTTCTACATGCAATTTCTGGTCATGATACACTTGACGCCACTAGTAGTAAACGAGTAAAGACTTTCTTGCCTTGTTCCAGTTTTTGTTTTTTTAACTACTTTGCCATTGTTTTAAGTTTTGTAGCGTTTTCCACACTTGAGCGTCAGAAAGGAAAGTTAGTCTATGCCTTCTTCTTGGAAAATTAAAGTTGTTAAGTGACTTTGGTAGTCTCATGTTGCCGTTACTGATTGTTCATAATGATTTTTTCTCTAGTGCTCAGGAAAGCAAAGGGTAATTTCATAATATGGTGCATTCTTATAACATTTTTTAATTTGTTTTTGTGCACGTCTTTCAGGAGGTTCCTGATTTCACATTGCAATTTACTGCCGTTGATTCATTGGAATCTAAACCCTTGAAAGGATTGAGGGTTGGCCTAATTCGTGAAACTCTTGATAATGGTGTTGATGGTGAAGTAAATTCCGCAATACGTGCTGCTGCTTCACATCTTGAAGAACTAGGATGCTCCATTAATGAGGTTTATATTTTCTTTAATTTCATAGCTTTTGGTGTTTTACTTTCTAGTTGACTAACATTTTATCTTTATTCATTCCCTTCTTAAAAAAATAATTATTTCTCTTGCAGGTATCACTACCATCATTCTCTCTTGGGCTGCCTGCCTATTACATTCTTGCATCATCTGAATCATCTTCAAACTTAGCACGATATGACGGTGTCAGGTAACTTGCTGATGGCCACATTTTTGGTGAGAAATGTATAGTTTCTTCTTGAAAGAAAAAGAATCTAATATCTTTCATGAGAAGACAGAGGAAGTTAATATTATTGACGTTGGATCCATTGAATTGTTATTTGGTTCTCTCAAGTTGAAGAAACCATTTAAATACCTAAATATTTTTTTCAGGTGCTTTTGTGTTTGTTACTGTATTGTGATAACAACTTATTCTGATTCAACTTGGCCACTATAACCTACATATAGATATGGAAATCAAGCTGTTGCTGATGAGCTAACTGGTCTATATGAAAATTCCAGAGCAACAGGATTTGGTTCGGAGGTACTAGTTGGAAACTGTTAAAAATTTTCTTGCATTGACATTGAAGATTTTGACTTTCTTATTCACTTTGATAAGGTTCTTATCGTTTTCTAGGGTATATACGGCTGAGTTGTGAAATATGTTATAGAATTTTAACCCCATCCTCTTGACTTCTGGGAAACTAATATCAACACATTTTCTCATTGTAGGTTAAAATGAGAATTTTGATGGGAACATATGCTCTCTCTGCTGGTTATTATGATGCTTACTACAAGCGCGCTCAGCAGGTGCCACATCAGCATTCTCTATTCTTGAACCCCCCCCCCCCCCCCCCCCCCACAATAAATAATAATAATAAACAATATTAAACAAATAGTGAACATTGAGAAAGAGTGTTTTAGCACAGTAATTACCGAACATGGTGTCTAATTCCCACGAACTCATATGAACAGTAATAATTTTTATGTTTTTTGCTATGGTACTTCACTCCGAATGTTTGATAAGAGCTTAATGGGCTCTTTATGATTGCAACGGTGTTTCAGGTGAGAACCATTATTCAGAAAAGCTTCAGAGCAGCATTAGATGAACATGACATCTTAATATCACCTGCTGCTCCATCTGCCGCTTATAAAATTGGTATGCCTTCCAAAATTTCATGTCTTTCAATTTGTTATACAGTACTTATATGATCATTGTTTGTTGACAGGTGAAAAGGTGAACGATCCATTGGCAATGTATGCAGGTGACATCATGACTGTAAGCATTTTTGCCCCCCTTCTTTGAGTGCTTTGCAATATATAGTATGATCTGAATCTTGAATTAGAGCTCCTTCAAGTTCATTCTCTAAAATTTAAAAGAACCTGGTTGATCCTAATATTTCTACTTTCGGTTAGGTTTTTCATTTATATAACAGAGATATCAAGGTTTATGGTTGAGTTGCCTTTTTCTGAGGGAATATTTCATTAGAGAAAAGGGGAGTACAAACAAAAAGAGGGGGATAACGGAATCACCTTTAAGGCCAAGGGAATTTTCAAAAATGGGTCCCAATTGGGATAAATCAAAAGAACATCATAATTACAGAAATCTTTGGACAATGTACGCCAAGAGAGCAAAAAAAAAAGGTAACTTAATCCTAAAACTCATCCAAGCCAGATGAGAAATCCTGAAAAGTTCATGTTTCTTTGAAACTATCCAAAACTTACTGCCATTCTGCTAAAAGATGGGCAAGCACAGGAAATACATAAAGAGTTAAACTCGAAGCCGTAGCATTTGGTCGCAAATTCACAGTGAAAGAATAATGGGTTTGATTTTTTTTTTTTTTTTTGATAAGATAAAATGGGTTTGATTTTCTGAAGCCCTTTTATAAAGAGTGCACCAATTAGGAGCAAGGTAGGATTCAATTTTTGTAGCACGTTGCAAGTATTAAAAACCCTCTTGAACTGCCCATTATAAAGATTTTCACCTTCTTGGAGCATTGGCATTCCATATGGTCCTTATTTCACACTTTTGAAGGATGGGGTTGCAATAGAAAAGGGCTGCAAGGAGAGAATTGCAGCTGAAGTTTCCAGCACTTTCCACCGTCCATCTATTAGAATCAAGCAAGCTGTTGGGGTGAAAGCTTTGCAGCAAATAAGAGAGGAAAGTCCACTCATTGGCTTCAACTTCCGTGAGGAAAGATCTTCACCATCACATTCCTTTGACCAGCAATGACTTAGTAGCCAAAAGGTTTCCTCTCCTAACTTTAGGCCAATACCATCTCGTAGTTTCCCGACAGCAGGTAGACATAAAAGGCCGGGAACTTCTGTTGTTTTCCTCTTTTTGGTATAGCCAACCAGCCATCAAAATCCAACTCATACTTGCAATTGCAATAATTTTGCACCAGTGGACTTCTGGCTCCATCACAAAGCGCATCCTTCTACTTTGCTTAAAGGGCACAATTCCTCTTCCTTAATAAGGTAGCTACCCAGTACCTACACTAAGACCTTTTCTAGGGGAAGAGAAGTTTTGTCTAATCTTGCTAGATTGCAGTCATTTGATCAACTTGTACGTTCTCAAGTAAAATTTTTAATTCAAACTTTGTTGTTCTTATAAAAAAAAAAAAAAAAAAAATCTCCATCGTAATAGCCATTTTAAAATGGATTTCCTTTGAGTGACATTCCCCAGTAACTAATTAGTCATTTTCCCTAAGAACAGCCCCTCAACCATGCTTGATTCTCTACCACTTCAACATCAACATGAATACCCATTACCCACTGTTAAGGATTTTCACAAATTAATCGTGAG
This sequence comes from Trichosanthes truncata, assembly GCA_033996785.1. Taxonomy (NCBI): domain Eukaryota; kingdom Viridiplantae; phylum Streptophyta; class Magnoliopsida; order Cucurbitales; family Cucurbitaceae; genus Trichosanthes; species Trichosanthes truncata. Next base: position 58,929,580 of record JAWPNB010000010.1, read on the forward strand.
GCTAGAAATAAGCTCAAAGAGCGTCACTTTTATGAATACCCATTACCCACTGTTAAGGACGCTTCTTGGTTTACTATTCTAAATAAGAAAAGAGAAAGATGTACTGAAACTACATCCATAACTCCACACTCTTCGCATTGTCCTCGTGTCAAAATCTTTCTAATGAAAAATATCCTTTAGAAAATCACAATCAACCCTATTGTAGGTCGTCTTGAAATTGACAACCCCAATCTTTTTTCTTCAAGACAATGTAATCATCCACAATTTCATTGGCCATAAGCATCAAGTCTAAAAGTTCACTTTTCTTTTACTCCTCTATTTGTTTCATGCTCTTGACAGGTTAATGTTAACTTAGCTGGACTACCTGCATTGGTGTTGCCTTGTGGATTTGTTCGAGATGGGTCCTCCGACCTTCCTGTCGGCCTTCAAATGATTGGTGCAGCATTTGATGAGGTATGACTCATTTACCCCATTGCACAGCATGTTGGTTTGAAATTACTGCTGAGATTGATTCTGCTTCTTCTGATTCTTTACCTGGTTAATTCTGAACCTTAGAAGTTATCATTATACAAAAAAAAAAGAAAAAAGGGATAATGCAATACCGACGATTATTGAGAAGCTTGAGAAGAGCAAATTAGTTCATGTTTGTTTCATTGATGATGCTACAGGAGTGAATATCCTTGTGGGGAACTAGAACTTTATAACTCTGAACCATTGACAATTTGCATCATGTTTGTTTACAGGGTAAACTTCTTAAAGTGGGACACATCTTTGAGCAAACTCTTCCAGACTGCAGATTTGTTCCACCCCTACTAGCTGATGACATTGAAGGTTAGCTCCAAATCAGTTTTGAATTGTGAAAGCAGGAAAATTGGAAGCCTGGGAATGTTGCAATTGGTTACTCTAGTATTACTTCCTAGAGGCTTTACAATTCTTTTCTGTTCTCTCTTATCTAAAAGAACAAATGGATATGGATTGTGTTCTCCATAATTTATATGACAATTAGATAGTAAAATTTTGCTTGCTATTGGGAGCTCAACTGAGTCTTCATTTGGGCATTCAGATGGGCTCGTTTTGTGTAAATTTAAGATTGGAGTGAAATTCATCAAAACACAGAATCATAGGAATTTCATTTTGGAAAAGAAAAAAAAAAAGAAATTAGAGGAATGTCAGGCCTTGAGAACGATTTTGTTCGTTATGAAATTTCTTTGGTATTGCATTCTATGAATGAGAAACTTAGGAAAAAATTCATTTGTGATAGGTACATTGTTATGGCCACGTTTGATAACTAAGGTTTTTTGTTTTTGAAAATTAAGTCTATAAATACTACTTCCACTTATGGTTTCTTTGTTTTTGTTTTTGGAATTTGGTTAAGAACTCAAATGTTTCCTTAAAAAAAAATGAAAAACGTTGTAGAGAGGATGAAACTATTGTAGAGAAATTGTGAGAAAACAAGCAGAATTTTCAAAAACTAAATGATTATCAAACAAGATCTTTATTTGAATACATGTAAGAATTTTTTTTAGCCATTTTTCAAATGAAAGCCTAACAAAAGGGAGGATTTGTACTACTTTTTAAGTAAAACTTAAAAATTGTAACATTTATCTCTATTTAAAGTTGAATTCCTTGGAAGTTTAAAATAAAACTTGATTAACATGAAGTTTAACCAAAAAGAGAATTCATTTTTATATAAACTATTTAACAAATACTTAAATAGATGCATTTCATATATTTATTTGATGATTGAATGTCTGGGTACTCAAGTATTACTAGAGAAACTGTATCACCAGAAAAATTTTAGGAAAAAAATCAATATTTGCTCCCTAAATTTGCTAGTTATATCAACTTTTATCACGGGTTGAGTTCAAGCCGTGGTAACCACCTACCTAAGATTTAATATCCTATAAGTTTTCTTAGTATTATAATTTTTGTCCTCCGTTCAATTTTTTTAATTCAATGTTAATTTTAACCAAAAAAAAAAAGAGGAAAAACTCCAATGATATTTAATGATATTTTTCTGTTAAAAAAAGTTCTTATCAAAATAGTCATATTTTGCAAGATTTCCTAGAATTTCGAAGCAAGTTACTCGATATTAATGCAATGTTTAAAATGTTGATATCGACGAATATGTTGAGGTCTTAATTTTATGGAAATGTCAATAGAAATATTGATAAAATGCGATGTCGATGGATATCATTGAAAAAATTATAAAAACAAAAAATATTTAAACTAATAAATAAACATTCTACACTTTTTAAATAAGTTAAAATACTTATTAAATATATTATATTCACATTAGTGACATTTTGTTGCTATTTTTTTTTTAATGTTTCATCAATTTTTTTTATGATATAATGAAAATGTCGATAAAATGTCAATGTTGATGGATAATTCTAAAAAAAAATTTAAAAAAAATTTAAATTAATAAACAATTTTGAAACTTTTTAAATATGTTAAAATACTTATTATTAACTTGAGAATAAGATAGGGAGGGAGAGAAAGATGGAGAGAGTGAAAGAGAGGAAAATGAAGTTCTTCGATAAATGTGCAGACTTCAATAGTGAACACTGTTAAAGTTGGTGAGGTGAAGTAATTTAACACTGTGTCGTGAAGTATCTGAGTCAAACAGATAATAGGTACTTTAACCCACTCCACCCAACTTGAAATTGACGAGCCAAACACCCCCTAAAGATTTTGTGATAACAGAGAGATTTGTTGAAGGAATGGGTCATCAATCCAAATTTATCTAAAAACTTTTACAAAATTAGGGCTTGGTTTTTTAAAAGGGCAAAAAGTGAAAAGTCCTATAACTCAATAAATTAAAAACAGATTCTAAAACCTTTTAACCGTTTGTCTCATTATTGGCAATTTTCAGTCGACTTTGGATCGGATCTTCTGGAGGCTGGTGCAGAGTCTCAGTTCTACAACAGATCAGAGCATATTAGTTTATCGCGCCCCTAGAAGATCGCTGTCCCGTCGAAATTTCGGTCGATTCATTGTTCCGATTTATTCCATCTGTTCGGCGACGAATCTCCGGTTGTTCCGTACTTCTCCGACCGCAGGTTCTTCTCTCACCCTCTCCAGAACAGCTTATTGTTTGAATTTCTTTCATGTTTCTTTCGAACCTCGGTTTGTGTTTATGATTCAATGATACACTTCCAAAAGCTGCTTGAACTGTGACGTTATGTAATTATCGAGGTTGAGTATGGAAGAAGGGCGAAAGGAGTCGTTTGCTTTTAATTTAGTTGTTTTACTTTTTCAATTTTGGTTTTGAACTACGATAAATGTCAAGACCAAAGAAGTTAGTTTCTGGATTAGGAAAAGGAATCCAAAATTGTGACTGCTAGGTCGTGATCATAATTTCGCGTGCAATTCAAGTCGAAAGTTCATAACAGAATAATCTTTTTTTTTCCCCTTCTTGAGCTCGGACCGATATCGTGAACTATAAGATTAAGAGTTCTGGCATTTATTTTCATGAAACTATACATTGTGAGTGATTCTGTTATATTTCCATGATAGCAACCTTGCTCCGTCTTCCTGTGCTCGGATATTGAAAAAGATGTCAGGCCAAAGTCAACGTTTGACTGTGGTTCCGACGGTTACAATGCTTGGAGCGATGAAAGCCCGTCTTGTGGGTGCAACCAGAGGTCATGCTCTCCTCAAGAAGAAGAGTGATGCTTTGACTGTTCAGTTCCGTCAGATACTCAAGAAGATTGTCTCAGCCAAGGAATCAATGGGGGAAGTCATGAAGACATCTGCATTTTCTCTCACCGAAGCAAAATATGTTGCTGGTGACAACATCAAGCATATTGTCCTTGAGAATGTCCAAAATGCAGCTATTAAGATTCGATCTAGGCAGGAGAATATTGCTGGTGTGAAACTCCCAAAATTTGAACATTATTCTGATGGTGAGACCAAAAATGATCTCACAGGGTTAGCCAGGGGTGGACAACAGATCCAGCTGTGTCGGGGCGCCTATGTAAAGGCAATTGAGGTTCTTGTTGAGCTTGCTTCGCTTCAGACATCATTTTTGACTCTTGATGAGGCAATTAAAACCACAAACCGCAGGGTTAATGCTCTAGAGAATGTTGTGAAGCCAAGGCTAGAGAATACTATAAGTTACATTAAGGCAGAATTGGACGAGCTGGAAAGGGAAGATTTCTTTAGACTGAAAAAGATACAGGGTTATAAGAAAAGGGAAATTGAGAAACAACGTGCAAATGCCAAGCTATATGCAGAGGAACAACTTGCAGAGAAGATATCCTTGCAAAAGGGCGTCTCCATAAGTTCAGCTCACAATTTATTGTCTGCAGCTGCTGAGAAGGACGAGGATATTATTTTTTAATTTTAAGGTTAGTTTGTTTTTTCAAAATGTGTGGCTTTCGTTTGCTTATCTATGGTCAAAATTTTATTTGGTGACTTAGGTGGCTCAAGGAGTAATCTCAATAAAAACCATATGCTATAGCCATGATGTACTTATTTGATTCCTCTGTCACTTTCAAGGCTTTCAGGTCTTGTAAACATTTCTTCACTGGATAGTCTTCTGTTTCTTGAGATACAAATATTTTGTTGTATCATTCTGAATTTATGTATGATTGGTGTGATCTCTAGCGACTCTAATGTAATTCGGAAATTATAGCGGTGACAACATCCTGTAATATTTAGGTAAATTATGTAAATCAGAGTAGTCCAGTATCATCTTTTTTTTATAATCTATTACTTGTCTGTTCTTTTCTGCTCTGGACGGAAGAGTGAAAGGAGGGAGCAACCTGAGGATATCAAATAGGTCATTATAGGTTCGTTAAATGCTAGAGAAGATTTCCTGTCCTACAGAAGAGTAGGTTCCTTACTTGAAGCTAGAGATTTCAGTTGATATATTTTCTTTCAAGAAAGCTATAACTTGTGTGCTACAGTCCTTGTTTTTTCCCTTTCCTGGAAAGGTGTAAGATTCCTTAGATTTCAGTTTATAAAGAGGATAATGCTCATTGATTTGATTGGTTTGATTCTTAAGAAGATGTTTGGCTCATGACTTAGTAAGTCTTGATTTGTGTAGTCCTGGCCTATAATTGGATTATTGAGTTCTATAGGTCATAGAAATCTAAGTTCGTGTAACTTGTGTTCAATTTATAGGTTTTTGATTTGTGAAGTAAATGTGCAGCATAATAGAAATGTAGGCTTTGACTTGTGGGATTAAGAGCCTTAAAGCTTGAGGTAAGCAAGCCTATGAAACATAGATTTAACCTCTCGATCTCAAACTACAGAGTCTACACTCCCTGAAAACTCTTATAAGACAATTATGACCCAAGAAATTATACTCGAAAATGTTAGTAGAATTATATAATAAAGAAGGTGAGTTGTTTATCCACCTTTATTGTTCATAAGTTGTAAGCAAGAGTAAGATCCTATCTACTACAACTCAGTCCACTAATTTGTAGTCTTCTCTTTTATTTGAGATATAGTTTTCCTTTGAATATATAAAGTAAATCTCTGAAATAAATAGGACTTGTGACTGTAATGCATGACATTATACGATCCATATAATTTTACGAGCTTGGATACCTTGTGCTTCCATGGGAACTGTTTCTCGGGAAAGTCGTGTGGTAGAAAAAAGAAAGTTTAGACTTCGTTTAATAATCATTTGATTTTTTGTTTTTGAAAATTGTATTTGTTTTCTCATCATTTCTCTACAATGGATTGCATCTTTATTAAGAAAACTTACGAATTCTTAACTAAATTTCAAAAACAAAAACAAGTTTTTGAAAACTACTTTTTGTTAGTTTTCAAAACTTGGCTTGATTTTTGAAAACATAGGTAAAAAATAGTTAACAAAACAAGAAAAAAAATCATAGGTAGAAGAAATATTTATAAACTTAATTTTCATAAACTAAAAATCAAAAAGTTATCAAACAAACCTTAATTTTTGCTTTTTTGTTGTTTGTTCATGCAACAGTGTTCTCTATAATGATGACATTATTGTGGCCCTTTGATTGAATATCACCTACAAAAGTCCTTTGCCATTCGCCTTCTGGTTTTACCATGTTTTTATAAGTGATAGCAAATGGATATTTTTTTCGTTAGGATTTTTTTAAATTTTACTTTTAGACAGTATTTATATTAGAAATTATTTGTGTTTCTAAACAATTTTAAAGCACTTTTGACATATTGCCAAACAAAACTCCACCCATCTAGTCAACACCATAGTTGAAATATGTTTTATGGCTTCCCAAAACCATTTGCCTCAAAAGGAGATTGGATTTAGAACGTCCAAACACAATCCTAGAGTAAACAATAGCAAAGCATGTTCAAACCATTGTATGTAATTTTAACAGGGAAAAACACAAGGAAGATCATAAGGAGAGAGGCTAAAGATCGGGTGCTGTATAAACATATGTTTTGCTTTTCCCACTTTGTAAACAAACAATATGGAGCGAGTGCGTATCAAAGAAATGTCGAACGAGAAAGCTATGCATCAATACACAATTGACTTAAAATACTTTTGCGCGACTAATCAAAGGGACAAAACAGAAGCCTAGAAGGTAAAAAATTAATCCAACTAAACTGTTAGAAAGCGTTGGGAAGAAAGCAGCATCCACAAACAATCACAACGACCTGCATTTTGTCAAACATGAAGCCAAATCTCTCCTCCAGTTGCCTCGTGTAAATTGAAATGCATTGCGTTAAGCTGAAAATGGTTCAACAGGGATACTTTGTCCAGCTATTGTAACATCCGAAGGAAGTTATTTGCGTATGCCATTGGTTTCACATCGGGATGCGGCTGCAATATCAATGAATGACAAAAATGTAAAGGGATGTACGAAAAAGGTAATCCACAGAAAAGACCATAAAAAAATGGTGATAACAAAAATGAACACCCACCACTGCTGAGAAAGTTACAATGTCAGGCTTCAAATCTGGTGCTTCGAATCGAATAAAAGCCCCTTTATTTGCCATCTGCAATATCATTATGGCAAACCATCAGTACAAATTTAGAAGGGAAAAACATGAAAGAACTTTAACTTTGAAAACAGAAAGGAAAATCAGCACCTAAGCCCTAATGGGAGAAGGATTTAGTCTGTCTATACTCTCTACTACTAAAAAGTAATATGCTATTTTTTTTAATAACAGACGACCAACCAGGGAAAAGAAAAATACCTGGTCACAATAATTGGGAGCAGAAAATACTGTAATAAGTTTACCATCATGCTCGATCTCATACCCTTCATCCTTGACTTCATGGGATCGTACAATTAAATCTGTCCAGTTATTGGTACTTTATGTCATCAAACAGTTATCATTCTCAACCAAGCAGAATAGATACATAACTAGAAAACAGTTACCTAAGTTGTTCTCCTCCAAAAATCTTTTTGTGACATCTGCACCAAAGGCAAGACCTACACCACGTTTACTAGGTCCCCTCCCAGGAGTAGGTTGTGGATCACTCCATAGGATTTCACACATTAATCCTGATACACAGAAGTGACGGGAAAACTCGGTATTATTCAACTTAAGAATATAAGGATAATGCTTTTTTGTGCTCAAGAAAAACCATACTAACACACACTTCAAAAGCATGTTATTGTATGCAGAAAATATGCATTAGAATTGAGATAAGCATTCAATAAAAGATTAAATAAAGAGAATGAATTATGCATCTTACCTTCTTCGGGGGGTTCGCAAAACCGATCTATTGCTTTGATTTCAGAGAGTTTTACCCCATCAACACTAAAAAGACCTCCATGAGCCACAAAAACCTTCTCGTTTAGAACATAAGCCAAAGGTAAATAGCAAAATACTTCTGCAAATAGTTCCACAAACATTTCATTCAACTTAGACCGAACTTCACCCTCAAAGCCATAGATCTTGTTCATGCTCTTGCTTTCGTGATTTCCTCTGGACAAATGCATAGCTGAAAGTTGACAAATGAAACAAAAAGTCATTGTATGAAAGAAAATTCACAGGACACAAGGGAGCAGTTGATGACTAAGGCCCGTTTGATAACCATTTGGCTTTTGGTTTTTGAAAATTGTGTTTTCTCATCATTTCTCTACAATGGGTTTCTTCCTTAAGAAAACATTTGAATTCTTAGCCAAATTTCAAAAACAAAAACAAAGTTTTTGAAAACTACTTTTTTTAGTTTTCAAAACTTGGCTTGATTTTTGAAGGTAAAAAGTAGAAAACAAAACAAGGAAACTCATAGGTGAAAGTAATATTTATAGGCTTAATTTTCAAAAACCAAAAATCAAATGGTTACCCCACGGGGCCTAAATAAAACCATAAATGATCAGATAAATTGTGATGGTGAAACAGTACAGTGCAAGCAAGTATCGAGGAACTACTAGTCTGGAGAAAAGGATACAGTCCTAAATTTCATTTTTTATTTTATAGAAAACGAACTTTCATGAAGGATATGAAAAACTACAAACAGAAAAAGATCCATAAGGAGGGAGGGGGGGCAAACAGCTACAACCTTGGTCTCTTAAGGAGATCAGACAGTACCATTTGCAGTTTTCCATTTAGCAAATTAAGTTAAATGTCGTCTGGTTAAGATCAGCAGATCTCATAATCGATTTAAAAATTACAGCAATCAGAGCTGACAGCTCAAGTTCCTAGCTTTTCAAGATTTTTTCTTTCTTGGATATAAAGTACAACTTTCAAAATTGCTAGAACCTGCCCAAGTGTCGTAGGCTTGTAAAAGTTGGCGGGAAAGAAGTCCATCTAATATATACAGTGTAACAATGTTAGGAGGAAATTCACCTGATGGAGACATGCACTTAAATGCAAACAAGGTGAGAATGACCTCCACAGAAAATGAACCTCTATCCACAAAGTCTCCATTAAAGAGGTATGGATTTTCATCTGATGGAAGCCCATTAAGCTCAAAAATATTTAAAAGATCATAGAACTGCAGACATCATAAAGGTATATATGTAAGTATGCCTACCATCTGCAATAAAACATAAACATGAAATACAATAAATTTAAATGTTGGAGATTCAAATAATGGAAAAATACAACACAGATGTATTATGAAACAAGAGATTCCAATTCTTATATATAACATCATTGATGCTAAAGTTTAGCTGAAAAAGGTAGGCAAGATGATCTAATTCCTTTTATCACTAAACTGTTCATTTCCAAACCGAACAACATACCTAGTATATTTAATGGCTCCACACATCTTCACCACTAAGACACATGATATCACAAGTACGTGTACTAACTAAAAGAAACCTTACCTGACCATGTACATCACCACAAACAGTTAAATGCCTGCCCTCTGGGATGTTAACATCAACAAGAGATGGAAGGGCACGCAAGATTTCTCTGACTTGTAATACAATTTGGAACGCATATCTACAAAATCAATAGCAACATCAAACGTCATTCTCAAATATCACATAGCACAGATTAATGATGTCAATCATTACACCTACCGTTTGTGCAAGCTTTTCTGGTTTTTAAAATCATCGATCATTTTCTTCACAAAGTCGAGTGTTACAACATCTCCTTCTATCTTTGCACCAGTATACTGTGGCTCAACATCTACAATTAAAGCATAAACGAGCCTTACTACTTCATAAAGCAATTAAAATTAAAAACAAAAATAATAGAACAAAGGAAATGTGATTTAACATCATTATCTTTACTCAGTAAGCAGAAAACTAAGAACAAAGAAAAAGGAAATTAAAATTGTAATCAGACGATCTCTTAGGGCCCGTTTGATAACGTTCCTGTTTCCTGTTTCTTGTTCCCGTTTCTCATTTTTCAGAAACAGACATGTTTGATAAACGATCCTGTTTCTTGTTTCTTAGTTTTTTAGAAACGTTTCTAAAAAAATGGCAGATTTTGAGAAACTTCAAAAAGTAGTTTCTCAAATTCTGTTTCTGTTTTTTTTCCAGTTTTCATGCATGTATTCCTATTTCTATTTTTACTCATCTCTCCCCTCTCTCTTCTTTCTCTCTCTTCCATTCTATTTTTTTTCTTTTAATACTTTTTAATCTTTTTTTTTCTTCTTTGATTTATTTCTTTCTATTCGTTCTCTCTCTTTCATCATAATCTTTTTTCTTTTAATAGTTCATTATCTTTTTTTTTTCTTTTTTTTTTTTTTTACTTTTTTCTTTTCGTTTATGTTTTTCTCCTCTCTTATTTTCTTTTTTTCTTTTACTTTACATTAACGAGCTTATAGTTATTATTTTCTATTTAATTCTCTATTATTTTTTCTTTTGGTACAATTTTATTTTTTTATTAAATAAATAAACTAATAATGTATTTCATGTTTACCATTAAATTTAAAAAATATATATACATTCTCTCTCTTTTTCTGATTTTACTTGCGTGTATTATTGGCTAATGCATTTTTAAAGAAAAATAAAAATAAAGTTTATTATTAAATTAAAGAAATGTGGGTATGTTCGATTTTCTGACCTTAGACAATTTACAAATTCGTCTAATTGAACTAACTCTTGTAAGTCAAAATCGTTCAAGGTGAATTGATTGAAATAAGAAATAACATTGCAAATCAAATTTGAACAAAATTTGAAGGATAACTTCTATTATTATTATTATTAATTAGGTGTTGGGCCTTAATAAAATATTATAACCTCTTTCTAATTGTTTTATTTTTATTTTAATGCATGTTATATGTTTTATTATAGTATATGTACTAAATTTTATTTTTACCAAAAAAACAAGAAACAAGAAACAAGAAACAGAAATAGTTATCAAACATGTTTCTGTTTTTAGTTTATAAGAAACAGAAACAAGAAACGAGAAACAGAAACAGGAAACAAGAAACGAGAAACAAGAACGTTATCAAACGGGGCCTAATATCTATAACATGTGACCTCCCAAAGGGTCTTGATAAAATTCAAGAGAATGGACTAGAGATTCACTTCTATTATTAGTCTTTAACAGAAGTTTAAAAGTTGATTAAATGGATAAAATGAGCTATTTCCTAAAATATGTGGGTGGATTCTATCAAGGGGAGGGGGGATCTAGTTGCACAAGCTGCAAGGTGTGAAGTGTCATTAGCATTTCACGTAAGAGAAATTACCAATTAGATGAAAATCAATGGAATCAGCTACTGAACGCCTCCCAGCTTCTGGTACTGCAATTGCTTCTTCAAACTTAAGCTTCATGACTGCCTTTTCACATTCCTTCAATTTCTTACCAGCATCAGGATCATTGGGACAGATCTTCTTGAGCTAGATTACACAAAACAAAGCTGATCAAACAGTTGTATATATCAAATATTATATACCTTGAAATTAAATTAGGGACGTCAGGAGTAAAAGCAACAGAAACAGTTTAACTCTCTCCTCTTCCTTAGTTTCCCAAACAGCCACCAGTACCACCATATTGAAAAAGAGAGAGATCAACAAATAACTTATCCAAATAATGACTAAAACAGGTCAGGCACCAATACAAACTCCCAACTGGCATTAAAAGGGAACAGATAGACAAACAAGAATACAACTAGTATTCAGCTGTTAAAAGCCAATAAGAGTCAATCGCAGCTCCCACTTCCAGTAGTGACACAAGTCAAGGCTTCACGACAAAAGCCTGATATACCTGTTGAAAATCTTTAAGTGCCTCTTTGAGTTTCCCCATGGCAAGAAAAGCAGCACCTCTCCTGTAATAACCCTGTCATACAGGAAAATTTTCAGAAAGTGGTAAAAAGGATTGTAAAAGTGTATAAAAGTGTATCACACTGGTTAAATGTTGAGCTTACTTTTGAATATTTAGGGTCTATTTCTATAGCCTTTGATGCATCCTGGATTGCACTACCATATTCCTCCAATTTAGTATGTGCAAATGCACGGTTTGCCCAGTATACGGCATTCTGACCATTTAGCTCAATTGCTTGTGTATAAAGATCAATTGCTTGAGCATATTTGTGGGCTGAAATCAAGCAAAACCAGTTCAGTACATAAGGAGCAACTTCGTAAGAGTTGTAGACTTTTCTTTAACATAGAGCACTAATTAAAATACTTCCAAAGAAACAGATTCTTGGTCAGGCGAAAACTAAATAAACTAACGTTGCCGGCAGAATGTTCGTGCATTTTTGCCGCAGGTATCTTGACATATTCACAAGAGAGGACACCGCAGAAATTATTTAAGTTCAACTACCTTCACTCTTTCAGTTTTTATATTCATCTTGAAAAATCAATGACAAGAAACACCTAACAGGTACAAATGGTTACCTTTAAATGCTTCATTTGCTTGGGATTTGACTTCTTCAGCACGAACGGCATCAGTTTTATCAGCTTCCATGACAGGCATAACCTCTATAAACTAGAGAAAGCCACTATGATTTCTGGGTAAGAATAAATTTTACCATCCCTCTCATTTATCTCCATCAACGTGGTCCATCTACTCCATAAAACACCAAAAGCGTAAATTTAATCAAATAATGCAAATGCCTGTAAAAAATATAGGCACCAGGCGAGAGAACGAAGCGTTTTAGTTTATTTACAATAAAGTGGCTCCAATGTCTCTACCATAGTAACTTTGTCCATGAGAACCATGCAATAAAGCGGAACATGAAGAGGCAATAAAATAAACCCTATTCTAAAGAAAAGCTAAAATTCGTAAAACTACAAGGCGAGAGTGATAAAGCTGTGAAGAATCGACGACTTATCAGCAACGATACCACGTGGTTGGTTTTCCTAGAGAAAGAATATCGGGAAATGTCAAGTCAAAGAAAATTGGTTGTTCAACCACCGATCATGTACGTATAGAAAACCAGTTCGTGCCTTCGTAGTGAGTGTAAACGTAAACCATGGTAAAGAATCCTTTCCTTGCGAAGGGACCTTCCATGATGGAAGAATCTCCATTAAACTAAAAACAGACAGCGTAAAGGAATCGTGGAAAAAGAAACAAAAAACACCCCACAAAACGCTTTGATTCAACTAAACTCAAAACATCACAGACTATTGGTTGCAGCACAGAAATTGAATCCGAGATTCTCAATCAGATGCCAAACCAAGTAATGCAACGTAGGGAGTAGCTAGAGTATTGATTGATTGGGTTGGACAAACTTTATTCGATTTCCCGGGAATCAAACATACATGAAAGCGAAGTAGCAAAGAAAGTGGATGAGGGAAAGAGTTAAATACCTGAGAAGAAATGCTCGATCCAGGCAGAAGGAAGAGAGAGTGGAGTGAAGTGAAGAGGAAGAAGAAGCCTGAGCTTGAGCTTGAGAGAGAGACTGCCCTAATTTGAGAGAGGCGATGATTTTATATTAATTGAGAATTTTGTGTAAATTCATGTTGAAATGTGCCGCATTTGAGAGAAGATAACTATAGAGAAAGATTTGTGTTTGCATGCTTGGCAATGGCAACAAAACAAACAACAAACAAACCCCAAATTGTGTGGAAAAATCTAGAAAACCAGAAATTATAATTATACACATATGAGATATTACTTTGTTGGGTTTTTTCATTTTTATTAGGGAAAAAAATCAAATTTGACTTAAATGAGTATTGTAATTATGTAATTTTTACCCCGGTTCAATTTCACTCATTTTAACAAAAAACACAGTGTACAAATCTTTGCAAACTTACTAATTTCAATCAAACAAAATTTTGCACAAAAATAAATTTGACCAATGCACAAATTAACCATCAAATAAATTTGCCAAAATTTATAAATTTCAGCCAAAAAAAAAGCTCTAATGTCATTTTTCTCTAAAATTTTATCAACTTCATATCGTACACATGTATTTAAAATTCTTGAATGCATAGGAGAAATCTTCTTTTAATGATATTTGGAGTGAGAATAGAAGGTTAAAACTGCAAAACTTTTTAAAGTTTGAGGTTAAGATTGTAACACTTATCTAAGTTTGAGGTGCAATTTGATGAAATTGAAAGTTTATGGTTAAAATTGATACAACTTGACAAGTTTAGGGAGAAATTGATTTTTCCTTTTTTATTATTATTTAAACATATATAGTATTGCATATTTTAAGAAAATTTGTTTATAGAATGTCAAAATATCATTTTAGTCTTGTACTTTGACAATTGGTTTTCCTCTCATTTTCTTGGCATTTTTACGATGTGATCTGAATCAATGTTCGAAATGTCGATGTCAATGAAAATGTCGAGGTCTAGATTTTACGAAAATATAGATGAAAATGGAAATATCGATGGAAATTTCGAGAAATTTTATGGAAATCGTGAAAAATGATGGAAATTATTTGAATTAGTTAATGAAACTTTAAATGTGGCTTAATTAGATTATATTTGACCATTTTTAATCATCATACTTAAAATTTAAGATAATATGTCAATGAACGTGTCCATAAAAATGTCAATTCACGCATAAATTTTAGAAAAATTATGAAAAATTATGAAAAATGTTTGAATTATTAAATGAAAATTTAATTATGGCTTAATTATACTTTAATTGACTATTTTTAATCATCATATCTAAAAATATATAATCTTTATATTGAAATGTCGACGCCAATGAAAATTTTAGAAAAATTATGAAAATTGATGAAAATGATTTGAATTATTAAATGAGACTTTAATTATGACCTAATTATACTATAATTGATCATTAGTTAACAAATCTCTTTAATGGTAGCTTAAAAGGTTATAATTGACTATTTTAAATCATCATATCTAAAAACATCAATAATATTTATATAAAAATTTTGACAAGAATATTAAAACAATTAAAAAAATTGAAATCGATGAAAATTATTTGAATTAATTAATAAGAGTTTAATTGTTTATATGATGGATCCTTTTTAATTTTAATATTTATTAAAAAATATATGAAATGTTGATAAAAATAAAATAAATATAGAATATAAATCTCGTTTTTTTTAATATTGATATTTAAATCATTGATTAAAGAAAAAAATTTAAATACTTCATTCAGAAAACAAAAAAAGAAAAATTAAATAAAAAAAGGAAATCACATCATTTTAACTAAAATATAAGTAAATAAAATAAAAAATATCAAAATGAAACATATTAATAATAAATAAATAAAAGGTGAGACCGTGAGAGAGACCTCTGATAGACCGGAGTTTCCCCACATAACGAGCAATCTGGGCTTCTGCCATCGGCCTATTGGGCTTCACGAGCCCAGCAAAAATGTGCAGCCCAATTTGAAGCCCAGTCTCAAATTTCATGGTCAAACACACGGCCCAGTCTAATATCTTTAGACAATTGGGCTTGACTATTATGTGAAAAAGTCTTATCTTGCTATGATACCAAAAATTCAAACTCGAGCATAGTTGAACAACTAAAACATTTACAACATTATTTTAAGTCGATAGTTAGAATTCACATTTTTCATGTTACATTCTAAATAAATGAGTGCTTTAAATTTAATTTTGAAAATTATAATTTACCTAGATTCGCACCGGGTCAATTTCTGCAATTTAGAGTATTAACTATTTTTTTTCTTAGTTCAACATGTAATAAATGAGAGTGAGGGAATTTGAACTTATGAACTCTTAGTCGAAGATATATGTCTTAATCAGTTGAGTTATGCTCAAGTCGGCTAGAGCATTATTAGCTTATTCTTTCTTTTATTCTTGTTTTTATTATTATTTTTCCATATTTTTTCCATGGTGATATTTATTAATATCTACTTTTTCTTTTTGAGTACATATGATAACATATACTTGTGTGAATCAACTACATTGTATAATTTTTCATTAATTATTGTGAACTTCACTGCCCCATTTGATTCTTCTGGGTCAGGAATATCAACTGGTTTGAATCATTCACTTTTTCACTGTAAAGTTTCAATTAATTAGGGCGATCATGGGTCAAATTAAGAGATACTTCTGACCACTTTGACCCATTTCAAAAGTTATAGGTAAGGAGTCAACTCAAATTAATCTTGAAATATTTGGACTTGGATTGGTTGGATTATTTGAATCATTTAATTATCTTAAAATTATGTAAAAAGGAAAAAGTAAAAAGAAGTTAGGACTTGAAGTCTTGAATAATCTACTGATATACTACTAGCTTATATTCGCAGTTAGGTCTTCCATTAAACAAAAATAATAGACCAGAGACTTGAACTAATTAATTTGTTTAATAATAATTTGATAATAAAGAATCTAAATAATTAAATATCAATTAGAATGAAAGCAAAAAAGATCTATGCATAAACGTAATATGTCGTAAGTAAAACAAAATTGAGTTAGTTAGCTCATAAATTAACACAACTTATATGTCGCTGCAATTAGGGTTGGCATATATTTCACTGTCATGATCCTATTTTATTTACTTTATTAGGTTTTTAGATATGAATTAGTATTTATCCTTTGTATTTAGAGTAAGTAATGCTTTTTTTTTTGTTTGTGAGAAATTATTCGAGACCTCCACATTATGCTGGGTAGTTTTGCGCTGTTAAATGTAGGGAAGAGAAACTGCAAAAGTACTTCAATTTTTATTTCGTGATTATTAGGGACATGAAGATTTTCAAATCCATATTCAATGGTTGGCGGTCACATTGAATAATTTTTTGTTGTTTACAGTTTTGTATTTAAATTTAGTGAAAGGGGTGTGAAAAACTTTTACATTGAACTCTTTGTGAGGTAACTCTTGAGAGGTTGAGATTTAGGGGTGTGGAAAACTTTTACATTGAACTCTTTGTGAGGTAACTTGAGAGGTTGAAATTTTTTTAAAATCCTAAATTGAGGTTTAGGCTCTCTAGAGTGAGTCTATCACTCCTTTAATTTCCATAATATCTTTATTTTGAAATTAGGTTTGGTTTGAGGCATTCACATTTGGTTTCTTGAATTATTATTTTAACATCCCTAATTTCAATTTTTCAATCCAAAGTTTAACATGATAACACATGGGGATTCAAAGTTCAAAGACTTTGTCGTTTGAGAAGTAGGGTAAAAGCAATAAAAACATAATTTTACCCAAGGAAAAAAAAAAGTGACTGTGTTGAGAGTTTAAGAGTGTGTTTGTGTGTGTGTGTGTATATAAATATATATATATATATATATATATATATATATATATATATATATATATATATATATATATATATATATATATATATTTATATATATAATCTCGTGCATGTTTTGTCGTTTCAGGCAGAAGGGGCAGTGTACAAAAATGTTGAAGGCTTTGAGGCACTTTTCACCCTCTGAAGTGGTAAAAAAAAACAAAAGATAAAAAGATAAAAAAAAAAAAAAGAAGAGAGCAAAAAACAAAGAGTCTGACGATAATTGCAAAAGAATTTGCCATATCTATAACGTTGTTGTAGAAAAGAATTGTTATGACAATGGAATTGGGCACATGTGGATTTGTGAGTTTGAGAGAGACATATGCACATGCAAAACTACAACCCAACGTGGGGGAGTCTCTTCAATTTGGATTTTGAGATCACAAATTTTGAAATCCCAAACCCCTTCCTTCTTCATCTTTGTGAAGCACAAAGTTCGATTTGTCTTGTTATTATTTATCATGTACGTTACCCATATTCGAAACTATAGAAGAAAGGTTCGAACGAGTTATATGTTAGATGTTGGATAGATGCGAACATATATATAGTTCTACATCAATGAGAAGTAGAAAATATTTATGATACTTTTGGTAAAATCGAGAGTAAATTTATGTGAGTTCTATCTCAAAGTGGATAATGCCATCATGTTATTTTGAAAAAGTTTAACTAAACGTAGTCTTAAAGTGACTAAGTGAAAAAAAATTCATCATACATAAAGTAAACAATAAATGTGAACTTAAATTACCAGCTTTTTAAGTAAAACCTAAAGAAATTCTATGTGGGCTTAGTTTCAAAGTGTTTTGTATAACTATAGTCTTTTTTTGGATTACCTAATTTTTGTCCACTTGAAACAAGAGTTCAAACCAAAAGAAGATATATAATAATTATAATTAGAACGAAAGTTTCAAAGCATTTTGTATAGCTATAGTACTACTTGAAACAAAAGAAGATATATATACTACTTGAAATAAAAGTTTCAAAGTGTTTTGTATAGCTGTAGTATTTTTTTGGATTACCTAAATTTTGTCTACTTGAAACAAAAGTTCAAACCAAAAGAAGATATATACTAATTATATTATAATTAGAACGAACTAAAAACTTCTTCTCATTTTTTTACCCTAACACATAATATTATCCATATTTTGATTATCCTAAACCTATAGAGGTTTTATTGTTGAGTACTTCTTTTTAAAAATTAATCTTATAACTCGATAGAAAAAAGTTAATCTCCATTTTTAACCGATGTGAGATTATGTTTATATATCTCTAATCTCCGTCTTCTCATTTCTCATTTTTCTTATATAGTTGGAGTAAAAATCAAAAGGATTAAAGATAACACATAATTATATATCTATGTATATATTTAATTATTGTAGTCGTTCTAGAAGCAGAAGGAAAAAAAACTTATAAGAAAAAAGGAAAAGAGGGTTATGAATGAATGATAAAGTTTTGAAGGGATTGTGTGTGTGTGAGAGTGGAAAGGGACTAAATGGTGTGGGATTGTACCCACCATGTACAATGGTTGTCTCCCTGCGCCCTACCCACTTCCTTTTTCTCCTCTGGAAAACCCCACACCGCCCATTAATTACAACATCGATGCAATTCCACACGTACACACTCTCACATATTTTTTCATATATACCACACATGCCCCCACAACACGATCAAAGTCTTGCATCGATTATGTCGGAAATGTAATCAAAGTCTCACATTGGGCCAGATAAGGAGAGAAAATCATAGGTCTATAAATGAGAGATAACATTTATTGTTACCTAGTATGTGACATTTTGAATACCTACGTTCAAAATGAACAATATCATAATATTTCTCTGACGATACGTAAGTATAAACTCCATTAATTTGTTAGCTAACTTTACTTTGTGATTTATAAAATGATTAATATTGAAAGAGAGAGAGGTGAGTGTTAAGTTTGAGGGTTTTGATATATATATATATATATATATATATATTTGTATTTGGTATGTGATAAAGCCGCCACAATGTGGGCTGGTAGTTTTGCATCATTGGATGGTGGAAGAGAAAAATTGTAAATGTATTTTGCTTTTGTATCCAATGGTCATTAGATGACAGATTTATTTTTAGATTTACATCTAACGGTTATTAAGAGAGCCACATTGTGGCAGCCTCATCGAATAATTTGTCGTAGTCTGGAGTTTTGTCACGATGCACGTGAGAGCAAGTTTTGGATGATGATCTGGAGTTGCTTTAAAAGGATCAATCTTTTGGGTATCTCAAATATTCATGCCGCACGAATAGCTTATTACAATCAAACTTCATACTGCCTTTTTAAAGTAAATTAAGGGTGTGTTTGGATTGATTTTTCAGGTATTTAATTTTGAAAAAAAAAATCATTTTCATAAGATTTGTAGTGTTGGCAACAACTCAAAATGACTTTTTTTTTAAATGAGTTTGAGAAATAAGCTATTTTGAGTGAAACACACTTGAATCCAAATTCTGGAAAAAATGTTTTTACGTGTCTAATTGGAAACTCTTCCCAAGTTTTCATGATATATGAAAATGACCAAAATACCATCACACTACCTTCATTTTCCCATGGTTGTCGCCACCCACCATCGACAAAACCACCGTGCGACCACCGCCACCAACCACTACCAGTGACCGCCGACAGTCGCTGCTGGCAACCACCATCGACGACCACCGAATTCTATCGCCATCCACCAGCGAAAACCGCTGGCAACCACTCTACCAACCATCATGGCCGGTCATAATGTTTTAAATACAAATTTGAAGTTATTAGTTCATAGTGTTTAATAGTCGCTTTTTATAGTAATTTGACACTTATAGAAGCATTTTGAGTGTAGAGCAAACCAAACAAATTTAGGTATAAAAACACTTTTGAGAATATGTAACCAAACATAGGAGTGTTTTAATTCTAAATCGTTTTTATAAAAAATGTTTAAAAGAAAATGCATTTTTCAAACTATTTCCTTAAATTTCTTCTTTCCGCTTCCAGATGTACCATCTCTCTTGAATTTACAGTTCGTATTTAGAGTTCTTGCTTTGAATGGTTCCCTCCAATGTAATTGCATAATTCCTTTTTCATGTTTAGGAGAATTTGATTTTTTTTTTTTTTTTTTTTTAAGTTTGAATTTGAACTCTTTTAGTTAATTTTAAGTTTTAGGATCCGCCTCCATTGAGTTAATTAGTAGTTTAAAATCAATTTCAATTTGGTCCTATGATTTTAAAAGTTTCAAATTAGTCCTTATGATTTGATTAAACCTCACAAATCATCTTCAAACAGTCTTTTACACCCACTCGACTCAAGGAATTCCCATGTTTCCTTTCTTTTTAGTTTAACTCTAAACTCTAAACCATAGAGACTATATTCAAACTTTTAAAAACACAAAGACCAAATTGAAAACAAACTTGGTATTAAAAAAAAATAATAGAGAAAAATTTTAAAATTTTAAAATTAACATTGAAATTTTGTCTACATTATAGGGATCAAAATTTTAATTTAACCTATTATATTTTATGTTATTTTACTTTTCCTAAAAAGCATATGTTATGTCGTTATATTACATTTGGAGTCATATTAGTCATAAAAGAAAATAAATTTTAACTTAAACTCAAAAAAAAAAAAAAAAAAAAAAAAAACAAATACAAATACAAATAACTTTTAACTGATAATTATCAACAACATTTTTTTTATAAGTTTAATAATCATTTCTACACGACTGTATAAATAAACCTAACCCTAAAAATTTGTTCCACATAATATTTACCCATTCCCTCCCTCAAGATTAATTATCTATTATTGTGGGTTAAAATTTTCTTAATCTCTTTTGCCTCTCTTATTTGCATAAATCGCTCAATTAATGTTCACATGCATAGACATGACAAATTTAAACTTGTTTTGAAATGAAAAGTACAACATTAACTGATTGTAATTAAATTTAGAATCTATTATTGAATAACTAATTAAAGTATGGGTGTCAACTGAAAAAAATTATTCAATAAAGCCGTCACATTATGGCCGCCTCTTAACAACTATTAAATGTGGATTCGAAAAATTCGCATGTCCCTAATAACCACTAATACAAATTATATTTGAAATACTTTTATAGTCTCCCATCTGCGCAATTATGACCTCCAATAATTGCTCGTCAATTGGTGGGATTCCCTCCTTTTCAAGTGAAATTATAAATATATATTTTAACGTTCACTCATTCTTTTAAAAATAGTCTACATGGAGAAAACTTTTCTCGTGGCAATTTCGACATGTGCAATTTCTCACAAAAACAATACACACCAGGATTCCTACAAAAATGAAAAGTTTTGTAGAGACAACAATAATTCGAAGGGTACTGATATAGAGATAAGGAAGTCATTTCCGTCCTCGTCCCGCCCGTTAGCTGTAAAAAGAGCTGCATCTAGGCAGGGAGGAGACAAACGCAAACTCAATTTTTGCACTGACGAGGAAAAAAAAAAGTATGAGAATATATGGTTTGTCTGTCACCGTCCCTTACTGAGCAACCGTAAGCCGAACTCTCTACTTTCTTTTCGTATTGAAATTTGAAAGACGTCAAACCCGTTTGTTTCCAAAGCAAATGGAAAATGCCAAAACGCAAAGAAATGTTTTGAATTTTACGAGAGCAGTGAATAATCTCTGTTTATTGTAAATTTTTTGGTTACTTTAATTAATTAACGTGAAGCAGAAAATCATCTGCACTCCTTTTTAAGTCATCATAATTACCCTAAAAAAACAGTGCTAGTGCTGCTCAATTATCCAAATTAATTGCTTAATAACACTTAAATATCTCCCCCACCCTCTAAATCCAAGGGTCAATTCTCACTCATTATTTTTGAAGTGCCAATCTACTTTCTTTCAGTATGGGAGCTCAATGTTGACGCCTCGTAGTGTGAAGTGTTCAGAAAAAGGGATTGGGTGGTTCGTGACTCTTGAGGATCTCCCATATGTACGGAAAAATTGGCCAATGCCAATTAAAATTCTTGAAGGTAAAACGATTAGTGTTGGATTAAAAGCTTACTTTAGTCTTCACAAAGGGTGGTGACCTCTCCAAATTGAAGAATGTTTTGAAGAAATTGAGGATATCATTGCTCCTTTGGTAGGTATCTCCTTCGTGAAATGCTTCAAAGCCAGCAACAATATGTTGCCCATATTCTCGCTAGGGCTGTGGTTTTTGATAATTTTGTACAACGTATATCTCTTCCATGTTGGAAGAGGGATGTACCATTTGGAATTCTAATGAGGAGGTTGTTGTACCTTCTCATAAAAATATATTAGCATAAAAATATAGTTTTGGTTTCTAAATTTGAGTTTAGTATCTATTTGATTTGAAATTTAGAAAATAGTTCTAAATGGTCCTCGAACACATTTAGTTAATTAATTAATGGAAAGATGGTGTGTGACAGTTACATCAGTGATAATACTTTGTTTCAATTTGATATTTTACACATTTTGGTCTCTATAGTTTTGGGGCGTAAAGCTTCAATTTGATTCCTAGGTTAGGGTTTAGTTTCGTTGTCTCTCTACTTTGGTCAAATATATTACAAATTGTTCCTAAACCGTGTCTACCTATCCAAAAAACCTCATATGTTTCATAAATTTTTTTTTTACTCAGCCATAAATTTTAATATAATCAACTAACACAATTACCTAATAGAAAATATTAGCTCAATGTCATGCAATTTTTTTTTTCAAAATAGCAACACAATGACGATTTGTGAAATTTGACTAATTATAAGAATCAAATTAAAACTTTTAAAATCATAAAGACTAAATTGAAACTTAAATTGCTAAACTGAACATAACTCAACTGATTAATGCATATCTCAACAATAAAAAAATATCCAAGATTCAAATCTCCACCTCCACACATGTTGTTAGATTAAAAAAAAAAAGAACTAAAACTCAAACCTATGAACGAGATTGTAACTAAAGCCTAGACACAATAACCGAATTAAAGTTTTTAAAACTACGTACATTGATCGAATAGAAACTAAAATATGTTCGAGACTAAATTTGTAATTTAACTGATATTTTATTAACACATGATGGTATGTGGTCACACATGTTTCCTATTGGGGCCATGATTATTTCTCCCCATGGCCTAAGGCCAAAATGCTGCACACATCAGTGATTTATCATGATGATGTGGACATGCATGTTCCACCATCATATGACACATATGCATGGGTTTTCACACGTGGACATCATACATTTATAATATGTGGCTTATGCATGGTGGTGATGATGAACATGGCAAGAAACACACATGGATTTGATTAATTAATTAACGTTGTAGTTAATGTAAGAAGTTTCCTGTGAAGAATAATAATTAATATATATCTATATTTTTAAAAAAATATTTTATGGCCATCAATGGATTCTCAAATCTCGATAACGTCGAATCATTCTTAAAAAAGTGAAAATGTTCAAAATCTTACTTTTGGAGATTTTACAAACACATCAGTTGAAGTCAAATTAGGATGAATTATAAAGTGTCTACAGTCATTTAAGTACGGATTCATATACTTTATATATTTATAATAATAAAGTTGTTGTTGTTGTTTTTTTTTTTTTTTTTTTTTTATAATTTAATTTTTAATCTTTTAAAATTCTAAATTTTACTCTCACTATATTAAATTATTGTTATATTAACATATCTATACATATAGCACGTGCCACTTAGAAAATTTGATTTTGTAATTAAATTAGCGAGTTTCATGTGTGAAGTAGCATTTTAACCTATTCACAGTTAATAAAACAATAATTTAATGATATAAATTTTAATGAATTGTTTATGAAAAACCTCCAATTGAAATTTTTTAATATATCAAGGGTAAACTTGATAAATTTAGAAGAGTGAGGACCATCTTGTATATTTTACCTATAATTATACACTATTTCCTATAATGAGTACAATATAATATAGTATGTATTTACATGAATATATTATAGCATACATAATTCACTTTTCAATTAGTTGAGATCAGTTATATAATGGTATTGGTAACTAATATAAATACGTACAGATTAAACATGTTAGGGACTTATTTTTTAAAACAGCTAGTAATTCCAAAATAACTATATGTACCTTTTTTTAAGTTATTATTCATAGTTCTACGACCCTTTGAAGAAATTAAAATCTTTATTATTCTCAAGATATGTCATCCGTGAGAAAAAAAAACAATATAAAATAAATTTTAAAAAAACAGGTAACATAACATGTTAGCATAAATCTTCTTCCAAAATATTTAGAAAAAAAAGTCTCTCCAAACCCTTAATGTTAATATTCTACATACTATTACCTGTAAACAACCACATAAATATTTAAAATTTGTTTAAATTTTATTTTGATGGTCCGTTTGATAATCATTTAGTTTTTGAAAATTGTGCTTATTTTTTCATAATTTCTTTACAATAGTTTATATTTTTTTTAAGTAAACATTTAAATTCCTATTTAAATTCTAAAAACAAAAACAAATTTTTAAAAACTATTTTTTTTTTTAGTTTTTAAAAATTGGTTTAGATTCTGAAAACATTTGTAAAATGAAGATTAAAAAAAAAACAAAAACAAAAACGACAAACAAAGGTGGAAGTAGTACACAAGCTTAATTTTCCAAAACCAAGAACTAAAACCAAATGGTTATCTAACATGACTTAAAATTTTCATACTTATTTCGTTCTAGTCTTCACATATATTTATGAAAGTTGAAGGAATTTTTTTTTTTAGTACAACAAATGTTGGGTATAGAAGATTTGAACCTCTAATTTCAAAAAAAATGAGTACATACAAATTGTTGTCGAAGAGATGGAGTTTTGAAGAAACACATCAAAAGGGTTTTATTGTAAACAAATTAATTGAAATTAATTTCTAATTCAAGTTATAAAGTTAAAAGGCCCATTTATCAAAAGAAATGAAGAGGGTGTACTATTAATAATATTTGACAGATGTGCTGAGATGATAAGTTTTATGAGTGGATTAAAGATAGTGGTGGTTGAATCTTCCAAAGCTAGGAAAAACAACAAAATGTTGGGTTCAAAATTCTCACATCCCTTTCAAAACACATTTATGTATATGCTCAGTGGGCACATGACATACCCTACATCTATCAAAGGGCTAATGTCCCTTTTGGGTGTACCAAAACATTTTAAGAGTTACTTAAAAATGGAAAAATGAGCTATTCCTAGCACCCCTCCCCCCATTTTTAATTTCCTCCCTTTTACTTTTAGTAATTAAAATTTTTAATCTAGTATTTTCTAAAGCCTTTATTATATATCAACTATAACGTTCGTGACGAGTTTATAACAAAATTTCAATTGTTCACGAGTTGTTTGTTGCTGCACTTCAAAAAAGGTAAAAATTCCAATTTACATTTAATTAATTACGTTTTAAAATAGGATCAAACCCTAATTTTTATAGGTTTTACTTTTGAGTCCAAATAAAGTTTCAAAAGTTAGATTCGAATATATGTTTTACTTTTCGGTCAAAATAAAGTTGCAAAACTTAGACTCAAATTTATCCTTTCAACAAACACACCCCAGCCAAATTCAACGTCATCAAAACTTACAAAACTTGTTTCCAATCAACTAGAAAAAGATAGGAACAACCAATTATAACAAAATCTTTTTAAAATAATAATGGATAAAAAATTGACACAAAGGGATCAAAGCATAAGACTTAAAATTGCAGTTTAACCTAATAAAGTATTTATAAAGTGTGTAAAGTTTTTCTTTTATTATTATTTTTAAATAAAACGACCATGCAAGTGACTATATTAAACTCACCTACTCGTTGGGATAATGATGTGATTTCATTTTTTTTAAGTTTTTTACAAAATGGGATATGAATTAAAATGTATTATTATTATAAAAACTAGGTTAAAAATCACTTTTGATCATAAGAGAGTGACATTTTAGTCTCGTAACTTTTTACTTTTGGTGATAATTTAATTTTTGTACTTTCAAATTTGTAACAATTTAGTATCTAAAATTTGTAATAATTTAATCTCTATCATAAAAAGTTTCATCAAACTTAAGTGTCAATTTTTATTATGTAACAAATTAGTCTTTGTAGTTTATAAATACATTTGATATTTAATCAGTTTATTGATCTATATATGTAAGATTTTTCATTAAATCTTAACAATATTTTTCATGATAGAGACTAAATCGTTACCAAAATGAAATAACAAGGACTAAATTATTACATATTAAAATTGAGAGTATTAAAGACTTTAATTGAAAGTACATAGGCTAAATTTATTGTTACATACTATAATTGAAAGTATATAGGCTAAATTTATTACAAACTACAACATAATTAGAAACTAAATTGTTACAAAATAGTAAGTACAAACACTAAATCTAGTTACAAACTAAAGTTCAAAGACTAAATTGTTACTTTTATGAGACTAAAATTGTTTCCTTTAACCTAAAAACTATAACCACAAGAGGACTTTAATCAACCCAATACTCCATTGATCATGTTTGGGATGAAGATGAGAAAGGAAGGAAAAGATGAGGGTTTTGGGTTTGCAGAAAAGGTCATTAAGATAAAGATCACAACATAAAAGAGAAAGAGATTATGATGAGAAATTAGAAAAACTCAAGCATTACTCTGTTTAGAAATGGAGATGAAAATGAAAAAGAGAGTGAAAATGGGAGAGTTTGGTGTGTGAAAAGAAGACCAAAAATTGCAAGTTTTCATGGCCATCTTCTTCCCTAAAATGAGCAGAAAGAGAGAAAGAGAAGTATGAGAAAAGAAGTGGGTGAAATGTCATAATCATGATGGTTTTGTGTCATTGTTGTTATTCTTTGTTACCAAAAATTTACATATAAGAAAACAAGCATTTACTGTTGTATGGCCAAAACCACGTTATTTGAAAGCTCATTCTTAGCTCAACCCATTTAAAATTAAAAACCCTCTCTTCTTTCACATGGGACCATCTCTCCCTCCATTTTCATCTCTCTCTCTATCAAGCTTTCTTTTTTTATCTCTCTTCCTCAAAACCCATTTGAAGTGTCTTTGTTTTTACTTGGGTTGTCGCAGTAAAAAATATATATGGAAATGGAGCAATAGGGTTGGTAACTTCAGTGTTTAGGAGAGATTTTTTTTTTTTAGTTCAACCACATTTAGGGTGGGGGATTCAAATCTTTAACCTCTTGGTCGATAGTACATGCTAATTACTACTGAGTTATGCTCACTTTGGTAGTGTTTAATAGAGTTAAAACAGTTGAAATTACTTTTAGTAATGTTTATCTTATACTTGGAATAATGTTATATAGCCATGGAGTTCCAAGTATATAAGAGTCTAGTTGGGTAACGTCCTTGTTACGATCGAGTGAACGGAGCTCGACAGTTAAGAGTGTGTTTGGCTGGTGATCCAAAAGCAAAAATTTGAAAATTAGAGATTTAGTAGAAAATATAATATATTTTTCTTTTTTAGAACCTTAACTTATTGGTAGAGAACTTAATGTCTTAACAAATCGAGCTATATATATATATATTTAAGTTGACAAACATAACATAGTTGGTATTCTAACGTGTCTCACTATTTCTAAATCTATTTTTTTTTAGTTTTCTAACATGTGAAAGAGTAGGGATTCAAACATTTATTCATTTGAATCATTTTTTAATATGTAGTTGAGAGTAAATTTAAAATATGCAAACATATAAAAATATTTTTCAAAATTTTCATTAGATCATAGAGAACTCAAATATTGTTTTAAAATACAAATTTTACTAAACATAAATCCACTCACTCAATTCGTTTGATTCTGTGAATTCAAAAACAACAAATTAAATCTAGACAATATATGAAACCAACCTTCAAACATCGGTAATCTTTCTTATACATTGAAAGGTTAAAATCTATATCCTATAGTAAAAAAAAAAAAAAAAAAACTCGATATGGCCAAGATTGATGGTCGGAGATGGGCGGCGCGTGGGGTGAGGGGAGATGAATAGGGGCATGAGGGAGAGGGGGAAGAGTACAAAGCAGAATCTTTGTTCTAAAAAGGCGACTAAAGATATGGATAATAATGGAGAAGAATAAATTTTAGTGTGGGAGAATTGTGGAGGGTGAGTGATTACGTTAATAATATTATTATAATTTCGTAGGGAAATTATTATTTTTTATTAAATTAAAGTATTTTATTTTGTTTCCAAAAAAAACAAAAGAAGGGAAAAAACAAAAGAAGGGAAAAAGGAAAGGAGGGAAATGGTTTTGATGGTAACACTGTTTTGTAGGCGTAGGCTTGCGCTCTCATACGTCGCTATCAGTCATAAAGTTTAGGGAAAAGCAGAAATCTTTCTCTATCTCTTTCTCTTTCTCTTTCTATTTCTCTCTCTCTCGAGAGCGGGAAAAACATTAATAATGTATAAATAAAAGTAACGAAAATAAAACACCTCTTCTCTCTCTTAACTCTCTCTCTCACCACCAGAGAGAAAAGCTCTTCATACCATACTTCATCATCTTCTTCCACTGTCTCCACTGCTTGTCTGTCTCCCTGTCCCATTCTCCTCTCAATTTCACACCATTTTTTCTCATCCTTTTCCAAATTAAAACCCATCCCATTTCCCAAATTTCAATCTTCTCACTTGGGTCTCTCTCCGTTTCCCTTTTGGATGTGAAAATCATGGCCGTTCCCGGCTCCGCTTTCTCCATCCGGTAAGTTTTTCTGATGTCTTAACTGCTGAACTTTTTGACTTAGTGTATGTATATATATGTTTTTTTTGAAGTGGGTTTGTATTTTTTTTTGTTAGAGAGTATGCTTTGAAAATGAGAGGGAAGGATTTAACGAGAAGTTGGCCGTTTAGCGAGAACGTGAAGGAAGAAGTGGCAGAAGCTTTGCTGCCACCAATTTCCGTAACGAAATTCCGTTGGTGGTCTCACGAGATGGAGATTCTGAAATCGAATAATTGCGAAACGGAAAAAGAAGTAGAAGAAGAAGAAGAAGAAGTAGTAGAGGAGATTAAAATGGAGAAAATTTGTCCGGTTTGTGGAGTTTTTGTTACAGCTACGGTGAACGCCATGAATGCGCATATTGATAATTGTTTAGCTCAAACAACAAAGGAAAGGAGAAGAAACAAAGCAGGAGGAGGGTTTTTTAAGGCAAAATCAAGAACCCCAAAAAAGAGATCAATTGCCGAAATCTTCGCAGTGGCTCCGCCAGTAGAAACAATGATTATTGTTAATGATTGTGAGGGAGAAAAAGTCGTTGGGAAACAAAAAATTCGAGACAAGCTCAAAGCTACGTCGTTGGCTAGGACTCTTGTCTCCGCTATGAAGACAATCAAGGCCAACAAGACCAAAAACAAATACAAGAAGAAGAAGAGCAGCAAGATGAAAAATAAGGTATGTGATTTTTTTTTTTTCAATTTTGGGTTATTGTTATTTAATTTAAACTGTCCTACAATGAGGGAAGAACTGTAGGCTTGTGAGATTTTTTTTTTCAGTCGTAGATTTTAATAGGCTGCAAATATTCTCTCTATATTGGGGGTTTTTGTTTTTGCTAGCTCCTTTCTCTTTCTGCTCATAATTACTGCTGGAAAAAGCTGGTGAAAAGACTGCATTACGTTGGAGAGAAAAAGAGAGCCAGTGAAAGAGAAAGAGAGAGAAAAAAAAAAGAGAAAATAGTACTTGTTTTTGTGTGATTAAGGGCGCGGAAATAGGCTGATTCAGATTTGGAAAGAGGGAAAAAAAAAAAGGTTCACTACAAGACGAGTTTGTATGGTTTGTGAAGGGTTTATTTGAGCTGATGATTATGGATGTGTGTATGTATGTATGTGTTTGTGTGGGTGGTAGTGCTCCAGCTGCAAGGGTACGGCCCTTGGCAGTGTGTGACTTTATTTGGTGGAAGAGTTTTTGTCCTTAGTTTAACAAATGTATCCTAGGTTAATGATGCTGTTTTTCATAACCCATTTCATACCGAACAAACAATAATTTACTACTTAAAAAAAGATTTTGGATTAGAGTATGGTCGAACTGGTTTCGGGTTTTGGATTTGAGTTATTTTGATGGTTTTGGTTCATGATTATTAGTGCCAGTGGAATAAAGTCATTGAGATTGTTATACTTGAGTGTGTGTTGAAGTGGGTTTTGACTATCATCTTCATTTTGAGGTACTTAGATTTTGACAACTATTTGACCAATTTCCTAGCCACTAACATATACATCCATATTTTTCTATGACCATTTCAATTTTCAACCCATTATCACATGGGAATATTATTTCATAAGATATGCTAGAGTTTTGCTTTAGTGATCAAGTACTGAAGGTGCAATAGTTTGAACCAAATTCTTTTTTTACAACAATCTTTATGAAATGAGAGTTAAGTCTTATTTTATTTTTTATTTTATTTTTTTCTGTTTGAAGTTATTTGAAGAATGGAACATGAACATGTCACCAGTTTTTGAGGTATTTTATGAATCTTTCTGCTGATTTTTTGGAGGAAGTTGAAGGCAGTGGAATGTCGTGGATGAGAGAGTTCAGAGGGCAATCTTTTAGGATAGAGCATTTCATTATTTGTTGTTATTTAAGGGCCCTCCTTAGATTCATGAGTAGTCTTTTTCTGCATAATATTCTTTGTCCTTTAACAGATTGTCTTATTTGTTAATTATACTTTTAGATTGCTTGGTAGAAGATATCATAAAACCAGCCCAATCCCATATATGGTATAATTTTCTATGTCATATAATTACCACTTGACCATAATTTATAATAGGATTGAAATTTTATGTGCTCAAGATATGCCAGAAGTTTGTTACTAATAATTTTACTTTAGAACTTGAGGTTGAGGTGCTGAAACCCACTGTAATTTCTTCATCTTCTTCTTCTTTTTTAAATAAATTTGATTAACTTTATAGTCCACTAACACATAGCTTTCTTAGTTAACCAGCTTTGGGATTTATTTCTCTCTCAAAATGATGCATTATGTAATATGGGTTAGTTCAGTGACAAATAAGCTTAGTCACTCAACTGAAATATTTGCATATTTACAATTAGCTTGGTTAGATTTTGGATAGTCTTTTAAACAATAACATTTGGTTTGCTTATGTATTTTTTTTCCTCAACAAACTGAAATGGGAAGCAACTTTTTCCCATTATGCTTTGTATATGATCATATTCTTATTCTTAGAGATTAATTTAATCAACTTCTTGTTTAATTTTCTTACATTTCATGAATAGATCTAGAAATATAACATAATCATTTTCAAGTTCAACATTGAAGCGATCAGCTTCCATGTCCATTGATTATTTGATGAGTTCCTTTGGTTCCTTTACATTATACTTTAAGTTATCCCATGTAATCATGCTCTTTATAAACTGTTTCACCCTTTAATTTTTGTGTAAGAAACAAGGTCATATATATATATATATTTATCTTTTGACAGTTCACTTTTAATAGCCATCAATGTCAACTTGATGACATATGAAAGGAAAGCTTGTAATCTTTTTATTTACTTCTGCAATTTTCTATTGGTCATAGGACTTTGGTCACGAGCAACTTTGCAAGAAGGGACAGAGAAATCACAAGGATGTTTCGGTCCGTTGCAAGAAACCGTGTTTTAAACTCTTGTCGAGTCAAAAAAAGCAAAAACTAGTTAAAAAATCCAATGTAGTTGCCATGCAACAGAGGCCAGCGCCTCAAATTAGGAGCATTTTGAAGCATAGTGTAAAAGTAGTTTCTGAGACAAATCCTTCATCCACCAACTTAAAATGCAGTGATCAAGTGATTAACAATGGCGGTCAAAAGTCAGATCGGCGTGTTAGCTTCTTGGATAAGGATGATGTTCTTGGTCCAAGCACTAGAGCCTTTTCAGATACCTTTGAACAAAATGATGGCAGTCCATTTCAAGCCTCAGAAGGAAACACTAATTCAGGTGAAAGTAATAAAGGAGTTGATTCAATGGAGGTTGGCGTAAATGACGACGATGTCGTTAGATTTAGCACCCGACACGAAGTTGATAGTCAACATGTGAAAGGAAAGATTCAGTTGCCTAATATCCATGATCAAGTCAATGCTCAATGTTCAATGAGACCTTATCCTTCTTGGGACAATGCGAATCATTCGGCCGAGAAGTTGATATCGGCAAATCGGGTTATTCCACATGAAAGTAATTTGCATTTGTTTGATCATGTCTATGTAGATGCACCTCAGAAGCTGCCATCAGTAGATTCTGCCATTCCTGCTCTATTAGCTGCACAAGAAGAAAGGCAATATGGCCATGTAAGAACTCAATGTGGTTCGAGTTTTCCTAGAGCGCATTCTTTCTATGGAAAATCAGTTGACCATTTGATAAATCCTATCAATGGAGTAGCTGCCTTAAGCTCAATGACAAGCACAGTGCCTTCTTTTCCTTTAAGTGAAAATGCAGTTGGCAGATTTCTTAATTTGGCTGAATCTTCTGCTAAGGACACTGGATGCCACTTTCCGAATTGGGAGCAAAGTGCGGTTGCCAACAAAGAGAAGGGCGCGAATGATGGATTTTTCTGCCTGCCATTGAACTCAAAGGGTGAACTGATACAGCTAAATTCGGGTTCGAGTAATAGGTTTGATCAAATGAATGAAGCCAGTAACAATATGGCATGTTCTAGCAGGATACCAGTATGCGGTCTCGTCCTGCCAAGAAGCACCCGGGATTATTTCATAGATAATGAGAAGCTACTTGTTGATACAGAACTTACAGGAAACCAGTTGACTTTATTTCCATTGCATAGTAATATGCAAGAAAATCAAAATCAATATTTGTCAGGTAGATTCGATGTCGCTGAGCATGGAACTTCAGAAACAGCTGATATTAGACTGCTAAATTCAGAAAGGGGAACTGAATCTGGTAGGTTTTTTCACTCAAACTTGATGGATCCTCCATTTAACAGATGCAGGTATTATGGAAAGTTGCAGAACCAAAATGTAAGTGCAGAGATTTATCCTGAAAATTCGAGTAGCATATTGTCGAATCCCGCCCGACAAACGATGCGGTTGATGGGCAAAGATGTAGCTGTTGGTGGAAATGGGAAAGAAGTTCAAGAACCTGGAGTTATAAACTTTTGGAAGAACTCAACCTTAATTGAGAACTGCCTAACCAATCCTATCCAAGAGAATCCCATGAGAAAAAGCAACTTTCTGCAAGAGAGGGTGTTTTATCCTGCAGGCTTTCATGGCAATCAAGTGGCACAAAGAAATTTATTGCCAAATGCTCCACAAGTTAGGTACCCTCATCCACGCCTCGATCGAAAAAGCAGTATAATGTATCCAAGATCCGACTCTGTCATCAACTTAAACGAAAGGTTCAACAACATCCATGCCTTTGCGCCTTTGTCAACCGAAGTGTTTAATATGGCACCAAACTTTCAAGCACCCTTTATTTCTGGTCCTGAAACACTAAGGTTTGGTTCACAGCCATCTGCATTTTCTAGTACTTCTCACCACATGTACCCAAATAGATATGAAAATTCTTTTGAACTTGGTTTCAACCAGAATAATCTACATCCAGCAAAATTAGGAACCTTTAACTTCCCTTTCTTGCAGCCAGATGATGAAAATCATGTCCAGCTCCCTTGGTTTCACAGTTCTAATAGGCTTCCCCCATGGATGTTACACGGTCACCAACGGGAAGAAGCGCTGATGGCAAATTCTAAACTCGCTGACATAAATGGATACTATTATCCATTCATTTCTTCTGGTACAGATGTTCTCATTAGTCCTCCTACGCATCACCGGCACGAGGCTGCGTATCGTCCTTGCAGTACAATGCCATCTCACTTACAGATGAAGAATAATATACCTGGCTCAACATCTTTTTTTCAACCAATTCCTGTTGCTCCTCGAGTTCAATCGCCATCTATTAGAATGAAAACTTTGAGTGTCAAGGACTCTGATCATTCAAGTAAAAAGCGACCTGCTGGAGAGCTTGTTGATTCGAGGAAGCGTCAAAAGGTATCGAGTTTAGAAATGAACAATGCTGGTGTTGTACCGGGGTGGACAAGAGGAAAATTCATTGATGACGTGCAATCTAACCCGGGGATGACAGCGAAAATCCATGCTAACTGGGACAAAGCTGTTAATTCAGCTGGAAATATCTCAAATGTGACTCAAACTGATGGAGTAGTGATTTCTACCACTAATGAACCTCCTAAAGTTGAATGTATGGCAAGATCAGGCCCCATTAAGTTAACAGCAGGAGCAAAACATATACTGAAACCAAGTCAGAGCATGGATCTAGATAATACTAAGCCTACTTATTTAACAATTCCTTCTGCTGGATTAGCTCATAGCGTTAGCTTAGCAGAATCTCAGAAGAAGTCAACTAAAGTATACAGTTTTTGAAGTAAGTATTGTAGTCATCTTGTAATTATTTGCTAAATCTAATTCTAATCTACTTGTGCTATAGCTGATATGAGCAAATGATCTTATCTGCTGACAGGAAGGAATCTCTTCTCATCTTTGTAACCACTGACACGAGAGTTATTGTAATTTCAAGACGACCCGTCATCATTCACCAAGCGAACGCCAGTTAATTTTCGGTACGCGGAAGCATGTTATCATGAATGGAAACTAATCACGCGATTGGAATATAGATGATGCTACAAGTTTTGGTCTTGTTTCTTATTGAAAGTTTTAGATAAAATCTCTACCACAAGGTCTCTTATGCGATAAAATTATACAAAATGTTAAGATTCGCGGTTTTGGAGACGTCTTGTTTTGCATAACCATGCCCCAGTTCGTGTAATGAATGCGTGAGAAAACAGTTATATTTATTTTCTTGAGAGCAAAGGTAATTAGTTAATTTAGTTAACATATGATACCATATTATTTTCCAACAGTCATCTGATATATATGGTGTTTGAATGTCCACTTGAGCCTCAAACTCGTATAAAGAGAAAATTTGGTTGGGACACATTTTAAGTTTCTGAAGTGAAAGGTAATCATCACTTGATACTATGACACTGTTGTAGAAACTTGGATTAATTGGAGGAGCTTTGTGGTCAAAAGAGCTCTGATGTAGAGACAAATTGATGAGCTTTGATGATAATTATTAAGTTGTTTCTTCTGTTTGTTAAAATGACCCCAAAAAGGAAGAAAACACACCACTGTTCTGGTCTAAAAGTTTCACCATCATACAGCTCATGGGCTCTCTTTTAAGGAACTGTCTTGATATTTTGAATCCATCATGGATATGCAATTTATTGAGGATTAAAGCGTCCATATTGATACTAACATGAGCATAGTTCAACTTTATTAAGGTATATATCATGGACCAAAAGATTAGAGGTTCAAATCTCCACTTTCGCATGTTGTTGAACTAAGAAAACAAGTCAATATTGATGAAATCCATTCAACTCTTTTTGTAAATTTATGGCCTATTTGAAATGACTTTTCAAATGCTTAAAACACTTTTGTAGATCGATACATACACATACAAGTTAATATATATAGCAAAATTTTAAAAATATATATAAAAAAAAAATAGGGAAAGAGATTGAAATTTAAGCTTTGACAAAGTGCAAGAGATTAATGTTTGGCTATTTATTTGGGCAGTTATATTTATTTCTTATAATCATGTAAGGAAACACATGTAATAAACTATTATAAAAGAAATATTTTGTACATTTGTATGTGTATCATCTTGCATATACATTGCAAGGCTCTTATTATTTATAATGCTCCTCCTCTTCACATTTCCACCAACTGCTAGTTTGTCCTTGTTGCCTGCAAAAATCGTTCAATAATCATTTTAAGTCCAAAAGAGAGAAAGATCATCTAGAAGAAAGAGAGTATATGAACAATGTTTTATGTACTTGTAAACCAGATTTGACAATCTTTTCTAAAGAATCAGCTCCCTTCTTTTCAATGTAATCATCCACCAACTTCCAAGCACGGAAGACTTTCTTTTGTTCATCTTCGTCTTCATCTTCTTCTTCGTCGTCTTTTTTCTTTTCCTCCTCCTTTACTTTGTCTTCTTTATCTTCCTTATCTTTCTTATCTTCCTTCTCGTATTCAGGTTTCTCTTCACTTTCGATCGTCATGAACTTCATTGCGATATTCTCGTAAACATAAGCTGCGCCCTTGAAACTTGGAAGCATCAACCACAAGCAAACTACCAGCTTTATATAAGGCCAAAGCGGAATCCTACAACAATTTCATTCAATATTAGTGGTTGAATATTATTAGGAGTTAGAAAAATGTTTCATGTCGACTAAGAAAGAGGAAGATCCATGATTTATAAACAAGAACAATATCTCTATTGGTACAAACAATTCGAACGAATATAATATAAACTCGAGAGGAAGAAAAAGGACCAACTTTAACTTATAAAGCTTACATACCAAGATATGATGCTGGAGAAATAAAGTTCGAATATGGTCAGAAATGAAATCAAAAGCCAGTATGTCAGCCAGTGCTGCTGATGATCTCGAAATGAAGGTTTCTCTATTGCCCTCTTCGTTTCGTACCTGTTTTTCTTCCCATGTGAGCATCAAAAAAACGCTTGAACTATAAACCGGGGCGGAGCCAAAACTTTTGCATGCATAATCTTTTCCAATTATGAAACTTAATTAGGGAGAAAAGTTTAAAATCTTTAACCCCATTTTGATAATCATTTGAATTTTGGTTTTTGGTATTTGAAATTGTGTTTGTTTTCTCATCATTTTTTACCATGGTTTTCATCTTTTCTCAAAGCAACATTTGAGTTCTTAGGCAAATTTAAAAAAAAAAAAAAGTATTTAAAAATGACTTTTTTAGTTTTCAGAATATAGTTTTGATCTTGAAAACATTTGTAAAAGATAGATAACAAAACAAATAAATCTATAGATGGAAGTAGTGTTTTTAAGCTCAATTTTTAAAATAAAAAATGGTTATCAAATGGAGCATTGGCTTTTGGTTTTTGAAAATTACGTTTATATTAAACATTACTTCTACCTATGAGTTTTTTGGTTATCTACTTTCTATAGAAACTTTTAAAATCTAAAGCCAAGTTTTGAAAACTAAAAAAAAATTGATATAACATGGTTTTTGAAAATTAAGCCCATAAATACTACTTCTTCTTGGTTATGATCTATTTTTTACTTATGTTTTTAAAAACCCAACCAAGTTTTGAAACCTAAAAAAAATAATTTTCAAAATTTTATTTTTGTTTTTGGAATTTGGCTAAGAATTCAAATGTTTTATTAAGAAGATGAAATTCACGGTAAAGAAATGGTAAGAAAATAAACACAATTAAACCAAAAACAAAAGATCAAATGGTTATCAAATGAGACCGAAATCGATATTGGCTTTTTAATATTTAACTTCACTTCGCCCCGTAGATGAAATAGACAGAGAGAAAGAGGGAGAGAGTTACAGTGGATAGAGAAGCACAGTGGCAAATCTGCAGGTGAGGTAGAGCAAAAATTAATAAGCAAATATTGTTAAGGATCAGTTAAAACTTATAAATATGTATCTTTCAATTCCCAAAAAGAAAAAAAAAAAAAACCATTACGTACCCGATTACTGCATGCAAAAAGTTAAAGGTGGCTCTTCCCAAAAAACCCATTTAGAATACGAAACTTTATGAGCTAAAAAGCCAATTATTTCAACTGATAAAGATGGATCGATAGAAGAAAACCAGAACAAGGTGTAATATATGGGGAAAATGCAAGAAGGAAAAAAGATGAGATGGGATTTAAATTGAAAGCAAGCAAAGAATATTTGTAAAATTTGTTTTTGTCCTTGAAAAGTTGGGCCATATTTTTCTAATTCAACAAGAAATGTAAAATGAAGACATTGAAAATGGAAGAGGGAGGGAATAAAAGTTGGAGAATATGATCCAAATCCCAAGCCATTTGTTACGTACAATGAGAGGTTTATACAATATCTTCAAACCACAAAAAGTAGAGAATTTAATCTAAACCCATTTGGTTTGTAAGAAAAATCATAAGCATTAGATGCGTTGTACATAGATTCTTAGGGGTGAAGTGATCATATCAAATAAATTATCATATTGTAAGTTTCAAAATAATAATAATAATAATAATAATAATATCATATTATAAAGAGGAGAGAGACTAGGAGAGAGAAAAGAAAATATAGGTTTAAACAATTTTTATAAATATAATAAATGAAAAAAAAATGATATTGTACTAAGTTTAGCGCAGCTTAAGATCATTGAAGTGTAAAAATCTTTTTAAAATCCAACTTAATTAAACGTCTATTATAGTTAAGAGTTAAGACAGTATATATATTAGTTTTAAAAGGGTTAAATTGCTCTCGTTGAACTAAAAAAAAAACTTTTTACCCAACTGAGCCAATGAGGTATAGAACCTTTTATAACTAAACATTCTAGAGGATACTTAAAATATATTTATAACAAATTCAAATCATTATATCTAAAAAGATTTCACTTATTAAATCATTATTTCACTAATAAGGTAGACAAGTATTCTATCTCTTTTTTTTTTTTTTCATTTATTCAGCTCGATGGAAGGTGAATTTTTTGTTAGTTCAACAAATATGGAGCTAGGGATTCAGACCTTAAACATCAAAAGGAAAGTATTTGGTGCCCAATGAGGTGCACAAGTTTTAATGAATGAGGAATTTGAACCTCTAAATTTTAGAGAAGTAAACAATGTCTTAAGTTGAACATCGTGTTTTTTCACCATATATATGTATTTGAAGGTTTGTTTTTCCCTCATTTATCAAATAAAAGAGGTAAGAGGTTGTTTACAAAAAGGAAAAAAAAAATCAATTTTAACCTCGACCTTGGGTTGTGTCAATTTTTACTCATGACTTTTAATTTATTAAATTACACCTTAGATGAGTATTGTAATATTTGCCTTAAACTTGAAAATATATTGTAAATTTTACCTTTTGAAAAGTTTTCAATTGAAGAATCATTAAAACATGTATTCTCAGGTGTTAAATCACTTATAAAACAAATGTTTGGATGGAAGTTGTTTTTTTTTTCTTTTGAAAATGAGAGTTTTGACAAATTTATTTTTATTATTATTATTTTTTTGAGTTTTGACAGAATTATTTAATGGTTGATTTTGTGTATTAAACCAACTTAATTTTATATAAACCTTGATTTTTATTAAAATTACTAATTTTTTGTTTTTAAATTTTCACCAATTACTATTAAAATTAGTGGAAATGGAATAGAGGGTAAAATTTTCAAAATTTGATAAAATTGATAAAATTGAAAGTTTCTAACCAAAATTGATTTTGGATACATTCAACTCTTGCTAAACCCTAGGGTAAATATTGATTCTTTTTCTCCCAAAACAAAAAATTTATTGTGTCGCAACTGCAAGGGTATAATTGTAATTTTGGTAATATTGCTTCGTTACTCTGTCCGCCGTTGCGCGCGTTCTCTCTTCGCTGCACAATCAATCGCTTCCCTTGTCCATGTTTTACAGCACACACCGCCACTTTTCCCTCTCTTCCTCCTCACTCTCCCCTTTTCTCGCCGGCAAATCAAACTGTCCGCCGTTCCTCCTCCGTCGCCGGAAAGCTCTGCCCAGGCCAGTCGAGGCTATCCATTCACTGTATGCTCCGAAACTTTCGTCTCAATTTTCTCTCGCTCCGTTTATTCTCAATTTTCTCTCGCTCCGTTTATGGTTTTTTAAAAATTTGATGGAGCGGAACCCTAACTTTCGCTCCGGGTCCGACTTGGAGTGTTGTCCATTATGTGTATATCTATCCGAGATCCATAGGTTTTGAATCGGTCTAATCGACCCGGTCAGTTTTTGATATATTCGGGTCGGATAGGTTGCGGGTCCCGGCGGGAAATCTCCAATACCGATCCGGTGAGCCTGTATTGTGATTTTCCTCATAAAATTGACTTCAATTAAGGGCCGACCCGCTTCTCCTGGGGTTTATTTACCATTTCTGGGTCTTGTTTCGGACCCGACGATTGACCAAGAGAATCCATATGAGCTTCTGACGCCGCCTTAAAATATTGTATCCGCTCTCTTCTTAATGTGAACATATCAACTTACTCTCGTGAAACGTATAATAATTCATAGATTGATTGTCCGAGGAACAAAATTTAATTTTTTTGGGTATTGTCCTATCATGTTTTGCATGTTGAGTTTGATCATAGTCTGGGAATGCCCGATGGAATAGTCTGTTGGTAACTGTTGTCTCTGTGAATGTTGAGCAGTTTTCTCTTCTTTGAAAGATATGGCTTGCTATTGCTTTACTTTTAGCCTATGGATAGTGGGATTTCGTTATTATTGTTCAAGGTCCTGTGTGTGGGTTTGAAAAAGAGAACTTTGGTGAAGAACGTTATAGAACTATTATTGTTCCTGTTCTTTTCTGTAAGTTTCTTATTCAAGTAATCTCTTTTCCTCTTTTACTCTACTGTTGAGAGGCTGTAGATATTTAGAAGTGTCATTCTACTTCTATGTTTTATGGTTTTTGAGCTACTCTGGGATTGGATGGATCTACTATTGTTGTTTGACTTTCAACACGATTGAAACAAATTTTGGACTTTCTTTTCAAATCTTTTTAATCAGAATTTATTGTGTGCGTTTAACATGCAGCTTTTGGTGGAAAGTCAGGCTGATGTAATGGATATGTCGGACGCAGTTATAGTAAAATCTAGCAGATTGAAATCCGTTGTGTGGAACGATTTTGATAGAATAAAAAAGGGTGACACCTTTGTTGCTGTATGTAGGCATTGTAAGAAGAAACTCAGTGGATCAAGTACCAGTGGGACTTCTCATTTGAGGAATCACTTAATTAGGTGTCAGAGAAGATCTAATCATGGTATATCTCAATTTATTTCATCCAGGGAAAAGAAAAAGGAAGCAACTCTGGCTATTACTAATTATGTTGATCAGGGGCAGAAGAAGGATGATGTTCTGAATCTTGTTAATATTAAATTTGATCCAGATCAAGTGAAAGAGGAAACAAATAATACTCTGAGTTACAATTTTGATCAGCGACGAAGTCGATTTGATCTTGCACGTATGATCATCTTGCATGGTTATCCATTGGCCATGGTTGAGCATGTTGGGTTCAGAGTATTTGTTAAAAATCTGCATCCCTTGTTTGAACTTGTAACATGCAATAGAGTTGAGACTGATTGTTTGGAGATATATGTCAAAGAGAAACAAAAAGTGAATGAGTTATTGGATAAATTGCCTGGTAAAATCAGCCTCAGTGCTGATATGTGGACTGCCACAGACCATCTGGAATCATCATACTTGTGTCTTACAGCCCACTACATTGATGAGTCCTGGCAGTTAAATAAGAAGGTTTTGAACTTTATGTTTGTTGATCCCTCTCACACTGAAGATTTGCATTCAGAAACTATCATGACATGTCTTATGGATTGGGATATTGATCGGAAGTTATTTTCAATGACATTTGATTGTTCCTCTACCAGTGACTATATATCATTACGAATCAGAGACAGATTATCACAGAACAGGTTCCTGTATTGTAATGGTCAATTATTTGATGTCAGCTGTGCGGTAGATCTTCTCAATTTGATGGCTCAAGATGCGTTGGAAGCATTATGCAACATTCTCCCTAAAATTCGTGACAGTATTCAATATATTAAGCAGTCTCGAGAAGTGCAAGCTAAGTTCAATGAGATGGCCGAACAAGGTAAAGTTCAGAGCCAAAAAGGTCTATCTCTGGACAATCCATGTCAGTGGAACTCAACTTATGCGATGCTTGGAGCAGCTATAGAACATCGAGAAGCATTTTCTCTTTTGCAGGAAAGTGACCTTGGCTACACAGCATGCCCAACTCAAGAAGAATGGGATAGGACTTGTACAATTACTGTCTTTCTGAAGTTCTTTTTTGAAGTGACTAATGTTTTAACGAAGAGCATCTTTCCAACTGCAAATATATTTTTCCCTGAGCTCTGTGACGTGCACTTGCAGTTGATGGAATGGTTCAAGAATTCAGATGATTATATCAAGGCCTTGGCATTCAAGATGCGGACCAAGTTTGAAGAATATTGGGATAAATGTGGATTGGCTCTAGCAGTTTCTGCCATGTTAGATCCTCGGTTCAAAATGAAACTAGTAGAATACTACTATCCACAAATATACGGCGTTGTTGCTCTACAGAGGATCGACGATGTTATGAACTGTGTGAAGGCGCTTTACAATGAACATTCGATCTGCTCGCCATTAGCTTCTATCGATCAAGGTCTTGCCTGGCAAGTTGGTAGTAGTTCTGGCTCTTTGCCTGGTTCTGGGAAGGATGCAAGGGATAGGTTAATGGGGTTTGACAAATTTCTTCATGAATCCTCCCAGAGTGAAGGCACTAAGTCAGATTTGGACAAGTACCTTGAGGAACCGTTGTTTCCTCGTAATGTTGATTTCAATGTGTTGAACTGGTGGAAAGTTCACACTCCTAGATATCCAATTTTGTCCATGATGGCTCGTAATGTGTTGGGAATTCCCATGTCAAAAGTTGCATCAGATTTTGCATTCAGGACTGGAAGAAGAGTGCTTGATCGAGACTGGAGTTCATTGAAACCAGCTACAATTCAAGCATTGGTATGTTCACAGGATTGGATACGGAGTGAACTAGAGAGCTAATTCCCTCACAATTAACAAGTCTGTCAATATGTATTCATTTTTGTCAATCTTCCCATGAATATTTCCTTTGTTTCATCATCCTTGTACTTCACTTGTGGCCATGGCCTCATTATGTGGTTTGTTCAACTGGCTTTTTTTTTTTTTTTTTTTTTTTTTTGCAGTTTTGCATAAGGGTAAATTGTACTTTTGGTCTTTGATATTGGGTTAGAATCAAGTTTCAAATTTTGACAATTTAGGCTCCATTTGATAAACGGTTAGTTTTTTAAAATTAAGTTTATAAACACTACTTTCATGTATGGATTTCTCTCTCTCTGTTTTTTTTTTTTGTTTGTTTGTTATCTACTTTTTACATATGTTTTTCAAATCAAGTTTTGAAAACTAAAAAAAAGTAATTTTTATAAACTTGTTTCTATTTTTGAAATTTGGTTAATAATTCAAATATTTTCTTAAAAAAGACAAAAATCATGATAGAGAAATGGTGAGAAAATAACTACAATTTTTAAAAACCAACAACAAAAAATTAAATGATTATCAAATGAGGTTTTAGTTTTTAAAATTTTAAGCGGATTGTTAGTTGATATACCATTTGATAGTTTAGTCTCAAAATTTATTAATATGACAACCTAATCTATTTCAAAGACTTGGGGGTTGCTTGAGACATTGAGGAAGTTATAATAGTTTGTAGAGTTATATAATATTGTTTAAAATGCAGGGTTGTTTAGTCTTGGTTATAATAGTATATGTTTAGGGTGCAGAGTATTCCACAGACTATTATAACATATGTTATTAGAACCCACGCCTTAAACAGTTTCTAAAAGTATAATTTGTCCTAACTTTTTTAAATAACAAAACATTTTAATGTACCATTTAAAAAAAAAGTGATTTTGTTGTATCATTTCAATACTTACTCAGCCAAGGTTCAAAATGTCGATGTCGATGTCGATGGAAATGTCAAGGTTCAAAATTTATGGAAATGTCGATGGAAATTTCGATGGAAATTTACGAAAATAGTGGAAATTGATG
Organism: Trichosanthes truncata; assembly: GCA_033996785.1. Taxonomy (NCBI): domain Eukaryota; kingdom Viridiplantae; phylum Streptophyta; class Magnoliopsida; order Cucurbitales; family Cucurbitaceae; genus Trichosanthes; species Trichosanthes truncata. The sequence continues at coordinate 58,973,152 of JAWPNB010000010.1, forward strand.
GAAATTGTTTGAATTAGCCAATGAAACTTAGATTTTGACTTAATTAGACTATAATGGACTATTTTTAAGCATCACATCTAAAAATTAAGACAATATTTAGATATAAATGTCAATTGAAAATTTGAAATGTCGTTGCGAGTAGGAATTTGAAAAAAAAAATATGGAAATTGATTTAAATTATTAAAATTATTTAATGAAACCTTAATTGTGAGTCGTGACTCAATTATAGTATAATTGATTACTCTTAAGTCTTAACATCATATATCTAAATATATGTAATATTTATATTCAATTAGACAACTTATAGGAAATTTGAGAGAATTGAAATGAATTTAAGAGAATTAGAGGGAATTTGAGAGAATTGGAGGGAAATTAAGAGAATTGGAATTGGAGTGTAGAAATGCCTTGAACCTATTATCTAGCGCTTCGAATGACCTACGCCCCCGAAACCTAAGTGATATGTAAATCAGTTTATTTATACACCATTTAAACTCTTATCTAATTGTTCTATGTATTTTGTACCCGATTTCTTCTAAAGATAATAAAATTCTCTCTCCCTCTACCTGTAGACGTAGGCTATTACTTATTATTTATTAAGAAAGAAAAGATTAAATTCGAAAAAAAATATATATATAAAAACTCTGCACGTGCCTTTCTAAGTTTCTCATGTATTTTCCATGCACATTTCACGACTTTTGTAATTGCTTAAAAAAAAAACTCGAAATATGGACGACATGTCGTCGACACCTCGAAATATCGAGGTGTCTATGACATGTCTTCGAAAGGGGGAAAAATGACATCCCCCCCTAACGACATGTTGAAATGTCGAGGGACATTTCGACATGTCGACCGACATTTTCCACCCTGTACTCATCAAGTACTTAGTTCAGCCAAAAATGGTCCCATTAGGCCACAAAAATGATTGAATGAAAATTGAATTGATGCAATAAAAAATGAAAAAAAAATGATAGGTTTAAATAATATCTTGGTCAATCAATGTTGGTTCATTTTAATCTTCACAATTCTACCATGATGTAGTCATACTTCATAAGAAAGTGTTTCCGTCATATATAAAATTTGCATTAAAATTTTAACTAAAACGGTCACATTTTAAAAGTACAAAAAAGAAAACCAAAATAGACCCTATAAAAGTACATGGGCTAAAATGAATAAAAACTGAAAATGGAAAGAGCTAAAAATACAGGAACCAAAGTAGTATTTAAATCAAAATAATTAGGCTCAAATTTCATTCAGCCTTGTGATTTTGGGCCAGCGAGTTAAAAAAACCCAAATGGGCTTCCTTCCGAAGTAGAGCCCATGAAGAAATAGGATGAGAGTTGAGCCCAATTAAGGCCCATAACTGTTCAGAAGCAGGGTCGCCGGGAAAATTGCAATCAGCGAGTACGGAGTTCGCCGGTCTATGGAGTTCTCCGAGAATGATTCCAGTTCCATTAGTTTAATCTCTTCCGGTACGTTTTCTTGTTCATTTTCTGAATTTGAGGAGTTCTTTATTAAGCATTCGTATTGATTGAAGACAAAGGAAAGGGAAACGAAGCAAGAACTGATCATCTTTGTTCTCTGTTGCTCTGTTGTTTCCAATCGTCTTTAACTTTCGTTCTTAAACTTCGATTAGTCCCGGGGGAAGCGAAATGAGATTTGATATTTGGTATAAGAGAAATGCCTTCAAGAACAAGAGTTAGCGCGAGGGAGTCAATCGAATCAATGCGTCTAATGTTTCTTTAGAAACTCCGGTGAAATAAGTTGATAAATACTTTCTGCAAAATCATAGTCCATCTTTTACTCTTAAGAATCTCTTTGATTAATTGGATTAGCAATTCAATCATCTAATTATGCAAAAATGTATGTATAGACATTGTCCTGCACATATTATGAGCGCATTTGGATATGAAGAGTTCCAGATCAGTCCATCAAATTATTTTTAGTGTTAAGGATCATAGTTTTATATAGAACAGAAATATGAGTGCGTTGTATTGTTATGGCTTAGAGCTGACGCACTTCGCAGCGAAAGAGAAATGTTTCAAGTGCTATGTTTCTCTTAAATGTCAATTACTTCTGATTGTGAGATGAATGTCATCATCCTTCCGTGTTGGACGTGCAGCTCAAAAGTTAGGAAAATGATATTTGACACCAACCTTCTAGTTACAGCCTTCAGGAACATATTATATCTCTGAATGTGACCAATTTTGTCTCTATACTAGAAGTGGAAGGTGGTGGAAAACACCAACACTGTCTACCCAAAAATAATAATAATAATAATAATAGAGAGTAGAGAAAATATGATGTAGTTAGCTGTTAACTCATGCTTTATTATTGTAGCTTGAATGGTATGTCTGTTTAATCAATAAATGAATGTGTAATATTTCTATAAATTTGCATATTATTTGTCTAATTGATGCGACTGCCATTTTAGAAAGAAACGTTGGACCCACAAATATAACTCCTGTCTCACATGTTTTTCTATGGAGGATCATAATACTAATTATTGCATCTCTTGATTTGTTTCGTCCTTGTGAAACTCTGCATCTTGAACTCAAAAAGGAATTTCTGCTGTGTTGTATTTCTGGAAAGGCGACGTGCATGGATGGGAGTTGATATAGATGTAGAGGGTAACTTCTTGTGGATTGAAAATTTGTTCTTTTTCTTCTCTTGTATCATGAATCGTTTGTGGAGTGATTTTAAAATGCATGGTTAATATAGTAGGCTTAAATTGAACAGTGAATTTTTTTAAAATTTAAAATACTCTTGCAAAGTATCGAAATGTAGCACTAGGGAATATAATATGTAAGACACGGAGGAATCGTAATATACTTAACAACAGAAACTGCGGGGCTGGCTACCTTAGACATAATGCACTCACAAATATGGTAAATTTATTATTCTGCTTCAGGTTCTAGGCTTGAATCTGCCCTCGTTAGCCATCTGGAAAACCTGGGCCTGAGCTGCTGCTGCTTTGTTTGAGCTTAGTGCCGATAAAAAACTGTCACGGACTTGATTGGTTGTGAAGGGGTACCTGTTATTGTTCACCATGGAGTTCAGAAAAGCAGCAGCTCCTTCTCGGTACAGTGCTCCTAGGCCATCAGTTCGTGTGTTTGAGAGTGCCTGTGGCAAGCTGAGAGTTGCTCCAAAGCCTGGAGCGCTTGTTATCCCAAAAACATTGCCCATTGTTCCCCACCAGCCCAACAACCCCCATATTACTCCTGGGTGCGTACTCCAATAGCTTAAAATACACGAACATATAGAAGATTGTTAGTACTCGAAATATGAAGGAAGGCTCTCTCTTTCACTGACATTGAAAAAAGTATTGCATACAATTGTAATTACTTACTTGCATGTGCCAATAAAGGGGGAATTGGGATCAGGAACAAAGGGAGGTGCTGATGTGGTTGGTGGGGTTCCATAGAATGGTGTACCAGATGTTGGAGGGTTGTTGTATCCACTACCACCTGAAGGAGTTGATGGAGTTGATGGGGTAGGATCATAAGTTGGAGGGCTATAGTATCCACTACCGCCTGATGGAGGAGTCGATGGAGTAGGATCGTAAGTTGGAGGGCTATAGTATCCACCACCACCTGAAGGAGTTGACGGAGTTGATGGGGTTGGAGTAGGATCGTAAGTTGGAGGGCTGTAGTATCCACCACCATCTGAAGGAGTCGATGGGGTTGGAGTGGGATCGTAAGTTGGAGGGCTATAGTATCCACCACCTGAAGGAGTTGATGGAGTCGGAGTAGATGGAGTTGATGGGGTCGGAGTAGGATCATAAGACGGAGGGCTATAGTATCCACCACCTGAAGGAGTTGATGGGGTCGGAGTAGATGGAGTTGATGGGGTCGGAGTAGGATCATAAGACGGAGGGCTATAGTGTCCACCACCTGAAGGAGTTGATGGGGTCGGAGTAGGCTCAGACGGAGGGCTGTAGTATCCACCACCACCAGAAGGAGGATTTAATGGAGTTGATGGCGTTGGAGTGGGATCATGAGTCGGAGGGCTGTAGTACCCACCACCACCAGAAGGAGGATTCGATGGAGTGGATGGGGTTGGATCATATGTAGGAGGGTTGTGGTGTCCACCACCACCGGAAGGAGGCTTCGATGGAGTTGATGGGGTTGGACCATGTGTAGGAGGGTTGTAGTATCCACCACCACCGGAAGGAGGTTTCGACGGAGTAGGAGTGTGTGGCGGGTTTCCGCATTTCCCTGGTTTTGGGCTGTGTTTTTTACCACCATGTCCATGAGAGGGTGGTTTTCCTCCATGGCTTCCTCCATGGCTTCCTCCATGGCTTCCTCCCGAACCATATGGTGGTGGTGTAGTTCCATAAGGTGGACTCCCTTGCGAACCTACAAAGAGGAAAATACTGGATGAGTAAAAGAAAAACAAGGTATGCACTTTGTCACTGATTTGAATAATTCTAGCCACTTTTTGAGAACACCACGTCGTTTAGAATCTTCCATCTACTTGAAACATATAATCATACAAATTTCAATGTGGGTTAGCGGTCAGGAATATCTCAACACAATAAAATATTTCGGAACCGTGGAATGCGAGGGAATGTGTGTGTGTGTGTGTATGCTGTGGGTGATAGAGAAACCTGAGGGGGGGCTTCCTGCATGTGGGTCTGGAGTGTAATAATTTTTCTGATCTTCGTTGCTTGCAGACGTTAAAGGGATGGCCATGTTTTCAGAAACTAACCCAACAATGAGAGTCCATAGGAGGAGAGAAGCTAGTCTTCTTCCCATTGTCTTCATAGCTGTATGTTTTACTAAGAAGGGAGAAGGGAAAGGAGGACGATAGATTTGAAGACTAAGCGACGCATATAAAAGATGACGTGAGGTGTAGAGTGAAGTAAATATTTGCAGGTGGAAAGTTATGTGGTTAGTTGATGTGTTGCAGGTGCATTTATTCGCTTATTTACTTCTTGCATTGTTTGCAGTAATGTTTTAACATTGGAGTCGACAATGCAAATGAATTCAAATAAATTTGCCTGACACTCACAAAGAAAACTCTCCCTCTCATTACCTCTCTCAATCTCACTCTTCAATCTCCCCTCTCCAACACCATATGACACGGGACACGTTGCCGTCTGTCATTAGCCCATTAGGTTATGCTCATCCTTATTACGTAGTAATTTCATGACTCCAATTTTCTCTTTTAATTATTACAAATAGTATAAATAGTTTTGGTCCCTACTTTGTTCTATTTTGATCTCTAAACTTTCAAAATGTTCATTTTGATTTTGAAACTTTCAGATTTATTTTATTTTGGTTTTTGAACTTTTAAATTGTCTATTTTAGTTTTTAAACTTTCAAAAGAGATAACCATTTTAGTTCTTACCTTTATTTGTTTTTAACAAATTAATGAGGTAACTCAGAGTATGTGTACTAGCATATCACTGTGAACATGATTTTTAAATTACATAGGTTAGAGTTGGTCAAGTATATTAGATGGAAAAATAATATAGCAAGGACCAAAATAGTTATTTTTTAAAAGTTCAGGAACTAAAACAAACATTTTTGAAAGTTCAAGAACTAAAATATGCATTTTGTAAGTTAAGAGACTAAAATGGAACAAACTTGAAAGTTTAGGGACCAAAATGAAACTTAAACTTTTGCAATGACTAGTACTAGATATCATTCTAATGACCAATGTTAAAATTTTGGCAGTCATTATTTTTTGGAAAAAAGAAAAAGTCTCACTTCTCAACCCTTTTGCATTCTCTCTCCTAATTATAAAAACATAATGGTAGTGGGTAAGAAATAAGTGTTATACAATTATTAATAGGGTTGTATATGCAAATGCAACATCTAGAGTTTGCGCCATTACATACCACATGGGGGATGCGCATGGAATGGAAATGTTATCAGCTCGTGATCCGATGAGGAACAACTACTCTTAGTTGCTGGTGCTGCCTTATTCAGATATCCAGGGCAGCGCAATTGATATTTTCATAGGAAAGTTGTGAATTAAAATCCATGTGTATATGCATGGCTTTCTTGCAATTTAGGCCCCGCCACTTTGAACAATACCTTTATTTTTTCTCCCTCCTTATCATATTACATTTACTTAACTGTCGCCAATGATATAGCTGGAATGCCTTATTTAACCTCTATTAATGAAGGAGCTGATGATACCATCCACTTCTCAAGATTTGAAACAAGCTGCTCAAACTGTAGCTTCCCCTTGGCCCTATTTTCTCGCACTCTAAGGTACGAACGGTTGGTTAGAACTTAATTTTGCTTCTTTATACATGAAGTTTATTGTCGGTAGGAAAAAAACTTGCCTCCATACTGGAAAAGAGAGTGGTTGTTTACATAGTGGGGTCTATTTATTTATTAAATTTAATGTAAATAAATCCATAGAAAGTGACTAGATGAATAGAAGTTTATGAGTAGAGAGGTTCTTAATTTCAATAATGCCTCTTTTAGAGACTTGCATAAGTAGCCCAAAGAGCCTTTAAGATTGTTATTAGCTGTTGTTTGTACCTAAAAGTAAACTTTGCCATATCTTTTCCGATTGCTACTATTGACCTAGATGCTGAAGGAGCCTGATCTTAATTAACAAGGGATGGGACCACGAAGTTAATTGTATTATTTGATTTCCCAGCGCCACATTCAGACATGCATAGCTTTAATTATCTTCATTTGGGTCGTTGATTCTTTTCCATTATGGTTCAAATCTATTATGAAACAAGAACAAGAGATTTTGTAGGTACCTGAGGAATCCAAATTAGTTATATATAGGACTCGATCAATTATTGTCTTTTGATGGTTCTCTGGCTTGATTGATTGCCTTATAAAGCATGAGTTTTTACCCAGTTACATTTTCTTTTTCAGTTCTTTAATTGCTTTCATTTTCCATCAACAGCTAGAGACCAAACAAATATTTACATAAACTACAATAGGCGGAACCAAGAAAATCAAAGTTATGGTTATGCGTTATGTGTCTTTTTGGGTGAATGATTTTTAGTTAGAGAATACTGTTGAATTTAACCTTGATACAGGCTCTAATGTGGCGAGTAGAAATGGACGTGTCTATTAAAATTTATTACTCCACAGAGATGTAGGTGAGAGTCGCTCGAATATGATGGAGAGAATTAAAGAAGAGTAGACCTTAGTTGTCATTATTATGATTCTGAGAGATATAACACGATTTCCAGTCCTGTATTTGACTTGTTTTTTGGGGCCTACGAATGAGGAGGGCTCTGAGGGGAATCATCAATAAAAATTGATGGTTAATAGCTGTCGATAAGAACTAAGAAAAGAGAAAAATATAAATTACATCTGTGTAAGATTACAGCTTGGCACTGCATGGTCCATGGAAGCATAATTAAAATCAAGTTATTAACAAAAGCAACGACACTTATGTTTGCTTAGCAAGTAAGCATGATTTACTAATATATTTAACAATATAAAACTTATATGGTACGGTAATGTACTTGGAAAAGTTGTGGGCTAGTATTGCTTAATGTTATATAAAGTATATCTCACTTGAAATGGATGTTAAGTTTTGATGAAAAAAGTGTTATTCCTCATTTATAAGAGGCCCTCAAAGTATTTGTATGTTAGGTGATTGTCTCATGAAAATAATCGAGATACATGTAAGTTGGTTAAGACACTCACAGATAAAAGAAAAACGATTAAATTATAAATTTGGTCCCTATGATTTAGAAAAAGTTAAGAATTTAGTCCCTATAGTTTTAAAAGTTAGAATTTCGTCCTTATAGTTTGATAAACCCTCATAAATAGTCCTAGGGACTAATTCTAACATTTAAACGATAGAGACTAAATTCTAACTTTCTCAAAATCATAGGGACCAATTTGTAATTTAACCAAGGAAAAATTATTGTTGTTGTAGAATTTTGATTGAAGAGTTAACTAGTCTAATGAAAGGCATTAGTATTGCTAGAAGAGATAAACAGGTCAAAGAGTAGGTGCAAGAGAAAAGATATTAAACTAGGACATGGACATCAATTTGTAGTGTCTGCAAAACACATATTGATGCTTAATTAAGTCATATTAGACAAAGTTTTAAGTTATGTTGTGTTTTGTATTGTAATAGAGAATACACAATTGAGTGAGCTTGCTTTTCATTTATATGAATGCAATGATCGCTACTAAATTTACCAGTATGTGAGGTATCTCCCTCACAAAGCTGCATTTTTACTATTCAAAAGAACCCACAGGGCAAGTTACAAAATAATAACAGCAGTTTAGAGAGTGATGTCCTCTTCATACACAACCTTTCCTTGTACATAAAAACCACGCCTCTCAACCGAGAGGCTAAGAGCCTAAATAGGCACAAAAACAGACAACGGTAACCAAGCGCAACAACCGTAACAACAGCTAAATAGACGGATTTCCTTTATTGCCCCTCCTGACGTATGTACGGGTAATAGGGGGCCTTACATCACCTCCCGGGGTGTCAAGCACCTTGTCCTCAAGGTGAAGTTCAGGAAATCGATAGTGTAAATCTTCGGATGATTCCCACGTAGCCTCGTGTAGAGGTAGGTTCTGCCACTCCACTAGTATGTCCACTCTGCTTGTGTCCTTATTCCAGCGGTAGCCGAGCAATTCTTTGGGCTTGGCGATCCACTCAAATTCATCCGTGAATGTGGGTGCGAGAGGTTGCACCGAGTGCGTCTCTCCCAAGGCCTTCTTAAGCTGAGAAACGTGGAATACCGGGTGTATGTTTGATTCTGGTGGAAGGTTCAATTTATAAGCCACACTGCCGATCTTGCTCAAGATTTGGTAAGGGCCAAAGTATTTGGGGGACAATTTCTCATTTTGCCATTTAGCTAGTGTCTTCTGTCGGTATGGTCTTAATTTCAAGTACACCCAATCCCCTTCCCCAAATTCGACCTCCGTCCGCCGTTGGTCAGCAAATTTTTTCATTCGTTCGTGTGCTGAGTGGAGATGATCCTTCAATCGGTGGAGAGCCTTGTCACGCTCCATCAGTTGTTGGTCCAATGTAGCATTCGTGGACTTTTGTGACCCATAAAAAATGAGAGGAGGTGGGGACCTACCGTAGACTGCTTGGAAGGGAGTCGTGTTGATGGAGGCATGATAAGTTGTGTTGTACCAAAATTCTGCCCATGCCAACCAATTCGACCATTGTTTCGGCTTTTCATTGCAAAAACAACGTAAGTAGGTTTCCACACACTTATTCACGATCTCGGTTTGCCCATCTGACTGTGGGTGGTAGGCCGTGCTCCGGTGGAGTCGAGTGTCTTGAAACCTGAATAATTCGGTCCAGAAGTGACTCAAAAAGATGCGGTCCCTATCTGAAACAATCGACCGGGGGAAGCCGTGCAATCGAACTACCTCTTTCAAGAAGACTGAGGCCACTGTTTTAGCAGTAAATGGGTGAGAGAGAGATAAAATGAGCTTACTTGCTAAGGCGGTTGACGATCACAAAAATTGCATCCTGCCCATGTGATTTCGGAAGACCCTCAATAAAATTCATGCTAATATCCTCCCAAATGCGATCGGGTCGAGGTAGTGGCTGTAGTAAACCAGTTGGTGAGGTTGTTAGATGCTTATTTCGTTGGCAGGTGACGCATTGAGCGACGTATTCTTTCACATTATTCTTCATACCCTCCCAATAGAGCTCACCTGTGAGTCGCTTATATGTTCGAAGAAATCCCGAATGTCCCCCAAGCACTGAATCATGGTACATGTGGAGGATTGTTCCCAATAATTCCGAATGCTTCGATAGAACGAGGCGATTTTTATACAAGAGTGTACCTTGCTGGAGTGAGTAGTTTGGAACACCATCTGGATCTGTTGCTAGTTTCTGAATAATTTTAGTCAAGTCAGAGTCCCGAGCTACTTCGTTTCTGACGGTCTCGACATCAAGAACATGGGGGACCATGTAGTATCTTAGTTGGCTGTCAAATGGGATTCAAGAGAGAGCGTCTGCTACTTTGTTTTCGAGGCCTGGTTTGTATTGAATTTCGAAACTATATCCCAGTAGTTTGGAGACCCATTTTTGATACTCCGGCTGAATTACATTTTGCTCGAGTAAGTCCTTCAGGGATTGCTGATCGGTGCGGACCACAAACTTCTGACCCAACAAGTACGGGCGCCACCGTTGGATTGATAAGACAATAGCCATCAATTCCCTCTCGTAAATAGGCTTTGCTTGGGCTGCCTCCGATAACTTCTGGCTGAAATAAGCGATCGGGCGCTGATTTTGGGACAACACCGCCCCCAATCCTTTACCGGACGCATCCGTTTCTATGGCAAACAGGGTACCAAACTCGGGCAGAGCTAGGATGGGAAGGGTGACCATAGTCTGCTTCAATATTTCGAAAGCCTCAGTCGCCTTGGAGTTCCATATGAAGGCTCCTTTTTTGAGTAAATCTGATAACGGAGCAGCTAAAGCGCCATAGTTGGCCACGAACCGTCGATAATAACCCGTAAGGCCCAGGAAGCCTAGGAGTTCCTTGAGGTTGGTAGGGAGGGGCCACCTCAGCATTGCGCTGACTTTATCTGGGTCCGCTTCTACCCCTGCCGCTGATACCCAGTGGCCTAAATACTCGATCTTTTCCCTCGCAAAAATGCACTTCTTATGATTGACAAAGAGATGATTTTCCTTCAGCCGTTCGAACACCATCGATAGATGAGCAACGTGGGAGTTAAGGTCGGGACTGTAGACTAAGATGTCATCAAAAAAGACCAGCACAAAACGCCTGAGGAAAGGCCGAAAAATGTGGTTCATTAGGGCTTGGAAAGTGGCCGGAGCATTTGTGAGACCGAACGGCATCACCAGGAATTCATAGTGTCCATCGTGAGTACGAAAAGCCATTTTCGGAACGTCCCCTTCATGAACCCTGATTTGGTGGTACCCTGACCTAAGGTCAATTTTGGAATATACCTTCGAGCCGTGCAATTCATCCAATAATTCTTCCACAACCGGAATGGGAAATTTGTCGGGGACTGTGGAGTTATTCAGCGCCCGATATTCCACACAAAACCTCCAACTCCCGTCTTTTTTCTTTACCAGCAATACTGGGCTAGCATACAGGCTCACACTTGGTCGGATTATGCCTGCTGTGAGCATCTCAGAAACCAATCTCTCTATCTCAGCCTTTTGGACGAAAGGATATCTGTACGGCCTCATATTCACTGGTTCCTCGCCTCCTTTCACAGGTATCCGATGGTCAATCGCTCGGGTCGGCTGAAGCTCTTTTGGCACCTGAAAAACAGTATGATAATCAGCAATTAAACGTTCTACTGACCTGGGAAATGTATCCGGGGGTGTGGCTGAAGGTTCACCGACATTTGGGATGGTTCCCGTGAGAGCGCGCAACTCTATCATGAACCCCTGATCTTGTTCACTCCAGTTTTTAGATAAGTTTTTTAGAGAAACCGCAGCCTTAGTGAGCGAGGGGTCCCCTTGGAGCACTATTTTTCCCCCTTCCGTGCCGAAGGTCATCGTCAGAGATTTCCAGTCTACCTCCATGAGCCCAACCGAGCGCAACCACTGCATTCCTAGGATAACGTCGATTCTTCCAAGTTCGAGCGGTAGAAAATTATCTTTCATTGTTACCCCTGGAATGTTCAAGACTACCCCCTTACAAATGCCTTTCCCCTTTATCGCTTATCATGTTCCCATGATGACGCCGTAATTCGCTATTGCAGAGAGAGGTAATTGCAGGGTTTCGACTAACCGTTGGGAGATGAAATTGTGGGTCGCCCCACAGTCGATGAGAACGATAACTTCACCTTTTCCCATCCTTCCCCGAACCTTCATGGTGCCCGGAGTGGAAAAACCCACAACGGTATTGATTGACAGTTCAACCGTACCTTCAACTGCTTCCGCTGGGGTCGTAACTGAAGGAGTCTATATCAGATTAGCGGAAGCGATTTATGGATCTAAGCACTCTAATTAGATTAATTTTGCAAAATAAAACACATGCTCAAGCAGAAAACAGAGGATAGAAAAACAACCTTTGTAGCTCGAAATTCTCCTCAACCGTGGGCAAATTCTGATCACGAACACTTCGTGGACCACCATAAGTGTCTTCCCTACTATCCTCAGGCCTTGGAACAGGTTGTGGGACCTTTCCTTGAGAGAAATTGGAAGAAATGTAAGAATGGTTCAAAACCGAGAAACAGAAACTTTTTCTGAAAAAAAATCCCATGTCTTTTATCTTTCTCCTCTATCTAAATAGATCATTTTGCTTCTCAAGCAAGTGGAGTTATGACATCAAAGAGATGAGAATGACTTTAATGTAGGAGGTGAGTCATAGAGTGAAGGAGAAGCTCAACACTCTTATTGGACCAACATGAAAGTAAGAGGAAGTGGATAGAACTTCCCATTATCACTCTCTAATTTTTAATTCATAATTAAAAATTAATTTAATTTAATTTAATTAATTAAACAATTTAATTAATTAATTAATTATTTAATTTAATATCAAATATCAAATTAAATAATTTGGACCAATTGCGATTTCTCAAATCGTATGTTCGAATATGAATCCCTATTCATATTCTAAACCGAAACAATATTTAAATCATATTTAAATATGTCCTCCATTAATTTATCATAATTTAATTCATAATTAAACTATGAAACGTTAAGTATATCACATATAATTAACGTTATCTCCCAAATCCGGAATTTGAACAATTCAAATTCTTTTCTCTCAAAATGTTACAAGGCTAAGTCCGAGCTAGTAAGGGGACCTTATGGACCTACAGATCATGAGCTCCAACGATTCAAGATTAACTAGCCAAACTCTTTAGCCGAGCTAATCAACATTCGTTAACCACCGGGTCACTCCACTATAGCCCAGTGGCTGCACTCTCCTCACTGTAGATATATTTCTGTCCACTCAATATAACCATGATTAGTAAGTCGATCCTTCACAGGTCGTTCGTAATTACAGCTGGGTCAAAAGAACCGTTTTACCCCTGTAATTACATCTTTGTTCCTTAAGTCCCACTGATCCTCTAATGAACAATTGGTTTGTGGTCTAACCAGCAAACCGAATCCCTCTCAAGCCAATGAGAGGGTGGGCCCATTGTTCAAGACCTGGAGTCAGCACTTAAGGGAACAACCTCTCTACTAATCCCTAAAATGGGTAGGAGTGAATTCCATCTTGCCGGACTATGTCCCCAGCTATCTACCCGGTCTTATCCCTGAAATGGGAGGCATATTGAGTCGGCAAACTCGGGCCACTCTCACCCATGCAAATCTAAGGATAATCCCAAATAAACAGGAGTTCATAGCGCGCTTAGGATTAAGATCGAGTTACCTAGGTCATTGTATGAAAATAGTCAGTTAAGACAGTAAACGGTGTTAACAAGTCTAAGTGACTATCTCGCGGTCCGGTCTTATGCAAACTCATTGCATAGGACGCCCCCACTCACATGTCTGCACATGAACGATTCAGGATCACATCGTTAGTACTATACTAAGTGGGCCGCGTCCATAGTGTCCCCAGGATAAGGTACCCAGCCCTATCCCTATACTATAGACCATTCTGGCTATAACTTGAACTTGATCCACTTTTATGTCACACATATAGTTCAAGTATACATCCTATAGCCAAGGGTTCTTCGTTTATTGGATTAGGGTTATGACATGAGCAATTCACTTTATTCAATAACAACTTTACTGAATAAACCTCAATAACAACTTTATTGCAAAATAGAATATATATTCAGTTTACAAAACACGAGTTTTAGGACATTAAACCCAACAGTAACTTCCTCGTCCCGAACTGAGATCCACTCTAGATCCATCCCCTCGTCGTCGTGAACTAAGAGTACTCGCAGTTCTTTACTTTTACAGCGATGGCCGATGGAGAATTTCTTGTCACAACGGAAACATAAACCCTTTTCTTTTCTCGAGAGAAACTCTGCTTCGGTGAGTTTTTTAAAACCTGAGTCTCGTCTTGACGAAGGTAAAGGTGTCGAAGTCGTGGAAAAGGGAGAAGTGTGCGGTGTGGCCCCCTTTGTAGCCAGGGTTATTATCTTGGTTGGGAGGCTCTCGGGGCTGCGTATTGGGCTCTGGTTGTGGGCTTTGGTCAATATAGCCCGAGTATTCTTTCCTATTTCGCCTTGGGCCTAGATCGCCACCCTTTTGTCCTCTACCAACTGGGATGCCTTCATGATTTTTTCTAAACCAAAGGGCTCCATACACAACACTTCGGCCCTGATGATCGGATCTAATCCATTCATAAACGTGCTTTCAAGCACGTCTTCTGTGAGATCCGGTAATGGTGCCGACAGTTCTTCAAATAGGCGGCGAAAATCTCCCACAGTCCCCTCCTGTCTGATGGCCAAGAACCTTACGCAGAGGCTGCCTTCTTGTGAGGGTCGAAAAAGAACGAATAATCGAACCTTAAGGTCGTTCCAGTCCTCGAACTTTCTCCTGTTGATAGCCCAGCGGTACCACGACAGTGCTTCCCCTTCAAAACTCACCACCGACACTGTTAACTTCTCTACCTCTGTGAGCCTATGGATCTCAAAGTACCTCTCCGCCCGAAAGACCCATGCGTCAGGATCTATCCCTGTAAATACCGGCATTTCTACCTTTTTAAATTTACTTCGTTCCCATGAGCCAACTTCCCCTGTTCCCTGGTTTGGAGTGTCATCGACCCGATTTTCTCCGATCGATTTGTCCGCCTGGGAAGACGCCCCTTCTGGAGATCGAGCCCTTTCTTTTTCTCTACTATGCGAAGCTTCCGTCACCAGCAAAGCTATGGCCTTTTGTGTCTCTGCTAGTTGGCCTGTGATTTTGCCAAGGTTCTCCTTAATTTCCCCAATCTCTTTCTCGGTGCTGTCACACACTACAAGAATTTCAAGTTTTGCCGACGGCAAAATTGGTCGGGAAAAGCCACAAAAACGTCGGCATAGGCTTTCCCGAAGAAAAAAAAATCGTCGGCAAATTGGTCGGCAAATCCTCGTCGGGGTAACTTTTGCCGACGTTTTTTCTTAACGGTCGGCATTTCAGTCTTTTGCCGACCAAACTCTTTTGGTCGGGCTTTCCAAGAAATGCCGACCAAACTAAATTTGGTGGGCAAAAGTAGGAAATGCCGACCAAAATCGTTTGGTCGGGCTTTCCAAGGAATGCCGACCAAACTAAATTTAGTGGGCAAAAGTAGTAAATGCCGACCAAAATCGTTTGGTCGGGCTTTCCAAGGAATGCCGACCAAACTAAATTTGGCGGGCAAAAGTAAGAAATGCCGACCAAAATTGTTTGGTCGGGCTTTCCAAGGAATGCCGACCAAACTAAATTTGGTGGGCAAAAGTAAGAAATGCCGACCAAAATGATTTGGTCGGGCTTTCCAAGGAATGCCGACCAAACTAAATTTGGTCGGCGTTTCTTGGAAATGCCGACCAAAATTCCTAAAGCGTCGGCAAAATTTTGTGTTTACAATATTTCTATTTGCAATATTTATTTTTATTAATTTTACTATAATTTCAAATTTATTGTACCTAAAACAAATTGTACACAAAAGTTAACTTAAATTAACCTTTATATTAAACAAAACCAAGTTCAATTACATTTTGTTCTCATAAATTTGTACATGATAGAAGTATAACTTTAACACAAATAAAATCCAATCTAGAAGTAAAATCTTCAAAAGATTCCTTTATCTTCAAGTAATCGTCTGTCTGCTTTCAGAATAATATCATCTACTCAACACACCTAAGAAAAACAAAGACAATAATATGAATGATCAAGAACAACCAAATTCAACTAACATTTCAAAAGTAATAAACAATAATATCAAAATTATTGATGAAGTCACCAAAATCAAAACACACATAACAACTAAAATTACTTAGAAGGATCCAATATTGAAATTAATGAACAACATATAAACCAACGAAATCATCTAACTTATAATTATAAGGAACTAAAACAATCCAACCTTAAACTTAAAACTTATCATATTCACACCTAAACTCATTCAAACTTAGCAAAAATAATCAAAATTTTAAAATAACTTGCAAAGGTTAAACCTATGTGTATAATATGTAACTATTTCCTAATAACACAATCAAAACTTTACAAATTAATCTAAGTTTTTCAAGCAAATCATAGTTGCAAAATTACACAAGCACCTATTTCAAAACAAAAATTACAAGAAACTAGTTTAAGAACATGAACTCATACATAGCATAGTTTAAAACTTTATAAAATTCTCAATATACATACATAGCATCTAAAACTCAACAATTACAATATACATACATTGCATCTACAACTCAACAACCATATATATGAACATGAACTCAAAAGAAGCCAATTATATAAAACCCATCAAACTTATATTTACAACATATACTAGAAGCTTCAAAACTTTATAAGCATAACCCAAAACACTACCATTTCTAAACTTTCAAATCTAACCAAACTTTAAGAATTACACAAGAAACTAGTTTTTCAAAACAAAAATTTTCAAACACATTTACTTGAAGACTTGACTTAGACATGTCAAAAGATATATGAGTTTTGCCTAAAACTTCTCAATATACATACATTGCATCTAAAACTCAACAACCATATATATGAACATGAACTCAAAAGAAGCCAATTATATAAAACCCATCAAACTTATATTTACAACATATACTAGAAGCTTCAAACTTTATAAGCATAACCCAAAACACTACCATTTCTAAACTTTCAAATCTAACCAAACTTTAAGTATGTTTTGGTTTACCCTCCTAAACTCAATTAATTGGCTACCATAACTGCAGGATAGCCATACACAACTTGTCTCACTACGTATAAGTATGTTTTGGTTTACCCTCCTAAACTCAATAAAATCTCGAAGCATATTAACCTCCTCCCCCTCCCCAATATTTAACTCATTGGCTACCTTTACTGCAGGATAGCCATGCACAAAGTAGTAGTAGAGATCATTACCTATATAGATGGTCCTCCTCGTGAATTCAAGATTTGAGTAAGCATTGATCGAAGGCTAGCCAACTCGGCTGTAGTTCGAGTTTCAACTTCTTCCAATTTAGTTCTTGTACTTATAATTTCAGCTTTGGCACGATTTAACTCATCTTTTGTCTCATTCAACTCTTCCACTTGATGTGCATTTTCCGACCGTAGTTCAACCCCACTTCTTTATCGTGAGTAATAATCCTGTAGAACCTAGACAAAAAAAGATGGATATTAAATTGAATACTGTAGGCCTCATTTCATAACCATATGGAATAACGTTTATAGTTTTTGGATTTAAAAATGTTTGTTGGTTTTTGGGATAATCAAGCCACAATTACTCATACAAAGGCTTAATGGGTTTGTTGGGAGTGAGGATATGAACCTTCAACCTCAAATAAAGAAACATATGTTTTAGTCCTTAAATAAGCTAAGTTAAATTTGAATTCTTAAGTTTTCACAATATCTTAATAAGCTAAAGTAAATTAATAAGCTAAGATTTCAATCATAATAAGCTAAAAACCAACTAAAAAACAAAACAAAGAAACTCATATAGTTTAATAATTTATTAAAACCTTGCAACTAAAAATACAACTACGAATATAGAAAAATGAAGCTCCAAGTAAACCATAAGTTAATGTGTTGGTGTCTCAATGGTTTATTATGACCCACCATTACATCCATCATATATAGGTTAGTTATTGGTTTATGCTTCCTTTAACCAATGACTATTGCATAATTAATCAATCCATCACAATGTAATCCATCAAAAGTATAGGCTAGGTAAATGCTAACAACATAAAAAGTGTAATCAACATAAGTCATAAGTGTATGACAACCCAAATTATATAACTCATCATTACATAGTTTACACAACCCAATTAGAAGTAGTTAAAAAGTCTAACCAACCTAATTAGCACTAAAGAGTCTAACCAATACCATGTAATTTTTAACTTCATACCCATGAATAATTATAATCAACATTACAAATTAACTAAAAATAAATTTTAAACTACAAATAAACAAAATACATATATATATCTACTTCTTTACAATAAAGTATAAAGTACAAACTCAAAGTAAGAATTATTCTCACCTCAAAAAAGAATTCACCACCAAAATCAACCCAAACCTAGCTTAAACTTTGTTTCAACACTCCAAAACGAAACCAAATCCTAAAACAAAATAATTCAAAGGTTTGATATCAATCTTAACTATTTTAACTCAGTTCGACAAAAGTCAAAATATAGATTTATCACCTAAAATTCACTTAAGCATGCTCAATACTTGATTAAAAGTATTCGAATGAGATCGAAATTGTTCGAAACTACTCCAAAACGAAACTAAATCCTAAACTACTCCAAAAATGATCAAATAAAATTCACTGAAACATACTTAATACTTGATAAAAAGTGTTCGAATGAGTTCGAAAGTATTCGAAACTACTCCAAAACGAAACCAAATGATAAAACAAAATAAATCAAATGCTAGATACCAATCTAAACTATTTTAACTCAGTTCGACGAATGCCTAAACATAAATTTATCACCTAAAATTTACCAAAACATATTTAATACTTGATGAAAACTATTCGAATGAGTTCGAAAAGTGTTTGAAACTATAAAAAAATAACTCAATGAATGATCTAACATACTAACAGTACAAAAAAAAATTAAAAGAGGGTTTCTACATAATTATCTTAATCAAAGAACCTAGAAACTTTGTTGGAGTTGGTTTAAAAATGTTTAAACTTGCAAATCTTGAGTTTACAAAAATACAAACACAACAAAGATTTGCAAAATAATCTTCAATGTACAAACACAACAAAGATTTGCAAAAAAAATTACAAAATTACCAAAATCTAAGAGTAAAGACGAGGTTGTAAGGTCCGGCGATGGCAGCGATGTGCAAGGCGGCGGCACCGGAGTGTATGGGGTAGTTGGCGGTAGGGTGGGCGGCGCCAGAGAATGGGTATTGTAGAAGAGAAGAAAAAATGAAAAAAAAAAAAGAGAATGGGTATTCTGGCGGTGGCACGTCGGAGTTGCCGGTGGCAGGCGGAGGGGAGGCGGCCAGCTGGGTGGCCGGACGAAAGGGAGGTTGGCCGGCGGAAAAGGGAAGGCAATCTGGAATGGGTGGGAGAGAAGAGGAGTAGAGAAAAAAGGGGGAAAAGCAGAAGAGGGGGGAAATAATGGGAATCTGGGAGGGAAAAAATGGGGGGCTCATTTTCGAGCCCCCTATTTTCGGAACTGCCGACGGTTCAATGAACCGTCGGCGGTTCGGTCCATCAATGCCGACCGTTTTTCAAACGGTCGGCATTTCAATAATTTTTGCCGACCGTTTTTCAAACGGTCGGCAGTTCAGTCCCATTTGCCGACCGTTTTACAAACGGTCGGCGGTTCGGTCCCCTTTTCCCGACCGTTTTTCAAATGGTCGGCGGTTCGGTCCCCTTTTCCCGATCGTTTTCGAAACGGTCGGCGGTTCCACCAACAAATGCCGACCTTTTTTCTAAACGGTCGGCATTTCTTCTACCCTTTGCCGACCATTTAATAAAATGGTCGGCATTTCTCCTTCCTTTTTAAATAATATCCGGCGTATCTCTTTATTTTTTCCGACCAAATAAAAACTAGTCGGCATTTCTCCTCTTTTTCCCGACCGAATATTAAACCGTCGGCATTTATATTATTTTTGCCGACCAAATAATAAATGGTCGGCATTTCTTCTTCTTTTTGCCGACCAAAAATTGAAATGGTCGGGATTTCCCCTCTTTTTGCCTACCAAATAAGAAATGGTCGGCATTTTCCCTCTTTTTGCCGACCAATTGGTGAACCGTCGGGATTACCTCTTTTTTCCGACCAATTTCAAAGCGTCGGGATAAATAACGTTGGCAAATGGCAAATTTCTTGTAGTGACAGCGATCCTCGAGCTGTCGCTGCGCCATTCCTCGCGTCCTTCCTAGCTCGAAACTCGCTCTGATACCAACTTGTGAGGTATCTCCCTCACAAAGCTGCGTTTTTACTATTCAAAGGAGCCCACAGGGCAAGTTACAAAATAATAACAGCAGTTTAGAGAGTGCTGTCCTCTTCATACACAACCTTTCCTTGTACATAAAAACCACGCCTCTCAACCGAGAGGCTAAGAGCCTAAATAGGCACAAAAACAGACAACGGTGACCAAGCGCAACAACGGTAACAACAGCTAAATAAACGGATTTCCTTTATTGCCCCTCCTGACGTATGTACGGGTAATAGGGGGCCTTACACAGTACTACACCATCAACTATATGGCAGGGTGTTATGTGTTAGGATGTGACACACTAAGACATCAAGCGTAATTTTATCCTTCTTGGCATATATATGTGTGTCGTGTATCTTTCTTGTACTAGTCACATTAGATCTAATTTATTGTCTCATTAGATGGTTGCACCATGTCTAGCCCTATCGAGCGACTCGAGCTCGCCCTCTCCCTCCGGTGCCGGGCTGGCGCTCCCTACTCGATGAACCTAAGCTGGGTTGGCGAGGTTGATGATTGTTTATCAAGCTGTGAACTGAGAAGTTTGACATAGTTGTCTCGAGGGAAGCTGAGCATTGGTAGCTTGATAGTTTGGAGGCTACTTCTTGGCCCAACCTCATTGAATCAGGCACAAAGATAAACCAAAGGGTTTGATTCACCCACCTTTTAAGCTAGTGGCTACATTTTAAAATACATGCCTATCTGACTTTCCAATGGGCAATGTCTAAAAACTAAAAAGTACGCCATGAGTTTATGAATTTAGTATTAATGTTATTGAAGTAGCAAGTAATAAGACTATATAAAAGGTACTAAAAGTTAATATATGGTTGTTTCTGTTTAAATACTTCCGTTTTATAATATATATTGAGTATATATATACATGCATAACATTTTGAGATATTAAAGATAATGTTAACTTATTATATATAGAAAAGTTATTAGAGTGAATCCCATTTTATAATCAAACTTATTATATATAGAAAAGTTATTGGAGTGAATGTCATTTTATAAGTTGTAGGTTCTCATTTTTCTAATGTAGTATATTTTTTTGTCCTTGAAAAAGTTTGTACTCTTTATTTGTTGTCAAAGGGATATTGAAAGTGCATTATGTTCTTAATTATTAAGACTATGCTTGATAACCAATTTAGTTTTTGATTTTTTGGTTTTAACTAGCAAAAACTATATACTTGATAACAATTTTTTGATTTTCTATTTTGTGTAAGAGAACAGCTTAGCACAACATGAAAGCATATACTTAAAATCAAGTTATCAACAAAAGCAACATTGACATTAATGTTAATTAAGCAACTAAACATGATTTAATAATATAAAACGTACGTCCAATGATAATGTTCTATGAAAGTTTTGTGCTGGTATTGCTAAATGTGTTATACAAAATATACACCATTTGAAATAGAAAAAACGCTTAATCCTCATTTACAAAAGACTCTCAAAGTAATTGGTCTGAAATGATAAGAGTGATTGGATAGCAAATTATCAATATTGTAGAATTTGAAGAAAGAAAGATATCATCAATGCTAGAAGACAAACATGGTTAAAAAGTAGTTGCAAAAGAAAAAGCACTTAAGAAGAAAACCGGCATGGTATTTTCATACCCATTGACAACGAACAAGTTATATCGCATAATCTTAATTAAGTTACTTTGTGTCTTGTAGTGTAATAATAGTAAGTGCACCTTGTGACTTTGCTTCTTATTAATTATATGAGTGCAATGAATCACAACTACAATCTTGAATAATGTGTTAGGAACTTAGAATAATATCAGTTATATAACACCATTGATGATTTGTTGAGCGGTAGGATAGGATGTGACACACCAGGAGAACATTAGGCTTAATGTTATGGAACTAGGTGATATTAGATCTAATTTATGGCCACTATTGTTTTTTTTAGTTCAACCATAGCACCCAAAAAGATCTTGTCCGATTCAATTTATTTACTGCTATTTTATGGAATCTGTGGATAGAGAGGAACAGCCAACCTTTCAAGAGCAGTGTGGACCACATCATCTAAAGTTTTGGAATGTCACTCTCGCCTTACCTACTCTTTGGTTCACCAAATCAAATCTCTTTGCTAACTATGATACTTCTACCATTGCTCTTAACTGGCAAGCTTTTTTGTGATCCTCTCTTTTGTATGTTTCTCACGTATGCCTTAATAAAGTATCCACTTATTTAAAAAAAAAAAAAAAGGAAAAAAACATGTGGGAGTGGAGAGATTTATCTCTTAATTGAAAGTATATGTCTTGACCAGTTGAATTATGCTCAGATTGAGCATAGATGATTGACTAATGTTTGATGCAATTGTTAGGCCATATATAGTAGGCCTCTGCCTTTGTCATATGTTCCATAGGCCTCTTCTCCCAAGTTCCCATGTGGCTGTCATATTAGACCTTCTCAAGTTCTAAATCTAAAGGAGTTTATGACTGATCACCTTTTAAGCTAGTGGAGATTTGTTGAAATATATGCATATATGACTTTTCAGTGGGCACAGTTATTCTAAAAAGTACGTTATGAGTAAGGCTATATATTAAAATTAGAAGGTACTAAAATCAATATATGGTTGTTTGTGTAACATACATTATTTATATTATGCCCCACACGTGTACATAAAATATGGAGATATTAAATATAATGCTTATCATATAGGGAAAAGTCAGTGGAGAAATATGGAGTATGTGGGAATTCATTTTATAACCAACTAGGTATATGGGTCTTGTGTATTTTTTTTTGTTGTAGGTTTAAATTTTCCATTTTATTTGTAATGTAGTATTCTTCTAGAAAAATCATCTTGTATGCTTGCTTCAATTAATCAAACTAATACTTAATTACCCTCATAAAAGTTAGGAGGTTTGAACCCCCCACCAGCCACCTCCTCCTTGAACTAAAAAAAAAATTGTTTTGTATACTCTATATTGTGTTCATAATCGACGTGGAAACTAAAAATACATATGATTCTCTCTGTTCTATAACATATTGAAGTGAGAATTTAAACTTTTGACCTTTTGGTAAAGAATATTTTACCAATCTAAAAAATATCGTATCGATTTAAATATAACTAAAAATTACAGACAATAACTCGAGAATCCCTTATTCTCATCCAACTAAGAATGTGAGACCATGGACAAAACGATAGTCCAAATTTTTTTTTTTTTTTTTTTTTTAATAAAGGCACAAAAATAATTATGGATTTTAATGCTCTTTGTCAACCTGAAGAAATTCCATAAAAAGAAAGAAGAAGGAAGAAGAAGGGGAGAGGAGGAAGAATAAAGAAAAAATGAAAATAATTGAGGTTAGAGAAAGGACAATGCGTGAGAAGTAACCCAAAAAGATGAGTGAGTCTACGTAATATTCAATGATAATCAAATAACATTACATGATAGAATAACGTGGGACCCACAATAGATTATCATTGTGGAATAAAGTAAACACCATCAATCGTAATCATGTGGGACCTACAATGTCAAATTACGTTTGATTAATTACGATTACAGGTAGGTAAACTCACCCTATCCTGTGAGAATTTAAACCTTTGACATTTTGGTAAAGAATTTAAATGCATTGGCTCCCTCTTAAGTCACTCCTTTATTCATTTCTTATTTTGACATATAATAAATAGGAAAAAAAATATAATGAGTTGGCCTAATGATCAATAAAGTCCATGTAAACAATAAATGACTTGGAAGAATGAGTTCAAATTGTGATAGTCATCTACTCTAGGATCTAATATCCTACCAGTTCCCTTAACAAACTAAATATAGTAGACGGCTGTCTAGTGAGAATAGTCATCTACTCTAAAAAAAGTTCTTTCTTTTGTTTTAGAACGTAGCACTACAATTATTAAAGTGGAAATTCGAATTATCCATTATGCTTTAGCATTAAAATTGTATCTCAAATTCTCAATCACGCGTTCCTTGTTCTAGGGATATTTTTTACAGTGTTTTTTTTTTTTGTTTTTTTTTTTTTTAAAAAGAAAAAAAAAAGGGAATCCATTTAGAATATAGCTATATGCACATGCAAAGCCCACGATTCTAGCTTTACGATAACTTAATTGGCTATGAAAGTCATGCTTCTTCGTCAACTTCAATCGAAAGCTTTCGACCATTGATTTATTTAAATATTCAACCAAACATCATTTGCTGATTGGTTGACCTTCCAGACGAATCAAAACTTCTTCCATTAAGCTGGAAATTCTTGTTTAAATATGTGATTATTTCTCTTCCCAACACAATCTGTCTCACAAATTCTTCACAAATGGCTCAAGAATTTAGCTGCTTTTTGCTGCCATTGTTCTCTTTTTTAGCTGCAATGTTCATAATGTCCATTTTTTTCCTCTTTAGAAGCAACAATGGAAGCAAGAATCTTCCACCTGGCCAAATGGGTCTTCCTTGGATTGGTGAAACAATGGATTTTTACAGAGCCCAACGTAAAAACAGATTGTTCGAGGAGTTTGTTGGGCCTCGAGTGGCTAAATTTGGAAAAATTTTCAAAACAAGCTTGATGGGTTCGCCAATGGTGGTTGTAAATGGAGCTGAAGCCAACAGATTTTTCTTGTCTAATGAGTTTAAGTTGGTGGTAAGTTCTTGGCCATCGGCCTCAGTTCAGCTGATGGGCGAAGAATGCATAATGCAGAAACAAGGTGAAAGACATCGATTTGTGCGTGGGCTTATTGGTGCAACCCTTGCTGGTTCGAGTCTTGACGCTATGATGCCCAAATTGTGTAGTACAATTCAGTTTCATTTGGACACCAAGTGGCTTGGCCATGACACTATTGGTTTGTTCCACTCCGCCAAAGTCTTGATGTTTACGATAGTGTTCGAGTGTTTGATGGGTATTAAAGTGGAGTCGGATGTGTTGAGGACATTCGAGAGAGTTTTGGAAGGAGTTTTTGCACCCCCGTTCAGGTTGGTAAGCTATCTATCATTGAATTCAAAAGTTAAAGCTGATTAGTCATGATAAATTTAATTGTTTGTTCATATTCTTAACATTCTCTCTCGCTTGTGAATGATATATTACATGAGATACCATATTACTATTGAACTAAACTAAAAGATTTTAAGTTGATAGGTTGTGGTAAATTTAATCATTTGTTCATATTCTTAACATTTTCATCACTTGTTAATGATGTTACATGAGATACTATGTTAAATTACCATTGAATCAAAACATTTAAAGCTCTGATGGATTATGGTAAATTTCATTATTTGTTCATATTTTTGAATGTAGGTTTCCAGGATCAAAGTTTTCAAGAGCCAAGAAAGCACGGTTAGAGATAGAGAAAATGTTGAGGGAAGTGGTGAGAGAGAAGAGGAGGAGAATTGAAGGAAAGGTAGAAGGAGAAGAAGAAGATGAATTATTGCTTTCAAGGATGGTGACAGCGATGATTAGAGGGGAAATTAGTGAAGTAGAAGTCATAGACAACGTGGTTTTGCTTGTTTTTGCAGCTCATGATACAACCTCGTTTGCTATTGCCATGGCTTTCAAAATGTTGGCTCAGCATTCAAATTGCTACTCACTTCTTCTCCAGGGTAACCTTGCTTGCTTGATATTTTTTTGTGCTAGCATTTCATATCAATATGAACTCTTTTCTTTTTTAGTCTATGTGAATTATAGTTTACTCTTATAATAAATCAAGTGAGAATTAAGATGTATAAAATTGAAAAGATAAGCGTCTTTACTTCTTAATAGAACATGTTGACATAGTGAGAAGCAAGGAACCAGGTCAGAATTTGACGATGGAGGATATAAAGAAGATGAAGTATACTTGGCAGGTAGCTCGTGAGAGCATGCGACTGTTTCCCCCTATTTTCGGTTCTTTCAGGAAAGCGACTTCAAACATTGAATATGAGGGATTCTTCATTCCCAAAGGATGGAAGGTGAGAATTGCCACCAATCTTTATGGCTCTTCATTACATGAGCTGATACCCTGCAGTTAAATTGTAGTCCATGAATGACTATCGTTTTTACCTCGAGTCATTTGGGTATCGTGTAGGTGTTGTGGACGACGTATGGAACGCATTATGAGGAAGAGTATTTTGAAGATCCATTGAGCTTCAGGCCAAGCAGATTTGAGGAACCTGTTTCCCAGTATGTGTATGTTCCATTTGGAGGAGGGCCAAGAGCTTGTGCAGGCTACCAGCTAGCCAAATTGAACATCCTAATCTTTATACACTTCGTTGTAACTCGTTATGATTGGAGTTTAGTCCACCCAGATGAGCCAATCATAATGGATCCTCTCCCTTTCCCTTCTCATGGAATGCCAATTAAGATTTCTCCAAAATCAGAAGTTTGTCCCAATGTACAGCAAATGTAAGCTCATTAATCTCGCTATGACAAAAAAAATATGTTCAAGAAGATGCATTCATCAATTAAATCAACATTTTTTTTTGAGTTCAACAACATTGGGAGGAGGGAGATTCGAACCTGAGACCACTTAGTCGAAGATATATGTCTTAATTAGTTGAACTATGTTTAAGTTGACTTAAACAAATGATAGAAAGTTCATCATTTGAAGCACCATAATCAAATTAAGTACAAAGAACACGCCTTTCTTGCAACTGAAGAGGATGTAAACCCTCTAGATATCAGAACATATGGTTTACATGATTATGATTCTTTCAAACAGGCATCAAGATGACATGATAGGAAAACCTTCTACATTTCAATATTGTTGCCGTCCAAAAATACAAAGGCTACCAATGTATTATATTCAACTCAGGTGCTAATACCATAGGCTAATGAATGGCCAGTGGACAAAAAGAATGCTTTCTTTCAGCAGTTCATGAATATCTACAGGGCAAAATTTTCATTACTAACTAAAGAGTTTACAGATCTTTTTTTTTTATAGGAAAAGAGGTTACAGATTTTTAATGCACTGTTTAGTGTCTGGTAATAGGCGATGACTAATAGGTCTTACTCCTTGCTTAAGCCAACGGTTCAAGAGGAATATTTCTAATTTCCTTACCTGCGAACAGAAAAAATCACAGAATAGAGTGAACAATGGATCAGCATCTCAAATGGTCATGTAGTAATACGAATGCATACTGATAAAGTAGAGGGATCAATGACCATGGTCATATTTGGTGGTATATTATTCTTGGTTATCAAAAACCATCAGTGGTAGGCTGAAAGGTAGACATTAGGCTGTCCAAGTAAACCACCAACCCAAAAAACTTGAACAACCCTACACAAACTGTAAGGGTTGGGATAGGTAGGTGAATTTTGTTTCAATTTGAGTCAATTCAAACCCAAACCAACCCAATATAAATAAATAATATTCTAAGTTTTTAACTTTTATTAATAATAATAACCTGCCACTGCCAATATGAGATTCACACCACAAGTATGTGTTCACATTTCACATGGCTCATGTTTCCTTTTCCCAATTCATTTTTGTTTAGCTACCCAAAGTACTTCATGACAACGAGTTCAGAAACGTTCACTTCGCACCAGTAGATCTATCTCCCCCACTCTCCACTCTCCAGCCTCCCTCCTACCTCAAGTACTTTGCTCTGGATCTCGCTCTTTATTGGTGTCCTCTCCATTCTAGATCTCTCTTCACTCGTCTTTGATCCATCTTATTGTCGTTTGATTTCTCTCAACGTAATGTTTCTTATCTTTCATTCTTTCCTTTGATGTGGGCAACTTATCTTGAAAATGAAATCAAATTGGATTAAAGCTAGCACTGCTTGCACCATCTCCTTCCCGTTCCTTCCTGAAGGTGTTTTCAACAAAATTCCAAATAACCAAGTTCCTCCTCGTTCTGTCACCAGAATCACTGACGCTAGATTTCTACTCACTTTAGGCTTACTAATTACAAAGGCTCAAAAACTACTAAATTGAAAATTAAAATAATAACATAAATTGTTAACAAATGTCCCACATTATTCTCTCTCCAACAACCTAATGACCCTAACCCAACCCAGGTTGGGTTGGGTGTTGCATTCAGTGTTGCATTCAGTTCATTTGAAAAGATGAACTAGGTTGGTCCACAAAATACCCCTAAACTGACCCAACCCACGGCATGCACACTCCAAGTAGACATGTAGGTCAGAGGTTGGGTCAAGATTTCCACAGCCCTTTCCATGAGCACCCTTTTTTAGTCCCACCTTGGCTTATGACCTTCTTGAAGCAACTTTTGGATGAGTCAGGTGCAAATCAATGATAATAATGGTAATAATGAAAGAAACTTGATAGAAGTACTAAAAAGAATCAAAGATTCAACAATATTTGTTTCTTCTTTTTCCCTCGATTTTCAACTAATGCAATTCATTAATTCCCTGAATAGACTGCAATAGAAGAGAACAAAAGAATCTATAGAAGGAAAAACCAACCTGCCTAACAACAAACGTCTCCCCAGCAACGCTCAAGGGTTCAGTTAAAATAGTGAGAAAACCATTACGGTTCCCAAAAACCACATCTGTAAATGGTCGATCACCAACCTGAGAAAAAGATGGATATTCACTTTTAAATTATAACTAACCCAAAGGACCAAAGCATTCAAGCAGTTCACCTGATTCTTACCATAATAAGTTGTGAAGAAGTAAAACCAAAGTGTTTCTCAATTTCTTCGGCCGTGCCAGCAGGCTTTTTCACCCCTAAGTCAAAATACATAGCAATGTCTCATATGTGCAATGCACAAAAAACCTTCCATACGCATTAAAAGTAACAAAATAGCCTATATTTACCGTGTGATAAATATGTATAACAAGCGGAAACAAGATACAAGATCTAAGCTTTAGTCTTCAGCAACAGCTATACATTTCATCATGGGTAAACACATGTTATAGAAATAAGACTAAGGATGAAAATTCACACTCACTATGCCTTATAACTTTAATTCCAATCGACCCCTCGAGCGCTTTAGCTTTTGAACCATCGTGATCATACTCACAAAGCCCTAAAGCATCAGACAACATGAGGGTAAATATTCATATTAACGGCAAAAAAAAAAAAAAAAAAAAAAAACCATTAATGCTATTCAAGCAAGCACATTGCTAACAAATTTAACCCACATTACCAGCAGAGTTGCTGAACACCGCCACATTGTGGCCAAAGACAGATTTACACTGTTCAAGTGAGGATTTGAGAGGAGCCCAAATTGTCAAACAGTAAGGAGCGGTAATTGTATTGTCCTTGTCAAATACAACGCCCTTGAAACCCCTCCTTTGCAGTTCACCCCAATCAATATACCTCACATCAGGCACAACAACGTGAGGTAGCGCCAAATGCCGGTCCTTAGTAATAACAGCTGCAGAAGAAACAATGCCTTCTATGTTCAATCTCTGGCCTATTGCTGATTTCAGGTTCGCCCACCACATGTTTGTCAAAAGTCCCTTGGCTTTTTTGGCGCCCCTGTTCTGATCCTCTTGACCCAGATCTTCTTTCTGATTATTTGCTGCTGGGTTTTCCTCAGCGGGGTTCTCAGAGTTGATTGACAAGTAGAATTGCTGAAAAAGCCTCTGGTTTCGACTCGGGTCGGGCTCGGCGTTGTTGGGGTTGTGGTTTTTGCTGCAACTGGTTGCTGGAGTTGGTGTAAAAGCGGGGACGCACAAATCATTGAATTGAGAAGAATTTCTGACAAGGGAAATGGGAGCGAAAGATTTATGTTTCGTTGAGAGATGAGGTTGGTGAAACGGAATCGAACGAGAACAAGAGCAACTGGGCAGAGAAATTGCATAAATGGAATGCGTTATCATGTTAATTCTTCTCCCTTCTGATATAAAATCACAATCCGGAATATAAAATTTCTTTGTGGGCTTTAAATGTGGATTTGGACCTGAACAGATCGTTGTGCAAAGCCCAAATGAAGATTGTTTTGGATCTCCCAGAGTTCGATTCTTCAGGGGGAGCCCATTAAGCAATGGCCTAACAGAAACCCAACGATGATTTTTTAAAAAATAATAATAATTTTTACCCCTAAACTTGTCTAATTTCCACCCTAAACCTTCAATTTAATCAAATTAAACAAACCTGTAATTCTATAAAATGTATCCATTTTACTTTCTCTTCAGTTATTCACTTTATTTATCCAAGAACCATTTAATAAGGAACAATACTTGATTATACATCGGCATGTAGCTATATTCCTATACACCAGTGTATAGTCAAGTATTGTTATTTGGTAAGAATTAATTGAATTTAAAAAAATAAGGGTTAATATTTTTGAATTAAACATGTATTTACTTTTGTGAAAGAAACCTTAGCATTTTAGTTTAAATATCATGAAATTTTTTTTTACCATATTTTTTTATTTAATGAAAGAATTGACGGTAAAGTGATGATATAGAAGGAGAGTGAAGTCTAACAATTAAACATAATTCAACTAATTAAGATATACAATCTCGAGGCTGAAACCTCTTGACTTTGGTTTCTAGTTGAACTAAAATAGAAAAAAAAAATACAGAAGAAATGATTAAAACCAAACAAACAAAACCAGGGCAACCAGCTGCCTAGCCTGCCAGAATGCTTTGACAGCACTAAGCCAGCCATCCCCACACATACTCCGAGTTCCTCGTGACTCACAATCCAGTCCCATCTTTTTATCCCACAACTTTTGTCCGTTCACGGTTGTGTTTTAAATTTTTTTAAAAATACTATGTATTTTATAAAATATTCCAAAAAACAGTTTTTTTTTTCTTTTTCTTTTTTAATCTAGATCAAATCTTGAATTCGGCTCATGTAAATCTATTAAATATATCATCTCATTAACCTAACATTAAAAACCCAATTTTTTTTTGGAAGGGAAGACCTTAATCTTTACAAATGCTAGACTTTTATACCTGTTTTGGTTAAATTTTATGTATTTTAAAATCTCTTATTTTACTCTTGAACTTTTATTAGAATAAAGTTTAACCTGCTCAATTTTAAATGTGATAACAAATCAAACATATATTATTTAAAATACAAGTTTTTGATACTATACAAGATTTTGCACGAACTATATAAAGATAAAAATAGAACATATAAAAAAAATGATGAGAACCAAAACAATACTAAAACAAAAAACTTATGAACTAAAATAAGACTGAAATATTGAAAAAATTATAAATACATATAGCCAATCTCAAAAATTGCTCACGAAAACTTTAGTGATTTACCAATTCGAGGATAGCTCAGTGGATAAAAGCATCCAAATTACTATCTTGACGTCAATAGTTCAATCCCTCACATGCTATGTTGAACTGAAAAAAAGAACTCTAATGACCTAGAAACAAACGAAAATTAAAATTTAAAAAAAAAAAAAAAAAAAGTGAACGTTATACGCCATTGATTGTATATCCATAGTGGCTGGGGTTGCGGCAACTTGGGGGAAGGTATAATTGAGATTTGGCCATCATAAAATCCAACTCTATTTCCTTTCATCATTCAAAAAAAAAAAAAAAAACTTTATTTCCTTTCAGACAATGCCTGCCAGCTTCCACGGATCTTGCCCGTTGCTCTTTCTCTCTCAAAAATATGCTTTTTTGTGGCTTCCTCTGTTTCTTCCTCCAAGGTTTTGGGCCCCTTTCCAGCTCCACCATAGTTGACACGATTTGCCAGCTTTCAAATCTCTGGCATTTCTCGGCACAGTCAATCATTTACGTTTCCACTAGCCAGTCACCACCTATATAAAGGCTTCTCAAATCCCAGCTTCCACACCATTATTCTTCCTCATCTTTTCTCATCTTATCAACTTCGTGAGCCTGTTTGCAATTACTTTACTTCTCTATTGCTGAAGCAAAAAATGTCTCCTTCTCGCCAAGGTTCAAAATTTATGGTTTTACTTTGTGTGTTCATGGCTTCTGTAATGGCTGCCACCGCCGGCAACTTTCTCCAAGATGTCGATATCACTTGGGGAGGTCCGCGCTCCAAGATGCTTGAGGGAGGCCGACATCTCACTCTCTCACTTGACAAAGATTCTGGGTCTGGTTTCCAATCTAAGAAGGAGTTTCTATTTGGAAGATTTGATGTACAAATGAAGCTTGTCCCTGGAAACTCTGCTGGCACTGTCACCACCTTCTATGTAAGCTCTAAACACTAAATACTAAACTCCTGATCGATCACCATTTTGTTTTTTGTTTTCTGTTTTTAAAAGTGATGAGAAGTAGTTATCAAGAATTTTGAAAACACTTTCATAGAATATAGATAACAAAGCAAAGAAACTCATTAAGTGAAACCATGAAACTAAGGTTTATAAGCTTAGTTTCAAAAACTAAAAACCAACGAAGGGAAATGGTTATCAAGTGAGCCTAATTTCTATATTGATTTTTCCACTAAAACTTCTTCTAACTCACAATTTGTTCTGATGCAGTTGTCCTCTCAAGGAGCAACACACGATGAGATTGACTTCGAATTCCTAGGCAACTCATCTGGAGATCCATACACACTTCATACCAACGTATACTCACAAGGAAAAGGAAACAGAGAACAACAATTTCACCTCTGGTTTGATCCCACAAAGGCGTTCCACACCTACTCCATCGACTGGTCTCCACGAAGCATCAAGTAAGAGGATCCTGCCATTCAAGCATTAACATCAAATCTTCATCATATACAACTTAGCTTATTTTCCTAATCACTAAATCAAACTTCTCTCTTATTTCTCTTCAGATTTCTAGTGGATAACATTCCCATAAGAGTATTCCATAACTGGGAAGAGATTGGAGTTTCTTACCCAAAGAGCCAGCCCATGAGAATATATTCAAGTCTGTGGAATGCAGATGATTGGGCAACCAAAGGAGGGCTGGTGAAGACTGATTGGACGCAGGCTCCTTTCACAGCATCTTACAGAAACTTCAATGCCAATGGCTACGTTCCTTCATCTGGATCATCGTCTTGTAGCTCCAAGTTTGCAAATACCTTGCAAGGTGGAGCACAGAATGATCAAGGATTAGATGCCAAGAGTAGGAATAGATTGCGATGGGTGCAATCCAAGTTCATGATTTATAATTACTGCACTGACAGTAAAAGATTTCCTCAAGGTATCCCAGCTGAATGCAGGCGCTCAAGGTTTCTATGAGAGGAAGTTACAAGTTCTGTGTCTCATCTCATCTCATGTATTGATTTGTTAGTTCGTGCGGATATGATTTCATGTAATTTTTTAATTCTTTTTGCATATAAATTTGTATCCACCAATTATCTTATCTTTCCTCTCTAAATCATTTTCATTTTAAATAATTACTTTTTTCTTAGTTTCTGAAGTTTTATAAGCTTTTAATTTTTTTAAAATAGAATATAGAATAAAAGGTTTCATAGTAGCCAACCTATTTTTTTAGTGAATTGAAAGATAAAAATGAAATAGACGTAAAGCAAACCTTAAAGCACATGGCATATTAAAAGATAAAATAATATGAAACTTATGATGCTTAAAAATGTTAAATATTACAAATTTAGTATCTAAATTTTGATGGTTGTGTTTATTTAGTTTTTAAATCTTAAAAAGCTTCAATTTCATCCATGAAGTCATGATTATAAATAGTCTCTAACATCTAACATTGTTAATTAAATTGTAATATGATAAGTCTTAGACAATTCATTTAACATTATTTTGCAAATAGATGGTTGAAAGAATTAGAACTTAGGATATTTAAGTGGCATGTGCAACATATATCAAATCTCTCTTATAGATTGGGTTTCATAGTTTGTTTGTAACATCATGTCGAATCAATCAACATTCTCCCATAGGCATGTCATGTCATCATTTAGTTACTAGTATTAACAATGGTAAATGTAACAATATTAAATCACAATTTAAAGTTGAGGAGCTAGATTTACAATTTCACTTAAATAAAATAAATCCTTGAAAGTATTATAATTCTTTTTGTCGGAAACAACTTCATTTTATAGTGTTGGGGTAAAATCCTATAAACCATGACTTCTCGGACGAAAAGGTCTAGGCCAGTGATGCCTAGACGCTCGAACTAGTCTGACCCCAATTCACTCGGCTAGGAAGACTACCCTCAAACTCCAAGGATAATAGTCACAACCTTACCCAATTGAGGCAAGTGACCATAACTCTTGCTCATTCCAACATGCAGCCTCAAATGTTGTCAATTACTCCCAATCTTAGTAAGCCTTAAACTCCCAACAGCTACAATCTCTAAATTCTTAGGGGCTGTTTGGGACACTGAGTGAGTTATAATAATATGAGTTATAATAGTCTGTGGATTATAATACTCTGTGAAATTATATAATATTGTTTAAAATGCAGAGTTGTTTAGTTTGGGATTATAATAGTTTATGTTTGGGGTGCAAAGTACTCCACAGATTATTATAACCTACATCCTAATCAGTTCCTTAACGTCATGCAATCATGATCTGCAAGGAGAAGAGAAAAAAAAAAAAGCAAAAGGAAGGAGACAATTGTCCTCCTCTTAGCTAATCTTAAGTTAAAAAATTATACTAAAAAGTTAAGATTTTAAAGTTCTCTTGAAATTTTCAAAATTTTCAAAATTATATAATATAAAAAGTTAGAAGGTAAGATTTTGCCCATTCTAAGAAGTATTTATAACTTCGCAACTAATGATGAACCTAATCTAACTACTATAAAAAGAATCCTCAACGCACTTCATACCAAACATATAACGCACAGTAGGTAAATTTCGATACTGTTTGTCTGAGCACTTTTTAAACTCTATGCATTCCAAACTCTAACTTAGGGGTCGTTTGGTTCACAGGTTTGGGTGGTTTGTTAAGCCTAGGTTTATTAAGTCTGGGGTTGTTAAGTCTAGGTTTGTTAAGTCTGTGTTTGGATGGTACAGAAAATAGGTTTGTTAAGTCTGAGTTTGTTAAACCAGTGTTTGGATGGTGCAAGTTTGGGTTTGTTAAGTCTGTGTTTGAATTCTAATTTGTTAAACCTGAGTTTATTAAAAGTGTATTTGGTTGGTACATTTAAAATTTGTATAAATAATAAAAAAAATTTAATTAAAGTAATAAAAACTATATATTAAATTATATATAAAATGTAACTTTTATGATAAAATTAGAGAGTATTATTTTAATAATAAATAAAATATTTTTAATACATTTGTCCACTCAATTTTCTTCCAATAATTATTTTATAGAATAAATATTTAATTGTTCATGAAAATATTTCAGACTATTTACCAAAGTGTGAACAAATATAAACAAATTTTTTTATGCAAATATATCCAACATAAAATTAACCATAAGAAAATGTTATTAATTGTTTATTTAATGATTTATAACTTGTTGTGCTAAGAAAAATTATTTACTACTTATCATCAAAATTACTATTGAACTTAACTTTCTATATTAACTAATACATAAGGTTATAAAGTTAAAGTATTTTAAATAATATTATTTTAAAAGCTATTAACTTCAAGATACACTAACCAAAATAGTTTAATTAATTAATTTTACAAATATTATGTCTTTAATTGACTATGATAACATGATTTTTATATTTTCACAAGAAAAGGAGTTTAGGAAAGTTGTGGATTTAGAGAAATAGACTTTTTTTTTATCAAATGGAAATTGACGTATTAAATTTAGGTTTATATAACGTGTCTGGTTTGGAATTTATAATAAAATAATTTTTAATATAATTTATATGTTAATAAAAAATTTAAAATATAACAATAAGTTTCTTATAAATTATGAACACTTTTTAATTTATTTTTTAATATTATTGCTAATTTGAACACTTTTTGAATAATTATTTTGTAAAACAAATATTTAGTTAGTTTTGTAATTGTTTTTTTCTATCAATGTAGGAACAAAATACAAAGAAATTCCTTCTTATAAATTTATCATTATAATTGCTCTAAAACATGAAGTATAACAAAGCCGACATATCGGTTTATGAATTAACTATTACTACTTGAAATTTGAACTAAATTTATTATTTATTTACTATAAAGTTATCATTAATTAATTATTTTTATTTAACTAATATATTTTTATTAAAAATTAAATGCATTTTAAAAGCATAATTAAAGACAAAATATGTACTTTAGCAAACTTGGGGAGTATGAATAAAGTACTGTAGCAAACCTGGTGAGTAAGGTAAAGTATTGTAGCAAACATGGGGGGTAGAATAGTATGTACTGTAGCAAACCTGTGTTAACAAAACTGCCAACCAAACATGGGTTTGTTTACACAAACCCATACTCCCCACATCCAAAACGGGGAACCAAACACCCCCTAACTTGATCACCAAAGTTCTTCAAACCTACACCGCACCAGTGTCGTCGTAGGCACAAATGGGAATGGACAATAGAGTCTTTGACCTCTACACATTGTTGGATTGAACTTAATTAATCCGTTTTGTTGAGATAATTTTAATTAGAAAAGTTCGCAACTTCAACCATTAATTTTGATTAAAATTTCTCTGTCTAATTTAAATCAACCCACACGCATTCCTAGCTGTCAATAGATGCCAGATGGCACTCCTTCCAAACTCTTCTAATTCAAATAAAGTTTGCATCTAAGAGCTTCCTCAACTCTAAAAAGTGTTTCTCAAAAAAAAAGAAAAACAACATAACTAAACAAAATCAAAACTTTAAAAGGTCCTATTAAATACGTCAATTTGAGCATAGCTAAGTAGATAAGACATTAATTACTATCCTAAAGGTCGATGGTTCGATCTCTCACCCCACAATTGTTGATCTAAAAAATCCTATTAAACATGTGTCAAAAATGTCAAAGATCTATTAGATATAAAATTAAAAGTTTAAAAATCTATTAAACACTTTTAAAATCCAATAACCTATTAGACACTTTATAAAGTTTAAAATCATGTTACACGTAAACACAAGTTCAAAATTTTATCAAACATAAACTTAAAAATTTAGGATGAAACTTGTAATTTAAGCTAATAGTTTTGTTTATCCCTTTATGGGATGAAAATGCTTGTCAGATGCCAGCTGAAAGCCTAAAACGAATCTGGTTGACAAGCCATCTCGCTCTCACACGGGCAGGGAGATTTCATTTATCCCGTTTGTCTTTTCTTGGTCCTGACATAAGTGGGTCAACTTGCCGCTATTTCCAGCATCAAGTTTCATGAGCTTGCAATACTCGGAAACTTCACAAATTCAGAAATAAAGAAATGCTTTTTCTGGCTTCCTCTACATCTTCTGTGACTTTTAAATCTACCAAAAACATATCCAACTTCATGATAGATAATTAAATTTCGCCAGCTCAAAAAGCTCTGGCAATTTTTAGTAGAGTTAGCCATGGCTGAATTTCTTATATAAAGGCTTCATAACTTCAATTTCAACATCACCATTCACCATCTTCTCGTCATCTCTGTTCACATAACCTCTCTACAATTCATTTCCTTTGGTATCTTTGGCCACAGCAAAGCATGTTTTCGTCTCACAAAGCTTCAACAATGCTTGTACTTTCTTTATTCATGGCTTCAGTAATGGCCGCTACGGCCGGCAACTTTCTCCAAGAGGTCGACATCACTTGGGGTGGTCCGCGCGCCAAGATATACGATGGAGGCCGACACCTCACTCTCTCACTTGACAAAGATTCAGGGTCTGGTTTCCAATCCAAGAAGGAGTATCTATTTGGAAGATTTGACATGCAAATCAAGCTAGTGCCTGGAAATTCTGCTGGCACTGTCACCACCTTTTATGTAAATTTCAACACGAACTCTCATACTTTTCGATCAATTTAAAATTTTCCCTTACAAACCTAACTCCATCTTTTCTTTGACGCAGCTGTCTTCTCAAGGAGCAGGGCACGATGAGATTGACTTTGAATTCTTAGGTAATTCGTCTGGAGATCCATACACTCTTCACACCAATGTGTACTCACAGGGAAAAGGAAACAGGGAACAACAATTTCACCTTTGGTTTGATCCTACAAAAGCGTTTCACACATACTCCATCGACTGGACTCCACAAAATATCAAGTAAGCGGTCCTTAATATAAGTTTTGATGTCCAGTTTTTTAAACTTGGGTTTTTCATTCCTTAACAAAACATTCTTTTCTTTTTTAGGTTTTTGGTGGATAACATCCCCATAAGGGTGTTCCGAAATTGGGAAACAATCGGCATTCCATACCCAAAAAGCCAGCCAATGAGAGTTTATTCAAGTCTATGGAATGCAGATGATTGGGCAACAAGAGGAGGACTAGTGAAGACCGACTGGACACAGGCCCCTTTCATTGCATCTTACAGAAATATCAATGTCAATGCATGTGTTATATCATCTAGTTCATCATCCTGTGGCTCTAAGTTTACCAATTCCTTCCAAGGTGGAACACAGAATGATCAAGGACTAGATGCTAAGAGTAGGAATAGAATGCGATGGGTGCAATCGAAGTACATGATTTATAATTATTGTACCGACTTCAAAAGATTCGCTCAAGGAGTTCCAGCTGAATGCAAGCGCTCAAGGTTCCCCTAAGAGATAGCAAGCCATGTCAAGTCGTTCCATGATTTGTTTCTTTAGTTCCTATTTCTTGTATTAAGCCTTCCGTTCATGTAATTCTTTATTCTTTTTTGTCCACATAATGAATTCCAAATAAAAGCCCATAATTCTATTTAACTCTTATTTTGTATAGCGTCAATTCCTAAATCCACGCATAAACACGAGAGTTCTCTCTTGATGCTTCTTTATCTGACACCAACAACCAACCATGATTCTAATACCTCCCTATTTGCAACCTAATCAAATCCTAGATAGAAGAACAATTTTATCTTTGAAAATAGAACTAATCCTATTCTTGTCACCAGACTTTTATACATGTTTTGTTTAAATTTTATGTTAGGAAACATTTTAGATTAAATTACAAGTTTGGTCTCTAAATTTTCAGATTTGTATTTATTTAGTCTTTGAACTTTAAATAATGTCTAATAAGTTTTTAAACTTTTAATTTTGTGTCTGATAAGTCTCTGAACTTTCAATTTTGTGTCTAATAGGTATCTTAACATATTTAAAATTTTAAAAAATTAACTAATATGTGAGATATACAATTAAATTTTATGTTTAATGAAACTTTAAACTTAGAATTGGTTGTCCAATAGGTTTATGAAATTAAAAATAAAAAAAAAAATCAAATAGGACTATTAGACACAAATGTGAAATTTTAAAGATTTATTGGACACAAAATTGAAAGTTTAAGGACATATTAAACATTTTTTTTAAGTTCAGAAACCTATTCAACACAATGAAAAAGACCTATACACTTTTTAAAGTGCATGGATCAAATAGACACAAACTTTAAAAGAAAAAAGAGGGAAAAAAATAGACATAAACATAAAAATTCATTAACTAAACTTGTAATTTAACCAACATTTTATTTTGATCATTAAATTTTTACTACAATATTTTTTTTTCTCCATATCTTTAAATTTTTATATTGCATATATTGAGCATAAGCTTAGCCTAAGTTCTTTTTTTTTTTTTTTTTTTTTTTTTGAGTTCAGCTTAGCCTAAGTTTTAAATGTGATAACAAATCAAACATGTGTGATGTCACCGTGATGCTATGTGACATTCTTTTGAAATGCACAAAAAAGCTTTAACTATCTCATAAATAAAGAAAACAACGAAACTTTAACTGTAAAGACAAAAATACATGTAAAGAAAAGTATGAGAAACAAAATAAATATCTACCATGGACTAAAATAAAATATGATTGAAATATTTATAGATATTTTTTAAATATATAATTTTTTTAATAGTATATTTAAATTTTATTTTAATTCTTTCAACTTTTGTCCCTTTCGATCTCTATGCTAATGACTATTTTGGTCATGTACTTTTTAAAATTGATCATTTTAGTCTATGTTTGTAAAATCCTAATATATGTTTTATATACACCAAATTTCCAAAGAATATATTAAGCGTTTGTGATGAAATTGTGATTAAAACGGGT
Organism: Trichosanthes truncata; assembly: GCA_033996785.1. Lineage (NCBI taxonomy): Eukaryota > Viridiplantae > Streptophyta > Magnoliopsida > Cucurbitales > Cucurbitaceae > Trichosanthes > Trichosanthes truncata. The sequence goes on from JAWPNB010000010.1 coordinate 59,012,940, forward strand.
TTAAAAAAAAAGTTGCCAAAATGACCATTCTCTAAAAGTATAATTGTATATGAACTATAATAGACATTTTGAAAAAAAAAAAAAAAAAGTTTTATAGTACAATGACGAAAATAGATTTTAAAAAATTATAAAAATAGATCAAAATGGACAAAAATGGAGATTATGGAAGCTAAAATAGAATTTACACCTAGCTCACGAGACCTTTATGATTTAGAAGCAAAAACTAAAGTGGGGAAGGTATAATTGAGAATTTAGATATGGCCATCCTGAAACCTAACGCTATCCTATCCTGTAGGAGAAAATGCCTGCCAGCTTAAACGGATCTTGTCCGTTGCTCCTCTCTTTCTCTTCCCTAGTCTGCACCGGCTATGATATCTGTGGGACAAAACTTATTATTATATCCAGCTTCACCTACATGCAAAATTTAGATGCTTTACTATTCAAATATGCCATTTTCTTGCTTCCTCTGCTCCTTCCTCCAAGGTTTTGGGCCCCTATCCAGCTCCACCATGGTTGACAAAATTTGCCAGCTTTGTAATCTCTGGCATTTTCTCAGCAAAGTAGATCATAGCGTTTTAGCTTTACGCTACCACTAACCAGTCTCAACACCTATATAAAGGCTTCTCAAATTCCAACTTCAACACCAATCATCGTCATCTTCTCATCTTACCCATTTCGAAAGCCTCTTTGTCATAACTTCTCTCTTGCGGAAGCAAAAGATGTCTCCTGATCCTTGCAAAGGTTCAACATTAATGCTTCTACTTTGTGTGTTCTTGGCTTCTGTAATGGCCGCCACCGCCGGCAACTTTCTCCATGACGTCGATATCACTTGGGGTGGTCCACGTGCCAAGATGCTAGATGGAGGCCGACATCTCACCCTCTCGCTTGACAAAGATTCAGGGTCCGGTTTCCAGTCTAAGAAGGAGTTTCTATTTGGAAGATTCGATGTACAAATGAAGCTCGTCCCTGGAAACTCTGCTGGCACTGTCACCACCTTTTACGTAAGCTCCAATACAAAATTCTAACCTAATCTTGACTTTTCTATGTAAAGTTCTTAATTTTAGATTTAACTCGCAATATGTTATCATGCAGTTGTCCTCTCAAGGAGGATCCCACGATGAGATTGACTTTGAATTCTTAGGCAACTCGTCCGGAGATCCATACACACTTCATACAAACGTTTACTCACAGGGAAAAGGAAACAGGGAACAACAATTTCACCTTTGGTTTGATCCCACCAAGGCCTTTCACACCTATTCTATCGACTGGTCTCCAGAAAGTATCAAGTAAGAGGGTCTTGCCATGCAAGCACTAATATCAATCTTCCTATATATTATTTAGCTTTCTTAATCACTAAACCACACTTTTCTCTCTCTCTCTCTTTTTTCTTTTTCAGGTTTCTAGTGGATAACATCCCCATAAGGGTATTCCATAACTGGGAAAAGATTGGAGTTTCTTACCCGAAGAGCCAACCCATGAGAGTTTATTCAAGTTTGTGGAATGCAGACGATTGGGCAACCAGAGGGGGGCTAGTGAAGACTGATTGGACACAAGCTCCTTTCACAGCATCATACAGAAACTTTAACGCCAATGGGTGTGTTGCATCATCTGGGTCATCGTCGTGTGGCTCCAAGTTTTCCAATACTTTGCAAGGTGGAGCACAAAGTGATAAAGGACTAGATGCCAAGAGTAGAAATAGATTGAGATGGGTGCAGTCCAAGTTCATGGTTTACAATTACTGCACCGACTTCAAAAGATTTCCTCAAGGCATTCCAGCTGAATGCAAGCGCCCAAGGTTCCTGTGAGAGGTTACACACCAAACTCAAAGCCATATTATACCGTTCAAGACAATCAACTGCTTCTGTGTCTCCTATATTAATATTGTTTGCTCGTGAGGATTTGGTTTCATGTTATTATTTTTATTCTTTTTGCATATAAAATTTGTAGTCATTAATTATCTCATTTTACCTCTCTCTATGTAATTGTCATTCTGAATAAATAAATTTTAAAATTTTTAAAATTTGTAAGATTTTAATTTTTTTTTTCTAAAATAGAATACAGAATAAAAGATTTCTTAGTAATCAACTTCTTTTTTAAAAAAATAGAATGATAAAGAAATGAAATAGATATAAAGCAAACATTAAATCACATGGCATATTCAAAAATAAATCATAAAATATTATGAAACATAGGATACTTAAAAATTAGATTACAAATTTTGTGTTTGGACTTTGATAATGGTGTCTATTTGGCTTTTTTTAATTTTAAAAAAATTCAAATGAAATAACATCGTAAAGTGGAAAGTTCAACAAATCTTTCTTGTCCAAACAACATATATCAAATCTCTTATATAGACAATGTTATGCAATTTGTCTATCACATCATGTCAAATCAACAAATATTTCTTCAAAATAAGCATGTCATGTAATTATTTAGCTAATGGAGTTATTAACATAAATGGTACATAAATTACAGTTTAAAATTTATGACTGTAATCTAGATTCTTTAAAGTTTATGGACTAAATTGACACAATTATAATCAAAGTTTACAAACTAAATTATAATGCAACTTCAATAAAATAAATCCTTGAAAGAACTGTCTTTTTTTTTTAATATATATAATCGAAAGATAAGAACTGTCTCTTTTTTCTTGACCACTTTTAAAAGTTGAAAATTCAATTTTTTGAAAAAGAAAAAATTGTCGATAATTCAAAAAAAATAAAACATGAAACAACTTAATTATTATAGGTGGGCTGCAAAAAGATGAGTGCAGCTCAGGATGCACCCAAATTTTTTCCTTATTATAGTGTGAGGGTAAAATCCTATAACCCTTAAATATAATTTCTTGGTCGAAGAGGTCTTTGGGTCTTGGCCAATCATGTTCGAACACCTAGCACTCTAACTAGTTCAACCTCGATTCACTCGAGCAAGGAAGACTACCCTCAGACTCCCATTGGACAATCATCATAGCCTCGACCAACCGAGACAAGCTAACCATGGCTCTCGCTCATTAACCTCAAATGTTGTTGACCACTCACCAAGTTCAATAAGATCAGTCAGTTTTCCACATCTTCTATCTCTGAACTCTTAGGGGGCGTTTGGAGCACCATTTTGGAATCAGAACCCTTGGAATCGGAACCCTGGGGGGTTTGTTCTGGAGGGTTTGAAAGCCTGGGAATCAGAAAACAGTGTTTGAGGTGCAGTGTTCTGAACCCTGGGAATCAGAAAACAATGTTTTTGGGGTGCAGTGTTCTGAACCCTGAGAATCAGGAAACAGTGTTTGGAGTGCAGTGTTCTGAACCCTAGGAATCAGGAAACAGTGTTTGGAGTGCAGTGTTCTGAACCCTTGGAGTGCAGTGTTCTGAATCCTGGGGTTGTGCAGTTTTTGTTTTTCCTTTTTTCCTTTGCTACTTTGGTCTCTTTTTTTTTTTCCTTTCCTTATATTCTAGTGGCAATCCTTGGTTAGTTTTAGAATCCTTTGTGTAAGTTGGGTAATTTTTTTTAGTACTTTTGAACGGACCTTTTAATTAGTATAAGAATGAGAAATTTGTTACTGGAAATGCAAATAATTACTTCCTAAAGTATGAAATTTAGTTAGGTTTATGGCATCTATAAAAAAAACAGTTGTAATAATTTATTATTTTTTACAAAAAAAAAAAGTGAGTTTCCAATGAAAAATAATTACTTTGTCAAATATCAAATTTGGTTAGGTTTATGACAAGTATTAAAAAAAATATTTGTAATATTTTATTGTTTTTTACCAAAAAAATGTGAGTTTCCAATGAAAAATCAACATACTTTGTCAAATATCAAATTTGGTTAGGTTTATGACAAGTATAAAAAAAATATTTGTAATAATTTATTGTTTTTTACCAAAAAAAAAATGTGAGTTTCCAATGAAAAATCAACATACTTTGTCAAATATCAAATTTGGTTAGATTTATGACAAGTATAGAAAAAAAACATTTATAATAGTTTATTGTTTTTTACAAAAAAAAAAAATGTGAGTTTCCAATGAAAAATAATTACTTTGTCAAATATCAAATTTGGTTAGGTTTATGACAAGTATAAAAAAAACATTTGTAATAATTTATTGTTTTTTACAAAAAAAAAAATGTGAGTTTCCAATGAAAAATAATTACTTTGTCAAATATCAAATTTGGTTAGGTTTATGACAAGTATAAAAAAAATATTTGTAATAATTTATTGTTTTTTACAAAAAAAAATGTGAGTTTCCAATGAAAAATATTGTTAAATATCAAATTTGGTTAGGTTATGACAAGTATAAAAAAAATAAAACATTTGTAATAATTTATTGTTTTTCAAAAAAAAAAGTGAGTTTCCAATGAAAAATAATTACTTTGTCAAATACGAAATTTGGTTAAGTTATGACATGTATAAAACAAACATTTGTAATAATTTATTGTTTGTTACAAAAAAGATGTGAGATACCATTTAAAAAATAATAATGGAAGAGACGGGAGAGAGATAAGAAAACGTGATAATGAAAACATGCGCCAAATGAAGAGCAAATCGGTGTGTTAGAAATCAAAACCCCCCTATTTCACTATGCAAAACTATGGGGTTGTGTTTCAAAACCATTGAGTTTTGAACACAGTGGCCCAAACAAGGGTTTGGGTTTGAATTCCAAAACAACCCAACCCAACCCATTGCTCCAAACACCCCCTTAACATGATCAATCAACCAACTGCTATTAAAAGAATATTGGACATCAATCACTATGGATTGGTCTAGTGGTTCAAGTCAGGGTGACCACCAACCATCTGCCAATGTAAATTTTAAAGCGCTTAGAGAGAATATGTTCAAAGTCATGGTGGTCACGTATCTAAGATTTAATATCTTACGAGTTTCTTTGACAACTAAATATAGCACTAGCTTAACAGTAATTGACACGTATCATCGACTAAGAGATTAGCCCCAAATGTTGTTGAATTAAATATATATATATATATATATATAGTACTTTCAATCACTATACAATTCACCAAAGTTACCAAACCAATGCCACACCAATGCCCTTACTGGCATATATCGAAATTGACAGTAGAGTATTTGACCTCGACATATAGTTCGATTGAATTTATTTAATCCACTTCATTGAGAAATTTTGACTTAGAAATGTTTGCAACTTCGACCATTAATTTGTATTCAAATTTCTCAGTCTAATTTAAATCAACTCACCAGCATTCCTTAGCTGTCATAGGATGGCACACCTTCCAAATATAAACCGGGTTGATGGTCTCTGTGCTAGAAAGAGATTCCAGCATCTCGATTACTACGAGCTGCAGCTTGGGGAGGTTATATTAGAGAGGACTGAGGAGGGCTATAAAAATTTAAATTTCAAACGCGTATTGATGCTTTTTATGCCAAGAAAATGCTTGCCAGTTGCCAGATAAGACGGGTTTGGTTGACAAACCATCTCTCTCTCACGCGCAGGGAGATTTCTTTATCCCGTTTGTCTTTTCTTGGCTCTGACGAACGTTAGTGGGTCAATTTGACACTATATGATTCCACCGTCAAGTTTCCAGAGCATGCAATAATTGGAAGCTTCTGATTCAGAAATAAAGAAGTGCTTTTTCTAGTTTCCTCTGTTCCTTCCGTGACTCTCAAATCTATCATAAACATATCCCACTCCATAAATTTTTGCCAGCTCAAAAGGATCTGGCATATTTTTAGTAGAATAAGCCATGGCTGAATTTTCTTATATAAAAGCTCATAAGTTCAATTTCATCATCACCATTCACCATCTTCCCCTCATCTCTGTTTACATAGACCTCTCTACAATTCGTTTCCATTCAGCTTCGGCCACAACAAAGCATGTTTTCGTCTCACAAAGTTTCAACAATGCTTGTACTTTCTTTATTCATGGCTTCAGTAATGACCGCAACAGCCGGAAACTTTCTCCAAGAGGTCGACATCACTTGGGGTGGTCCGCGCGCCAAGATATTCGATGGAGGCCGACACCTCACCCTCTCACTTGACAAAGATTCAGGGTCTGGTTTCCAATCCAAGAAGGAGTACCTATTTGGAAGGTTTGACATGCAAATCAAGTTGGTGCCTGGAAACTCTGCTGGCACCGTTACCACCTTTTACGTAAGTTTCAACATGAACTCGCACACTCCGCAATCAAATTTAATTTTCCCCTTGTAAACCTATCTAACTCAATCTTTTCTCATGCAGTTGTCTTCTCAAGGCCCAGGACACGATGAGATTGACTTCGAATTCTTAGGCAATTCATCTGGAGATCCATACACACTTCACACCAATGTGTACTCACAGGGAAAAGGAAATAGGGAACAACAATTTCACCTTTGGTTTGATCCTACAAAGGCGTTTCACACATACTCCATCGACTGGACTCCACAAAGTATCAAGTAAGTGTTAGTTTAAGTCTTAATGTTTAGTTTTATAAACCTTGTTTTCCCGTTCCGTAACAAAGCCTTTTTTCTTTTTCAGGTTTTTGGTAGATAACATTCCCATAAGGGTGTTCCGAAACTGGGAAACAATTGGCACTCCATACCCAAAAACCCAACCCATGAGAGTTTATTCAAGTCTCTGGAATGCAGATGATTGGGCAACAAGAGGAGGACTAGTGAAGACGGATTGGACACAGGCCCCTTTCTCTGCATCGTATAGTAATATCAATGTCAATGCATGTGTCGTGTCATCTGGGTCATCATCTTGTGGCTCCAAGTTTACCAATTCCATGCAAGGTGGAACACAAAATGATCAAGGACTAGATGCTAAGAGTAGGAATAGAATGCGATGGGTGCAGTCAAAATACATGATTTATAATTACTGCACCGACTTTAAAAGATTCCCTCAAGGTGTTCCAGCTGAATGCAAGCGCTCAAGGTTTCTGTGAGAGATTGCAAGCCATCTCGACCCATTCCATGATTGTTTCCTTGTTCCTATTTCTTGTATTGTCAGTTTTAAGCCCATTCATGTAATTGTTTATTCTTTTTTTTTTGCATATAATGAATTCCAAATAAAAGCCCATTATTCTTTTTACCTCTTGTTCTTCATTAGCAGCAATTCCTCCTCAATCCACGCACAAACACATGGACTCCCTCTCTGCTTCTTTATCAGACACCAACACCACCAACTATGATTCTAATACCCGACAATTTGCAGGTTAATCTAAAACGTATTACACTCTAGTCCATATGTCACTTGAAAGATTTGCAAAATGCTTAAGACAAGGATCTCCTCTACCATGGCTTGGAAAGGGAGAACAAAAATAAGTGGTAGAAATTTGAACACCACTATTGACAATCCGTACAAGTTATCAAACTATCTAAAGGACAAAGCCTACATCTGTTCATTGGCGAAACAAGGTACAAAACTCCCCCCGGAGCTCACGTTTCAATTCTGTATTTATTGGATTGTTTGGTGCATTGGCGTGGTTGGCCTAAGATTCTAGAATTTTAGAAGAAACTAGACAATCACAATGTACCTCAGAATTGAACCTCAAGGTTACCGTGTGACTTTGTTATTTTCCAATTCACTCATATTCATTTACTCACTAACCTAGGAGACTCAATTCTGTTCAGAATGAAAGAACAGTTTCAATTCAAGCAAGTCATTAAAATTTCAGAACATATAAAATCATACAAAGTTTCTTAATATCTATCCTCGTTTTTGTTTCTCAAACACCTTGTAGTAGGTTATTCCAGGAAATCAGATTAGATCATCAAAAGGACTGAAAGATAAAAAAATAACTAGAGATGCTCGAAATTTTCCAGTTAAAGGCAGAAGCTATATGCCTATAAGCAAGTTGATAGCGAAAAAATAATGTCATGAACAAGCGTACCTCAGAGATCCTCAACGTTCATCCAGCCTAATAAGTCGCTTTTCAGCTTTGTCCTTCTTAATCTTTACTATTTGTTCAGCTTTCGAGTTCACCACTCCATTCTTTTCCATCTTTTCCAAAAAATTCTCCATCTCCAAGAGATTAGAAGACTTCCTTTTGCTTGACGCTGTCCTCGTTACTCTTCTTCGGAGATATCTCATCTTTTTCTTTTACCTTCAGACTTGCCTTGTAATTGTTCTTCACATAAGCCGATTTCTTCCATCGCTTCTCGATATTCAACTTTCTTCTCAAATTCACAGCGTTTTCCTCCTCCTGTTGCTGTATCAACATCGTCTTCAACTTCTTGAGCTTCAACATTCGTTTCTCCTCCAACGCTCATTACTGATGCTGAACTCTCACCAAATTCTCCATCTCCAATTGATCGATTGCTCTATCCTTCTTTCTCTTCAACTCACCGATCTCTGCCGCCAATTTCTATATCCTTCTTTCGGTTCCCAGTTCTAACTCATAATTACGTCGAAGTTGGGCGTCCGCGCCACCTGAGCAAATAATTTATAATTATTCAATTTAATTACTAGTTTAATCTCTCAACCTTTTTATTAATTTAGTGTTTAAACTTTAAAAAATATTTCATAATTTTCTCTATCTTCAATTTTATACCTAATAGATCATTCAAAATTTTAAAAAATGAACCTGGAGATCCTAACCATTTAGGTCTCTTTTGATAATCATTTAAGGCCCCGTTTGATAATCATTTGATTTTTAATTTTTGATTTTTGAAAATTAAGCTTGTTTTCTCTCAATTACTCTACAATGATTTTCATCTCCTTTAAAGAAGCATTTGAATTCTTAGTTAAATTCTAAAAACAAAAACAAGTTTTTGAAAACTACTTTTTTTAGTTTGCAAAACATGGCTTGGTTTTTGAAAATATAAGTAAAAGTTAGATAACAAAATAAGTAGATCAATGGGTGTGAGTAGTATCTATAGGCTTAATTTTCAAAAACCAAAAACCAAAAACCAAATGGTTATCAAACGGGACCTTAGTTTTTGGTTTTTGATTTTTAAAAATTAAGTCTATAAATACTACCCTCACTCATGGATTTACTTGTTTTGTTTTTAGAATTTGGCTAAGAATTCAAATGTTTTTTTTAAGATAGGTGAAAACTATTGTAGAGAAATTTAGAGAAAACAAGCTTAATTTTCAAAAATCAAAAACCAAAAATCAAATGGCCATTAAATGGGGTCTTAGTTTTTTATTTTTAGTTTTTTAAAATTAAGTCTATAAATACTACTTCCACCTATGAATTTCCTTTTTTGTCATCTACTTTTTACATATGTTTTCAAAAACTAAACCAAGTTTTGAAAACTAAAAAAAGTAAGCCCAATTTGATAATCATTTGGTTTTTAGTTTTTAAAAATTAAGTGTATAAATACTACTCCCACTTATGGGTTTCCTTGTTTTGTCATCTACTTTTTACATATGTTTTCAAAAACTAAGCCAAATTTTGAAAACTAAAAAAAGTAGGCCCGGTTTGATAACCATTTGATTTTTTTGTTTTTAAAAAAACCTATAAATATTACTTCCATCGATCTATAGGTTTCCATGTTTTCTTATCTACTTTTTACATATGTTTTCAAAAACCAAGCCAAGTTGTGAAAACTAAAAAAAGTAGTTTTCAAAATTTTGTTTTTATTTTTAGAATTTGGCTAGAAATTCAAATGTTCCCTTAAAAAAGATGGAAACCATTGTAGAAATGATGCAAACCATTGTAGAGAAATTATGAGAAAATAAGCAAAATTTTCAAAAAATGAAAAACAAAAAACCTAATGGATATCAAACGGGGTCATGGTTTTCAAAATTTTGTTTTTTGTTTTTGGAATTTGGCTAAGAATTCAAATATTTTCTTAAAAAATATGAAATGCATTGTAGATAAATGATGAGAAAACAAACATAATTTTCAAAAACAAAATGGTTATCAAACGAGGTTTAAATTTTCAATTTTGTTTCTAGTAAGCCCATGAAATTTAAAAACGTCAAATAGGTCAATGACCTATTAGACACAGAATTGAAAGTATAATGACCTATTAAACACTTTTTAAAGTCCAATGACCTATTTAACACAAAATTGAAAGTTTAAGAACTTATTAGACATTTTTTAAAGTTTAGGGATCAAATAGACACAATCCTGAAAGTTCATGGACTAAACTTGCAATTTAATCTTTAATTTTTATGAGTTAAAATTACGAATTTTATCCTGAAACGTTTTATTTGGGCATAATTTTGATTTGGTTATTATAATTTCGGTTTTTTTAATTCAACAACATGTAGGGTGGGGATTCAAACCTCTTACCCTCTGATCGAGAATATAGTGTCCTAACTAGTTGAGTTCTACTTAGGTTAACAATTTTGTTTCAATTTGATTCATATGATTTTAGAAGTTTGAATTTGATCCCTAAGGCTTAGTCAAAACTTGCAAATCATCCATGCAGGGTTTTCTATTTGGTTTTATACTCCTTTCATTGAGGTCGTAGGTTCAAAATCTTCGAACCCCTACATTTATTGTACTGAAAAATACAAATTAAAAAATTATAGGAGCTAATTGAAACCAAACCTAACCCATATGAAATAAATTTAAGCTTTTAAAATTGCATAAAACGAATCAAAATTAAACTCAAATCATACGAATCAATATTTTTTTTATTTAACCAATTTTGATGCATCTAAAGCTTTGGATTACTAAAATTATCATTTATGTATCATTTTGCCTAAATTTACAAATCTAGGTTTATTTTTTTAAGTACAACAAATAAGGGTATGGAAGATTTGAACTTCCAACCTCAAGAAAATTACCGCTAATTTTTTTAGTACAACATGTCAATTACTGTTGAACTATGCTCACTTTGGCATTTATAAATTTAGATTCTTAACTTATTTTATTAGTTTATAAATTTTCTATAAATGAGAGACACATGTCTAATATGATTGCATGTATAGCTCAACTGGTTAAGACATATACTCCCAACCAAAAGGATTAAGGAGGTTCGAATCTCCCTAACCTGTATGACTCAAAAAAAGGAAAGAAATTACAAAAAAAAAAATGATTGCATGAGCAAAGTGTATATTGGTGTAATGCTTTTTGGAACACAGAATACATTTGTAATTATCTATACAATTTGATATACTTATGTGGGTATGCTTTGGGGTTATTCGTTTGCAGCCCAATAAACATTAGTTTTGTTGGGCTTTAAATGGGCCGTAAACTGGGTGAAAAAAAACCCAAATTGGAGCCCAACTGGGTCCATGGAACATCACTTTCTCTCTTTCCTTGTGAGCTGAGTCAGTATCAAGAGCAAACAAAATTTAAAATGTCGATGTTAATGAAAATGTCGAAGTCTCAATTTTATGAAAATATTGATAAAATGTCGATGTCGATGAATATTTCTAAAAAAATTTAAAAACAAAAAATACAAAAAAATTAAATTAAATTAATAAATAAGCATATTACACTTTTGGAGTTACATTTTCTTACTATTTTTAAAAATATTTCATCAATTTTATACGGTATTGTAAAAATGTCGATTTTTTCTTTATGTTGATGTCGAACCCATAGACATAAAAATATCAATGAAAATGTTGATATATGGACAGAAATTTAATATCATGAGATGAGCCAACCACTTTCTTAGACCATTTTTTTCACCCGTACCATTTCCCTTTCCCTTTCGTACGTTACCGAACAACATTGAAAATAAAAAACAACGTACTTCTGCTGTTACTTTCACGTTTACTTTTCGTTTGATTTTGTGTTGGGGTTTGGTTTCCCCATGGAAGGCACTCAGAGAGACAAGTGCAGAATTCAGAGAATGGAGGAAAGTGAAAATGGAGTTGGCCCTTTGGCAGTCAGCGACGACATGTCGACCAAGAAGACGGTGAGCAGAGCGACAATTCCTGAACTCGAATCCAATACGATTATTATTATTATTATTAATTAATTAATTGGGTGCGGGCGGGACCATAAATGCATTGCATGTGTACCACTGCCCATCATCATTCAATTTTTCTCCCTACTTCGTTGCCCCTTCAAACACGCATAGTTTCCTCTCCCACATCGATAAAATTATTCCTTGGCCCCACTTTTATATTACAATTATCGGGATTGCGTATTGAGGGTGGCCTTTTTTTTTTAATTTTACATCAGCGGCAACCGATCCCGTTGCTTTGGCTCAAATCCCTCCGGGTCTGATCATGCCTTTTTCTTTCTGCTCAATCATTCATACAACACCCCAGGAAAAAGTTCTTTAATTGCTTTTTTTTTTCCTTTTATAAAAAAAAAAAAAGGTTTTTGATGACTGGTAAAAAGTTAGATTATTTTATATTTCAAAATCATTAGTGATGTGTCGGTTTTAATTGTTTTAAAAAAAATATACAAAGCTATCAGAAACAAATAAGGTTAAATTATAAGTTTTGCCCTTAAGAATAAATTTATAAATTTTTAAGGTTAAATTATCAATTTAATTCATGAATTGTCAATTTTAAAAATGTCAAATAGGTCTATAAACTTTCAATTCTATGTCTAATAGGTTCATGACATATTCAATGTTTTTTTTAAAAAAAATTAACGAATCTATTAAACATAAAATTGAATGCTATGTCTAATAGGAAATTAAACTTTCAATTTTGTATCTAATACCATAAGCTATTTTGACACAAACATGAAAGATCGAGAACTGAACATATAATTTAACCAACTTTCAATATTGTTTTTAAAACTCTTGGCATTTCAATTTTGTGTACAATAAATTCATGACTTTAAAAAAACATCTTAATAGATCAACGATTTATTTTATAATTACATGTCAGACATGATATTGAAAATTTAGGGATCCACTGGCCAAGATTAAAGTGTGTTTTTTATATATTGTTTTTGAATCTTAATTGAAAAAAAAAATTAGGAAAAGGAGTGGTTAGAGGAAGTGTTGGAGAGTGGTGGGGGAGTGGCCATTTTAGGTAATGAAGTTGAAGGAGTGCAAGGAAATGGGGGATGGGGCATTATTTCTCTATAATCAAAAGGTTTTGATAGTTTTGAGGACTTGTGACCAAAAGAGAGAGACATGTTGCACTAAAATGAAAGGGAAAAAGTTGAATCCAAAGTTTGGTAGCCAAAAGCTTTAAATAATTATTCAACTTCTTTAAACAAATAAAGCAAAACTTGTCTCTTGATGATAAAAAGGAACTAATTCATGTTTTTTTCTTCAAATATATGTGGTCACTTTAATTTTATTGGTTTGTTTATATTATATTTAATAAGTAAGTAGATTTAATTAGTACTTTTATGCCCTGTTTGATAACCATTTTATTTTTTATTTTTAAAAATTGTGTTGTTTTTTCACAATTTCTCTACAATGGTTTTCATCTTCTCCATAATGATTTTCATCGTTCTTAAGAAAACATTCGAGTTTCTAGCTAAAGTTCAAAAACAAAAACAAGTTTTTGAAAACTACATTCTAATCTACTATAAAAAGTTGAATCCAAATAGACTAGAAGGTTAATGTTTTCAAAGTGTTTTTTTTCTTTAAGAAAATAATCTTAACTATTTTCAAAGGATGTTACTTATGAAAATAAATCGACAAAAATAACTTCGTAAAAACAAATTTTCTAATTTATTTTTCACTTACTGTTGTTTACGAAAATAAAATTACATTTTTAAGTTTAACTCCCAAATAGGATTTTTGGAACTAGCTTTAGGATATGTTTGGAAGTGATTTTAAAATTGTTAAAATCACCTTTGTCACGTTCAAAATTACTTCAAAACATGCCTTTAATGATTCAAAATCAACTTAATATTTAATGTTTGTTTTCATTTTTCAAAATAAAATTTTCATCAGTTTTTCTTTTACCTTTTTATATTTACTTAAATAATATATAAAAAGAAAAACCTTTAAAACTTGACTATAAACTGTGTAAAACAAAAACATTGCCCAACGATCTTAAATTAATACTCTATATATTAATTTTTAAAAAAAGTTATTTTGCTAATGATTTCCTTTTTCTTCTTTTTCTCAAAGAGGGTGGTTCTCTTTAAATCCAAATAAAGAAAAGAAAACAATAATTACTAAAATGGCACATGGTTCATTTTGAAAACGAAATCATTAATTGAAAGGTAAAATTTCAAAGGGACAGAAACAACAAAAATGATGGGTGGATGAAAAATTGATCAAATCTCAAATAATTTCACATCTAAAACTATAAAATAAATTTTTTTTTAAAAAAAAGTTGCATCATCTTCAATTATAGGGCTCTTTGACTTAGGTAAAATTGGAAATCTTTGGTGTGATTTTTTTTTAATAATATCATGAGGGGTACTAAGAATAAGTACGGATGGTGGTGGGTGATGGGCGAAATATTTTTTTTTTTAAATTTGGAAAAGGTTAAAAAATAGAGAAAGAGGGAGTGTTTGGATGGCGAGAAAATGCAAAAAGAAAATTGTAGTGAGAGAAAGAGAAAGTGGAAAGCAAGAAAAGACATGAGGTGGCTCTGATCACATGGAGCCCCATATGCCCAACAAAACCAAATCTCTATCCCAATCCCAATGACCAATAAACCCTTTCTTGGTTTCCTTCTTGGAAGCATCACCACCACCATATCATTATTGGAGAATTTGTATAGATAACTTCTGTTCACATGCTTTAATGTCATTTGATCTGCATTATGAAATTAATGACATATGATTTTTTGGTACTCTGCAACTCGTCTAAATTATTGGAAGGGCAGCATACTCTTACTCTCGTACTCTTGTCCTCGCTTCCGTTCTCGCTCTTCTCTAACTTAATTTTATATTTTTTCTTTCTTTTCAATTTTTTCTTCTTCAATCTCGTTCTCGTTCTCGCTCTCGCTCATCTCTGACTTAATTTTATATTCTTTTCAATCTTTTCTTCTTCAATCTCACTTTCGCTCCTTCTCACTCTCGCTCTTCTCTAACTTAATTTTATATTCTTTCCAATCTATTCTTCTTCGATCTCGCTCTCGCTAATCTCTGACTTCATTTTATATTCTTTTTAATCTTTTCTTCTTCAATCTTGCTTTCACTCGTTCTCGTTCTTCTTTGACTTAATTTTATATTATTTCCAATCTCTTCTTCCTCAATCTCGTTCTCACTCATCTCTGACTTAATTTTATATTCTTTTCAATTTTTTCTTCTTCAATCTCGCTTTCGCTGTTCTCGTTCTTGCTCTTCTCTGACTTAATTTTATTTTCTTTCCAATATCTTCTTCTTCAATCTCACTCTCGCTCTTTCTCGCTCTCGCTCTTGTCTGACTTATTTTTTTTCTTTCTTTTTTTCAATCCTTTCTTTTTCAATCTCACTCTCATTCCTCGCAATTATGAGCGAGAGTGAGAGACTCCATGAGAGAGAGCAAACATCTTTTAAGATTCAAGCAATTTTGCTGACGTGGCAAGTGAGAGCGAGAACAAAAATTAGTAGCGAGAGTGTTACCCTATCTGAGAGCGAGAAGCCCTCATACTGTCCTGCTGGGTAATTTTGCGCGCATTGCCACGTCAGAATGAGTCATATTTCATTATTTTTATATGACAGGTCATCTTGCATTAAAGTGCATGAAAATGGGTCTTTCGTACAAAAATCCCATCATTATTCAACTATATCCTTTATTATTATTTTTTATTTACAAATTTAGTCCGGTATTTTAGGCACAATTTCAATTGGATCTCTACCAACATGAGCATAACTCAATTAGTTAAGGTATCATTTCTTCGACCAAAAGGTCGGATGTTCAAATCTCCACCCCACATGTTATTAAAGTCTTATTTGATAACCATTTGGTTTTTTATTTTTAAAAATTGTGCTTGTTTTCTTATTATTTCTCTTCAATTAGTTTCATCTTTCTAAAAAAAAACACTTGAATTCTTTGCTAAATTCCAATAACAAAAACAAGTTTTTGAAAACTACGGTCCCGTTTCACAACCATTTAGTTTTTGAAAATTTAGCCTATAAATATTATTTTTACATATGGATTTCCTTATCTACTTTTTACATATATTTTCAAAAACCAAGCCAAATTTTGAAAACAAAAAAAAAAAAGTAGTTTTCAAATTTATGCATTTGTTTTTTGAATTTGGCTAAGAATTCAAATGTTTTCTTAAGAAAGATGAAATACATTATAGAGAAATGACAAGAAAATAAGCACAATTTTCAAAAACAAAAAACCAAATTGTTATCAAACAGACCTTTTTTTTTTTTAGTTTTCAGAACTTGACTTGGTTTTTGAAAACATATGTAACAAGTAGATAACAAAATAAGGAAACACATAGGTAGAAGTAGCAGTTATGACTTAATTTTCAGTTATGGCTTAATTTTCAAAAACCAAATGGGGTTTGAACTATTCAATTTGTTATCTATAATTTTAAAAGTTTCAAATTAGTTCCTAAAGTGTAGGCTTTGTTTTATTTTTCTTCCAAGGATTTGAGTTTAGTTCTAATTTGATTTCTATGATTTAAAAAATTTTATAAGTATAATTTAGAGTTAATTAAAAACAAAAGAAAATATGTAGATTTTTTTAATGAGAAAAACATAATATAAAAACGATTCATGAGATTTAACTAAATAACAGAAAGTAACCATAAGAATTAAATTGAAACTAAACTATAGAAACTAAATTAAAATTTCTAAAATTTTAGGACCAAATTGAAACTATGCCATAGCATAAAAGCCAAATCAAAATCAGATATGTTATTTAATATTTATTTTATTTATTGTAATGTTGCATGAATTGGGATTAATAAATAATTAATTAAGGGGCAGAGGAAATTGAAAAATTAAATTTTGGGGGCTCAAGGTGGTGGGGCTACTGATTAACGCCACGTGGCGACCATGCCAAGGCTAGTGATATAGATCATAGGATGAAGAGAGTGGGGAGGCACATGGGTGGTGTTTGCTTCAAGAAAATCATGTGATCACATGTGCTTTCTCTCTCTCTCTCTCTCTTTTTTTCCTTCTTTTCGTGGGCCCATTTTCTATATCTTTCTCTCTCTAAAGTGTAACATTCCACGCGCCTCACTTCGTCCCCATTGCGCGTTGGTCTCTATTTCCTTTCCACTTCACTTTTTTTTTTTTTTTTTTTTTTTTTTTTTGAAAATTCTACAAAGTTATTTTGGATTAGAAGGTTTTCTTAAATTCCGTTTGGAATTGTTGTATCGGGTAATTATACTTTTAGAAAAATCAGCGTATTTGGTAAATTTTAATTTTAAATATACGAAATTGTTGTGATTTAGTTATAATAATTAATATCAAAATTATTATAAGATAATTATTTTAAAATATATATAATTTAAATTGCAAGTAACTTTAAATTATTTGATAAAAGTCTAAGAAAAACAATTGTTATAAAAAACTGAATAAATCTAAATTTCCTTGATATAGGAGTATAAACGTAGAACAAATATAAAAGGATAGATTTGGTTTTTTTTTTTTTTAATTTAGTCAGAAGATAGCAAATTTTTAGGAAAGTTGAATTCAAAAGCTAGTATGAGCTTGATTTTGAACATAAGAGCAAACTACAAAGCGATTTTAGAAACCTAAACGGTTAAGATTCTTCCCTAATTGATTTTTGCTCCTGCAAATGCAATTCCAAACAGGGTCTTAGTAGCAAAGGTTAAATTATAAGTTTAGTCCATCAAGTTTAAGGTATGTGTCTATTTTATCTCTAATCTCTAAACTTACTTTAAAAAGTGTCTAATAAGTCTTTGAACTTTCAATTTTGTGTCTAATAGGTTTCTAAACTTTAAAAAAATGTCTAATAAGTGTCCTTGAACTTTGTGTCTAATAGGGTCCTAAACTTTCATTTTTGTATTAGTAAGTTCGTGAATTTTAAAAAACGTAGAGTAGATTGAAGATCTATTAGGCACAAAATTAAAAATTTAGAGACTTATTGAACACAAAATTGAAAATCTAAGAATCTATTAAACACTTTGACCAAATAGATACAGATCTGAAAGTTTAAGGACCTATTAGACCCTCTTTAAATTAAAGAACCAAATAGACACAAATATGAAAGTTTAGAGACTAAACTTGTAATTTAACCTACAACAAAGTAGAGATAAGAATTTGAACCTCAAACCTTTAAGAAAGTAGTAGTGAATACAATGTTTTTATATTATTAATTAATTATGTAACACTAAAATAAAGTGAAGAGCAATTTTTGTTTTAGGTTTAAATTTAAGTTGATCCTTCAAACTTTCAAAATTATTTTATTTTGATTCATAAACTTTTAAAATGTCCATTTTTATCGCTAGATCTTTAAGTTTATTCCATTTTAATTACTAAACTTTTGAAATGCTTGTTTTAATCTACAAACTTTGAAAATTTAACCATTCCAGCCATTACCTTTATTTTGGTTTTAAAGAATTGATAAGGTAAATTCAAGTGGGTATAACATATTAACATTTATATAAGTAATGGAAAAGTAAATATTAAGTAAAACGGTAAAAAAAAAAAACCGATATTAATTGACAAAATAATATGGCTTGGACCAACATGATTATGATTTAAAAGATCTAGTGCTAAAATAAACATTCAAGCCTAAAATTAAAAGAAGAAGAATATGTAATTAGAGTCAATTAAATAGAATTCAATTAATTAAGATATATCTTCGACCAACGAATCAAAGTGAATTTTAGAGATGTTGAACTCAAATAACCAAAAAAAAAATTGTGCATCAGGTGGAAGAAAGTTCACTCGCGTACGGCGGCGTTTGAAAGACACGAAATTCCAAAAGCAGAGGACTTGAGGTGAAGGCCAAAAATGGTGGGCCACAGCTTCGTTGGCATTGACATTTCCAGAGCTCAACAATAATTTAACTCTCTCCCTTCTTCTTCTTCCGTCTTCGTTCCCATTCAATTCACACGCCCCTTCCTCTCTCTACATTCCTCTTTCCTTCTCTTCTCTCTCGCGGCCATGGACAAAACTCAATTTCAAAGTCTCAAACTCGCCGTTCAGGCCAAACCAACAACCACTCCTCGCCAAAAAACCCCAATCCTCAACGCATTGCACAAATCCTCTCCCCATCGCATCGCCCGCCGCAGAAAACCCACCCGCATTGCCAAGAAGATTCACCGTAACGACGAAGCCGATGAGAAGGAGGCCGTCGAACGGAAGATTCGCGCCTTGCAGAGCATCGTCCCGGGAGGGGAGTCGCTCGGAGTTGACAAACTATTCGAACAGACGGCCGAGTATATTATGAATTTGCAGCATCAAGTGAAGGCCATGAGAGCGCTCTCGACCTTTTTTGAGAGCTTGGAGAAGGAGAAAAGCAAGTGCGGCGGAGGTTGAAGAAGATGAGTTACTCTTTTGATTTTTGATTTTTTTTTTTCATTCGGTTTATTATTTTTTCTTTCCATGTGAGGAAAGATCGGGCGCTTGAATTCTCAGTCGCTCCATCGTTTTCTCTGTTAGTTGGGAGCAGGATTTCGAATCCTTTTTCCTGTTTATGATCATCTTCATCATCATCTTTTATACTATTTGCTGGTAAATCTGTGTAGCTTTCTAATGAATAGAAAATCAAATTCGATATGGTTAGTAATAACAAAGTGGGGTGAGAGTTCAACAATGTGTTCATGCTGTTTCATTAATCTGGGCAGAGGTTTTCATGGTGAAGGAATTTTGTACTTGAATATGAAATGCTCTCAGTTTGTCACCTTATATTCTTTATAGCCATTAATGTGCCATCTACTGCAGTTCAGATTGCATTTAATCTTTGATTCAGTTTTTATTTTTACTTTTCCTTGTGTTGTGGTAGTTTTTGAAAAAAAAAAGAAAAAAAGAAAAAGAAATCCTAACAAGAGTGGATTTCAAAATAATTCCAAATCTAGATTAAGTCATGATTTATGCCTAGAATTTTGGATTAATCATTGTTTAAAAAATAATTTACTTTCTTATAGGTAAAACTATCTATTGGTGAATCATTTTATTTTTGTTCACATTATTTATAGTATACTAATTCTGAATTTAATTTTTTTTAAATATATTGAAAATAACAGGAATCCTTGGTTCACATTTTTTCTTAATTTATTATTGTTATTTTTGTATAAATTGTGTTGTTTGCTATTGACTCAGAATTTTCCCTATTTTGGGTAATAATATTACTGCTTTCGATTACTTTTTTGGACGATTGTAATCTTTTATCATGCCAAAAAGTTGGATTTCAATGAGATTGTTCTTCATTAAAGGAATAGATACAAAACATAAATTAATACCAATCAAAATTGCATAAACAAACCATTCATAACTATAACCAACTAGTATCTACTCATTCCCATAAGATCGAAAGTTCAAATCTCCATATCCTACATTTGTTTTATATATATATATATATAAACTAGTATTTACTATTTTCTTGTAATTGCAAATACACTCCCTAAAATAAGTCTAAAATTTTTTTATATAAATTTTATATTGTTTTATCAAGATTGGTGAATTTGATGTGGGCCCATCTTTTATTGTTTTGAACTATCATTCAATAAGCTCAGCTTCTCTTCAATATGGTGACGGTCAGTTTTGAAGTTTGAAACACAGCTCAGTTATGTTATGAAAGCCTGACAGTAAAGAACTTATAAGGAGATCCAATAAATGAACTAACATACTTTTCTTAAATACAAAACTCTAGTGCAAATAATGGTCAAGGTTGAGAACTGTAGCAATCAGAAGCATGGATCCTGCAAATTAACTATTTTGAGACAAACAAGTTTTGTGGATAAAATGGCATCATCTTATTGACAAAGATCCTTCAAACTAAACACAAGAAACCTGACTCTTCCTTCTAAACTATTCAGGCAAATTTGAGTCATCGAAACATCGAAGAAACCCAAGTAAAGCGTTTTGTCAAAACTCCATGGACTAAATTCCCCAAAACACACATCGATGGAAATTTCACTCGGCCTGCTTCTCTAATACATTCTTGTTATACCATACTCGACCGTGCCAGTGTTTCTATGGGAGTTGGCAGTAGCAGCAGCTATGGCTCCAGCATCATATTGAGCATTTACCTGCAAACGTGCAGCACGGTCATTGTTTCCCGCCTTGCGCACCCCTACACGTGCCATAAAAAAAGGATTTGAGAAAGCACCAGTAGCTGCTGTATCTGCTGCTAATTTGGCTGCCATTCCACATTGAGGGGCTTGTTTGCATTGTAAGGAAGTGTCTTTCTCAGCCCCTGTTGCTGATCTTTCTTCATTTTGGCCGCAAGATTGCTGGTAATAATACGTTGGATGGATAGCATGAGAAGGGAGGGCACTTCTAATTAACATTCTTGGGTCGTAGGCATCTTTAGCGATACTTCCACTATCATATGGCACGACCGGCCCCGAAATTCGTCCAGGCTTGGCTAAACAAAGATACAAAGTCAGAACAGGTAGGTTTAAATGCAAGTTAGGAGGATCAGGCTGTTGGAGAGTAGGCAAAACAAATGATAGGATGGTACTCAAAAAAGACCTTGAGTAGCAGCAATCCTCTGTGCTGGTGGATCTCTGTAATGCTGGTTGCTGTACGACCCTGGTGGCGCATATCGGTCTTTAAATGAAACAATATTTGATGTTGCTTTAGGAGGGATGGTATTCGACTGCACCGAAGACCTAGCAATAATGGATTGGAAGCAAAATTATCATCATAATTGGACATGCACTCTATGACTTGATAGGTCACATTTGTAGCCAGAAGAATCTTAAAGCATTGTTTACCTAGGAAGAGATGCATGCTTTCTTTCTAGAGGATAAACTGGTCCACTTTTCCCTCCATTATCTTCGAGATGAGCAAATTGTTTTTTGAACTGATCGAGTGCACTGTGCAAGCAGAAACATGTACCAGAAGATCAGCGTCAGGAATATCCACTTATCAAATCAACTTTCATCATTTGGAAATTGAAATAGACAAAGCATTAAGGACCTCGGATAAAGAAAATTTGATCTCTCAGTTCCATTTAAGTAGTCTTTCAGCAGTTGAGGATGGTATTCTAGTATCTCGCGGAATATCAGCTCGCGAATGTCGTCCTTTGTGACCTTTCTCCTCTCAAATTCAAACTCCACCTTTGAGATTGGCTGGCAGGAAGGTTCCCTCTCAACTTTTGCCAGCCCCTTAAAGTAAGGATCTGCCAATGCCTGATGGCAAATGCAATGTTTTCAACGTGTAATTTTAGATTTTGAAGCGCATTCGAAGAACAACGATTTATAGATTTGCTCTATATCATACTTTTATTTAGTGGATGACCCAAATACTAGATAAATAAAAGCAAGGAGTGCATAACAAAGGTAGCAAGGATAGAATGTAGCTAGTCAAGCGTATAACAGCAGACCTCTTCAGCAGTAGGTCGATCCTTTGGATCAAATGCAAGCAACCGTTGTAGTAATTGCAGGGCTAGGGGATCTGCATTTGGGAACTTCAGTGAAAAGGGTATGGGCTGCTTCTTCCTCATACTAGTCAAGTACCTCCTGGCCTTTTCATTTCTTACCTAAGGCAACACATTTGAAAGTTGATAGTAAAGAAATTTAATGCCAAAAGATTCAAAACTTCAGAACTTCTCCACAACTATACATAATAAAAGGCCACTTACCCGAGAAATGGTATCTAATGAAGGCGTTCCAAGGAGATCTGTCATCAAATCAAGCTGATGAACAACATTTTTACCGGGAAAAAGTGGTTTTCCAGTTAGTACTTCAGCAAATATGCAGCCAATACTCCAAATGTCAATGGCAGGAGTATACTATATCAAGACAAAATTGGAAACAATTAGGCATAAAGAAGAAAAATATCAGTCACGAAATGAGGAACATCGTTATTATATAATAAAATGATCAGAATTGTCAATCGTGAGCGAGTGGTGTAGCCTAAACCACAAAGGAGATAATCATTATTATTATGATTCAAAGTAAGCTAATACAAGAGACTAATGCCCCTATTTATAGAGGAATTAACAACTAACAAAACCAGTTAAACCAAAAATCTCACTACATCAGTGAGGAAGTGAACCATATCATCGCATCTGACTAGCTACAACTGAGGTTATGACTAAAGCTCTATTTATTTCCTTTCATTTAGGTCCATAGATTATTTGAGATTCAAGATTATCTAGTTTACTTGTTCGGAAATCATCATATGAAGCTGGCAAAGTTAAGATTGTAAGAATGTTCTGTAGTATATGTTCAAGAAATGTCATCAAGACAAACCTTAGAGAAGAAAGAACCACATAGCTCTGGAGCCCTATACCATCTGGTAGCAACATAGTCCTGCGAGTACCATCACATGCTATAAGCTTCGCTCTCTACATATATATCCAGAATTTCTATTATATTGAACATGAATATACTAGTATATTAATTGGCCTACAGTCCAAAATATTGTTGTCGGGGTGTCACTGAAAGCAACTCTAGCCAATCCAAAATCACATATTTTGAGTTTGCAATTTGCATTTGCCAATATATTCTTTGGCTTTAAATCCCGATGGTAGACATTTGCTGCAGTAACGAAGATCAAAATCAGATAGTTTACACATTATATCCAACCGTTACCATACTCACTCCAGACAACTTATCTCCGCAACAATAGAATACAAAAAATATGGCAATAGAAAAAGGCTAATGATGGGTAGCATATATGCTATATTATGAGAAACAAAAAGCCCCCATCTACCCCAAAAGAGAGTGGGGCCAAGAAATAACAATCATCACAACAGCACTCCAGCTCAACACAAAAAGTCTATGCTCAGGTAAAGTGTAAATGCAGTACAATATCCAAGGACCTGTGTGAATATATTTCAGTGCACGGAGTAGCTGGTAAAGGAAAAATTGATAGTGCTCTTTTGTTAAGTCATCATTGGCCTTGATGACTTGATGCAAATCTGATTCCATCAACTCAAACACAACAAATATATCTTTGAACCCCCTGCGAGAAGGTGGTAACATAATGTGTTTGATTTCAACAATATCGGGATGACGTAGAAGTCTGAGCAGCTTTATCTCACGAAGAATACGAGCAGCATCAGATACATGTTCAAAAATATCATGTATCTTCTTTATTGCCACTTTTTCATTAGTGAGAGTGTCAACAGCTGAACAAACCACACCATAACTCCCCTTCCCAATAACTTCCTGGATTTTGAATCTGTTGGCATCGCCATATTCAGAGAAAAAGTCCAATTCTGCAGAATTCTGTCACACAAAAATCCATCTACATTAAGATACGTGATACTGCATAAACATACAGGACATTCATAACCAGCAAAAACGGGACCAGCCACCAAGAGAGTTGAAAAATTGAATGAAAATTTTTGGTATAACTTTCCAAGGGACATCAGTAAATGGTATGGGATACACCACAAGCCAGAATAAGGAAGAAGAAATAACATCTAAATCAATACAATAGAAGTAAATTGTGCACAAGAGTACTTTATGGCAATGGAAATGACATCTAAGGCTGCAAATTCAATGTTTCACATACATAGTCTATCCCTTCAATCAAAACCCAATATATAAACTCTTATAATGCATAATTTCCACTTCAACTTCATGTTGAAATTGTCATATACTTCCACCCATACGCCTAAACTAGAAGGTAGTTGACATAAATTCTGCATCAGACAAACATTCTCATATAACTTTTTTTTTTGGGGGTGGGGGGTGGGGGGGTGGAAATCCAAGGCACTAGAGAAGATTTTCAATACATAATAACAAAGAGAGATAAAACTTCACCTTCTTACGGTGATCAGTCTGCATTTCCCTAAACTCTCAAACCCAGCTTCGAGAACAGTGAACACAAAATCTGAAATCCAGTCCAGCACCAAAACAGAAAACTCCAATTCTTAATTGACTAAAAGAAGACTCAACCACATTTGCCCCATCTACCCCTGCTCCGGATCACAAACCCACAATCTCTCCTTATGCTCCTTCCCGAATCCTCCACGGAACATAATAAAATTACCCAAATCAAATCCCTCATACACTTCCCCACCTGCAATCCCAAAACCTGAACCAGAAACTCAATCACCAACCCAGAACAACCAACACCACCAGCTATCATAAAGTAACCAAAATCAGATCGAGTATAGAAACTTTTTGCATTCCTACTCGATAAATGCCAAAAACCCAATTGCTGAACGATGAAGAAGCAGGTAAAAAAGAGGAGAACAACGAAATCGTAGATCTACAGGCGGCTAACAGGAGAAGGGGAAGAAGAAAAGAGACTTGGGGAGAAGGAAGGAGCGCCGAAGAGTTGAGAGGGATATATAAACAGGATAATTTCAAGTGAAAAAGCAGAAATTTAGGAGACCCTCTTCCTTTATTTTGCTTTTTCAATCCTTTTTTCTTGCAATTGGCAATTGCATCTTTTTATTTTTCTTTAGGCTCCGTAGATTCGTAGCCCAAAACGTATGGATAAGGATGGATGGACGGTGGAAATACCAGGAGGACTGTAAATTTTGGGGAACAGGGATCAGAGAAATCAGCAATCTTCGCCAAAGCGAATCCAAAATTTTGTATGAGAAGAGAATATCGGAAATGGTGATACTGAAAATTTATTACTTCAAGTTACCTTATTAAATAATACAATAATGTATTTTCTCAAAATAATAATAATAATACAATAATGTATCTACTTCTTTTTATTTTTATTTTTTATTTTTGGAATACGATGAAACTTAAAACCATAATTTAGGTTCCATTTTAAAATCTTTTGAACTGCTTAGCTAAATGGTTGAATTGAAGGGTTTATTCTGTTTTTATTTTTTTAAAAAATTATAATTTGTTGTAAAATTGAGAGGCGAAACCGGACACCAAAACTTTACCAAAACATATAATAATAATAATAATAATAATAATAATAATAATAATACAAAAGATGAAATATAAAAGAATATATATATATATAGTATAAACAAAAGAAAGTGGAGATTTATGGCAAATTAAAAACACAAAAATTAGAGAAAATGGGAGAAAAAATTAGTGTATTTTCTTTTCTAAAAATCTCTCTATTTATAGGCAATTTAAGAGAGGATGATGTGGTACATTTGGACACCAATCTATGGCCTTTAGAAGACACTTTGGTTATGGAGAAAATGCCACTTGGCATGGATAACAAATGGGCATGTGGAATGGGCATTTACATATGCCATATTCACAATACTCCCCCTTAAATGCCCATTTATATAAAATATGCCTCGTTAAAACCTTACTAGGGAAAAACCCAATGGGAAGAAAAACCCAATGGGAATGAAAAAGAGTACATATTTTATATAGTTTACTATAATACATTCACTCCCCCTCATGGAGACATCACTTAAAGTCTTTGAGTCGCCGCATTCCAATGCTATATACTAATTTATTGAAGGTTGCAGTTGGTAATGCCTTTGTAAATAAGTCAGCCAGGTTATATTTTGAACAAATTTGTTGTACAGTGATATCGCCATTTTCTTCAAGATCATAAGTATAGAAGAGCTTTGGTGAGATATGCTTTGTTCTATCTCCTTTGATATATCCTCCCTTGATTTGAGCTATACATGCGGTGTTGTCTTCGTATAACATCGTTGGAAGAGGTTTACTTGAAGACAAGCCACATGTCTGATGAATGTGTTGTGTCATCGATCTTAACCATACACATTCTCGACTTGCTTCATGAATAGCGAGGATTTCAGCATGATTTGAAGAAGTGGCCGTTATAGCCTGTTTCACTGATCGCCACGATATTGCAGTTCCTCCACATGTGAATAGATAACCTGTCTGAGATCTAGCTTTGTGTGGGTCAGATAGATAACCAGAATCTGCATAACCAACTAGATCATACTTTGATTTGTTAGAATAAAATAAACCCATATCAATTGTCCCTCGAAGATATCGGAGTACATGCTTAACTCCGTTCCAATGTCTTTTTGTAGGACATGAACTATATCTAGCTAATAAATTTACTGAAAATGCAATATCTGGTCTTGTGTTATTAGCCAAATACATAAGTGCACCAATTGCACTAAGATATGGTACTTCAGGACCAAGTAGTTCTTCATTGTCATCTCGAGGTCGAAATATATCTTTCTTTATATCCAGTGAACGAACTTCCATTGGAATGTTCAATGGATGTGCTTTATCCATATAGAATCTTTTTAAGATTTTCTCTGTATAAGTTGATTGATGAACAAATATCCCATTTGCTACATGTTCAATTTGCAAACCAAGGCAAAATTTTGTTTTTCCAAGATCTTTCATCTCGAATTCTTTCTTAAGATATTCTATTGCCTTGGATAACTCTTCAGGAGTTCCAATTATATTTAAGTCATCAACATATACAGTTATAATAGCAAATCTTGACTGAGATTTCTTTATAAAAACGCACGGACATATTGGATTATTTTGGTATCCTTCTTTCAACAGATATTCACTCAGGCGATTATACCACATTCGTCCTGATTGTTTTAATCCATATAATGATCTCTGTAACTTTATTGAATACAATTCCCGAGAACTTGATTCATATGTTTCTGGTATTTTAAATCCTTCCGGGATTTTCATATAAATGTCATTATCCAGAGATCCATATAAATACGCCGTGACTACATCTATTAGATGCATATCAAGCTTTTCATATATAGTCAGACCAATCAAATATCTTAGCGTTATTGCATCCACCACAGGAGAATATGTCTCCTCATAATCAATACCAGGCCTTTGCGAGAATCCTTGTGCAACAAGTCTCGCTTTATATCTTGTGACTTCATTCTTTTCATTTCTTTTCCTTACAAATACCCATTTATATCCCACAGGTTTGACGTTTTCCGGTGTTGGGACTACTGGTCCAAAAACCTCACGTTTTGAAAGTGAGTTCAACTCTGCTTGGATTGCTTCTTTCCACTTCGGCCAATCCTTTCTACGTTGACATTCTACGATAGATTTTGGGTCAAAATCGTCACTTTCATGAATAATATCGTGAGCAACATTATAAGAAAAAATGTTGTCAATAATGATATCATTTCGGTTCTATCTCTTTCCTGTTGTAACATAGTTTATAGAAATTTCATTATTATCCTCAAGCGTTTGATTTTCACCAATACTCTTTTGAGTAGTTGTATTCTGGATTTCTTCTGGAACATCCATACCTTTTATCGAATCATTTTGATTCTCAACTACTTTTCTTTTTCGAGGATTTTTATCTTTAGAACCTATTGGTCTACCACGCTTCTGGCGTGCTCCAGACTCATTATTGACAACTTGTTCCTTTGGGATATCAACTTTTGATGGAGCATTTGCAGCTGGTATATATGATTTAGTCACACTTTTAGTATCTGTGAATGCATATGGTAGTTGATTTGCTATATTTTGCAAATGAATTATCTTTTGAACTTCAAGTTCACATTGATTTCTACGAGAATCTAAATGAGATAATAACGATGCATTCCATGTAATTTCTTTTTCCAACTTCTTAATTCCTCCCCCTAATGTTGGAAAATTTGTTTCATTAAAATGACAATCAGCAAATCGTGCAGTAAATACATCACCCGTCAGGGGTTCAAGATATTTAATAATTGATGGGGAATCAAAACCAACATATATTCCTAACCTCCTTTGAGGACCCATCTTAGTACATTGTGGTGGAGCAATCGGTACATATACTGCACATCCAAAAATTCTTAGATGGGAAATATTTGGCTGCTGGCCATAAGCTAATTGCATTGGGGAGTATTTATTATAAGCTACTGGCCTAATACGTGCCAGTGATGCAGCATGCAAAATAGCATGACCCCATACCGATGTAGGAAGTTTAGCTCTCATAAGCAATGGTCTTGCAATTAGTTGCAGACGTTTTATAAATGATTCTGCTAGACCATTTTGTGTATGAACGTGAGCTACAGGATGTTCAACACTTATCCCAATTGACATACAATAATTATTAAAAGTTTGGGATGTAAATTCACCAGCATTATCAAGTCGAATGGTCTTAATTGTATTATCAGGAAATTGTGCTTTTAACTTAATTATTTGAGCAAGTAATCTTGCAAATGCAAGATTTCGACTTGATAATAAGCATACATGTGACCATCTGCTGGATGCGTCAATTAATACCATAAAATATCTAAATGGACCACTTGGTGGATTAATAGGTCCACAAATATCACCTTGAATTCGCTCTAAAAATGCAGGTGATTCAATCCCCACTTTAGCTGGTGATGGTCTAATAATTAATTTCCCTTGAGAACAAGCATCACATGACAACTCATTGGATTGAAGAATCTTCTGGCTCTTTAAAGGATGTCCATGTGAATTCTCAATAATTTTTCTCATCATTATTGACCCTGGATGACCCAATCGATCATGCCAAACACTGAATATTTCTGGATTCATGAACTTCGGGTTCATTATTGCATAACTTTCGATTACTCGTATATGAGTATAGTATAATCCAGAAGAAAAAGCAGGCAGTGTTTCTAATATACGTTTTTCATGTGAAACAATAGATGTTATATAGAGACACTCTATATTATTTTTACAATCAGTTTCAACATGATAATTATTTTCACGTATATCTTTAAAACTTAATAAGTTTCTTTTCGATTTGCTAGAGAACAGAGCATTATTAATTGTAAATCTTATTCCTCTAGGCAAAATAAAGTTTGCATTTCCAAAACCTTCAATCAGATTTGCAGAACCTGATATAGTATTGACTTTTGCTTCCAGCATTGTCAATCTAGTAAAATATTTTCTATTTATGAGTATCGTGTGCGTAGTTGCGCAGTCTGCCAGACATAAATCCTCATTGCTCATTTTCGAATTACTCAACATATTGAAATTGTTCATATTTCTTCATTGCAAAGAAAAGAAAAACGATTACAAAGAGTCTTAAATATATATACAAACAAAACAACAACAAAAATATACTAAACAGTATTTAATTATATATTTTCATACAAATCATCCTCTACTTGTTTGATTGCATCAATTCTTTCTCCAGGAGATTCAAAATAATCAGCTACATCAAGATGCATCATATTGGAGGGGTCAAACACATCATCTTCTTGAATGGCAAGATTTATCTCCACATTCTTTCCTTTTCCTTTTTCCTTCAGGGAAGCTTGATAGAGATCAACAAGGTGTTTTGACGTACGACAGGTACGTGACCAGTGCCCAGTCATTCCGCACTGGAAACATTTATGTTCATCACCTTTCGAACTTCTATCTTGTGGAGCCTTTCCTTTATGATCATCACTTCGTGTGTGTTTCTTAAAATTATAATGCCCACCACGAAAATAGGTATTTCTTCCTCTATCGCGGTCCCGACCTCGACCACGACCACGACCTCGACCACGGTTATTAAAATTCACAACATTCACTTCAGGGAATGGTGTTGCTCCAGTTGGTTGGGATTCGTGATTTTTCATCAATAACTCGTTATTTTGTTCAGCAACGAGAAGACATGAAATAAGTTCAGAATATTTTGCAAAACCCTTCTCTCGATATTGCTGCTGCAGGAGCATATTCGAGACATGAAAAGTGGAAAATGTCTTCTCTAACATATCAACATCAGTAATCTTTTCTCCGCATAATTTTAATTTTGAACTAATTCTGAAGAGTGCGGAATTGTACTCACTTACTGATTTAAAGTCCTGCAACCTTAGATGCATCCAATCATAACGAGCTTTTGGAAGAATAACTGTTTTTTGATGATCGTACCTTTCTTTCAAACCTTGCCATAGAACGTAGGGATTTTTTATTGTAAGATACTCCATTTTCAATCCCTCGTGAAGATGATGGCGAAGGAATATCAGGGCTTTTGCTTTTTCTTGATTTGATGCATCATTTCCTTCTTTAATTGTTTCTCCAAGATTCATAGAATCTAAATGGACCTCAGCGTCAAGGATCCATGACAAGTAGTTATTTCCATTAATATCCAGGGCCGCAAATTCTAGCTTTGTAAGGTTTGCCATAATAACACTATCAAAATAATAATATATATTTATATTAGAAATTTAACATAAACCAAATGCGTAAAAATGGCTTACCTATAAGACTTACCTTTAGCGGGAAAAATGACAGAGATTCGTGCTGATAACGTGTTGTAAAATTGAGAGGCGAAACCGGGCACCAAAACTTTACCAAAACATATAATAATAATAATACAAAAGATGAAATATAAAAGAATATATATATATATAGTATAAACAAAAGAAAGTGGAGATTTATGGCAAATTAAAAACACAAAAATTAGAGAAAATGGGAGGAAAAATTAGTGTATTTTCTTTTCTAAAAATCTCTCTATTTATAGGCAATTTAAGAGAGGATGATGTGGTACATTTGGACACCAATCTATGGCCTTTAGAAGACACTTTGGCTATGGAGAAAATGCCACTTGGCATGGATAACAAATGGGCATGTGGAATGGGCATTTACATATGCCATATTCACAATATAATTCTAATTATTTTATATAAAATTATAATTCTAATTATATATGTTTTTAAACAAAATATTGTTAAAATCTTGCTCGAATCAAACAAAATAATTTACAAACATTTATTATATTCTTTTTGAAATTGTACTTAATTTTTACAAGTATTTTCATATAGTAAAAATTAAAACGATTTTTTTAAAGAAAAATATTTAATGTTTAAAATATAAAAATGGATAAAAATAAAATCCTCGTTAAATATATGCATTTTACCGTTCAACAAACATACAAACAATTTGTTTAAAAGTCCACAAAAGTGACTAAACCCCAACAAAAAAAAAAAAATCTTGAAAAGTCCAAAGCAGAAGTAACAAATATTAGAATTAGAAAAGCAAAATTAGAAAACCAACCCAATACTTTTTGTAAAGTTAATTTTTGTTGTAACATTTTAATATTTAAAAGTTTTGTAAATATGAGTTTCTTTTAAGTTATTATTTATTGGGATTTTTTATTCTTTTAAAGTGAAAAATATATTTGTGAGAGATGTTAAAAGTTTAACAAATTAATTATGTATTAAATTTCTAGATCTAAAAAATCTTATAAATACTTGTCTCACAAACACTTTCAATACACAACAATTTTTAATCTTCTCTTCTTTTTGCTTTATCATATTTATCTTTCCTTTGCTCTTTTGAGAGCAATTTGTCAAAAGAATAGTATTATTTGTTGTGGAGCTTTGAGCTCAATCTCAAGTGCATGTGGTTTGAGCGTTTCAATTGGGTTGTTGTATCCGACAAATCAGAGAAATATTATTGCACTGGTGGTTGATAAATAAATATACACCGCATAGGACTTAAATCTCCTTAAAGAGAGCAGCGAGATACATGCACCTCAACCTGATTATTTATGTGTTTGTTTCTCAATATTTACTCAATTTTCCTCTGTTATTTGTAATTCCTTCAACAATTTTTATAAATATAATATAAAAAAGAATATGGAAACCTTATAATTGTGTATATTTACATAGACAATCATATGCATAGAGTTATTAGAATTTGAGTTTTGAATAATCCATTAAACTATCGTTAAAGTGGCATATATTGCTTTCCTTAAGGTTAGATATTCAAATCTTCATACCTCACATTGATAGTATTAAAAAAATAATCCATTAAACTATCATTTCACTCCTTTACTATAATTGTAGTTTTAATTTTATTTACAGCTCAACTTTTTAAAATATTATACATCTATTCTAAAAGTCAATTCAAACCCCATTCTTATATTGTTGAACTTAAAAAAAAAAAAAAAAAATTTGTAATTCTTGTATTTTACTTGTTGCTGACCAAAAATCAACGTCGTGATTGAAATGTGACACCATGGATGCAATAAGCAAACCCTTAAATGTGGTATTTTGTTTTATTAGCATATGAATTTGGAAAATTATACCCCATTTGATAACCATTTAATTTTTAAAAATTGTATTTATTTTCTCATCATTTTTTTACAATGGGTTTCATCTTTCTTAAGAAACCATTTGAATTCTTAATTAAATTCCAAAAAAAAAAAAAAAAAAAAAAATTTAAACTATTTTTTTTAGTTTTCAAATCTTGGTTTGGTTTTTGAAAACATATGTAAAAAGTAGATAACAAAACAAGGAAACTCATAGGTAGAAGTAGTATTTATAGGCTTAATTTTTAAAAACCAAAATAAAAAACTAAGGCCCCGTTTGATAACCATTTGGTTTTTGGTTTTTAAAAATTAAGTCTATAAATACTACTCTCACCTATGGTTTACTTGTTTTGTCATATACTTTTTGCCTATGTTTTCAAAAACCAAGCCATGTTTTGAAAACTAAAAAAAGTAGTTTTCAAAAAGTAGTTTTTGTTTTTAGAATTTGGCTAAGAATTCAAATACTTCCTTAAGAAGATGAAAACCATTGTAGAGAAATTGGGAGAAAATAAGCTTAATTTTCAAAAACCAAAAATCAAAAACCAAATAGTTATCAAACGGGGCCTAAATGGTTATCAAACAGAGTCTACATTAATCAAAAAATATAATTCAAATCAAGTTTTAAATTGACATTAAACACACCTAAGCTGAAAATGTAAATTAACATGCCAAACATAAATATAACTCAATTAATTAAGATAATTTTTACTTTTTTTTCTTGTAATACACGGAGCATTATAGTCGTAGATAAAGATAGTTTATCAATGTTGGGAGAAACTAAATCCTCCACCACATAGAGTAATCCAAACAAGACAGAAACAATCCCCTCTTTCGCATACGAAGCATGTCAAAGTTAAACAAGGAAAGTAATAAAGATAAGGAAAGAAGAAATGAACACTAAAGCTTATACTGGTTTGCCTCAAACTCGGGACTACATCCAGTCTTCTACAATTGTAAGTTTTACTATAGTGAAGATTACGATGGCCCTTCCTCACTCTACAAATCTCACTCAAATACCACAACAATGACTACTTTGACTTCTAAGCACCACAATGATGGTTACTTAGGAATGGATTACAAACGAATAAACCCTCTAAAACAACTAGGAGTAGCTATTGACAAAGTTATAGAGTTATTTCCTCTCACAATGATCGCATGTCACTCAAGAATAATAACTATCTTAAAAAAAACCTAACTAAAGCGAAGTATTTAAAGAAAAGCGTCACAACATAGCAAAACATCAAAGGATGTTCTCTCACTCTACAAATCTCACTCAGATGCCACAACAATGACTACTCTGACTTTTAAGCACCACAACAATGGTTACTCAGGAATGAATTACAAACGAATAAACCCTCCAAAACAACTAAGAATAGCTACCGACAAAGTTCTAGAGTTATTTCCTCTCACAATGATCGCACGTCACTAGAATAATAACTCTCTTTAAAAAAAAAACCTAACTAAAGCGAAGTATTTAGAGAAAAGCATCACAACGTCGCAAAACATCAAAGGATGTTCCTGCACCCGACTTCGACTGGAGGGGCTGAAGTAGTAGCGCCATTGAGATGCTATGCCCAACATCTCAATGTTACAGATGTTGTAGTGTGAATTTGTATGTCTTTGTGACAGCGTCACGATACTCTAACCAGCGTCTAAATGTTGTCCTCACAGTCCTTTGGCTCTCCAGCTAGTTTGGCTCTACAAATTCAACCATCAATACTCAAGCTATACCCAAAATGGCTACGTGTTATTTAACCTAAATCATCCCATTTTTAGGGATTTGAGTTATCAATTTGAGGACCAATCGACATAGCATGTGGGCAACTTGGAAATCAACGGTGGCCGACGATACGGTGGGCCGAACCATTAAGCGGCTCTCAAAGCTTTCCCACTTTACACAGTAAACATAATGATATTATTATTACATAATCCCTTTTCGTTTATTTTTTATTTTTTGTTTTTTGAAACTAAAACCCCTTTTCTTTTCTGTTCACTTTTTGGCTTTGATCTTCGGCATTTATTACCTAATTTGCCACAAAATTTTCTGTTCAATTAACTTAGACCTTAATTTCAAACAGGATTTAGCATATGCTTTCTCGCCATTGTCGTTTTCAGTCTTATCATGTTGCGTTTTGATTATTATTATTATGTGATGAACTGGTTGGTATATTTTGGTAATGGAACCCATCAGAGTTTAGACATTTCATCTAACTTTAATTAGATTGAATCGACGGTCGTGTGTGACAATTTAGTGTAATTTAATAATCTTCTTTGGTTAATTAAGATTATTGAATTGACTTTTCTTGCACCACACAATTTCGAAGTAGATTATCTTATTCTACCAACCTTTCTTGCGCTGCTAAATGTAGATTTTATTTATTTATTTATTTTTGTGATTTTTATTTTATTTTCTGTATAAACCAAATTAACAAGAAACCTGTCGTTGTTGATTGCTATTTTTGGACATCCTAGAAAGAATTAATTAAGTTTAAGACTTTTGAAAAGATAATAATAATAATAATAGGGAAAACAGAGCTTTTTAAGTTCTATTTTTTTTTTGGCAGGAGCCTAGTTTTTGAAAATATCATTCTCACGTTTACAAAAGACAAACCTTTTTTTTTTCTCTCTCTAAAAAGAAAATTAAGAAAACTGTGTTTTCAGAACTCTATGTGAACATTTGATGAATTTCATGAGCAAAACATGTTATTTGACTTCAAAAATAAATTTAAAATTTAACCCGACCCAATTACATAAATTTATTTTGGTGAGTTATAGAAATGTGGTTGTTAGTTTTATAGTATTAAATATATATAAGATAGAAATTAAAAATTGGAATAGGCAACTATATATCTTGTGACAATCAAAGTCATATTGAACAATTTTTCACAAGCTTATTTATTTTTAATTCATCAAATTGGTTTTTTTTAGTTAAACTTGTTGGGTGGAGATTTGCACTTCAAATCTCTTGATCAAAAGTATATGCCTTAACTCGTTGAGCTATGCTCCTCAAGTTTGCATCAAATTAGTTATTAGCTTAGGTCCCTTTAGTCAAATTCTTTATGTCATATGTCATCTTATTTCAAAATAAACTTTTCAAAGATATATATATATACACACACACACTTGATAGGAATCTAAAAATTGTATTGATAGAAGGCTTGGTATTGATAGAAGGCCAAGCCAAAAAATGAGGCCATGAGTATCCCTCAAGACCAAAGGGCTATGAAAAGGAGGCCCAATTGGTCATAAATTCATAAAATGTATAAAGTCATAATTACAAAAGAAATGCGAGACAAAAAACACCATATGAAGGCAAGAGATAAATGGAGTCCCAAAATTCTTTGTGGGTAATACAACTTCTAAGTTATTCCAATATATAATGGTCCTTTCACATTATAAGTTATAACTCATACCTTCGTCCTTTTCAAATATAGTACATGATCTCTAATGTTACCATTTGACTTAATTTTTAAAGATGATTCTAAGAACATACTATTGTCTTGTCATCTTACTATTTTATCCACTTTTCAGATCTTTACTATTTTTAGTTCTCACTTGCCCCAAACAAATCTTATTACTTGATAGCTCAATGATTATCTTCAACAAAGAACGACAAGGACTCTCTTTACAAAAATTACAAATCTAGTCTCATACTTTTCTCTAAAACTCCTACATTTTAACAAAACATATTTGTCCTTCCGAAGTACATGACAATTAAACTAACCAAATTCAAGAGATTGTCCTTTATCCATCTTTTTGACCCAATCCAATTATTTTTAGCATCCAATAGTGTTTATATCTTTTATACAAGTGCTTCCATATTGTTCCAGCCTCTTTCTAACATTTTTTTTGTCATATCGCAATTCTTCCTTTTAGACATGTGATTTTCTCTAGTACTTAGTGCAAAAGCTTATAAAACTTAAAATCATATACCAATGAATCTGCAATTTAAACAAAATGGAAGTGAATTGTCAAACAAATTCAAGATTAGCTTGTTATGCCATATGCCATCTTACTTAGGAATAAAATTGTCCAATAATTATTCAATTTTTCATTTAAATACATGTTATTCCAATATGTAATCTTCCCTCCACAACATATCACATATCTTTTTCGTCTTTAATTAAGTACATGATCTATGTTAGCATTTCATCTCATTTAATTCTTAAAAATAACACACCACCAACAATTCTAGGAAGGTACACAGCATTATATTTTCCCATCAAACTTAATATATTATCCACTTTTTAAATTTTCACAACCCTTTTCTTCACTTTTCCCAAAGATCGTCAAGAGCTCTTTTGAAAAAAGTTCTAAGTCTAATCTTATACTTAAATCTACCATTCCTTTAATCTAACAAAGCAACTTTTTTCCTCCATAAGTACATGAAAATTAAACTAACTAAACCCAAGAGATCATCATTAATCTATCTTATTGACCAATATATTTCCACGAATAGCCTATATATTCTAGTGCTTCCATTGTTTCAACCTCCCTCAAACAAAGAAGGAGAAGAACTCTTTCAATGAAAGTTCAAGTTCGCAAACTCATACTTCAATCTAAAATTCCTTTATTCTAACAAAGCATTTTTATTCCTCCATTAGTACAACAATTAAACTAAACAAATCCTAAAGATGATCATTTATCAACCTTACTTACCAATACAATCAAACTATTATCTGCCACTAGTAGCCTTTCTTTTATTCAAGTGCTTCCATTGTTTTAACCTCCCTCACATATTTGTTCATCATATATACCTCAATTCTTCCTTTTAGACTTATAAGTTTTTCCATCACTGCATCCAAAAAACTTATAAAACTCAAAATAATATGTTGAATGATCTCCAATTTGAAGAAATTTTGTGTTTTTTAAAAAAAAACTTTATTTCATCAACCAATGCAAATAATAACAAGAGGTGTGGCGATTTTGCTTCTGACAAAGAAGAGAGAAATGGTAGGAGACGATTGTGATGTGAAGACTGTTAATAAGACCATTGATGATATTAAAAACTAAGGGGCTGTTTGGGGCACTGAGTGAGTTATAATAGTCTGTGGGTTATAATATAGTTTGTGGAGTTATATAGTCTGTGTTTATGATCCATAGTTATTTAGTATGGATTATAATAGTCTGTGTTTAGAGTGTTGAGTACTTCATAAACTATTATAATCCAGACTATTATAACTCACGTCTCAAACAACTCCTAAAGTAATAATTGATTCATTGATTTATTTAGTTTCATTTTAGTGATTTTCCCGTTTTATTAATGATTTTTAAAAACAAAAAAAAAAAGCAATTAAAAACAATTAAAAATTTTGCAAGAATTATAAAACTTTGAGATGTGCAAACCAAAACACACACACACATATTTGTCAATTTGAGTATAGCAATAGCTTATCGGATAAGGCACAAATTATCATTTCAAAGGTCAATGGTTCGATCTCCCACCCGTAATTGTTGAACTAAAAAAATACACACAATAATATTTCCTAATTAATTTTATTACCCTTGAAAAAAAATGCTTAACTTATATTGAAATTTAATAGTAAAATATATTATATTAATAAAGAAGAATAATTCATTACTATATCGTTGGTGTTGCGTAAATATGACTCGTTTTCACAATTTGATTTAGATCCAAGGAATGGTTGAGCTAAACTAAAAAAATGCATGTGTATTGGTGTGTCGCTTTGCCAAACACACTCTAATTTTAAGTTAGTACAAGTTCAAGGGGTTGTTAAGGTGAGCAGAGTATTTTTCGTATACATAGATATGAGGTAAGTGTAGGAAACGGCAACACTAGAGGGGGGTGAATAGGGTTGCTACCAATTTTTTTTAAAACTTTTTTTTTATTATTTTTTTTAAAATAATCCTAAAGTTCTAAAACTAGTTAAATGGAAAACACGAAGGAACAAGTTTTAAATTAAACACAATTCGCAATCAATATGATTTATCAAACAATAGAACAAATAAATCCTAAGGCATGCGATTAAAAAATTACAAAAATTAAAAACAAACGTAAAGAGTAAGGGAAAGAAGACACCGAAATTTATAGTGGTTCGGAAAATAGCCTACTCCACTCCCCAAGACTCCTTCTTGGGTATTTTACTACGTGATCCTCTTGCAGGTGAGAACCAAACCTACACGACCCTCTTTTTCTTAGGCTAAAGAGAAACCCAAGATCCTTTTTACTGGTTCAGGATCAAACCAATTTCTTTTTCTCACAACCCAAGGTGTACCCACACCTTAATACAAATCCCAATGAACAAAGAAAAATAAATCTCACAGGAATGCCTCTTTAATAGGCAAAATACACAAATTTATCACACAACAAAAACATTCCAAAGATTCCTCACACAACTATAATTAGCCGGTTCAAAAGTATGTGAGAAAGTTGAAGGATTTTAGAACATTTTTGGAGAGCTAAGAGTATGGAAGGCTTGCTGGAAAATTTCAAAGTGTATGGAGGAAGATGAGATTTTTAGGCTTAAAAGGGATTTAGAGCAAATTGAAAATGAGCCATTAGATCTAGGTCAAAAGAATGAATGATTGAGATTGAATGGTGAAATTTGGAAAGGTTCATGATAGAATTTAAGGAGAGAGAGAAGAAATGATTCTCCTCCACCATTACCATGTGTGCCATTCCTTCATTTTCGTTTTTTTTTTTTTAATAATCAAATGAATCCTTTTGAAATTCTATCGGCACATCATCGGCACGTCATCAAAATCTAGTCATTGGATGTCACGTCACCAAATCTGACTGGTTATGCCAAGTCAATTGCCATGCCGAATGCCACGTCAGCACAGTGCCACGTGTTACTGTTTAATTGGCTTTTCCTTCCAATCTTCTTTTTCCCATATCTCCTTCGTTTGAAATCTGATTTGAACGATTCAAAATGCGTTAGAATCATTTTTTCGAACTCTAATAGATGGACTCTATGAAACACTAAAAAAAAGTTAGTACAAAAATTTGAGTTTGTTATCATCAAAATATTTGATTTGATTAAAGCCCTAAAGCTAACAGTAAGTCCCACTATTTATAAGGATCTAGAATGGGTCGATCAGAACGTCAAATCTGTTGATACCATGATCTATGGTGCATCTCACACCAAGTATCCTTCTAGTGGGGTTGATATCCTCGACATTGGGCAATCACCTTGACTTTGACTGAGGTGTAGATTATTGTTCGAGATTTGGTACATCAAAGAATTTACCTCGAGTGAGCCATGTCTTGTGTCACATGGAAAAAATCACACGTGGAAGTGTATTTTTACCCATAACAATAAAATTTCTTCAAAGTTTGATTTTTTTTTTTTTATTGTTGTATTACAAATTATCTCATTAAACAATTAAAAATGTCTCTTGAAGCTTCAAATAATGAGTATTTTCAGAAACTCTTTCAAAAGTTAGTTCAACTCATCTTAAGATGTAGAATTAAAAATATATAGATAAAATAATATAAGAAACTTACTCTTTGAGGGCTAACTTGGCAGTTTTTCTGGCAAAATCAGTGGCAGAAATCAAGTGTGAGGTCTAGATTTAAATTTTCGACCTATAAATATATATTTTAATCGTCAAACTATGCTCATGTTTGCAAGTAAAAGAGACAACTCTATAATTAATGATGATCCTTCTAATGTGAAACAGTGGAGTGAAAGAACTCTATAATTTAATGTTTTCTGTTTTTATAATTATATTTTCTCCAAATGGAATTTGAATCATTAATAAAAATAATGTTAATGTACATCCTAAAACACTATAGATGGAATAAGTATTGAACTAAAACATAAAATAAATAAAAATAAAATTTCAAAATGCATGTTTATATTGTCTTAAACAAAAAACTATCAAACAGTACATTAACCATGTGTATTGTCTACTAAACATGTGACCTTACTTCTAATTTTTTGATCAAGGTTATAATGTCTTAATCGGTAGAGTTATGCTCAAATTGTCACAATTTTTTAGCAAGAAAAATGATGGAAATTAGCCAAACTTTTTGTTTGAATACATGAGATATTTGGACGCTTAAAAATGGGCTCCCTACTCTTTACCGTATGCAATACGTATGTCGAACACAACACATAGTCGAGGTTATTACCCTAAACTCAAACTCCACCCCCTAAAACTCCACCCTCTTTTATCCCACCACCAAGTGAACATTAACATCAAACTCTCCAAAATTCATATTTATATGTACTATATTCCAATTCCAACTATTTCACCTTACAAATCATATAAATTATTATCTTCCAAATATATATGTTATGGGTGAAATTGGATCAACAAAAATGGGCTGGCTAAAGGGCTGTAATGAAGGGCCAAATAAGAAAAGAAGCCCAATACGAAGTCCAAACGGACCGAACCAACAGGAGACCGACCTAGGACGGGAAGGGATGAAGAAACGGGCTTGGGTTCGAAGCCCAAACCCGTGGTCAGCCTCGATCAATGCCGAGGCCGACCATATGGCAAGGCCCCTGGGGCCCATGGTCTAAAATCATATGGGTGAAGACCGGGGCTTGGGCTTGGCCCAAGCCCATGGTCGGCCGAGGCCGACCAGTTTGGCAAAGCCCAATTTTGGGCTTTGCCTCGGTCCCTCATGGCCCGTGTGCCCTCGGTTCTGCCCAATTCGACATTTCCTTTCCCCATTCGAAGACGGAAACCCACAAAAAACCCTAGGAATGAAGCTATTTAAGCTCTCCCTCAAGGGGAGAGTAAGACAAGTTCATTCCAGCTTACAACACTCTCCTAGAATTCCTAAATTCTCTCAAAACCCTTTCTGACTTAAGCATCGGAGTCTGTGTGGCCCATACCACACCGGTGTCCAGGTTTTTCTTATCTTGCAGGCCCCGTTCTTCCCCCAAGAATACAAATTCACCGTGGTTGTCACGTGGAGGTCAGGTGAGATTTCTCCTGTCCAAAATTTGGCAACAATAGTTGGCTCAGTCTGTGGGAATCGACAACGCTTGCTTAGAAAACCTTTTGTTTGAGTTAAATCCTCCAAAAAGACGAGTAGAATGCTGGGAAACAAGAACTGGAATGAAGATGGAGATGATTCAGATCAAGATCGCCACCCGAGACGCACGAGAGAGGTTTCTCATCCTCGGCCTCATACCGACACAGGCCGATCAGAAGTGGAGATTGCCGAGCTGAAGAAAAAGGTAGACAACATGGATAGATATCTTCTGAAAATCTTGGAAAAACTGGAAAAGCAAGATCATCAGAAGAAAGAAAACAGGAGGAGGAACCACTTCTCGTACGAGACCCAAGAAAAGGAAACGCGAAGGTGGTTGAGGGGATGGGAGAATCAAAATCTCATACCCAAAAACCAACCGAGAAGCTGATCCTTGGAGGAAACAACAAGCCACGTCAACCCTCGGTCAAAAGCCAGACGAGTAAGGCAGGTAAGTTAAAATATGTTGTGCATGTCATCTCCCAGGCTGATGGTCGAGGCCGACCAAGTAAGGTTGAAGCGACGGTCAACGAGAATACTGAAGCAACATCAGACTTGCGAAATCTGATCTAATTGAAGAGGAAGCTGCAACCCGAGTCCGAGGCCGACCAGACACAGGCCGAAGCCGAGGAGATTAAATTGAGGTATGATGCACGAAACCAAAGTCCTCCATGGAAATTAGACATTTTGAAAATCCAAAAGGAGTTTGGAGACCTTCAAGGGAACGTTCTTAGAACTAGCGAAATCGAGAGGTGGGATCTCGAAGCTCTCATCGAGCAAGTCAATCCCCCTTTCACTGATGAGATCATGAGACAGAAGGTTCCTAAGAAGTTCAAAGTACCAACCATCACCTCATACGATGGCAATACTGATCCTGTTGAACATCTAGATACCTACCGAGCGCAGATGGAACATATGGAGTTTCAGAGGCGATCAAATGCAGGGCATTCTCTTCTACACTCACAGGACCAGCCAGAGAATGGTATAGGAAGCTAAAGAGGAAGTCCATTGGTTCCTTCAAAGAGCTAGCAAGAGCGTTTGTGACGCAGTTCTTGGGAGGCCGAGATTAGCGTAAGCCTCAGATGCACTTGCTCACCATAAAGCAAGGGCCAAAAGAGACCTTACGTGATTGTGTCTCGCCCTTCAACAAGGACGCGCTGCAAGTTGAAGGATTCACAGACACAACTGCCTTAATCGCCATTGTTGCAGGCCTACAAGATAAAGGCTTGCTTAGATCGATTGGCAAGAAAGAACCAACTTCCTATGTCGAGTTCATAACCAGAGCTCAAAAGTATATGAGCGCTGAGGAGCTAATACGATCAAAAGAAGCTACATTTGATCGTGAAAGAAGCAACAGACACGCAGAGCAAGATAAAGCTCGGGACAATAATTTTTCCAATTCGAAGAGGAAGAGGCTCGAGGAAAGAGGCCGAGGCCGATCAGACCCTAAGGTCGTCCCTGGTCAACGGTTTGAAAGGTATACTTCCACAACTCTCCCTCCTGAGCAGATCTTGATGGAAATTCGTCATTTGAATTTGGTGAAATTTCCAGACAAGATGCGAACTCCAACTGGAAAAAGAGACAAAGACAAATACTGTTTCTTTCACTGAGATCATGGTCATGCAACTCACGATTGCTATCAGCTACGAGACGAAATCGAAACCCTGATCAGAGAAGGATATTTGAAAGAATACGTCAGAGATGGCCGAGGCCGACCAGATGACGGCCGAGGCCTACTAGAGGATGGCCGAGGCTGACCAGAAGGAGGCCGAGGCTGACCAGAAGGAGGCCGAGGCTGACCCAATGAAGAACCCCCACGTGAGATTAGAACCATACTTGGGGGACCTGCAGGAGGAGAATCCAAAAAGGAAAGCAATTGCTCGCGAGGCCAGACACGACTCAGATTATCGAGGTATGTATTCAGTCCATTCTGAAACTGTAAACCAAGCCTTAGAATTCACAGAGGTTGAAGCTAGGGTCATTCATCAGCCCCATAATGATGCTCTGGTGGTTACCCTGACTATGACCAATGTGAAAGTTCACAGAATCCTCATAGATGGAGGAAATTCAGGTGATGTGTTCTCTCTGACTGCCTTCAAAGCAATGAGGTTAGAGAGGGGGCTACTAAAGGAGAATCTGACTCCTTTGGTTGGATTTGGGGGAGAAAGAGTTACTCCTGAAGGCAACATCGAACTTCCAGCCACCTTTGGGGATGGACTGAATACAACTACTAAGATGATTAACTTCTTGGTAGTAGAATGTACATCAGCTTACAATGCCATATTAGGAAGACCAACACTCCATCAACTGAAGGCAATAGCTTCCACCTATCATCAGCTACTAAAATTCCCTACTTTGAATGAAGTGGGAATAGTAAAGGGGGGAGCAGAAAACTTCAAGAGAGTGTTACTTCACAGCACTCAAAGAGGTAAAAAGATCAAGAAACGAGCAGGAAGCATACCTCGGTAAGCCTAAGGCCGAGGC
Source organism: Trichosanthes truncata (assembly GCA_033996785.1). Taxonomy (NCBI): domain Eukaryota; kingdom Viridiplantae; phylum Streptophyta; class Magnoliopsida; order Cucurbitales; family Cucurbitaceae; genus Trichosanthes; species Trichosanthes truncata. The sequence goes on from JAWPNB010000010.1 coordinate 59,057,078, forward strand.
CGAGACCGAGGCCAAGAAGGAAGCCGAGGTCGACCATACCCCTATGAACTATTAGGGGGCTTTTTTCTGTTTACTTCTTCGCTACTTAGGATTTCTTTTGTCAACATCTACAAGTTCATGTAAGATTTAAATTTTATTAGCAATAAAATTCTATTTTCAAGCTACACATTTTGCCACTCAAGCATGACTTTCAACCAAGAAACTCCTACTTGAGTAGGGGACTATTAAGGGGATATGCTTCCCTATTAAACAAAAAGCAACGAAGCTACATAGAAGATATGCTTTTCTAATAAACAAAAGGCAGAAGCTACTAAAGAGATATGCCTCTCTAATTGAACAAAAGGCATAAGCTACACAAAATGAGGCAGAAAAGTCAAGAATTGGAGAAAAATCGAGGCCGAGGCCGAGCATGTCCAAGGAAGGCAAAGGGATCTTTCTTGAAAGAAGCATAATCTTCTCGAATGATCCCTCAATCTAAGTCCTTGTGATGCTTGGAAAAACGCTTAACGACCCAGTTAAATCCGCAGTCAAAGATTTCATCCTGCATCATGACATATTCCTCTGTCTTCTTAAACTCTTCAGCCAGATATTCTGCATTGGACAGATGAGCTTGGGCTTCATCCAATTGGGCTCGAACTGATTGGAGCTCAACCCTTATGAAATCAAGCTTAATCCTAACCTCAGCCAAGAGACGATTGACTTGAGTCAAGCTAGCTTGAGTTTGAACCAGCTCTGCCCTTGGAACACTAGTCTGTCGGAGAGTACTCACACCAGAAGGTCGAGGAGGAAGATTTGAAGTCTCAAAAGTAGAAACACCTCCCACGTCTGAGCTAGAGCCACCGGCCCTCAAAGGCCCAGCTCCTCCCGTGGCCTTTTTCTTCTTCTTTTGCCTTGGAGCTTCAAACAAAGAAGTAGATCGTGAAGGCATATCTGAAAAATAGAAGTAACGAAATCATGAGTTAACGAAAACACATGAGACAGAAGCTAAAGCAGAAGAACTGAAGTCTGACAAGCGTGGCCGAGGCTGACCACCTTGGCCAAGACCAACCTCTCCCCAGCAGAATGATTACAAGAAGAATTTGAGGTTAAATCCAACCTTTCAGAAGAAGGGGTGGAGTAAAATCGATTCTAATTAAATTCTCTTGACTAATAACAGAAAGACCAAGATAAGTTGGCTCCTATAAAAAATGAAGAAGATGATAGTAAGACCGAGGAAAACTTGTACACGGAAAAACGTATCGAAGTGCAAGGAGGCCAAGCAGAAGCACCAAGGAGGCCTCGGCTGAGGCTGACTCGTCCGGCCGAGGCCGACCATTCATGCCCCTGATTCTCACTCAATTACTTATTTACTCTTCTCCTCTCACGGTGTCAACTTGAAATGAAGGTATAGTTGTTCACAAAGCCCTTTGCGAAAAGAGGGAAGCTACGAGGCTACATAATGGCCAAGAATTCTCTCCAGCATGAGGTCATGAAGCTACACGGCTACAAGAAAGCCCAAAATTCCCTCCTACGGGAGGTCGGGAAGTCCAGAATAGTCCTTAGGGGGCCCCTACGGGGTTTGATGGCAATCCCACTTAAATTTGAGGATGCCCTCGAATTTATATATTCTCTCCAGGAAAACGGCACAAATCGCGAATCCAGAGGAAAGTCTTAGCCCCCAAGAAAGATCGAAATGTTCCCTACGGGGTTGGACGACAATCTTGGGGAGATCCAAGGAGAACCTTGGAGCCCTAAATTTTCTCCAGGATGTGGACGAACACACATCCAAAGGAGAATCTTACCCACCAGGAGAAGACCGACCTACGGGGTTAGACGGCAATCCTGGGGATGATCTGAGACATAAAATAAGCGTCACAAAACCCTAAAATTCCCATAAGAAACGGAGAAACCAAGACGTGAGATGAACGTCATGAAACTCTAAAATTCCTACTGGAAAACGGAGAAACCGACACTCTAGGAGACTGAAAATCCTCACAAGGATGGACAGCAATAACTAGAGATAATTCGAGGCAGACCTCGAAATGTCAACAATGACTCCAAAACTTAAAAAACTACTCCCAAATCAGGCTCCATGCAATTACTCTACACGCTCTTAATCTCTAATCCTAACTAGGAAGTGAGGGCTAATGTTATGGGTGAAATTAGATCAATAAGAATGTGTTGGCTAAAGGGCTGCAATGAAGGGCCAAATAAGGAAAGAAGCCCAATACGAAGCTAAACAGACCGAAACCGACAGGAGACTGACCCAAGATGAGAAGGGATGAAGAAACGGGCTTGAGTCGAAGCCCAAGCCCGTGGTCGGCCGAGGCCGACCACATGGCAAGGCCCCATTTTGGGCCTTGCCATGGTCTAAAATCATATGGGTGAAGACCAGGGCTTGGGCCAAGCCCAAGCCCGTGGTCGGCCTTGGCCTCGGCCGACCAGTTTGGCGAAGCCCAATTTTGGGCTTTGCCTCGGTCCCTCATGGCCCATGTGCCCTCGGTTCAGCCCAATTCGACCTTTCATTTCCCCATTCGAAGACGGAAACCCACGAAAAATCTTAGGAAGGAAGCTATTTAAGCTCTCCCTCATGGGGTAAGCAAGACAAATTCATTCCAGCTTACAACACTCTCCTAGAATTCCTAAATTCTCTCAAAACCCTCTCGACTAATAAGCCTTAGATTAAGGCTTATTTAACTACCATTTGCTTAAGATATTCTTGTTTTGTCTTAAGATCAATTGAAAATAATTGGAAGATTGCTTAAATTTAAGGAAGAAATGAATATGTTTGCATTTGGGATAAATTTCTAAGTAAATTGATCTTGTTTTTAGGAATTGTGAGAATTGCAAAATCAAATTGCAGAATCATATTTTGCAATTCTGGACAGCATATAATATCAAGGGTTTATGAAGTTGAAAAGCCGAGCAACGAAACCCATTTTTGGACTGCACAAATTAGGGGGATTGGAGCGCGATTTTTGGCAAATTTCAACCCTAGGAAGATCTACAAAAGAGGAGGGAAGAAGCTCGAAGAATCAATTCGGATTTCGGAGGCGATTTCAAGGATTGATTTTCGTGGGTTTTTAAGTTTTTTTTCCGAAGGCTCTGTTTTTCGTTCTTCTTCTATTTTTAGCGAAGAATTTCAATTTTAATCTCGGTTTTTCTTCAGTTTTGTATTTTGGAGAGATGTTTGAACAATTTCTATTCTTCAATTGATGTACTTTTGAATTAAGTTGGAGTTTAATTTCAAGATTTAGTTGGTGGGTTTCATGGTTTATGCTCTCTGTTTTTTTTTTACCTTGCTGGAAGTTGTAGCCAAGGAGTTGTAACTTTTGTTTTCCATATTTTTTTTCGAATTTTTCTTATAGTACCGATTGGGTTAGCAATACCCATTCATTGTTAGTCTGATTTCTTCATTTTATGCTACATTTTGAGTTAATTAGAATTCTGTTTTTCATGTTGTCAATGGGCTGTTAGTGTCTACCATATTCTGAAACTTTTTCTGCATTTTCCTGTTGACCAATCCGATTCAAGTTCACTTGGGTTGTGAAGACTAACCATCTCCTAACGTTGGTAAAGGTTGAGTCGATTGGAGTGGAGCAATTTGGATTGATTAAGTATTGAAACGAATTTTTGTAAGCCCCTGTTTTTCTGCAAGTACGTTCTAAGTTTTTGAATGTTAAAGCTTTTCTATGGGGCATGAGGAAGAAGACCATAAGTTTACTTAATTGCCCTTGAATATTTCTTTAATTCCCATTAAGCATGCTTGAATTCCTTGTAGTTTTGCCAAGAATAACATTCCAAGTTATTGTTCAATTATCTAATTTACATAATTTCTAATATGAACTTTTTCTCAAAAATTAATTTTAAGATTTTTATTTTTAATATGAGCTAAATTTCTTAGGGGATTCAATGATGTGAATTCCCTAAAGAAGTAAATGTAGCCAAAATTTCAATAAAAACCAAGCCTACATCTCAATTGTTTGCTTGTGTTGAATATATTTCCGTTGAGATCCTAGATTGATCAACTAGGGTATTAACTCAAGCTTAGATCTAATACCGACAGGGTTAGTGATAAGAGGATTTCACACAAGTAATGGAGAAAAAGAGCTTAGACATAAGCCAATCCTTACCCTAGACATAGGAATTAAGGACTCCAAGACCCATAAAATTGTTGAGTCAATTGATCTAAGATAGAGGGACTATAGACATATAGGTCTCTCACTTAGCCTCCTAAAACCTAAATTCAAGGTAAATAGAAGATGCAATTTTGGTTTACAAGTGAGTGTGGAGTAGGTTGGAATTGCAATTTTGGCTTGCAATTACAACTTAGGGCAATGACATTCTTGAGCCCCATTTTTATCTAAATTCTCTTTGCAATTTCATTTTCTAATTCTATCTAGTTTGTTATTTCAATATTGCCATTTCTAGATTCTACAATTCAATTCTGCAATTTTTATTTATTTCGATTATTGTCATTTTTAGATTATGCAATTAGATTCTGCAATTTTATTTTTCACCAACACACCAACCCAACATTATTTTCGTAATTTAGTTTTCCAAGTTGCAATTTTCCTTACATTTTGCTTTACAATATTTTTGTTACTCCGTTCCCTGTGGGATTCGATGCTTGGTACTCAGATACCATTTTATATTACTTCGATTGTGTGCGCTTGCGTGTAACAACCGATCACTGATTTAAGCATCGGAGCCTGTGTGGCCCACACCACACCGGTGTCTAAGTTTTTCTTGTCTTACCGGCCGCGTTCTTTCCCCAAGAATACAAATTCACCGTGGTTGTCACGTGGAGGTCAGGTGAGATTTCTCCTGTCCAAAATTTGACGACAACAATATATATATATACACACACACAACATTCTCTATTTTTCAAATTATTAACAATGGAGAAAAGGGAAAATCTAATATATAACTAAATTTGGCAGTCCAAAAGACCTCTCCATCCAACGCCAATCCACGAACTTATAGCAAGTATTTATGAAAATATTTTTATTCTATGGTTTCGTCTCAATTTAGATATTTTGGTTACGTGGGCCCTAATATTTCTTAAATTGGCCCCACAGCTATAATTTTTAACCCACATACAAAGTATGGTGTCGACATTGCAGCTCACTGACGTGGCCATCTCAGAACTAAGGAGTGGTTCTGACAGCCCGAAATCTCGGAGGTTGTGGGCCATGTTTACCGAGCTATGTGGGCCTCCTTTTTAAGTTACTGGACACTTTTTTTTACTTTCCAGCCCACAAAAAGGCCCAATTCATAAGGTTGGTCAATTTATGATTTCACCCAGTGGGCCCAGCCCATCAGACTCATTAAAGCGATTGCACGTGCTCTTCTTTTTTTTCGTATTGTGATGACACGTGCTCTTGTTCAATTATATCTGATATGCACGAATAATTACAAAAAAAAATCATATTTAAAGATATTGATGGATTATAATAAGTTGGGTAAAATACACTTTTGATACCATAAATTTGAACTTAATTTCTATTTGGTATTTGAGTTTTCAAAACCAATACTTTTGGTTATTAATATTTGAATTTAGTTTGATTTTATTTTTTAATTAGTTCTTGAAGTTTAAAATTAGTTTCTAAACGGTCTCTAAGTAGAGTTGACAACTAGTTGATATAACAGAATGATAACGTGACAGTTAAAATACGTTGACTAGATTTTGCTGATATACATTTTTTAAATGAGTTTGATTTTTTTTTAACATTCAAAGGTCTATTAAAAATTAATTTATAATTTTAATGACTTATTAAAAATCAAATTTAAAAATAGAAAACTAAATATGGTAATTTTGAAACTCAAAACGAATCATATCAAGGAGATTGATGGATCCTAATAATTTCATGTTTGGCTGTCAAAATCCAAACATCCAAAACTAAAGGAATAGATAAATCATCAGCCATGTAGGCTTTTTTATTTTTATTTTTATTTTACTTTCATCTTTTTTTCTTATTTTATCTCATTATTTTTTGTCCAACAAAGAATGAAATGATGGGCTCATTCATAGATTTTTCTTTTACTGGGCCCCATGCATGATGAGATATTTGTATGTTTTAGAGCAAGGGAGGGCCCACCACCAACTTTTGATGAATGATGGTCACCAAGTCTCCAAAAGTTGATCGAAGCTTACGTGGCAGCATCTAACTGGTCCGTTGTAATGTAGAAAACTACGAACAGAAGCAGGTGATCTCCTGATTCCCCACGTTTCCACCGACGCAAAATCACGTCGTTCTAAAAAACAGAAGAGGATCTAACAATCACCTACGTCCAATCCCACGTGAGCTCGTCGATAACTAAGGAGAAGTCCACTCATCCGCTCCCTCCAATCAAATTCCGCCACGCGTCCCATAATGGATCCAAATTCGTGGCAGCCCCGAAATTCAATCCATAATCAAGGTCAGAGAAAACAGCGGGAATTTATCCAACAGATAATAATAATTTATTTTTTTTTTTTGTTTTATAATTAAAAAAAGTAAATTACAAATTTAGCCCTAAACTTTTAGATTTGTATTTATTTGATTTTAAAACTTTAAAAAGTGTCTTAAATTTTCAATTTTATATTTATTCGGTCTCTCAATTTTAAAAATTATCTAATATGTTTTTAAAGTTTCAATTTTTTATTCTATATGTCTCTAAATTTTCATTTTTATATCTAGTAGGTCATTGACATATTTGATATTTTAAAAAATTCACGGACATAAGCACAAAGTTAAAAGATTAGAATTATTAGATTCAAAATTAAAAGTTGAAGACTGATATTTTTAAAGTTCAGGACCTATTAATCGTAAAATTAAAAATTAAAAAAAACTATTAAATACCATTTAAAGTTCAACAGAGACCTAAAAATTAAAAGATTAAATTTGTAATTTAACTTTAAAATAATAAAAAACGCAAAATTTAGAATCAAAGATTAGAAGCAAGCAGTGAAATTGAAAATTCTGAGGTGTCAACGGACGCCAAATAGGATTCAAATACAGCTGAATTTCAGCTTTCATTGAGAGAAAGAACCCCAGCAGTAGTTTTGTTAATTTTTTTATGTCATTTCCAATAATTTTTTTTTCCTGTGCTTGTCCTCCATTCTTCCAATCATTTTCCTTCAATTTATTTTTTCTTTTTTTTTTTTTTTGTTGCGCCCCATTTGCCTTTCTCTTTCTAAAATTTGCCCAGCTTCCTTCTCCCGCTGTCTCTTCTATCTGGGTTCCCGGCGAGACTGCAGGAAGTAGAAGAGTAGAAGAAATAATTTTCTCTGCTTCTACGGAAACTCTTCTCTTTTTCTTTTTTCTTTTTTTTTTAATCGTCTTTTTTTTTTTTAAATTTTATTTCTTGATCGAGACCAAGCCTCGTTCTCGATTCTCCAAATATTCATCTTCTCTCTCTTGCAAAACGAATACTAATTATCGTTCGATGACCGCTCTTTAGCGAACTTTGTTTCGAGGTACTTCTCGCTTTACTTTCTCTCTTTGCTTCTGAAAGCTCTGCATATTCTATTTGGGTTTTGTTTTTTTGAATCTGGGTGTACTGTATATCATTCAATTTTTTTCAATCTTTGCATTTGATCGGCTACTCTAGCTGCTGCTATTTGGGAAATTGGTTGGAATTAAGCTTTTAACAGTGCATGATATTGATGAAAACGGTATTGGAGTTATTGGGTGATTTTGGGTATGCTGGAATTTACTCCTTTTGATGGTTGCATAGGATGAATTTTAGTTTGGAACTTCTTTGACTTGTAAATAGTGGTATTTACGAGCTCACGAGCTTTTCTGTTTGATTTTACTTGGTAATTTGTCCTCAATTTTTATCTAATCGCTTATCGATTTTTCCATGGAACATTTTGGCGCAACTTTGTACGGACCCATGGATTGTTTCCAACAAGACCATATGAAATTGTGAATTTCTATATGTCCCTGAGAGGACATGCATATATGTTATTGGTAGTTTATGGTGAATTTTAACTTGCATCATTTCGTGTATCTTTCCTAGTCTTTCCTTTAGTTATGTTTTTCACCATATCGATACTAATTTTGTGATGTAAACCTATAGCTAAAAGAGAAAAATAATAGAGTGGTTTTCCTATTATTGAGTAAGGTCGATATCAATCGCTTGATTTCTTCTCTGGTTTATTAGGTGATAGCAAAACCTTTCATTTTCATTTTCCAGACAAGGGTTGGTCTAGATTTGTTTTACGGTTTACCATAAAAAGAAAAAAGAAACGTCTTTACTGTTGTGCATCTATTATGTTTCCAGTTTGCATATTTGTTGACCATGAAAATTCAGTTTGGTTTTTAATATATTGACAATATTTAATGACATGCCATACAGATTTAGTAATTCTGCTCTATGAAATTTGGACTCAGTGCCCTGCCATTAGAGAAATAGGTTGGTTGGAAGAAGGATTATTGAAATTTGACTGTTAGCTCTTGAGCATTTTTGCAATGTGCATACTGTATCTATCTTTACATATAGGTGTACTTGGTTATCAAACATTCACAGGGTTCTAAGTATTTGTTTACTAAATTTATGCCTGATTTCCTTTCTTTCTTTCGCAGAAAGTGTATAATGGAGCAACAATCTGAAGATTCTCTATCGGGTAATTTCTTTCATTCAACTAAGAGAAGTTGGTTAAAAGCATGAAAGTGCCTGCTGATTTCCCTGCATTATCCGCGTTAACATCTTTATGATGCTGGTTTAATTATACACCAGACATTTTGAATACTGAAAAATCATTGGTTTTGCAGGCCCACCTAAAAATTTATTAGTTAATGTTCCCAGAAAAGTGGGAAGTAGTGCCTGGGGAATTCCTCGCAGATCTGACTCTTTTCATGCTTCATCTGATGTTAGCTTGTTTTCCAGTTCGTTGCCAGTCCTACCACATGAGAAATGTACGTACAAGTGTTTGTTGTAACATATGAATAATCAACGATCTCTTTAGTTTTTATGTGGAAAATAAGTCTTGCCTTCCTAATTTGCAGTGGATTTTGATTCTGAGCTTTGTCAATCTGACGGTGCCGACTTCTCCAATGAACTTGACCCCAAAACTGACATTAAGGATCCTCTTGGAGAGGTAGAAATAGATGCAATAGGCAACCTGCTTCCTGATGATGATGAACTTTTCAGTGGTTTAATGGATGATTTTGACCTAAGTGGATTGCCCAGTCAAGTAGAGGATTTGGAAGAGTATGACCTGTTTGGCAGTGGAGGGGGAATGGAATTAGATTTTGAATCTCAAGATAACCTCAGTATAGGTATGTCAAAATTAAATCTTTCTGACAATGTTAGTGCAAGCATGGTTAGTCCTTATGCTCTGCCAAATGGTGTGGGAACGGTGGCTGGAGAGCATCCATATGGGGAACATCCGTCAAGGACACTGTTTGTAAGGAATATCAATAGTAATGTCGAGGATGCTGAGTTAAGATCCCTCTTTGAGGTAACATTATTTAACAAGTTGCTTCCTTAAATTTCTGAGGTAATTCTCTTTGGCGAGTTACTTCCTTATATTTGTATTTGCGAGGTAACATCTTCATTGAGTTTACTTTCTTAGATTTGTCTTTTATGCTCCTCTTCTCCTTCTGTCTGTTTGTTTTATTTGATATCCTGGAAAATTATGTGCAAGTTTCCATTAATTTTATTTGGGTACCAAGAAACTTGTTTGCTACCTACTAAGGATTGGAACTCTAAAGAGTTAGTTTTCAACTTAAGTTATCAGCGTTCAAATCAGTCCTCTAGATTTTTTGATTTGTGATAAGATCTTAGTCTTGTTTCCAATTCTCCTGTGTAACAATGCAAGGTTCCTGAAGAGCCTACTTATCTTTTTCTTGAATTTCAATTGTATGTGATGAGGTTGAGTATTAGCGTTATCTGCTCATTTTCGTTCTGATTTTTCCTTTTGGAGTGCTTATATGCCCCTGGACTTAGTGCATGTTATGTGTGTAGGCTTGCACTTGACAGGCTTTGAGATTGGTGATGTGCATGTTAGTGACTGGAGCCTCCATGTATTTGAGTTTGCTCAATAACTATTGATTTTTAAAATATTGAATCCTCGGTAGCTCAGATAAGTGGCATTAAGACTAATATTGTCCTGATGGAGAACTAGTTTATTGTTGTTATTGATTCCATGAAACCCCTTCCAGTAAATAAAGGGTATATAGATGAGACTAATCTCTGTTCTATTCCCTGCATTATGCTTCATTTTATTCTGTACGGTTCTGAAACGGTTCTATTTATTGCGCACTTCAAATGCCGGTTTATTAACTGCTCCCATCTCTACAGCAATATGGAGATATCAGAACTTTATACACTGCATGCAAGCATAGGGGTTTTGTGATGATATCTTACTATGACATTCGAGCAGCTCGCACTGCAATGCGTGCATTGCAAAATAAGCCTTTGAGACGACGGAAACTTGACATTCATTTTTCAATACCAAAGGTTTGAACTCAGATGGCCATTCTTGTTATGCAGTTTGTCTCTCTTGGTTCCAATTTCTATCAGTACATTGGTACCAAGATCATTAATTCTTTAAACCTGGCCCTTGGCCATATTCCAGGATAATCCTTCAGAAAAGGATATTAACCAGGGAACTCTTGTTGTATTCAATCTGGATGCCTCAGTGTCCAACGATGACCTTCGTCGAATATTTGGGGCTTATGGAGAAGTGAAGGAGGTATTTGCCAAATTTCCATTATATGCCTGCACAATTAGTCTTTTGATTTGTGCATGTCTGTGCAAGGATGCTTGTCACATATGATTTATATGGAATCCTAATACAGATATATCTGCAATTAAGTTTCTAAAAGTATAACTTTCCACCTTAAACTGCAGATTAGGGAGACACCACACAAGCGGCATCATAAGTTCATAGAATTTTATGACGTTAGAGCGGCGGAGGCTGCTCTAAGGGCATTAAATAGGAGTGATATAGCAGGGAAGCGAATAAAGCTTGAACCAAGCCGTCCTGGAGGGGCACGTAGGAAGTAAGCTCCTTATGCGAGCCACTTTTGTACACCACATATCTGAGCAAGATTTTTTATATGCTTACACAAGATAATAAGTATATGATGATTTGTTTTCATCATTTCCATTGATTAATTTAATAGTTTTTTTCATCTTTTGGCATTTGTATCAGTTTTGTGGTTTGGCTCTGACTATTATGCATGCTTTAAATGTCATGTTTACTTATAAACTGACATGTCCTTATCATTCATATAGTTTAATGCAACAACTAAGTCAAGAGCTGGACCAAGATGACGCTCGAACTTTTCGTCATCAGGTTGGTTCGCCAGTGACCAATTCACCTCCAGGTGATCATCTTGTACAGCTGTTCTTGAATCCTGAGTCTAAACTGACATGTTCTCAACCCCTTGGACAGACGTTCTTCTGTACATCATCTATTTTAAATACTCATTAACAGTAGAAACACTTCTATGGCAGGTAACTGGTCACATATTGGCAGTCCTGTGGAACATAATTCTTTTAGCAAGTCCCCTGGCCCGGGAAGCCTGAGCCCCATAAACAGCAGTCATTTGTCTGGTTTGGCTTCAATTCTTCCACCTAATCTTTCAAACTCTCCAAGAATAGCACCAATTGGAAAGGACCAAGGAAGGGTTAATCATGTAAACCAAGTGTTTACCAATTCCACATTGATGCAAGGAACTGCCTACCATCATCATCAATCCTTTCCTGACAACAAATTTAGCTCAAATACTGGATCTACATCTTCTGTTACTGACTTGAATTCCAATTCATCCAGTATTGGGACATTATCTGGTCCTCAGTTCCTATGGGGAAGCCCAACTCCCTATGCTGAACGCTCCAATTCTTCAGCCTGGCCGACACCATCTGCAGGACAGCCATTTACTTCTAATGGGCAAGGACAAGGTTTTCCATATGTTAGACACCACAGTTCTTTGCTTGGTTCACATCATCATCACGTTGGATCTGCTCCATCTGGTGTTCCTCTTGATAGGTTTTTTGGTTATTTCCCAGAGTCGCCAGACACATCCTTCATGAGTCCAGGTGCACTAGGGAACACAAGTTTAAGTCGCCACAATGGTAATTTTATGAACTTGAGTACACGAGCAGCTATGACTGGTGGTCTTGGTCTTCCGACCAATATGGTTGAAAATGGCTCTCCCAACTTTAGAATGATGTCTTTGCCTAGGCAAGGCCCTGTTTACTATGGCAATGGCTCTTTTCCTGGGTCTGGTGTTGTGGGCACTGATGGATTGCTGGAACGTGGTCGTAGTAGGCGAGTTGAGAATGTTGGGAACCAAATTGAGAGCAAGAAGCAATATCAGCTTGATCTGGACAAAATTGTTAGTGGGGAAGATACTAGGACCACCCTGATGATTAAAAATATCCCCAATAAGTAAGAACTTATCTGGTTTATTATTAGAGGACTAAGACTATCTGTTTAAATTTCACCTTTACATATAATGTGTTTCTTTTCATAAACGTATATTTATTTATTTCTATAGGTACACGTCAAAGATGCTTTTGGCTGCTATTGATGAAAATCACCGTGGTGCATATGATTTTCTATACTTGCCCATTGATTTCAAGGTAGCGTTTGTTTTCTAGAATATCTAACATGATCCAAAATTCTATGATTCTGACTTTGGACTATGGTTTAATTTCTTGTTTCAGAATAAGTGCAATGTCGGTTATGCCTTCATCAATATGGTGTCTCCCTCGCATATCATTCCTTTTTATGAGGTATGTCTGGGATTGTCTGCTACGTGTTCCTGATTTCTTTAAGCAACACTTTTATTCTCTTTAGATCCGTGTCTCTAGAATTCTTGCTTATAATGGAGATTTTTACCAGGCATTCAATGGTAAGAAGTGGGAAAAGTTCAATAGTGAAAAAGTTGCTTCACTAGCTTATGCTCGAATTCAGGGCAAGACTGCTCTAGTAACACACTTTCAGAACTCGAGCCTAATGAATGAGGACAAGCGATGTCGGCCAATTCTCTTTCGATCTGAAGGCCAAGAGATTGGCGATCAGGTGACATGTTCTAATCAATCCTAGTTATTGTCGTTCAATGTGTGCAATACTTTCTCTTATATCCTTTACTCGTCTCGTTTTCATTGGACTTATAATTGAAAGTGTAGATACGACTTAACAGAATCACGGTAACTGATAGTTTGTCTCCAGAGAAGTTCCCATTGTTTTTGCTGACCGATTCATTCAATATATTGTTTATCATAAATCCAGGATATTCTCCTCTCCAGCAACCTGAACATATGCGTTCGTCAGCCAGATGGATCATACTCAGGGGACTCATTGGACAGCCCAAAGGGCCACCCAGATGAAAAACCAGAAAATTAACTTATGTTAGTTCATTTTCTAAGCCTCAAGATTGGAAAAAGGCTGGGAAAACTAACTGTTGGATAGGTATTAATATGGTAAAAACTAAGTGAGACTGAGGGAGTATTTGTGATTGATGAATACTTTACTTGATCATTATTTTTCATGAAGGGTATTGCAGACAAGGAGGCAGAGAGCGTTTTTGTTCTAGGTAGAGGAACATATTGTAATTTAACCATGGTAAATAAGGAGAATCACATGGCTACTGTACTAAGTCTCTCTGTTGCAACGTGCGTCGCATCCAGCTTGTCCGTGATCATCTCTTCTGTGGAGTCTATATTAGAGTTTGCATTTTGTCTTTGTTCATAGGGGCTTTCAAGTCCAATTGCAAATATGAGTTGTTCCTGTTGATATTGGTAAATTCTGTGGATTATAGGGTTTAGGTTCTGTTCATGAAGTGTACAGATGGGAAGCCACCAGGATGTTCTTCCTATGTTAAGTTGTTGATATCATCATGTAGTCAACAGAATTGGTGTTTGCATGAAATTAATTACTGTAAATTCATATTCTTGTCTTTCTTTTGGATCCTTGAATAATCAGAATTGTACTCAAAACTTAAACATTTGAAAGAAGTCTCTCTCTCTCTCTGTCTCTCGATTGTAACTTCTCTCTTAAAGCTGCAATTCAGGATCAGTAAATTATTGTAAAACATTGCTTTTTGAGTTCAACATCAGGGATTTCATATGAACTTGTAACCTTTTGATTGAAAATATGCCTTGCCTAAATTTAAGTTGGCACAAAACATTGTTTATTCATATACTTGCCTATCTTGTACTCATCTCATATACTTGCTGCACTTTGGAAGGTTTTACACTAAACCCTCTGTTTTTTAATAAGAATTAAAGTTGTTGGAGGAAAAATAGGAGATAAGGAATATTTGAAAGGACAGATGAGGACAAAAACAGTACTATTAAACCATCAATTTAACCAAAATGGATGTCATCCAGCATTCAGTCATATATCAGAATCAGTACGATGTGGGGGACAACTCTTCTTTTCCCCTATGGATTATTAACGATATGCTTCATATTCGCATAATTGAAGTCACATCAATAACCTATCGATTCAAATCACCAAAGCATCAGCAATGGAACCTGCTAGACTCAAAACTTCAAAAGGAGCTTTATCTGCTATGGCTTTGACTGTATGAGGGCAGGAATCTGTGATCCAGAAGTAGGAAAACGCTATCTCCAGACCTTCAAAAAGAAGACCAAAATAGAGATTACCATACTTGAAACTTGAAAGTCCATGAGATTAAGACTATGCATGGAAACTTCAAGCACTCACCATTCTTGTGAAGGAATCGCTTCCATGATTGCTTTGGGAAAACACCATGAGTAACGTATGCACTAACCTTGGCCGCACCGTGAGCTGCTAAAACTTTCTGATAGAAAAATGAGCAGAAATATTAGCATGCAGTAGGCACTCAAGATTGACTTCAAAAATATGATTGGTGCAGGTTTCTCAGCTTGCAGTTTGACCACATGTTAGGCTACTAATCGAGACAAGACAACCAAAGGAGAAAGGGGGTATGCTTCTTAGAATTGAGTGCAGAAATGATATTGTGAAATAAAAAATCTTCATCAATGATGTTCATGTACAAGGAACTTTTTGTAGCTCACGGCCTTTAAAAAACGGAGCTTCTGATTTTTGAATAATGGAATAGTTATAATGAGAATCTTCTCATTAGTTATAATGAGAATCTTCTCATTAGTTGAGGAAAATTGAGGGCATTTGATAACATATTCAGTAAGAATTTTCACATGAAAATGCTCTGCCAATTCACAATGATTTACAACTACCAAAAGCCTGTAGTCTACTCATCTGTCAAATGGTATGAAATGAACCAGGTTGGAACTTCTATGGGACAATTATTATGCCAGCAGTTTTTGTACAAAAACCAAATAATAGATGAAGCATTGAGTTTAAATGATCTTTCCAAATTCTGAGGATCTGGTTTGCAAGTGTATGTCGTAGGATTAGGACCCAGAGGAATACCTGGCACTCAATCAAGGTCCCTCCAGATTGTACCAAATCATCAACAATAACAACATGACGACCAGCAGGGATTCCTTCCTTGATCCGCACTATCCTTTTGTCTTCTTCGCGAACTTTTGTACAGATGACCTGCCATTCATTGACACCAGATTCTAGGATGTTAAGAGAAATGTACTCATAAATAGGTACTTTTTAGATCAATTCCAACTAACCACAGGATAACCATCAAGTTGCTTGTGGAATCGTTTCCACGCTCCATCATCTGGAAATGCTATAACTACCTGCAATGCAAGATACAGGCTTAAATCATGGACAGTGTAAGAAAAAAGAGAAAAAAATCCACAATGGGTTGGGAAGAAAGTTTTTTGGACATTGTACTCCATACTCACATTGTCAGCATCCGGAAGTTGGCGAAGACGTTGCTTCAGGAGTGGAATTCCAGTTTCAAACAAAGGCATAACATTATCCCCAAAGTAAAACCTTTCCTGCATTGAAATGGAAATTGATATAAAAGATGATATTGATTCAATATTACCACATTTGCATGAGACGAAGAGATAGAAAGAGAGTGCAGATGTCAAAGGATTCTCCCAGGCTACAAAGCAACTGCTAAAAGTTCTTTCATGCAAAGGTGGTCAATGAAAAGTTGTTGATAAGATATACGGATGGCTGTAGCAAGCTATGGTAATGGAAAATCAATAACTGATAATACACTAACTCAAAGTATAATACAGACACGATAGATATGCAATTCACAAATTTTGTTCGACTAACACGGCCATTGTTCTGACCTTCCTGTGCTATGTGGTGATTATCACAACAATGGAAGGCCCAATTTTAGAACATAAATTCAATCAATAAAGACAAACCTGCAAGGCATGTATATCATAGATTACTACACTTGTTGGGCCACCTCTCGAAATAGGAATATTTGATAAGACCCTTGCCATGGTAAATGCTGTGGCTACATCCCCTTCTTCTTCCATTCGCTCAAAGGAGCCAGTAGGAAAGAAGGGCAATACCAACGTGAATGAAGCAGCAAAAAGCCTCGGGAGATTGTATATGACTGATATCTGTTCAAAGATAGCTCCTGGGTGGCTGAAAGATGCAAGGAATGCTACATGATTCCCGCGTAGATCTTGAGCATTGTTTATGTAAATATTTGGAAAACCATCATCAAATGTCCTGTATATAGTGTGAATATAATCAGATTATAGTACTTACCAAATGAAAGACTACCTCAAGCAGTTTATAAGTACCAGTATAGTTGACATATTAACAAAATGAACTACAAAGAAAATGCTTAGAAAACCATAAGGCATAACAAAGAGAACCCAAGAAAAAAAGATACAATTATAGGGCACAGATATGGCAGGATACAGAGACGGAGAATCGGAAAATGCCAGCTTCCACAAAATTAGGAAATGGCTAGGACAATGACACGCTGATTTAAATGATGCATGTATAGATTGATAAAATGCCATTTTCCCAATGAACAGGGATACGAGTACGTATTCTTGTTGCAATATTCATCTTGACACCCACGAGAAACCCTCTTCTCACTCTCTTGTTTTTTTTTTTTTTTTTTTTTTGGGTGAGGGGGCCTCATTTATTGCTCTCTAGCTATTTGCCTATCTGGATTAGAGATACATAGTTAAGAACTTAAGAGGTCTACAGACAGATGAGTAGATATGTACAGGGATAGATAGGTAGATAAAAAGATGATGAACAATTTACTTTCTTGTGACCCTGAGTTTTTTCTTGGGTTTACAGTCAGGTAGATCTGTAGGTAGGTAATGAAATTTCACTCTATTGCAAGCCCCAGTTTCTTTTTGGGTTTCAGAATTGTTCATGGCATCATCAATTCTTTTTCCCATTTTCTTTACTAAGTGTGTCCCATATGTATCTAAAACATGTAAAATGTCTAAATACCTTTCCTTTTCGGTTAAAACCATACAAGAATGTCTGTCAAGCACAAGTCAGAGACATTAAATACTGATGAAAATAGTAGTGTTGTGCTTTTAGAACTAGAACAAGAACAGAGCAGTTCCAAAGGAAAGGGCAATAGGCTCAAGGTTAGTGAGCTATTTGTACTGAAGAGTTGGAGATTCCAAAACAAGCTAGCAAAAGGTAATCATAACATATGAGTAGCTGAATGATCAACTACTTGCCAAGATTGGCGGGGGAAAAGGACATCGAGAGAAGAGTATAATAAGTAGAACAACTAGCCGAAACTAAAAGAAGTTAACAATAAAAGTGGTTACATATACTCTTTACCTACTTCTTCTCTCACAAGTTCACAACTAAATCTAACAGAAGAAAGCTTTCTACGATTTTAAGCCTTCCACCTCAAACCATTCCGAGTGATTGGTCCTTTATTTCCAAATTTGGATCAAAATTTAATTTCCTTGGAGGATGGTACTACAATGAAAGTCTTAACTGCATAGGAAACTTACTCACCTGCCTGGAGTACGCATGTAAAAAATGCATGTCATTACAAATAAAATATAATTGGTAAATGCCACTACTAGTAACTCTTACCACGACATAAAATATACATGGAGATGGCATAAAATTAATTTACAGAAATAGGTAACACACAAATATAAAAGTTTACCTTCAATTGTAGTGTAGCAATTAGTCTTGCACAAAGTCAAATGATGCTTTATTTGACATTTAGGTGCTGTTTGGCTATGTGAATGTTCTGTTTTGACAGAATGTTTGACATTTAAAGATTGTTTTGTTTGCCTACGTGTTTTATTGTGACAGAGACTGTGTAGGTAAATGTTAAGATTATTATTACCAACAAGTTGCTGACCATTTAAAGAATTTCAAGTCTCGACAGTCGTTCGTGAGAATAAACTAATGAAAAGTACATTGAAAAGAAAGCTAACCAGATATATTTTCACTAAAATTTTAATTTAAAAAATATAAAAACTTCAAAACCTACACCCTTGAATTTAGAGTTCTTGATATCTATCACAAATGAAAGATTATCACAGGCCAACCTGTGCCCAGTTCATTAGTTAAAACATTCTGTCGGTTCTAAAATGTTGTAGTTCCCAATCTTCACCTACCACATATTTATTTATGATGTAAAATCCTAAAAAACAAAAAACGAAATCAAAGGATCAGCAGGGGCTATTTGTTCTGGAATATTTTATTTATAGCCAAAATAAATGTGTTCTTCACGTTTTCCTCTCAGTCTACTTATAGTTTATGGTTCATTTCTAAGGATGACAGTAAATTATGAGATTATGAACACAATTTCAAACAGAAAATGGCCATTACATTTACATGTTAATCAAAAGCTGCTTTGAAAAAACAAAACACAAAAGATTATTGCTAAGAACTGTCAAAGAACACAAAAAACACTTAGCCAGAAATACAAACAGAAACATGGATTAAGAGAAAGAAAGTTACGCAGTTGGAAACAAATAGATGGGAGAGGAGCAAAGATATTTGTATTTCTGGACTAAAGAAAAGGAATGAACCTCCATTTGATGGTTTGAAGGGTGATGGAATCGGATTGAGCAGCAATTTTGTGGGCAAGTTCTTCGCATTCCGCGCAGTAGAAGAGGAAGACGTGCTTCTTCGGCGGCTTTGCCATTGATTCTCACACCTCAAACTCCGGCCGAAAGTTGATTTCAGAGAGAGGGAGAGAGAGAGTGATAGTGGAGAAATGGATTTGGGGGTGGTAATTAAATAAGGAGAACAATTCACATGTCCTAATTCCTAAAGACAATTTCACTCTTTTTCCTCGTCTTTTCTTTATTTTTTAAATGATATGTGAAAAATATTACTGGTCTTTTTTTTTTTAGTTCAACTATTGCGGGGTATAGATCAAACTATTGACCTTTGAGATGATAACTAGTACCTAATCTACTGAATAATATTTGGATTGATAAATGATATGAAAAAAATATTATAAATTAAATTACAAATTTTGTTATTAACACTAGCATAGCTCAATTGGTTAAGACATTAGATCTCCAACTATAAACAAATGTTTGAATTCTCTCTCGTTGATCTAATATATATATATATATATATATATATATATATATATATATATTTGTTAAGATCATAATTTCAGTTTGGTTCATATAGATCTAAAAGTTTAAATTTAATCAATTTAGTTTCTATGGTTTTAAAGTTTCAATTTGGCAATTATAGTTTAGTCAAACTTCATAATTTAATTCAAGTTTTTTAAGTACAAATAAATGTGAGGATTTGTACTTCCAACTTCTAGAAAGAAGTAGATGTCTTAACCACTAAGTTATGTTTACGTCGGCGAAAAAGATCTCAATTGATGTTATATTGACACATTTTTTTTAAAGTAGGACTAGATTATGCTATTTGTATAAAGGAAATGTTTTGTTTATCCGAGCATAGTTTAGTAGATAAGACACTTATTACTATTCTAAAAGTCGATGATTCAATTCTTACCATGCAATTGTTGAACTAAAAAAAAAAGAAATGTTTTCAAAGTAATATTTTTGGTAAAAGGAGTTTTAAAGAAAATTTCTTGTAGTCACGTGGATATTGAATTCCAAGTTTGTACTAAAAAAAACAGAAAAAAAGAAAAAGAAAAAGAAAAAAGAATTTCAAGTTTAGCGCACCGTATCCAAGGTTTAGAAAGTGCAATGCAAGTTGCCAAACAAGACGTAGGGAACTTTGTTACCAAACAGGGCTGTAAGAAAAATATGGAATTTATTGGTGGGACCCATCTCCTTCCGAATTGGAATAACGCATTTCTCTCCGAGAAAAAGGCATTTTTCTTGCTCCATTCGCTTCAACCTATCATCTCATGATCTCAATATGTTATTTAAAAACGAATAACAGTAATTTATTACAAAGAGAATGAAAAAGAAAAGCCGCCGGCGCCGGCGCCGTCCGCCGTGGGCATGGAATTTACGAAAGTCCAGTCGAGTCGAACAAATTGCGAGTCTTCAATTTTATCGTCTTAACTCTCGAATTCAAATGGAATTTGCGTATAGAATGAAGACTGGCTATAAATTTCCATTTCCATTTCCATTTTGGAGCCTTTTACTTGATTACGAATTGTAAAATAAGTTTCCAAATCTTGAATACGACGCCGTAGAAAAACGAAGTGATTGCCAATTTCTTTCAAAATTAGACGAAGAAGAATCGAATTCCAAATCTCTCTTTTCTCAGTCATAAAGCCGCCTGTAAGAGTCTTCTATTTGCAGCTAAAGTCCAATTCATTGCTTCTGGATTTGGACTTGGGCCGAGGCCCAACTTCATTGGGCTTGGTTCACCACATTCGAGCCCAAAAGTAATCAGCAAAATGGACCCACCCTGTTTTCAAGCCATGGGCTGGCCCAAGAATAATACGAATATTTTTTTTAGTAAATAAAAATACAACATACAAATATCTCCCATGGAGCATCTTAGTACAATAAATGAGGAAGTAGGGGTTCAACTTTTAACTTTAATTAAGGTAATAGGTATTTCTATCTATTGAACTATGTTTAGACTAGTTGTAAGATAGATTTCTAATGCAATTGAATTGAAAATGAATTAAAAGAATAAGTTCATCATTTTACGTTCTTTTTATTAGACTACATTATTTGAATTATATATAATTTAGATTATGTAAAATTAGATATTTGAATTAGATTTGTTATTTGAGATTAGTTGGATTTATAAATAAACTATTAGGTTTCTACCTATACTACAATTCTATCCATGAAATTTTAGTAGTCATTTGCATCTTATTTATAAAAAAAAATAGTAATTTGCATTATCTCCAATTTGTCCTCCTCTTAATTTCACAGTTTTATAGTCTTTATTAAGATAATAAATTATATATATATCTAGTTAGGGTTCAATTGAAAGCTCATATAAGAGATTAATCGAAAGGAGTTTTATTAAGATAATAAATTGTATATATATTTGATTAGAGTTCAACTGAAAGCTCATATAAGTGATTGACTGAAAAGGTCGTGTATATTACATGACACGTACATGCAAATAAAACAATCTTGTATGAATCTTCTAGAGCATTCATGTAAAATGATTGACATTTTAAAAAATGGAGATTTTTTTTTTCCTTTTATTTCAAACCCATCTTTAAATGATGAGTGCATGATTTGAACTACCACACAACAAAACTTGGAAGAAAACTTCATTGAAAAACTTTCATAGATTTTGTGCCAAAATTACATGGATGCTCATGCACTTCACATCCAACTGACTTTTCCCCTCTTTACCCTTTACAGTAAATTGCATTGGGAAATGACCACTTTTTCCCCCAACCATTTCTTGGGCTTTGCACCATTGAAATTTAAGGCTTAAATTTTTTTTTTTTTTTCTCTTTTTCTGAAACAGAAATTTAAGGCTCACTTCTCATTTTTTGGGCTAAGAAATTAGCAATAGAAAAATCAAACTAATTTTTAGCATAGTATATAAATGAGAACGAGAAATGATTGGACCCCTGAAATAATCTAAACTGCAAAATCAGACCCAATTAATGAAAAAGAAACAATATTTGAAGACTGTGAAAATTTAATAAGGCTCTGCGGGATTATCATTGGGGAGATTGAGAAACCCAAGAAGAGAGTGCCGCCAACAGAAAGTCAAATGTCGATTATTATTATTATAATAACATTAAAAACAAAAAAAAAGGTCAATAGAATCTCGTTATGTTTGGATAGATTTTGACCTTTAAAGAGTGTTAACATTTATTAAACGGTGCGTATAGATTGTCAAATACAGACGATATTGGTTATCTAACTCCAAAAACAACAGAAGAAAAAAAAAAAAAAAAAAACTTTTAATTGAAAATCCAGTTTTTTTCTTTTTTTTTTTCACCCACGGTTTCTTCTGCAGCAATGCAAAACCGTGGTGTGTGAAATCAAATATCTGTCCCCTTTTCCCAACGACAGCCGTAAACAGAGCATAAATAAATGGGGAAATTAAAGATTTTGTAGTTGTACCAACGAAAATTAATACTTTTTTTTAATAATTACTAATATTACGTATTAGTAGAAAGTAGATGAAAAATGTTAGATTAAACGACAAGTTAGGTATAACTTAAGATTGTGTTTTATTGAGTTTGGATACTTAAAAAGTGTTATAATAGATTAAATAACTTTTAAAGGTGTGCAAATTTTCTAATAGTTAGGTCCATGAATTTTTATAGTATATTTAATAGGTTCATGTTATTAATTTAATTAGTTTAATACATACAATACAACATTAAATATTTGAGTTTAGTAGAGACATTTTAAAATATAGGAATTAAATAGATATGCTAATTTAGTCAATATATCACATAATTGTTGGATGGATCATGAGGTTAATAATATGCCATATTAAACACAAACTTTGAAGTTTAAGGCTTATTAAATTAATTTTAAAATATAAGAACTTAATAAGCATAACTTCAAAAGTTCTTAGCACTTACGAGACACATTTTATAATGCAAGATCTAAATAGACATGTCAAAGTTTAAGAGTCAACATTAGAATTTAATGAAATTTGTAGGTTTAAATATTATTTTAGTCCTATATTTTTTCAATTTTTATTCATTGTAATTCATGTACTTTAATTTCAACTTTTGTTCATTATTATAGTTTATGTATTTATAAAACATTCATTTTGGTCCCTATACTTAAAAAAAATCGTATTGGTTCATTCATTTTTTTTCTATCATCATTTTAACACAACACTACACTTAATAAAATTTTCAAAATGCATAGTCACAACTTTGTATTAAAGGGCTTCTTTATGTATATAGAATTTAGGGGTGATAGTCTTAACCGAAAATCGACCAAACCAAACCGAACCGAACCGAACCAAACCGATCCAATGGTTTTGTTCGATTTTTTAGAAGAAAATTGGACATCTCGGTTTTTGTTTTGGCAAAACCGAAAAATATTGGTTCGGTTCGGTTTTTGTCCATAAAAACCATTAAAAACCGAACCGAACCGAACCAATGTATATATACCTCAAAAAATCTATAAATCGAATCCCACTGCATTCTTGTGTTGTTTCATCCGTTTTCTTTCAATTAATTTTAAAGTAACAAAATGAGATTGTTAACTTTATGAATTCTTATTGAGGTGTTGAGAAATTTCAGGGCAAAAAATACTAAAATAGGGGCTCGAACTAGGAAGTAAAATAGCAAAAAAAAAACAAAAAAAATCGAGAACCGAACCAAAGAGAAACCGAACCGATGGACAACCGAACCGATGGTTTTGTCCTTTATTGGACATTGGTTCGGTTCCTCTTTTGGTAAAACCAATTGGATCGGTTCGGTTCTCGATTTGGCCTAAATCCGATGAAAACCGAACCGGTATCACCGCTAATATAATTCCAGTTAGAATTTTGCAAATTAAACAACTACGCAAAAATGGTCGCTTTTTCAAATACGGAGACCAAAATAAATATTTTGAAGTGTAAAATGAACCACGAAAGTTGGAATTACTCGAAGGAAAGTTACATAGGGGCTGCAATTAATTCTTTCTTTTTCTTTTTATCCTTTTCTTCATAATGCAAATTGTCCTTTTTCATTTTTTCTTCTTTCGTCCCTGAAAGAAACAGAACGAGGATGGTCACCTACAATCCAACCGACTAATTGTAATTGTAATATATTTTCATGCCAACGGCACTTTCAAATAATGAATCACCATTCAATTAATGCAACCGGTGTGGCTAACCAAATAAACCAGTCAACTTTCCACAGACAAAATTAACAACTTCAATCCCTCCCTATAAATAATCCCCAAACTTTTCATCTTCTTCCATAAACAAAAACAAATACAAAATCCTTCATCCCAAAGAATCAAAAATCTTCCATGGCTGTTTTTCCAAGGCTTCTTTTCAAGCTCATAGAAAGTGTTCTTTACCAACTCTTAGCCAATTCTTGTTACAAAGCTGCCAAAAAAGTGAAACAATATGGCTTCCTTTTCAAAAACCCATCTCTCAAAACACCCCACCAACAATTTTCTTTCTACCCCCACCTCTCAAAATGTTGCCTAAATAATAGAGCATCAGAAACTCTTGTTTGTGACTTAAATGGTTCACTTTTGAGATCCTCATCAAAAAATTGTCCCTTTTTCCCTTATTTCATGCTTGTTGCCTTTGAAGGTGGCAGCCTTTTTAGAGCTGTGATTTTGCTTCTTTCTTGGCCAATTCTTTGCCTTTTGGATTGGGAGTCCAAATTGAAGGCTATGATTTTCATTTCCTTTTGTGGGTTACCAATAAAAAACATGGCCAATGTTAGTTCAACAGTTCTTCCTAAGTTTTATCTTGAGAATCTTAATCTTCATGTGTTTGAGGCTTTTCAAGCCATGGGGTTTAAGGTTGTGTTTACAAGTGTGCCTAAGGTTATGGTGGAGGGGTTTTTGAGAAATTATTTGAAAGTTGATGATGTTTTAGGGACTGAGTTGCAAACTTCTGGAAAGTACTTTACTGGTTTGGTGTCTGGAAATGGCTTGCTTGTGAAGCACAAAGCTTTAGTGGAGTATTTTGGAGAAGAAAGAAGGCCTGATGTTGGTATTGGAGCTCCAAATCTTCATGACCATCTTTTCATCTCTCTTTGCAAGGTATATTAATATATTTTCACTTTTGCAATTTCTTCAATTTGATGTTTTATTTTTTTTAAAATTCTCCCTCCCATATTTATTTTTATTAAAAGAAAAAAAAACCTTATGGTTAAATTGGTAGGAAAAAAATTTATCAATGATACTAATAATTACTCTACCTAAGTTCAAAAATCCATCTGGTTTTCCAATAAATGCTTGATTCAGATCGTTTAAAATACAATCTTTAAATTGTTTTTTCGTACATCTAATATTGCCTGATTTTGTCAGCCCATCAAATAATTTCTTCAATTCATGCAGTGTATTTTCTTCTTTTCTTGAATTTCACTAAATTAATGGAGTATATACGGAAAAAGTAGTACGAATAGATTTTCAATTCGAAATACAATTTTAAAAATTTTCCGTAAATCCTGCCAGCCCATCAAATAATTTCTCAAAATCCATGGCACTATATTTTCTACTTTCTTGAATATCAGCATATTGATGTAGTATATATAGAGATGTCCACGGGGCGGAGCATGGTCGGGGAATGGGTTCCCCGTCCTCGGCCCCACCCCCCATTTCATTTCTCGTCCTTGTGAAATTAAAGGATCAGGTTTTTTGTGGGGAATTTTCCCCATTTTTTTTGTTTTTGTTTTGTTTTTAATTTTTTTTAAATTTATTCTCAACCAACTTAATTTCTAAAAATTCAAATTTCAATATTACAACATAGTCTTTAAATTTTTTTTTATTTTATAAAAAAAAGTCTTCAACTAATTCTTATTATAGTTTTTTTTTTTTTTAAAAAAAAAATTTCTAATTATAGGTAATAATTAGCCCATATATGTATATACATACTAACTAATCGGGGAGGGGTCGGGGACGGGGAATATATTCCCTGTCCCCATCCCTGTTTAGCTAATAGGGAGAAAAGTCTTCCCACTCTCTCCCCCATTCCCCGTGTAATCGGGGATAGGTCCCCGCAGGGCCCCGGCCCCGCGGGTTAAATGGACATCTCTAAGTATATACCAAAAAAAGTTGACCTGTCTTCCTCAAAACTAATTTTCACCCGTCCCCATCCCCGTTTAGCTAATGGGGAGAAAAGTCTTCCCACTCCCTCTCCCATTCCCCGTGTAATCGGGGATTGGTCCCCGCAGGGCCTCGGCCCCGCGAGTTAAATGGACATCTCTAAGTATATACCAAAACAAGTTGACCTGTCTTCCTCAAAAATAATTTTCACGGCACACACATAGGCAAATGGCTTCAATTATTAATTACAACATACAAATAGTTTAGGTTAAAATATTATTTTGGTCCTGTGCTTTAGGTGGTGTTTTATTTTAGTCCATATACTTTTAAATGTCTAAATTTAACTCTTGTGCCTTTAATAAATCTTAAAATTAGCCATTTTTGGTCTCTAAACTTTTATGAAAGTAATAATTTAATCCTTGAACTTTGGTTTGTAACGATTTAAGTCCCTGACCTTTAGTATGTAACAATAATTTAATCTTTATATTTTAAATTTTGTAATGAATTATTGTTAAGATGTAATGATCAAAATGATATCTAAACCAAAAAGTTTTCTAACTTTGCATCTAAAATTTGAATGAAAAACTTCTTTTTTTGTTTTTTTGACAGGAAGCATATGTGGTGAACAACGAGGACAACAAAAGTTCAACAACGTCAATACTACCAAGAGAGCAATATCCAAAGCCATTGATATTTCACGATGGAAGATTGGCATTTTTACCAACTCCTTTCGCAACTCTTTGCACATTCATATGGATTCCTCTTGGGATTTCTGTAGCCATTTTCAGAATCTGTGTTGGCATTTTTCTTCCTTACAAATTAGCCATTTTATTAGCCTCTTGGAGTGGGTTACGCATAAATCTCAAAGGCTACACAAACGACCCATCAAACCAGAAATCCAAAAAAGGAGTTTTATTCGTTTGTAGCCACAGAACACTTTTAGACCCTGTCTTTTTAAGCACTTCAATGGGGAAGCCATTGATTGCAGTGACGTATAGTTTAAGCAAATTCTCAGAGATTATAGCTCCAATCAAGACAGTGAGATTGACAAGAGACAGAGCAAAAGATGGCGAAACCATGCAGAAATTGCTTGGAGAAGGGGATTTGGTTGTATGTCCTGAAGGAACGACATGTCGGGAGCCGTATTTGTTGAGGTTCAGTCCACTTTTTGCGGAGCTGACGGATGAAATTGTGCCTGTTGCTGTGAAAACAAAGGTGAGTATGTTTTATGGGACGACAGCCAGTGGATTAAAATGGTTGGATCCGATTTTCTTTTTGATGAATCCGAGGCCGAGTTACGACATGGTTGTTCTTCCTAAGGTTCGGAGGGAATTGACATGTGCGGGAGGGAAATCTAGTTACGAGGTTGCTAATTATATTCAAAGACAATTGGCAGATGTTTTGGGATTTGAATGTACTAAGCTTACGAGGAAGGATAAGTATTTGATGTTGGCGGGGAATGAAGGGTTGGTCCAAGAGAAAAAATCTTAGTTATGATTTTATTTTATTTTATTTTTGGTACTAACAAATCGATATAATGGGGTTTTGTTTTTCTTGTGAAATCAAGGAAAAGTTTGATCCTTTATTAGGGTTTGTTTTTGTGCTGTTTTAAGTTCATGAATTTTCCTCTGGTGGGGGAAGGGGAAGTATTGTATACATCGGCGAAGGTTTTTTTTTTTTTTTTTTTTTTTTTACTGTGTTTAAATGTGATATTGGTATTTAGTTTTGATCCATTTTGTACTTCAATTTTAAATTTTTATTTACTTTCTAGTTTTTTTTCCCTTTTCTTTAAGTGTTTTTGACCAAAATAAATGGTAGGATGAAAAGTTTATAGGTGTAAAGATTCAACTAATTTTATAACTTTTGGGAATAAAATCCAAGAGACTATGTCCAAATTAAGAGTAGAATGTCTCTGAGTTAGGTTAAGGTTTTGGCTCATGGACTAGACCTATAAATTTAGATTTTAATTTAAAAAGTATTTTTGTGTGGGTCGAGCTAGTAAAAAATTAATAGGACTTCAAAGAAAGACAACACTAGAGCCTAATATTTGTTTAAATTTACGAGTTTTGAGAGATATATTTAGTTGACGATTTTGAGTATATATTGAAATGAAGTTTAATTTTATGCTAGATTTGACTTTTAATTTAGTGAGTTTAATTGTGAAAATAGCATAATTTGAATAAAAGGTAAAAATTGCAATACTTGTCTAAGCTTAGAGTTTAATTGAATGAAATTGAAGATTTAGGATGAAAATTGAAATAAATTACCAAGTTTAAGGGTAAAAATTATTATTATTTTCTCAAAACTAATTTATATAAAAAAAAAGGGTAAAGTAAAAATGAAATAGCCAAATAGGTATAATAAAAAAACATATGGCGTATTTTTCTATTTATTTTTAATAAAAAACCACAATTTTTATAGTTCATTATTCATCATTCAGTAATTTAATTTTTTTCCCCAAAATTGGGGCGATATCGCCCTTGTGAACAATGTCGTTGTCCCTGAGATAACATGAACATAATTGAAATAAATGCAAAATATAACTGTACTAAAAAAATGAAAAGTATAATTGAAATAAGTTTTTATTTTTTGATAGAAAATTCAAACCTTTAACCTCTTGGTCGAGAGTTCATGTTTGATGCCAGTTGAACTATACTCAACATAATTAAAATAAGCTTTAATTAATGTAGCATATGGGGCGAGGGTAGGAATTTATATCCTTAATTTTAGACCATTGTTAATTTTGTGAATTAAAAAGTAAAATTATATTGGTTATCATCTACTACTTTTTACAAATTTAAAAAATGTATAAATAAAATACATGAAAATTTGAAATTTGAATCCATGTTTGTGCTTCCTGTTTCTTTCTGTATAGTTCAAATATTTATATTTCCTGTTGAAGTTAAAAGAGTCAGCTGAAGTTTTAAATATATGTTGACATGTCAAAAATTTTATTGATATTTTCATATTTTCATGAATTCAACACCAATATTCCTATTATACCTGAAAAGTATTGATGGAATATAAAAATATTAGTAAAATAAAAACTTTAAATTATTAAAAGTGTAAAATAATTGTTTATTGACTTAGATATCTTTTGGGTTCAACATAATATGCAGAGTTTATTAATTTAGGTTTTATTTGATAACCATTTTTTTTAGTTCTCATTTGATAACTATTTTGTTATCTGTTTTTGAAATTGTAGCTTATGCTTAACTTCCATAGATACATGTGTTTCTTTATTTTCTTAATCACTCTCTTAGAATGTTTCCAAAATTCAAAAACAAAAATAGTAGATTTTAAAATTTGACTAAGAATTCAAATGTACTTACAAAGTAGATATAATTTTTAAAAACAGAAAACCAACACGGTATAGTTATGAAACAAGGTCTATATTTTTCAAAAATAGAAAATTAATAACTAAAAATTAAAAAAAAAATAGTTATCAAACGAGGTCTTAAATATTTCATATTTTGTATCGGTATTTCATAATTATCTATCCATATTTCACAAAATGGACCATTTTGATTTTTCGACGTCCATGTTTAAAAGCTTGACAGATATAGTATAATAAATAGAGTTATTTAATTGATTACAATGTAACGCCAATAAATTGAATTTATGTAATTGATTGCAACGATAAACCACCTAAGTGGGGAAGAGTGAGCCTGATGTGGCACACTGTGAGTGAGAAGTGTGCATTGCATTAGATTGTAACAGCGAGACACGTGCCAAATGTTTTCTGTACTTGCAATAAATTCGGGGTCCTTTATTTAAAAAAAATTAAAATATCATCTTCATCTTTATACTTTCAAATGTTCAATTTAAGTGTCTATACTTTTAATAAATCTTAAAATTAGTCCATTAGTTTATTGTTAAAATTTTCAAGAAATGTTCAGCCTCTGTTAATTTTTCCTTTATAAATTTTTGAAACATATTCACATCGTGTCTTTTATTGTATGAAAATTTTTATGATTATATATATTTAATTCACATATTATATCATATAAATTCTTCATCAACCACATTTAATATCCACCAACAGAAAGGAAACGATTGATATTAGAAAATAAAATTATGATTGAAAATTATCAAAACATAAAAAACTATTTGAAATTAAGTCATCCAAGGCCAAATTTTAAACAATAAGAACTAAATTTAAAAGTTAAACATATTAAACATATCCACATCGTGTCTTTTATTGTATGAAATTTTTTATGATTATATATATTTAATTCACATATTATATCATATAAATTCTTCATCAACCACATTTAATATCCACCAACAGAAAGGAAACGATTGATATTAGAAAATAAAAATTATGATTGAAAATTATCAAAACATAAAAAACTATTTGAAAATTAAGTCATCCAAGGCCAAATTTTAAACAATAAGAACTAAATTTAAAAGTTAAAAAATAGGAAAAAAAATTAAATTTGATCATAAATTTGTGAGGTTGTATCAATTTTAATCATGAACTTTCAATTTCATCAAATTGGACTCTAAACTTAAATAAGTGTTGTAATTTTTACCCTTAGTTCACACTCTACTAATTCACTTACTAATTTTAACAAAAAAACAGTGTAAATATCTTAATAAACTCATTAATTTTAATAAAATAAAATTTTGCACAAAATAAATTTGACCGATGCACAAATTAACCATTAAATAATTTTGCCAAAATTCATAAATTTCAACAAAAAAAATTTAGCTCTAATTATAATGCCGTTTTTCTCTAAAATTTTATCAATTTCCTATCATATACATATGTTCTATAATTCATTGAATGTATAAGAGGAAAACTTCTTTTAACGATATTTGGAGCGAGAACTTATTAGAGGATTAAAATTATAATAATTTTTTAAGTTTGAGGTTAAGATTACAACACTTAGTTAAGTTTGAGGTGTAATTTGATAAAATTAAATTTTTATGATTAAAATTGATACAAGTGAACAAATTTAGGCGTCAAAAGTGATTTGTTCCCGTTATTAATTACAAAGTGTGGCCTCTCTCGTCCTGATCCATTATTTAATGCTCACTTTGCAGCTTGCTGACTTCCAGTTCTCCCACTCTAAAAATAAGTGATCTATAATCTATTGGATTCTTCACTCTAAATCTAATTATCATTTACTGTTTTAGATAGATTCATTTTCATTAATAGCTTTTCTTTTTTACAAAACTATTTGAAAGATTATATTATTAGATTATGTTATTTGATTTAAATTAGGTTTACATCATATTATTTAAATGAGTTTTGTTTCATACTTTAATTATAGTTTGAGTTAAAGGGTAGTTTGTGCATATAAAGTAATCTAATCTAAAATAATAGTAAATTTAGTATATATTTTTTTTTTTAAAAATTGCAATTATGACATAATTTTAAGTCAAAAAACTTATCAACATAACTCAACTTTACACGATATACATTTATCATTGATTTACGTCTATCAATTTATCCATAATAGATAGACGTATATCACACTCTAATAGATGTCTATAAGTAAAAATATCTATCAACATATCTCAACCCCAAATGTCTATCACTAATAGATGTGAAAATTATATACCGATTATGGATGTGATTACTTATGGACGTGAAATGATATATTAGGAATATATGGGAAAAAAAAGAATTAAGTTAATATGTCAAAATAAGTGCGCCAAAATTTTTTTTAAAAAAAATTGTCACAGTGGCAAAATATTTTCCTCTGCACCAAACTTTGAAATATGACAATGAAAATTATCATAGTGATCAGTATTTTCATTATATTTTATTAGTATGTCTAGGTTATTAAGTTTTTTTTTTTTTTTTTTTACTTCAACAATACTTGAGAGTAAAGATTCAAACCTCTAATATTTTTGTCAAAATTATGATGTCTTAATCATCTGAACTATGCTTAGGTTGATAAATATGTTATTAAGTTTGTGTGTATTAATTAGGAGCATTCTATCAATAAACTCTAATCATGGTCTACATTTTTCTCAGTTTTTAAGTATAAATTTACACCAATGAGATTAGGCTTGGGATAGAGACATTGATTTTTTTTTTTTTTTTAGTACAATAGGGGTTGACAGGGTTCGAATCACAGATCTCGTGGTCGTTAACACATTCAATATGTCAGTTGAGCTATGCTCTCTTTAGCGGATAGAGACATTGATTTGTGTGCAATTTGGATTTGAGCATGAATAATTAGTAAAATATCTTAATGTCAATTTGTATGTTTCATAATCTGATTAGTTGTACCGACGACTTATATACAGTTAAATAATTTGTTAAACAATTCAATGCATAAGAATTTTCAAATTATTGATGACCCGTTGTTAAACAATTCTGATGGGGATCCGACATCTCAGGCGTTTGAATATTGATGATCTGTGCTCGTTGATAGCTAAAACGGACTCATCCATGGTTGTTCGTGTGTACAACGGTGAAGAAGAAGATCTATTTGATCTGTGGAACATCTTAAACACGATAAGGGAGGAAGGTAAAGAGGTGAATCTGATGGAGATTTCCTTTTGTTCGAGAGGTTGTAACAAAGTGGCAAATGAATTTGCTCGAAGCTCGGTGTTCTCTCTGTATGGTTTTGGAGCGTCTTCTTCCTTTGGATTGGAGGAAGATGCATTATTTTGGGACTCTGGCATGCCTGTTGGTATCTCTTCATTAATTCATGAAGAGGTTGGTGGTTGTACTTTCCCTTAGTCTAGTTTGTGAAGTCTTCTCTTCAAAAAAAAAAAATCAAATTATAAAATAATTTGAAATCAAACAATGCTATCTATATATTTATTGGTAAATTTTAGAAATATCTAATGTTGATTTTTATGGTTCACTTTTTTTTTTTTTAATGAAAACACAATATTTGTAGATGTGGAATGAAAATTGAAGATGAAATACCTGGGATAGTATCTCTTACGTTGAAGGGATTGTAAATTGTAATTTATTCCTCAACTGGAAAGGCTTGCCGACATCCACATCCCCAAGTGGACATGTCCGACCAGTAAATAGCAAACCGCAATGTTTTTATTTTCTTTATTTATTATTGATTTTTTGAGTTCAATAATTGTTGGTCGAGACGGTAATTAGTGTCTTATCCATTGAGCTCGGATTGACAGCAAACCACAATATTAATAAATATTTTCCCTATGTTTTTATTTTTATATTATGTTTATTTAATTTTAAATTAAAAAAAGTTCAAATATCCTCTCAACCAATATGTCAAAAGTTCGAATCCTCCCACATTTCAAATATTGTTGTACTAAAAGAAGTTCAAATCATACGAGAATTTTAGATTACATTTCTATTTAATTTTATGACAATGATGTCAACCGAATATTGATAAGACGTGTCAATGTTACAAATTAAGTAGAGATACAAAGTAGAAAGGATAGAAGAGAGGAAGTGATTGGGAATCAATTTCAAGTGACTTGGGAATAAATTCGTGAAATTCCCATTGAATCAATGGTCTTTAAATATGCTACACAGAATGTGAGAAAATTGAGGCACTACCCTAATGTGAGAAAATTGAGGGAGAATTAACTAATCTTTAAGACTATGAAATTCAAACAACTTTGAATTGTAAATATAAAAAATTAATTAAACTTTAACACCCTCATCTAAAAAGCTATGCAATTAGCATTTAGATTAAATTAGATTAGAACATGAGACCATTCTAAGAGCAAATTACAAAGCTTCACAAATGTTGTTGCTAATTTGAAAGACTCGATTAATATATTTGTAACATGATCTTCATTCTTACAATAACTCAATTTGACGATTTCAAATAAAATTACTAAAGTCAAATTCTTGTGCTAAAAATAGCCAAAAATAAAATAACACAAAAACAGTAACTAAATTAGAAAGAAATAAATCCAAATCTGGAAAATTTTCCAAGGAAAAGAAAATAGAGCGGGGAAGAAGAACATAATTACCAAAATATGAAATTTTCTATCAAAACCTCTTCAAAAGTTATGAAAAAAATCTGAAAACTTGTTGAAATATTTTGGAAAGAAACACGGTCATTTTTTTGTAACACCTCTTTACCATTGTGGAAAACTTAACGTATGAAAAGATGAATTTAAACAATTTTAAGTCAAATTAAAATCTTCCATTTTCAAAAAGAAGTAAATTTTATAAAATCAACTTTACTACGACAATATGTTTCGTTCTTTTTATTTCTTTTACAAAGAAAAAAAAAACCTCATTTAAAGTCAAAAACAAATTTACAATTTTAATAAAAGGAATTTATAGAAACTCATATTTCTTTAAACAAATAGCACCTCGAGAAAATGAACTTCTTTAAAATCCATATAGATAATATTTTCCTTTTCGAAATAAAATCTCATTAAAAGAAAAAGAATATTAAACTCCTTTTTTTCTCGAGTATTACAACTTGTTCTTTAGTTGAACCTATAGTTGCTATAATTCTCTGCTCATGCACAAGTAATTAAGGAACTTTGTAATTCAAATATTTTTTGATTCCTTAATTGAGTAAACCACATAAGCAAACATCTTGTTTACCATAGCCAAAGTCCGTAAGAAACACTCATCTATGGACTCACCTTAGCTTCATTTAAAGAATCTCACACACTTTGTGAAGAGCACTTGTAGCTAGTGCATTTTCACCCTTGTTGTGCCTTGACATTTTTTCTTCATGGAGTCTCAAATTTTATTGCAAATGTCTTTCTGCGAAATGGTCTTCGAGATGGCACAGTCAGTTGCTTAGAATCAATAATTCTTTGCCTTGAGATCCTTCAACTTTTGTATTAGATAAATTTTGACTAAATTAGATTCAATAATGTTTTGAGCTTTAAATTATGTTTCTAAATAGAGCATGATTAAAATATAGCCACTAATTTTAAATCTAAACCAATAAGAAATTAGACTGCAGTTCATTCTAGTATGTGTATATTCTAGAGAATGAATTATAAAAATAAAAATTAAAAGTAAAATGGTAGAAAATATGATTGTATACATATTTGATATTATATGGTTCAATATAAAGTATGATCATAAATACAGGAAAAAAGAATCATAGTGTTTAATTTAAAATATTTAGTGAATTTTTTAAAACTATAATTATTGTTTTTTTTTTCAATTAAAGAAAATTTAAATAAATTCCTTAAAAGTTCAAAGATATTTTTATCCACTTCCATAAGTATTCGATATCAAGAAAATATATATATTTTTTGAAAAAAAAAACTAGAACTATAAAATTAATTTAATAATCTATCAATTAAATTAAAATACTACGTCTTTGTTACTATTTTATATTTTTAATTACTTTAAGAATCCATGTTACTATGTTAAAAAAAGAAAAAAAACTTTAAGAATCCATTTTAGTTCTAGAAAAGAAATATAGTTTACCATTTAAATTTGCAGTCTATGAAAAATGAACTTTTATATACATTTTTTTTGGAATAAAATGATAATGAAATATATTAATCCTGGTTGAACTAAAAATTTAAAAGAAAATAGCAATCCCAACTA
This sequence comes from Trichosanthes truncata, assembly GCA_033996785.1. NCBI lineage: Eukaryota > Viridiplantae > Streptophyta > Magnoliopsida > Cucurbitales > Cucurbitaceae > Trichosanthes > Trichosanthes truncata. Next base: position 59,092,512 of record JAWPNB010000010.1, read on the forward strand.
CTACATAACCGCAATGAAAGAGAAAATTTTGAAGGAAGCTATATAATGAGTAAATTATAAATCTAAATCCAACCATTACTAAGGATTAGGTACATCCAAACTTTCAGATTTAATACTAAATTCATTTGTAATTTAAAAAAAAAAAAAAAAAACTCCCAAATCATTAATATACAAAATCCTATCAAATCTCAAGTTTAGAGAAGAGTGACACCCAGCAAATGAAAATATAACGCAGTATGTCCAAATATATATCAATTTAATATTTCAAATATATCTATAATCAATAGATAATAGGACATAAAAGTTTTAAATATATAATCATCTACAGATAATAACACATAAAAATTTTGATAGATCCTACGATGATATACAAAATTATCTTCCGTGATAAATATTTAAACTTTCAATATCAACTTGACAAACAATCTAAAACCATGTATCTATCATTGATATTTATTATTATCTAATAGATACCTACATTTTTTAAAAAAGATAAAATTGATCAAACAACTTGGATGTCATATCTGTAACAAAAAACAAAAAACGAAAAAAGAAAAGAAAAAAAAAACTTACCTAAAAAAGAAACGAAACAAATCTGAAAGAAAATTCTCTGATATTAAAGTAAACTGCCCATTAGCCATATCTTCAGTTAATTTCAAAAAATTCCATAATATATTTAAAATGGTAAAAGAATATTTTCAAAATTAATAAAAAAAGAAAATTCTCTCACACATTAATGTTAACCACCCAAGTGACCCACTAGCTATATTTTCAGTTTATTTTAAAAAAGTTCATCATCTATTTAAAATAATAAAAGGTTAGTTTGGGAATTAATAAAAAAAATGGTATTTAAAAATTTACAAGAGGACAATAATGATAAAAGGAAAAAGAGAAAATAATTGAATACGGTAATTCACATGAGACTAATCCTATAATTTTTTTTTCATAAATTTTATTAGATGAGATTGACGTCTATGGTGGGCCAATAATTATTTTGTAGACATATTATTTTCATACAAATTGATTAAGGTTGGGATAAAAAATTGTTCCTTTTTGGCAACATCTTAAGAAGATAATATTTTCATAAGTCAAAATATTCATTAATTTTCCAGAAAGTACAAACGAATAAATACGCAATTAAGCAAACATCTATATAACAAGACCACCAACATTTTTCTGTAGCATCACGAGTATTTAACACGTCAAGTTGTACAATTCAGAGCTTAAAAAAAACATAAAAATCGTATATAAACAATAAACAAAATTGTAAAAAGAAAATGCGGGAAAAAGAAAAAATAAAAGCACAAGAATTTCCAAAGACAAACCGATCCTACGTGGCAACTTAAGAATGGTCCCAAGGTGGGGACCGCCCCGCTGGATTGGAATGATTTACCCACGTGGAAGGGCCCATTGCCTTATACCCTAATTCCTGAAGAATTGAACGAACCACATGGATGCTGAGCTGGCATACCCAGCGCATCCTCCACCATCCGATCATGCCACCTGGACTTCAAACCTTGATTCAACCGTTGGATGAAACCCTTCCGCTGGCTTTCGTGATGGTCGAGAAACAGGGCGACCTCCATAGGATCCTTATCCTTCCACCACATGGGATCACATGCCGTCAACGTACTAACGACCCCACCGGGATGTTTCTCCTCGGAAAATCCGGCCACCTCGATTATGTGCTCTACCATTCCGGCGAGGAGCGAGGGCGGCGCGTGGGCTTCTCCATCCCACAGCCACACGCGCGACATCCCTCTAAAAACCGCCGCTGACATGGCGCGATTCGCGTTTCTCTCATTGAAAATCGAAGGGCTCAAATGAACGACGAAGTCAACTCCGCCGTCCTCGAGCTTCTCGACGGCGACATTAGAGGACAGATCGCGGCGCGAGAGCGTGAGATGCACGCTCTTGACTGGCTTCTTTGGGAAGGCTTGAGAAGGGTAGATCAGATTCTCGATGAAACTACTCGCGTTGAGGATCAGGCGCGTGGCTTCGTCATTTGAGACGTAGAAGAGATCGAAGCGTTGACCGGCGGGGGAGCCTTTGGCGTTGTTGAGAATGGTGATATCGAAGCCTTTTGAGGCTTCGTGATTGGCCCACAGTGAAGTGATTCCGATGAAGGCCACCAGAAGGAGGCGGACGGCGATGGCCTGGTTTGAGAGGAAGGGGGATTGGTTTGCAGAAGTGGGACGGGCGGCGGCGGAGACGTCGGCGGCTGTGCCGGGGCTGGTTGCGGAGAGGAGAGGGAGAGAGAGGTATTGGCGGTCGTCTTCCATGCTTGAAGGGGATTGATCATTTAAGATAATTATAGGATTGATAAAAATGGACGGATTCGCGGGGCTTAACTTTGTGTCTTAAATTCAAGTATAATTTGGTGGCATTTCTTTTCACCTTTTCATTTTCTTTTGGTTTTATTCATATTTATCATTTTTACTCATATATTCCATTATTATTTTTTGAAAAAAAAAAAAAAACCACATACAACTGTAATTATGATGTGCGAGCCGATTTGAGCATAATTAATCGGTTAAGGACCAACATAAGTATAGATATCTTCTTCTTCTTTTAAAGTTGGTGGTTCAAATCTCCCATATCCCATATTTATTGTACTAACAAAAATAGCAGTGAAGACTCTAATTTCTTCGATTTTGAAGGTTGATACTAAAAAAATTATGAGATAGGAACCTAACCTAGATGAAAAAGGTTATTTATATACTTTTTACAATATAACTTTGCGATGACAAGGGTCTTTTACTTTTAGGAACGTTATAGGGTCTACTTAAAGTGTCAATTTTTTCAAGTACCCTCACTAAATGGGGAGGGGACTCCCTTATCTGAGGGGATGGAGTGATTGTTATGGTCTCGGTTCCCATCCCCAACTCCATGCTGGTCCCAATCCCCATGCCGAACCCTCTTTTTGTTGGTTTGTTTTTTTCTTTCTCTTCGAGTGAAATTCTAAATATATATTTTAACTTTTCATTATTTTTTTATTAAAAAAACGAGAAAAATTTGTTATTAGAAAACATTAGGGGTGTACACGGGTTGGGTTGAAATGTCTTTTGGAACCAACCCGACAATTCGAGTTGGTCGGGGTTGGCAACCCAAATGACCCTATCAAGGGTTGTAACCCAACCCAACCCAACCCTATATTTTCAGGTTGGGTTGGGTTGGGTTGCCGGGTTGAGTTTTTTATTTTTTATTTTATAATTTTCTTAATTATTTAAAATAATTTTTACTTGAATTAATAACTAAAATCAAATAAAATTCAAATATCAAACTTCAAAGTTCATAACATCTTAATCTTCGTTACAATCCTAGATGAAAAACATTAAGGGAGCGTTTGGCCCATGGGTTTGGGTTGGAATAGTTTTGGGTTCCAAACCCAAAACCATGTTTGGCACAAGGTGTTCAAAACCCTTGGTTTTGAAACACAACCCCATGGGTTACAACAGTGCAACCCCATGGGTTTGTGCCATGTTTTCCTCTTCCACTTGTTGTTTTTTATTTCCGACAACCACTTTGACAACAACTTCAATGACAACTCCGATGACCACCGACAACTCTGACGACTGCACCGACGACCCAACCACCGCTAACGACTACCTTCGACGACCATTGCGATGGGAGCTCTAGAGACCAATCTGACGACCACCCTTATGACCTAACCACCCCAACAACTTGACACCTCGATAACCCAACTACCCTAACAACCTGACTTGCCCGAACCACCGCCAATGACCATCTGACAACCACTCCGACAATTAGACCACCTAGCAATCGCCGCCGACAACCACCTAGTGACCACTCCGATGACTCAACCACCCCAGCAACTCGACCACCCCGATGACTACTTCGGCGATTACCCCGACAACTTGACAAACTCAACCACCCAAAACCACCATTGACGACCACGTGGTGATCACTCTAGTGACCACCCTGAAGACCCGACCACCTAGCAACTCGACCACCCTAATAACCACTCTGACAACGACTTCAATGACTCGACCACCAGACAACCACTCAGCGACCACTCGGACGACCTAACCAATCATATGACCACTCCAGCGACCCGACCACCCAACAACTACTGTCGACAACAACCCAACGACCACTCCGATGACCACCGTGCAACCACCACCAGCGACTACCTCGGCAACCCAACCACCCCATCAACCTGATCACCCCAACAACTACTCCAACCATCACCCCAACGACTCAACCATGTAGTCAATTGTTTAAAAGGTTAAAATAAAACTAAAAATGGCTACTAAACAAATTTTTAACCCAATATATTTGAAATAGGTTTTAAAATATTGTGCAAAATATAGTTTCTAATATTTTAATTTCTAAAGTAAAATTCGAATTTTATAACTCATTTATCCTTGAAATAGATTTCAAAAAACGGTGCGAAATTTTGTTTAAATTCCATAATTTCTTAAATAGACCTCCAATATTTTATTTTTTTAAAATAGAATTCCAAAAATATGTTTATGAATACTTTGTAAATAGAGTTTTAAATTTCCTAATTTCTTAGATAGACTTCCAATTTTTTAATTTCTAAAATAGAGTTTCAAAAATAGGTTTCAGAATACTTTGTGAAATAAAGTTTTAGATTCCTTAATTTATTAAATAAACTTCTAATTTTTTAATTTCTAAAATAGAGTTCCTAAAATGGTTTTTTGAATACTTTGTGAAATAGAGTTTTAAATTCCCTAATTTTTTAAATAGACTTCCAATTTTTTAAATTCCTGTTTAAAAATCTCTTATTAAACTTGCTTGTTTGAGTGCTTTTGGTGATTTTTGGTTGTTAAAGTCCCAAGTTTTGTATGTGTTTGATGTTAAGAGTGAATTTCTTTTAAGATGTGAAAATGGTCTACTTTGGCTAAGACATGAGCTTAATTTATTGAATTTTGCTTCAAGTGAAAAGCTTTGAAAACAATGTTGGGAGATGAATTTGGAGAGATAAGTAAAAATCCTTGTTGAAGCATCTCTTTATTAAAAGAACCACTTGATTCACACGTGCAAGAAAATTCATTAATTGAGTTGTCTACCTATGTATTAGAATTGTCCAACCAACCCTGAATTCAAGGCTTCGAATGAGGTATTTAGATGTGACACTTTGGATGGAGAAAAGATGCTGGAAAAGGAAGGAAGCTACGAAAAGGGAGAAAGAAAAGCTGAGCAAGACTATCTACATTGAGAAATGGAGCATATCATGCTTTCTTATTTGTCCTAAGATTCGTACTCATCCGTTCTTTGCATTCCCCCTAGATTGGAAGTATGATTACTGTGTGGAAGTGTAAGGGAGAACACCTGGAACCCAACCCCCCATGGACGACAACTCGATGCCTTCATCACCTTCAGCTACTACTTAGTTTTAATTCAGTTTGTGTTTTGGACAACTATTGCTATTTCTTTTCTTCATTCCTTTCAGCTTATGTATTATGATATTATGAACTTCGGACCTTCATTTGCATTATGGATTTCCTTTACTCTAGCAACATCATTTTTCTTTCCCACGTATTAATTATTTAAAATATATATCCTTACTAATGTTATTTAATTTTACATCATCATGAATGGAGTGAATGAGATACTTGTACAAACTACACATTCATAATTAACTATGCTTAAAACAATTGATCCACATAATTGGTTAAAATATTGATATGCAATTCAGTAAACAATTATCAAGTAAAAAAAATAGATCTTAAAAAAAAAACCTAAAAAAATTGTTTAAAAAAACAGCCTAAACAAACCCAGCCTAGCCCAACCCAACCCTGCACTCCAAACACAGGTTTCAGCAAACCAGCCAAACCCAACCCTGCACCCCAAACACAGTAATCAGGAACCCTAGGATTTCTGATTCCAGCCAAGGATTCCCAAAGTTCATGATTCCAAACCAGCGCGCCAAACAGCCTTTAAAAGTTCACAAATAATTCATTTATATATATATATATATATATAACTTAAATTTTGGGTTGGGTTGGGTCGGGTCGGGTCAACATGAGCCTAAAAAGGCCAACCCAAGAATCGACCCGAAAATTCAGTTCTCCAAAATTCTAACCCAACCCAAACTGGAAAAAAACCTAAACCAACCCAACCCTTATGGTTTGGGTTGGGTAGTCCGAGTTACTAGGGTTATCGGGTTATTTGTACACTCCTTATGACTATTTTCATTTTTTTTGGTATTCCAATTCTTGTGAAATTTAACGAGAAAATGGAGAAGTCATTCTCAATCCATGTCCTACCCAATTGACACCCCTAGAGTGGATCCAACAACTTTCATAGGGGCGGCACAATTTCTAACTCTCTCTATATAAAAATATTAATTTCTAAAAATTTAAAGGAACAAAATATAGGAAAAATATTAATGTCTTTAACTTTTTTTATATAATTCTTGGTTAAAGATATGTTTTAGTTCTTAATATTTGAATGTTTTTTTCTTTTCAATTTAGTTTATTTTGTATAAAATTTTTTAACATTTTGTTTAAAAATTTTCAATTTATTCTCTCATGTTTTAACATTTTTTATCATACCATTCCAATTAGTAAATGTTACAATTAGCCAATAGTAAACTTATACCTTGACTTAGTTTAGAATTGTTGTGATTTTTTTTAAAGTTCAACAATATGCAATATGGGGATTCAAATCTCTGACTTTTTGGTTAATAACGTATGCTTTATACCAGTTGAGCTATGCTCATATTTGCTTAGAATTGTTGTAGCTGTTAAAATAATTTTTGTCAACAAAATCAACTATAACATAAAGTATATTTGTGTGAACTAGTTGAGCTATGCTTAGGTTGACACATCTCATTAATTGATATTAATTTTTTAAAAAGAGTTATTTTTGCCCTTTCCGCCATAAATACATCATAAAATTTGATAGCAATATTAATGGCGGAATTTTGATTTTTGTAAAATATGTTGGATATTATCTTAGAATGAAATGTATGAAGAATAATTGACATTGACATTGGCGAATAATGATTTTCTCTTGGCATGAATTTAAAGTTAAATGGTATGACGTGGCTTATGAAATAAGGAGGAAGTGGTCATTGTCTCTCCAAGGAAATGGAAAAAGCTGTTTTATTTCAATCAATAATGAAAAGACCAAACACTCCCAACCACTGTTATTTCAATCAATAATGAGTAGTTATCACAATAATATCATATGCTTGCAAACTTCTACCTTTAAATTAAACTGACTTTGAAAATTTTTCATTTTTATTCTTTTAACTTTAAAATGTGTTCCAAAAAATACTCTTACTTTGAAGTTGTTCCAAAACAATATCTTTCTCATTAAAGTAAATGATGAAAATTAACGTGATAGGAGATGCGTAAAAATTAGGTGAACGTGATATTATTTACAATTATATACAAGATTATGATCATTTTTATCATTTATTTTTTGGAACAAATTTCAAAGTTCAAAGGTAAAAATGAAATCTTTCAAAGTCTAAGGGCATAATTGAAACTTATTCCAATTGACTTCACTTTACTACAACTCTGTAATAAAACCGGATTTTAAGAAATCTCTTTATTAATTTTTTTTAAGGACAGAGTTATTTTCTTTAGTTTGGTAGAGATTCAATCCCACTTCATGATCGATGATATAAATCTTAATCAATTGAGTATGCACAAATAAGCAAAGTCAAAATTAATTTTGAGAACTTTTATGAACAGTCCAAAATATCTGTTATATTGGAAATTAATTTAAATAGTTGCCATGTCTTAATATTAATTGAATAAAGAATTGTGTGATTTGTATGGTAGGGGAAAACAATAAAATATCCACCGAAATACGAGGAAATAGAAAGCAGTGTGGAAAAGGTATCTGTGATTCAAAATATCCAAAAGGTTAGAAAAAAAATATCTTCATAGAAAATATTTTTTTAAGTTCAATAACACGTGGGAGTAGAGAGATTCGAATATCTAATATTTTGATCAAAAATATATGTCTTAACTAGTTGAGTTATACTCAAGTTGATACTTAATTTATCGACGAAAACATAATTCAAATGGTTAAGTAATTATATCTCTCATTGATGTAGGTTCAAATCCGTTTATTTATAATATAATATTCTAAAAACTGGATCAACCAATTATTCATTTGTAATAAAAAGTAGAGCAATATATTACAAGGGGAAAAGCACACAGGAATTCAAGAGGAAAGGTACAGAAACCTACAAACAACCACAGATTAGATTTATCTATCATTACTAATTCTTTTTCCCAATCACAAGATGCTCTGCAATAAAAAATAAGACAGATCTCACATCAAGAAAAAAGGGATTCATCTTTTTTTTTTTTAAGTAGCAGACATGTGCATATTTGCTAGATCCAACAACAACATTGAAAATATTCACGTTCCTCTTTCTAAATTTGCTTTACTCTTCAAAATCACTACTAACTTTTATGAGCAAAATAGACTCTAAAACATGGCCCAGAAGTGTCTGTTCCTTAAACCAAACTCTGCAGTTCTTGCAAGCAACTTGAACTGGGTGAAGTTAATGCAATGATTTATGAGCAATTAGTTGGTTTTGTTGTCGTTCCGATCAGCCACAGCGATCGTTGCTGTGTAATAATGTGAGAGAAACCATGGTCAACAACAATAATTGTTGCAGAACATTTATTTCTTTACAGGATGCTGCTGAAGGAGAGGGGCTTGAAGGTACAGCACCAAAAACTGTTGATCCCTTGGAATTTGTGGTGTTTAGAACTGATGAACTTGTGCTGGAGAGTTGAAAAAAAAGTAGTTTCATTGTTGGGACATGAATGGTGGTAGTAGGAAAGCAAATGGAAGCAATGGAAGATGGGGATTTTACCTAGTGGATGTGAACTGACAGGCCATAGTACCTGAAAAGAAATAAACAAGATTTTATAGAAACACAGTCAATCTATGAAGTTTTATGTCCCTTAACATGTTGCAGTTGCAGAAAGTAGAATCCCACTACAGCCCATTACAGCTTCAATAATTCACATCACTTTATAGTCCCTACAGACACACCCAACCTTCTTCCTTCACCAACCCAACTTGGAAAAGGGGAAAAAGTAAAGCTGAATTTCCTCCAACTATTAGATTTGGGGTTCTGAGCATGAACTTTGATTTAAGAAAGGACTAAATTTTTTTATATCCATACTTCCCATAGAAGGTTTTAAAAAGGTGAAAAAGGACAGATAGAGTTGGTTCATGAAGTCTCTTCTTTTTTATAGTTCTAAATCATCTGGTTGTTCAGAAGGAACTCTGACTCTCAGTTAGCATTCCAACAATGTGGGTTCTGTTTCTATAGTAAGACTCTTTGATTCTTTGGACTAGTTTTGAGAATCAATTCAACCTTGTATCACTGAAGTATTGTAACCAAATTATAAAAAAGTTTGCCTTATCTTGCTCTGCTTTCTCTTTAACCCCTCCGCCCAAAAGAAAAAAAGGAAAAAGAAGAAAACGAAAGGAGAGAGAATGGTAAAAGAACACATTATTAACCAGTTAGGCAACAAAGAAACAACTTTTGAAGGAAGCAACATACTTGGGTCAGTGCTAGTAATGACAGCAGTCCCACCAAAGTTACAGCTATTTGGAACAGGATTCTTTTGATAGTAGCTATTGAAGGCGTAGGAGGCATGATCATGAATTGTGTTTGGGTTGTAGCAGCTCTGACCAGCTTGAATTGCTGAACAATCAGTACCACCATAGCCACATGCGTAGTCGAGAGCAACTTGCAATGCAGTTTGTGATGCACTTTGACTAGCAATGCACCAACTAGCCCCTGACGACGGAGGAGATGATCTTTTGGGAGATTCCATGGCCGGGGAATACGTGTCTGAGGTTGAAGTTGGATTGATAAATGGAGTTGATGCGGTGGGATTGGAAAGAATTATTGTGGGAACGGTTGTTATAGGGGTGGTTATATCCCGTTGAGTGGTGGAAACTGGGGAACTGAATTTCTGATTCTCATGGTTTAGCTCTCTTGTGTGTCCTGTCATTTAGGATACCAGAAACAAAATTTAAGCTTTTTTTTTTCCCGCACATTGTTGTTTTAGAAACAAACATAAACTCATCTTCCTGAACATTGAGTTGAGAATGGAACAAAACAACATAAAACCTTGATGAAGACACAGAAAAGCTCAGTTGAAAGAAGAACAAGGTAGTGAAATAAAGGTTGTTCAAGTTCATATTAGCCTGTAAAAATCTAGCAAGCCTGTAGACGCTTGTTTGAGCATATCATAGAAAGATTCCAGACCAATATGAGTGGAGCTTCCAATATCAGATGGTCTACCATAAATTCTCTTTATCCTAAAATGCTGACTCAACAAGATCAAAATGGTTTACTATATCTGATCCAACTCCAAGCAACTTGAAATTCAGAAACAATCAGAACAGTTATTCCCGGAGACTCAAAGGGGAAGGAAGATGAGAAATATAGTCTTCAATTCATTCACTTCTGGAAAAACAAGCACATTTGTAAAAGATGAATATTGAACGATAAATATGGCCATAAAAAAACAAAGAAGACAATTTTGAATAATACGGCAGAGAACAGTAATACAACTAATGGGCATTTAAGGTTCTGTAGCGGATACTTGATTAGAGAAGAAGAGGTACATGTTTATCTGTAGAAAGGAAAGAAATTCAATTGGAATGCATTAAATGCCAATAATAAAATTATCTATATAGCTGTTTGATCATCATATAAACTCCAAATGTAGCAATCTAAACATAACTTAACTAGTTAAAACATATGTTATTGACCAGGAGGTTAGAGATTCAAATCCGCCTTAGAACTCAAAAAAAAAAAAAAAAGAAAAAAAAATCCAAATGTACAGAAGAAATGAATAATCAGTCACCTGGATAGAGAAAATGACCAAGAATGAGGAATATTAGGCTTTGTATAATCCATTCATGGCTCAGTCCTCCTGTTCCTCCTCTAATGAGCAGTCTGTTCCTCATCCTCCCCCTTGTTGATGACAGTTCCTTAACCTTAGGTATCCAGAGCTGCTTTTTTCCTGGTTTAAATATAGAGAGTTGGACATGAAGAGATGCTATGATATAGTTGAGTGGCATCATTACCTTGTCGGAAAGTTGAAGACTTTACACTCCTTGTCCTGTAAAAAAATCCATTTCGAAAGTACAAGTGCTCCCTTTTTCTTTGGGTGGAGAGAGAGAGTAGACATAGGGCGTAGGGGGCGCGAGGAAGGAAAAGAGAGGGAAATGTGGGGAAGCCCGAGGACGGTTAACAAAAAGAAAATAAAAAAGAAAGATATGATTGAAATTTAGTTCTTTAATGTGGGATGCTTACTGATGATTCTTGTTGTAATGATGGTTATGATATGTTTTTTTTTTCCCTTCTCCTTTCTGGCCACTCCAGCATGGATGCATTAAAATGGGTTTATGTTTAGCCTGCCTAATTATTTCCCTCTGATCCCACAATCTTGACTAACTACAGTAAAATTGATTAATGGCAATCTTATTTAAAGGACAATGGGTCACCACTAAATCTTTGTTTGACTTAAATATCCCTTGCCAAATACACAAGAAGTCCAAGGTAGTTAAGGAAATTCAGGTAGATCATCAATCCTGACAAGAATGTTCATATACATATGTATATAACAGTGTTTTCTTTTTTAAGTTCAACAATATGTGACGGTAGGAAGATTTGAACTTCTGGTCTCTTAGTCGAGATATATGCCTTAATTAGTTGAGTTATGCTCAAGGTAATATATATAGAGTCTTTGATCAACTCAAAATAGCCAAATCCCAAAAAATAACTACAGAAAGTTTTTAAGGACATCAATATTTTGAAGTTCCAATCAGAGTATGGATATTCCAAACAGAACCCAAGTAGAAAAAGTACTGCGCATTTTGAATGGAAGTCCTGAATTCATGTCCAAACCAGGCCAAAAGTTTCAAAACAAAAATGGTGAAGGTGAAAATGATTATAAAGTGGAAAGTCTAAAAGTGAATCCTAAGCTTGCAATTTGCACAATAGCTGGATTAGAAAGATACAATACCCATGGCCCATGTGTATGGTGCTTCTTTATTTGGGTGGATGGTGGCCCTGCCATAGATTGGAATTGGATAACCAAGTTTCTTCAATGGCCACACCACAGGAAAGTTCAACACCTTCTGCAATCACTCTGTGAGGTCTTCATTCAAAAGATGAGGTAAAAACTAAAACCTGAGAATCAGAATTGAAAAATGTTAACAAGTTATTGTGGACTCCCTCCACTTTCACCAATTTCAAAATCAAAATTGATCATCTTCAACCAACCTTACCTTTCAATGGTTGATAAAAATTGTACCTCCATGAGAGACCTGCAACAGATTCATGCCCACCTGATCAAATCCGGCCAGGCCAAGGACTCTTTTGCTGCCAGTCGTGTTTTGGCCTTCTGCGCCTCCCCGTTGGGTAATATGGATTATGCATATTTGGTCTTTCTGCAACTGCAAAGCCCTAATCCTTTTTCTTGGAATACCATAATAAGAGGCTTCTCTCAAAGCTCAAACCCACAAATTGCTCTCTTTCTTTTCATCGACATGTTGGTTTCTTCGCAAGTAGAACCGCAAAGATTGACTTACCCATCAGTTTTCAAAGCTTACTCTCAACTTGGACTTGCCCATGATGGAGCTCAGCTTCATGGGAGGATAATAAAGCTTGGCATTCAGTTTGATCCATTTATCAGAAACACAATTTTGTACATGTACGCTAATTGTGGGTTTCTGAATGAAGCTCGTCGAATTTTTAACCAAGAAATGGAATTCGATGTCGTTGCCTGGAATTCCATGATTATGGGTCTGGCTAAATGTGGGGAAATTGTTGAGTCGAGGAAGGTGTTCGATACAATGCCCGTTAGAAATCCAATATCTTGGAATTCAATGATTGGTGGGTATGTTAGAAATAGGATGTTTAAAGAAGCCCTGAAGCTGTTTGTCAAAATGCAAGAAGAGAGAATCAAGCCTAGCGAGTTTACAATGGTGAGCTTGTTAAATGCTTCAGCTCAAATTGGAGCACTGAAGCAAGGGGAATGGATTCATGAATACATAAAGAAGAACAATCTAGAGTTGAATGCCATTGTAGTCACAGCAATCATAGACATGTACAGCAAATGTGGTAGCATAGGGAAGGCCCTTCAAGTGTTTGAGAAAACACCCAACAGAGGATTATCCAGTTGGAACTCCATGATCTTTGGCCTGGCAGTGAATTGCTGCGAAAACGAAGCAATTTTGTTATTCAAAATGCTGGAATCTTCAAGTCTAAAACCAGATTCTGTTAGCTTTATGGCTGTATTAACAGCTTGTAATCACGCTGCAATGGTGGATGAAGGCAGGGGATTTTTCTCACTGATGACAGACACATACAGAATTGAAGCATCAATAAAACACTACAGTTTAATGGTGGACATGCTCAGCCGAGCTGGGTTTCTTGAAGAAGCAGAGCAGGTGATAAAAGGCATGCCGATTGAGGCAGATTCAATCATATGGGGGTGTTTGCTTTCGGCTTGTAGAACATATGGGAACACAGAAATGGCAAAGAGGGCAGCAGAGAAAGTGAATGAATTGGATCCAGAAGAAAGCATGGGTTATGTTCTAATGGCGAATGTTCATGCTTGGACGAATAACTTTGTGGGAGCAATGGAGGAAAGGGTTTCAATGAGGATGAAGAAGGTGGAGAAAGAACCAGGGTGCAGTTTAATTGAAGTTGATGATGAAGTTCATGAGTTCATAGCTGGTGGTGGGAGGTTGCATCCTAAAGCTCAGGAGATTTACATTTTATTGGATCAATTGGAAGTAATGCTACAAGATAAAGGAGGTTTTGAGTGTAGAGATATAGAGTTGATGAGATAATGAAAATGCTTCCAAACATCTTCTTCTTCCCTTTATTTATTTATTGAGATGAAACCATTGACTTTTGAAATGGTAATTAAGTTTTTATGCAATGAGCTATGCTCGAATTGATCTTCGTCTACTACCCTTTATTGCTACACAGGGGAGAGCAAAAGAATTCCATTATTCTTAAAAAAATAAAAGAAAAGAAAAATGTAATATTCCCACCCTTTGATGACCCTGGGATGGAGGTTATATTTTCGGAAAATATTTATAGGGTAATCTCCTTTCTTAGAATATAAATAGAGAAATATTTGGGTGCAGCCTAGGCTGCACCCATCTCCATGCAGCCCACTTAAAATACATAGCAACGAAAAAAATTGCTGTCTAGAAAAGGTGGAGAGGGCTGCACCCAAGTATTTTTCATATAAATATATATTGTTTTAAAGAAAAATCAGAATTTTTTTCTAACCCAAATAACAGCTCTAGAAATAGCCTTATAAATATGCATTATTATTATTATTGTTATTTGGACACATGCATTTTCCTTTTGCTGTCTTGTAAATATGCATCTTTTATTTTCTCTTATTATGGGACGTTTGCCCATTATAAAATCAGTTCTAAATTATAATAGTTAATTGATTTACTAATCTCAAACATGAGCATAGTTGGTTGGATTGTCCACGCTTGTCAAAAATAATTATTGATTATACTATTCGAACATATAGAAATAGTTAAATGAAAATAGAAAATAAAAAGGAGATTTTGATTGTGAATTAAAACTAAAGTTAAATAGGAAAACAAATAAAAACAAAGGAGAAAAATCAATTTTACCAAAGTTTCCAATTCAATGGTATAGTTCTCATCCACTTGTAATATTGATCACAAGCTTACCAAAATAAATCAATTTTTCTATCCAAAAACTTAGTCAACTTGTTCGAAAAAGTTGTGACAAGTTTTAGTTCCCCTAATTCAATTGGTTCTAATAAAGTATTACAATCAAATCTTATTATTTAATTAACTAGGCACGATAACATTCCATATTAATCCAACAATAGCATTAAGAACAGTGGAAATAACTAAGACAAAGATTAACTAGGCGAGATAGCTACAACCTAATTAATTTTGTTTCTTTATTTCTTTGAGTCTATCATGCAAG